>CM042688.1:335328910-335962721 GCA_023614405.1 Avena insularis
TCGACCTAGCGGGGCGACCCATTCAACCAACGCGACACGGACCGTCTATGATGACCCATTTCTAGCCCAAATTTGCGTTGGTTTTTGCGTCGGCCCGGACAACACGCTCGCCCACACACATTGTCTCCTTGTCCTCCCCTAGCCCGCTAGCTAGGGGGTGCCCCCCTCCATTCTCCCCTGAAATTGACCTTCACCTAGCTCGCACCACCACTTACCGCATCCGGTCTCTGTCGTTGTCTTAACATCCACCTAGCACTTGT
Source organism: Avena insularis (assembly GCA_023614405.1). NCBI lineage: Eukaryota > Viridiplantae > Streptophyta > Magnoliopsida > Poales > Poaceae > Avena > Avena insularis. Next base: position 335,329,171 of record CM042688.1, read on the forward strand.
TGAGCTCGTCGTAGTTCTCCACCTCCACAAGCAGCCTCGTGCCTGGCGTTGGTACACGTCGGCATCACCAGAGTAGCTCGGCATCCCCGACCTCCAGCCGAGTCTCTGGCACGCCATAGACCAGGACGTCGTCGGTTTATTGTGTTGCATCAGCTTCGTACCGGGGAGCTATCCACGTCAGCCCCATTTCGCATGCCCTTGGCTCTGAATCTTACTCAGTCCGTAGTGCCCATGACATGTTCGTCCATCTGCACGGCCAAAGCAATGGCAACGAGCTCTAGCTCAATCAAGTTCTTCTACGAAAATTCCGTCGACGCGTTGTCTGACGATGACTCCGGCGATGATACCGAGTTCATGATGGTGGCGACGACCCTCACCGCTGACCACACCGAGAGTGTGCAGCCCGTCCATCGGGGCTCGGTAAAGGGGCGCGCGGAGAACTTGTCGCGTGATCGAGAAGGTGGCCATGACCGGTTGTTCAAGGACTACTTCCATCAGACGAACCCGCTCTTCTCGGAGCACATGTTTCAGCACCGGTTTCACATGTTAAGGAATTTGTTTGAGACCATTGTTGATGTTGTCAGGGACTACAACAGCTACTTTGAATGTAAGAACGACTGCACTAGTAAGATTGCCTTTAATTCTTACCAAAAATATTGCTCTACTATTCAAATGCTGTCATATGGAGTGATCGGTGATCTTGTCGATGAGTACATGTGCATGAGTGAGAGCACCTTCCTTGAGGCGATGTACAAGTTATGCAAAGTGGTGATTATGGTTTTTGGTGACGTTTACCTGAGAGAACCAAATCTCGAAGACACTGCTCATCTATTGTCCATCAATGAGAATAGGGGATTTCTAGGGATGTCTGGCAGCATAGATTGCATGCATTGGGAGTGAAATAACTGCCCTTTTGCTTGGTAGAGGCAGTATAGTGGGCGTGTGGATGACTGCACAGTGATTCTTGAGGCAGTTGCATCTCAAGATCTATGGATATGGCACTCTTTCTTTGGCATGGCAGGTTCCAACAATGACATCAATATGCTCCACTATCCCTGGTATTCTCTAGGCTAGCGAAAGGCAATGCTCTAGACATGCACTATGATATCGAGGGTCATGCATATGACAAAGGGTATTACCTTGCTAATGGCATCTACCTAGATTGGACAACCCTTGTGAAGACCATTCGTGTGTGCAAGGTTTGCCAAGGAGCAAGAGACTGCTAGGAAGGATGTGCAGCGGGCTTTCGGTATGCTCCAGTCTAGGTGGACCATTGTTCCGCACCCTGCTTTAACTTGGAGCATCGAGACTATGTGGGAAGTGATGACCGCTTGTGTGATCATGCACAACATGATCATTGAGAACGAGCGTGATGGACTCCATGACCAAGGACGAGATTTCGAGGGTGACCTAGTCAAGGCGACGTCGGGCCAGCAACCTTCGACGAGTTCCTCCATGTGCACCATGAGATATGAGATCATGCTACGCACACCTGACTACAAAAGAATTTGATCGAGCATATGTGGGCACACATCAACAACCGCTAGCATGGCCTCATATTTCCTGTTGCTGGTTGCTATGTTTGACCGGAACTATGTTATGTATTTGGTTGTGAACTATTTAAATTTATGTAATTATTGTCAATTTGTTGAAATCTATCAAAAACTAGCCGAGTCTAGGCCGTGTCCGGTCAGAATGGGTCTCGCCCGCTAGAGGGCACCCCCAACCCAAACGGACAGAGGCTAACATAGCCTGATTTCGTGTCTACGGGCTAATCCAAACGAACCGATTCAGACACGAGAGAATGGGTCGGCTCGGTGGAGATGCCCTTGCCTCCTACTCCTCACTGTCTCTAGAGGTTGAGGTTGTTCCTCGTTGTCTCTAGAGGTTGAGGTTGTTGCGGAGAACTCGCAACTGACGGTGAAAGAGGCGGCGAGATGTTCGTGTTGCATGATGCACAAGGGTTGTGGGTAGGAGATAACAATGACATCAACGTGGCTTGAAAGAGATGTTAGAGAATCCAATAATTGATGTCACTGTCTACTACTTCCTCGTTGACTCAAATTTGTCTAGATACAGGTGTATCTAGCACTAAAACTTGACTAAATACATTCGTATCTAGATAAATCTAAGTTAACTAATATGGATCAGAAGGAGTATATTTTTTTTATGACACAAGCTTGTCAACTTAGCCATCAAAGGATGCATCAAGGCCAAAAATGTAAGTGAAAAGAAAAGTCAGATAAGTTGCCATGATACAAAGATTTATCTCATGAAACTATGATAAAGAGACAAATTATCAACATAAAAGTTATAAGGAAGAGCTGCATTCTGAGATTCTGGAGACATGTGACGAGATAACTGCTATCAATCGAGCTTGCAGGAACAGAGTAGGATTCCCGCAGCCAGACGAAATTGCAATCAATCAATCATATCCACATGTTACATCGGACTGCATCTATAACACTAGAATGAACATAATACTCCCTTCATTTCAAAATATAAAATGTTTTAGATTTGTAAAATGGATGTATCTAGATTCTTTAGTGTCACTCTGAATTATACACTAAAAGGCATATAGATACGTTTGGTTTACAAAGATAAAACATCTTGTATTTTGGAACGGATGGACTACCTCCGGTTCATATTAGGAGGTGTTTGTTTAGGCTTATTCTTGTTTTTCCGGTCTTAGCCAAAAAGGGCGAAACAGCCATACGGGGAAATGCTTCCCGCCGCTTCCGGCAGCAGTAGCGAGCGAAACATTTTCCGCACCGGACATTTTGTTTGAGGTGAATTACAAGCAAACTGCCACCGTGACCAAACTGCCATCGTATCCCACACCAATCGATATGATTCATGTCACGCGTCGCCGGCGGCGCCATTCCCGCACACGGGTCACCAGCTCAACTCCCGCCGGCGACCAGACCCATCCCCGACGATGGACCTACTCCCCGCCTGACCCCCTCTGTTCTCGCCTGACCCCGCCATCCCAGATCGACGGGCCCCTGATTTGCGACGCTCGAGTTCATCCCGTCAGCCGACCTGCCGGGCTCCTCCGTTGGACTTGGATCATTCAGCAGTTCTCCTGGACATCCTACCTCCGAGAGACACCCGATTTGGCTGGCCAGGCCGGATTCTTTTCTAAACTTTCCTTTGCTCGCATCGTGGTTTTGGATGCACTGATGGTCTAGTTCTTCAGGAAACAGAATACTGCGGTGGCCGGTGGTGTCTTCCTAATTCATTTGCTTGCTCGTGATGTACTCATCGATTCCATAAGTACATAAATACAAGAGGTAGTTCGATTACATAAGACGTAAATACAGGTAGTATCCGTGAATTGTTGCTAATTGTAAATTCCATAGACAAATACCCGTATCCATGGGCTAATTTGGTTATAATTCATAGACAAATACCCGTATCCATTAGAATTAGCTAAAAAATATGGCGTGCATCTCTAAAATTACATCATGTATTATTTTATTAGTGCACTATTACATTGGCTCTTTTAAAAGAAACTTTGAGGATATTTTAGGCAAATTTCTAGTTTACAGCCAGACAGCCAGCTAACTTGCCAAATAGTGAAACTTAGAACAATAGCTTTCATGCACAGTAGCTTTCACCGCACAACAGTACAACCAACCACAGCTCAAACAAACAGGCCCTTAATGTTCTTAGATTTGTCCAGATTCGACATCCGTGTCCCAGAGCTCTCACGGCGGCTCTTCGACGCGGCGTCTATCTCGGTGCTGGGGGACGGGGCGACTACTTTCTTCTGGACGGATAAGTGGTTTCCGTGCGGGCGACTCTCTGACGTTGCACCAAACCTCTTCGCGGCCGTCCCACCGAGGGCTGCCTCCACGCGCTGTGTGCGTGAGGGCCTGGCAGGGGTTGGTTGCATGATATACCCCCGGATCTTAACGCCGCAGCCATTAGGGAGCTTCTTGAAGTGGCAGATCGAGTCCAAGAGATCACCCTGACTGAGGGGACGCAGGACGTCTTCAAGTGGAACTGGGACCCTACCAGCTGCTTCACGGCCCGTTTCTGCTACCTGGCCCTGTTTGCCGGCCGGACTTCCATGGCAGGGGCCCTTCAGATCTGGCGTTCCCGAGCCCCCGCCAGCTGCAAGGTGTCCCTTTGGCTTGCAGTGAGAAACAGATGCTAGACCGTGGACAGGTTAAGCCGGCGAGGCCTTCAACATCCAGCGGCTTGCCCCCTTTGTGACCAATATGGGAGACCATTAACCATCTTTTGATAGGATGCGTCCTGGCCCGCGAGGTTTGGGCAACCTGTCTGAACTGGTGGTGCAAGAGGCATTGGATGCCGGGACATGACACCAAGTTTGTTGCTTGGCTCCAAGATAGGCGGGGTGGCAAGGGTCGCGAGCGCGACCTCTGGACAGGGATCTCCCTGGTCTGTTGGACCCTCTGGCGTCACAGGAACGACGTGGTCTTTGAAGGGGCCGCTCCCTCTGCCGGAGAGTCATACGAAAGATCGCTGCGGAGGCAGACCTCTAGAGGACTGCAGGGCTGTTTCGCGACTGTCTTGGGCAGGTAAATAGGTGGAGATGTCGCGAGTAATCTTTTAGGATGTGTGTGTTGTCCCTGAGACAGCGTGGATTTGCACCTTTGGCGCCTATGCCGCAGTGCGTTGTAAAATCTGGCCTCTTGGGCCTCCTTCTATAAAACCGATACATCTCCCAGGACGTATCCTTGAAAAAGAAAATAGTTTAGTGCTAGATACATCCGAATATAGATAAATTTGAGAACATTAATTTATATCGGAGGGAGTACAACAACGTATTGATTTTAAACACTGCTGTCTGCTGAAACAAAATCAGAATCTTCACATCACTTGACACAAGAGACTGATTGCAAGAAATATTTTCACGAAATCCTTGTTCTACAATCAAATTACTCCCTCCGATCCAAATTAATGGCCTCAACTTTGTCTAGATACACATGCATCTAGTCTAAATACTTAACTAGATTCTTACAAATCTAGACAAAGTTGAGTCCACTAATATGGACCAGAGAGAGTACATAGAACACATACTTCTACAACACCTATACATTCCTGCATTTCATCACAGGGGTCTCTACAAAGACTGCTGTGTCAAAATTGTACAGCTCTCTACCTTCGTTGGGTAGACAGAAGATATCGCTTGTACATGGGACCATTTCTTCCCATAACCACCATTACATAACACAACCAGCAGCACGCTTGTCCTCCAAATACAGTTAGTCACCAAGTATTATGGTGAAGTGCACAGAGAAACAGGTCATTGTATCTCCAACTTCACATCTAACGACTTGAGCTCTTCTAATAATTCCTCGTACTTCTTTCTTTCCTCGGCAATTTGATATCGGAGCTTTTGTTCCTAAATAAAAGAATGAAAACGGTGTTCCATTTGTTTCATCAATTAATTCTCTAAGATAAGATGCCGAACTCTAAAGATAATAAGTAGAAATGTACAAGGGACACCAACAGTGACGAAGCTACAGTGACGAAGCTACAGTTGAATAGCTGTGCGAGATAAAATATACTCCCTCCGTCGCAAAATAAGTGGCATGGGTTTGTCTAGATTCGGATGTATCTAGACACGTTTTAGTATATAGGTACATGCGAATCTAGACAAACTCAAGTCACTTATTTTAGGACGGAGGGAGTAGCACAATTTTTGTTTGAGAAACCTTGCCACAATTGGGATAAAAGTAGAAAGAAAGAAGTACGAGGGGTAAAAATCCTGGCTAGTGGGCTTGATTTGGACATTACGATCACCGGCCGGTGCTACTGTCCTAGTGGGCTGAATTTGGGCACTTTGGCTAAGGTTGCACAGGTGTAAATTATTTTTTCCTAAGAATCCTGGGCAGGCCCTAACGTAGCTCTGCCGGTGGACACCAACCAAAGATTAAAACATAACCAATGAGTGCCAAAACTGTCAGCAATGGCACTAACTGAATACATTTCCAACACAACTAGACTTCACACTATGTAGGCTGCACCTTGACAATGGTGAAGTAGACCATGATTTTGTTGAATAAAGTATAATGCTGTGGCTGATATTACAAGAATGGTAGGTTTCTTTAAGTCTAGGGAAAATACATTTGCCTTTGTAGCAGGATGGTAGGTTCTACTATTAAAAACCACATTCATGGACAATACAGACGGTAAGAAATAGGGTTGTTCGGAACCAATTTCTGTCAAACCATAAAAAACGCTGTATACATTCTTTTGAACTAGCGCATCAGATGCACTAGCTCGCCGGGTTTGGCCTGGTTCAACTCGACCCGGATTTGAACACCCCTAGTAAGCAAGAAGATTTACCATTAATAGTAGGGAGAAGGTAACCTGGAGTTCTGAACATTAATGTGATGAAATGAATTTATCACCTACTCTGAAGTCATTTGCTTATGTTGGCAATAGATGCAAGCAAGTCCACAATTTGCATAACTTTCGTATCAACTCGTACAAAAAGTACTGCTAAGTGTATATATGAAATTTTGATCTTCAAAAACAAATGACTGCAATGAAAAAATGGAAAGAGAAAACAGAATTTTCCTCACAACACCCTCCTGGCCAGAGCCAATTCCAGTTCAAAAAACCTGATTGCGCCCCAACTGAGCACTTGTGTCTCCAGCTCATGGTACTGAACAATCTAACCGCTAAGTGACCTTATAAGGTACTTTACCTCGTCATTTGCACTCATGGAACAGCAGTAAGAGATACTCCCTCCGTTTCAAAATATAGATGTTTTAACCTTTTTCTAAAACACATGTATCTAGACACCTTTTAGTGTGTAGGTTCACTTATTTTGCTCCGAACCTACTAAAAGGTGTCTAGATACATACGCTTCAGAAAAAGGCTAAAACATCTTAGAGCTCATTTGGCTCCCATCATTTGGGGCTAGAATCAAGGAATTCATTTGTGATTCCAAGAATCAACCTGTTTGGCTGCCACGGAATTGGTTACGGGATTCATTTGCAAATTCCATGGTTTTCATTTTATGCCTAACCTTAATTCCTTTTGGTATCCTGTCATTTCTGTGGAATTGCCAAATGAAATGATATCATCAATGTCATTTCATTTCATTTCTACCAAATGAAATGAAATGATGGGAGCCAAACACGCTATTATACTTTGGAACGGAGGGAGTACTAGTTTACTTGCACAGTTGCACAAAAGATAATAATACCTTTACAGTAAGTTGTTTCTCTGATTCCTCGTACTGCAAGCATCTGAAAAATATAAAAAGGTTGTAACAATAAAATTACCCAAGTAAACCACATAGCATATTTAACTTCAAAGAAGTATCACTTTGTTGTCATGTTGCCTTCGTATTTGTTTTCATACTACCCTGGTATTGCTAGTAGAAGCATGGTACCCAGAAATATGAGCATTGGTAATCCTCGTATCAACAAGTACTTTTCATATGCTGTGTTAACTACATCAGCGGTAATAGGTAAACTGCACATGCAAAAATATTTTCCAAAACTGCTTGGAACTCGGTAGAAGTTTCTTCTAAGAAAAGACAGTAGCTAAAACAAAAATGTACAAAGTGCACATGTTGGTGGTATTGTGCTTACTCGTCACGCAATCTGTCATTCTCAAGTGTCAGAGTCTTGTGTTCACTAAACCGTTTTCGTTGAATAACATCCCGATGCTGCGAAACAAACCAACAATAAATCAGTCATATAAGGGCACTCAATAGTACTTCGAAGATGTTCAATACCAAACTGTGCTTCTATGATTGACTGATAAATTTGTCTTTGCGATGTACAGAAAGGCAGGACAGTTTTTTCTTATGTGTGTGTGCACGTCAGCACATGTGTGCCTGTGTGTTGGTAAGGGCAGAAATAGGACGTAAAACAAGGATGCCCTTGCTTTTAGCTGTCTTGCCTTTGTGTGATGATTATTTGTTTCTGTGATGGCTCCAAGGGCATCAAATTTTCTCTTCACTCCTATGTCTGTTTTAAGAACAAAAACAATTAGCTAAATAGTGAAATTTGACAAAGTGATCCTAGAACGACGGGCTACTCACTGCTTTGTGTGCGGCTGCTTGATGGAATATCAGCAGCCAGTAATTGATGTGAAGCACTTGCTGGGGGACTACCAGCATTTATCTGCTTCACACGATACTGTGTGCGGGATGCTTTAGGTAATGACTTGTTGTCATAACCAAGGCGATGGCAATGCAGCCCCCTATAAAAAATAATAATGATGTTAAGTCACCCTACAAAAACATGAGAAGGAGACAACAAGCACTGACATATCAAGAGCAAAAATACTCACGGTACGCATATTTATGTATCACATAGAATAGATAATATTCAAGGAAGATGAGGTTAACAATTAGCAGTTAACTATTTACTGCATCTCAAATGAGGTACTCCCTCCGGTCCATATTAATGAACTCAACTTTGTCTAGATTCGTATGTACTCCCTCCGTTTGGAAATATAAGACATTCTAGCTTTGTGAAACGAATGTATCTAGACACATTTTAGTGTATATGTTCACTCCGAACCTCTACGAACCTATACACTAAAAGACGTCTAGATACATTTTATTCACAAAGCTAAAACGTCTTATATTTCCGAACGGAGGGAGTATCTAGTTAAGTTTTTAGACTAGATGCATTCGTATCTAGACAAAGTTGAGGCCATTAATATGGACCAGAGGGAGTAATAATAGGTTTTTATAACCAATGGAGTAGACTCAAATCTCAAATAAAACAACTAATGAGAGGATTAATAGGTGCACAACTTGTTTTTAATATACAAGATTGGGATGAAGTAGGTCATGCATGAAAGAGAGGAATTTTTGTGAGGAAAAAGGTAATTATTTCTTTCCTGCTTCCTCACAATAAGTACTCCCTCCGCCTCAAAATAGATGTCGTAGATTTGTCTAAATTTGGATGTATCTAGACACTATTTAGTATATAGATACATCGAAATTTTGATAAATTTTCGACATCTATTTTGAGACAGAGGGAGTACAATTCACAGCCATGTATAATCATGAGTGGACTACCATCTAATACTTCTCTGACAAGCCAATCTAACTAAAATTGCCATCTCTAGTGATGCAATTAACTCAAACTCCTATGGATAACTTCCTACCAGGATCAATAAAGAAAATATGTTGCTGGTGCTAGAGCAGCAAATGCTACAGTTCGTGCACAGCAATAGCTCACAGGGGTCTCATGCCCATATCACAAGGTACAGCATCACCAATATTTTAATATACTCCCTCCGATCCAAATTAATTGACCCGGATTTGTTAGATTCGGATGTATCTAGCACTAAAACATGTCTAGATACATCCGAATCTAGACAAATCCGAGTCAATTAATTTGGATCGGAGGGAGTATTAGATTGGAATGTCTGTGATAGCTCTTTTTTAAACATGCTTCTACATTCATAACAGAAAGGGAAATTCTGATTTCATACTGTAGTAAAACAAAGACAGAAGTTATTGCTAAAGAAATTGGATAAAAAAATTATGTCGTGTTTGCATGTTCTGTGAGTGTTATCAAATTATTTCGGATGTTTTCATTTGAATGGTGAACACTGGACCTAGTGCGCAGGGTGCACCTAAAACCATTAAGTATGTCGCTAGCAAAATACTTTGATCAGGAGACAAAATCAAAGAAGAAGGTATCGATTATCATGTAACTGACAAAAGAACAACAGTATCAGCACTAGGGTCCTAAACGGTTCTTGATTCAGGCAGACAATGACTAGTGACAAGAAATGTTTGACAGAACGATTAATGCGAAAATGATCCACAACAGGAATATAATAACATTTTTGTAGGTTTATAGGAGACCAGAAACATGACAAAGTTAGCATTACTGTTGCAAATCTTTAGAACTTTTCTGGAAAGAATTACCAGTATTCGTAAGTCATTTCTTTCAATCGATTCTCAAGCCTTTGATAGAGTACTGACTTCTCGAAATCCTGCTTGTCATGGGTAGGTTTGATGAAACTCGCATCGAGAATGCCTAAAAATATGAACAGAACAAAAAGTAAGTAGCACGTTCCCACAAAACCTTTGATAAGGTTACTAAGTAAAATGTAAATGCTTATCTCCACCCACTTGGATCTTCTTCCTATATTCTCTCTCCTCTTTTCCCACTATAACAAGTTACTCCCACCGATCCAAATTAACTGTGGCAGGATTTAGGCAAAATGTTGCCTAAATCTGTCTAGGTTCAATGAACCTGCGACAATGCTATAAGATGTACACCTGCATATTTTGGTTCTAGTGTGACCTTATGTGTCCTACACAAAGAGACCAGATCTTGCATGTTTGGATACCATACCATTCACTGTTTATGCTATGCCGATTTAATTGTTTTGTGTAGGACACTTAGGTCATAGTTTAGCACCAAATTATGTAGGTGTACATCTTATAGCATTGAAGACATCCATTATCCTTTTTCAAAAAGTTCCTTTTATAGTAGAAAAGGAAGAGCGAGAATAAAGGGGGCAGATCCAGATTGGAGGAGGAATCTGTTTTACTAAGTAAAACATCTCTTACCCACAACTCCACGCCCTTTGCCATATGAGTTGCTCGCAACTTTCCAGAAAGGCTGCAAACAATTCAGAAGTGTGACTTGTCAAGTAGGGAAAAGGTCAGAGGCAACATATATTTTCCTAGTAAACATCATATATTCCCTCTATTATGCTATATATTTGGAACTCGGTTTTTTTTATTGTTCAAGTTGCACACATGACATTTAGCTTTTATATTATTATTATTAAAGCTGCTTAGAAGACCATGTCGCACAATGGGACTACAAGCTTGGGTACTTCGACCATATCGAGGCCCCAACTTTCTCCCCATGGATCTGGCGCTCCAAATGCACAGCTAAGATAAAATCCTTTTTCTGGCTCCTCGCGAATGATCGATTAAACACAAAGGACATGCTCCTAAGGAAAAGTTACAATCTAGATGACAATGGCCTTTGCAAAATTTGCGATAATGGTCTCTAGAAACTAGAGACCACCTATTCTGGAGCTGCAGTTTTAGTAGGCAATGCTGGCATTCTATTAATATAACACTAGATGACTCGTTGGAACTCTCACATATGATCATCGCTGCAAGAAACAACTTTAGAAGACCTTTTTTCTTCGAGGCTTTTGCCACATCATGCTGGAATATTTGGAAGATCAGGAATGCTCTAGTTTTTGACAATGTAACTCCTTCCTTTAGCACTTGGTCCTACTCGTTTAAAAAGGATCTTTTCCTTCTTTCTTATAGAATGAAGGATGATCTGAAAACCCCTCTAGTCTCTTGGCTAGACGCTCTGTAATTTTCTGGGCTAAGCCCTCTTGTATATTCTTTCGTCCTCCTTGTACATATTTTTTTTTAATAAAATTTTACTGTCGGGGCCTCCCCTACAGTTTTCAGCTCAAAAAAAAAATGCTTGGTGACCATCTAGTCGCTGAGAGGTATTTACAAAGTAATAATACTAGACTATACTGGATGTGTTGTGCACAAAATGACTCCCTAGTCCCAAAAAGTATATTCTCGCCAACTATCTTAGAACCCTAATGAATGCTACATTTAAATGGATGTGATTCCCAACAGCATATCCCCACCGACATAGTGAATTAAACGGTGATCTGTAATACAAAATCTGGACTTGTCCATACCTCACACTAATTACCACTTTACCAGTGCATTTCACTAGAACTAATTTTGCATATCAGTATAGTAGTCACTCTTTGCAGCTAAAGTATAGTAGTCACTCATTTGCAGCTAAAGGCATCGCTCAATTTGTGAGTGTGATGGAAAAGAAGAAAGCACTCACCGTTATTAAACGATTCTTGTGGTAAACGTTGAACCCTTGTACATCAGTGTCTGGGGCACCTTTGACAAATCCGATGGTGGTGATTATAGATAGCTAAATAAAACATCGAGTCAATGTGAGAACACATGCTTTATAAAAAAATGTTATGCTGAATATGAAACATTAGGTCCATATGCAGAACCTAAACAGAGTCTGGTACAGGTTAAAAGGGAAAATAAAGCAAGTGACCATTTTATTGGAGCAAATACCACTACCAAAGGATTAGATGATCCATAGGACATATTCAGGTCCAGAACAAGAGTGTTTCAAGTATAAATATATTAAGATACTGCTTTACATAGCAACTAGTTGTTCTAGAAAAAGTTGCATATAGCACAGCAAATGTAGATATGTCCGACAACAATGACAGAATAACATGGGGCAAAGTTATGTTGGCACTTCCCCTGTGACCCATACTTAACTAAAATGATCTAGTTTGCACATCAAGGATATGACTGACAGCATATAACTAGGTAAGCAATCTACATTTTACCTTGCTTTTTTTTTGTCAGTTATAAACTTCTACAAGTAAGAGCATCTCTAACGGACACTGTGAACATGCAAAAACTGTATAATAACCGCCAGTTTAAGGTTTTGGCGGAAAAGTGGCGGTCTAGCAGACACCGTAAACACGCGAAAACTATAATTTTTTTATAGTCCGTCGAGAATCCCTTCGCCCGAACCCTACATACGTAGTGCGGGAGGCGGAACCAAGCATGCCCTGTACTGCTCGAGCTGTTTGCGCGGGAGGGAGATTTCACCATTCCCCTTTCCCGCGTCCGCGCGACCGCCGCCGATCTCCCTCTCCGCTCGCCGGTACCCCCCACTCACCGGATCCCAACCCATGGACCCCACCGAGCTTCCGCCTGCCATTGGTGAGGTCGCGCCGCCTCCACGGCAAACCCCCGTCGTGGGATTGGGTCTGGTTCCCGGCCACCGGATCCGTTGCCCAGATGATTGCGGCCGGCGGCAAGTTGAAGAGGAAGCAATTTGGGAATCCACGACGCCCCGGTACTTGCTGGTGCTTCGTCGGCGGGCCAGTCGCAAGAGCCATCCGCCGTCGCCCCAGCGCCCAAGTCGCGTGCACGTGTGGCGGGGGACAGGAAGAAGACAAAGCAAGTTGATGTAGCTTGTCCTTGCGACGTCACTCCATCTACTACGCCAAGTCCCCCAAGTGGACCAATGACCCGCGCTCGAGCCAAGCTCCATGATAAGGTGAACTCGCTCCTCTCTATGTGTGACTTTGACTCTCCTTTGAATGGCCTGCTACTTCATGCCAATACCTTGTGTATCCTCAAGTATGAACCCCAAGAAGGAACGCCAAGAGAAGGAACCAAGTACACGCAAGAGGGAGCGATAGCTGAAGTCGACGCTAGCTCCGGCGGACCGGACCCGGCGCCGAAACCGCCACAACAATCAGGCGACAGCAACGACGGGCCAGACCCTGCGCCGGAATCATCGGCGCTAGAACTGGCAGAGCCCACTACCGAAATGGCTTACAAAGATAGCTGTCGTCCGCTACGATTAAATTGGCGCCTGATTCGGGTTTGATGCCTTGGAATATTCCCTTTACCCTTTCGCCCCTAGCACTATAAATATCCCCTATGGCTCATCCTTTGACTTTAGAGTTGATAATAGAACTAGAAGAAAACCCCCTTTGTGGAATCTCTCTAGTTTGGTCTCGTGCTCCTTGATAAGGAGCACCTATTATCCCCCACCTCTATGGATTATGCATTGTGCGTCCATAGTTGTACAAAGCCTTGGTTGGAGTGATCTTTAGCCAAGTTGTCAAGATCTCACAAAGATCCTCATCCTCACTGATTGGGTAGAGAGAGTTTCTTGCTCGACACCAATCCTTGGGATTGTGTTGGATCAGTAGTCGTCGATGTGAGCCATAGGCTTGTATTTGTGCATCGCGTGCGCGTGTGTTCTTGCCGAGTTCTTCATGTGTGCGTCTGAGTGGTCTTCATCCCCTCTCCCTTCCACTCGAATTCCCCGCCGTTCTTGAGATTCGTGAAATATCGACCACCCCTACGGGTTAACCCCTAACACAAGTTGTGCACGGCGTCGCCACTCAGCCTCCGACCGTCGCCGCTCCGTCTTCTTCTGTCGTGGCCCACCCGCAGGTCACCTACGCAAGGTATGATCTCCATCCTCATTCACAATGTCGTGCTCGAAATTGGGTTCTTGTAGTAATTAGAGCTAAATTTGTTGTAGCTACAATGCTCATGAGGCCACAACATCGTACGTGGATCTGTTGAACGAGAGCCAGGTTGACATTACCGGCGAGCGACTTCAGTTCGGCAATGAGGATGACGGAGGTGAGGACGGTGAGGCTGAATTGGAGGAGATAGAAGAGGTGTTCGATGTCGCCCAAGCGTAGACGACAAAGAAGAAACGCGCGGTGAACTACACCAAGATTGCGGGCACTTCCTTGGTGCGGGCATGGTCACAAGTGTCCATCAATGCGGTGACCGGAACGGACCAAACCAGCAACTGTTATTGGCAACGAATTGAAGATAAGTTCTTCAAACTCATGCCTCGTGTTGCCCAACCGGTCCATCGCTCGTATCGATCCCTACAAGGCCGGTGGGATGTGATCAAACCGGCTCGTAGCTGTTGGGCTGGCGCAATGGAGCAAGTGCGTCAAAACCCTCCAAGTGGCATTACTAATGAATATGTGAGATCATTGTTCATTTCATTTTCATTTACCTACTTGAGCTACGGATGCGAGATCATTGTTCATCCCATTGTGCATTGTAGGAAGGTGTTGTCGTGGAGAGGTACAAGGCAATGAAGGGATCCAAGGGAAACCTTTCACCCTTCACCATTGTTGGAAGTTGCTTGAGCATATTCCAAAATGGACTTTGAGGGACCAAGAGGCACCACCGAAGAGGGGAGCTATGAAGGAAATGGACGATGCAAGTGATGAGGATGGAGGAAGGAACAAGGGGAAGCCAGAAGGGAACAAGAAGGCAAAGGAGAGGATCAAGCTTGAAGCTGAAGCATCATCGTTAGGGGATAAGATTGATGAGATGGTGAAGTCCAAGAAATTGTTGATGACGAAGACCTTGGAGGCAAAGATGATGAAGCATGACAAGAAGATGGTGATGAATCATACAAGGTGGGAAGCAATCTGAAGTGATGCCAAGTACAAGTCCAAGCTAGGGGAGAGGAAGATCAAGATAAAGGAGGCTAGGGTCACGAAGGAGCTCATGGCCGAAGAGAGGGAGGTCATGATGATGGATACCTCAAAGATGAGTGCACAACAATTGGAGTTGCATCAAATGATGCTTTCGGACATCTTGGAGAGAAGGCTGGCGCATCAAGGCGGTGGTGCATCGACAAGTCGCATAGTTGAGTCTCCGATGAGTGGTGGTGTTGGAGGTGCACGAGGAGCTCAGCGACGCCGGTATTGCTTGATGATTGCTTGCATTCATCATGTAGGATGTGCAACTTTTTGGAACTGTTGGTTGAACATTGCACATGCTCGATTTGGGTTGCTATGATCACGGCAAGTTGATGTATAAACTATGAATCATTGCATCATTTGCATGTTTGAATATGATCACCATTGATTGAAATGTTGAAAATAACGAGTTTTACAGTTCGAAAATACTTGAGTTTGCGGGGTCTGTTCCGCGCCAGGAGTTTTGGAACGGTAAAACTCGTTTTCCACGGCCCAGTTCGCGTGTTTACAGTGTCTGTTAGAGATGCTCTAAGAGATCCAATACGAGGAACTTATCAGCAGAAAAACAACCATTAAAATACAGATATAAAGGATACAGCCATATGGGTAAACTGTAATATTATATGCAATGGTTTTAACTACCTAGCATAAAGCCTTAAAAATGGTTGTTCCACGTATTAAATTGGTAAAAATAGAAAATATGCTTCAGAAATTTAAGTAACACATACCTCTGTAAGTCCGGCAATTTGTGGTTTATACAACACGCATTCTCGATACATCAAATCATTAACTACATTATGTGGTTCCACGTCTCGTCCACGCAGGATTATTCTGAAATTATCAGGTACGCGAAGATACAAGATGGATGCATATGCCTGTTTGAATTTGATTTGAATTCGATTTCAGACAGAAATGCAAATGGGGAATGTTTGTCTAGCGACATAAACCAAACAAGTGTAGTAAACCAGATAATGGGGGTCAATACTTAACTCTAAGTGAATAACGAAGTCGGTTTGCAACGTAATTTTGCATCGCAATCTTCTCCGGTTTGTTGGTTTTGACCTTCTTCTCTGCCCCAGTAATGAGGATATCCTAGAATATTGTATATCAAAAGGTTTAACCAATGGTACACCTGCAGATGCTAAGAACATGTTGCATGTAGGACAAATAAACACTACTCCATAGCATGCAGTACGTATTGAACATATCACTCCATCCAAAACAGACACCCACAAAGCTTATTCAGCATGAATCAAATCCATGTCAGTTCTATGGAGTCACTATGCCATGCTTTCACAATATCGGATGGGTAAATCTGATTGTTTTCCTGTTGTGTTACTGAAGAGTATAAAGAACTGGCTTGTTGAACGAGGAAGCCGGGAAGATGTGTTTAAGTTGTTCTATTGAGGGTTCAATTTGATACACACATGGTTTTTGTTTTTCTATTCTATATGTGTGTGTTCCAGAGTCATGCAGGTACAGCTAGTTGTTAGTTTGTTACTACCATGAAGAGCATATTAGAGGGGGAAAGGCCAGTTGAAGAACTGCTGCAAGAGAAAGCTAAGGGGAAGGCCCCGTTGACTAACTTGTTCTGTCATTAATTACATACTATATCACCCTTCACATCTCTTACGCAACTAACAACAAAAGAAAGGCAAGAAGAAAAAGAGGCATTCCCCAAACGAACTACTCCTCGACTTTAAGGCCATGTACTTATCATCATATCTTATACAATTAAATTGGCCTCGATAGTAGACCAAAATAACATGCGGGCCCTTTCGGTAATGATATGCCACCATGCACGTAATATGGCATGCTGCAACGTTTGCGTCTATGAAAGCATGTTTACTGAATCCTCACGTCCTTTGAAGTTATGGAAAGCTGGCAAATGAGAAGTGGAAAAAAGAACTGGAAAGTAATGTTAGAATACTCGCCATCGGTCTAAATTAAGTCAAGCTGTGCCAAGACCCTCTCAAGTCGTGCTAAGTTAATCCATGCAATAAATGCATCAAGTTTTGGGACATCAATAAATATAGCTCCACAAGAGGCCAACATTACAAACCTTGATGTCAGAATTGAAATCAAGCTCCACGTCTCCATCATCGTTGAACCAGAGGTTGAATACAATTACTTTTGTTCCATGCTCTCCGATATCATCAAACTGTATCAGAAGTAAGAAATTATTAAAATAAACGAGATAAAAGGTCAACTAGGATGATAAGCTGGCTCTAAGTAACAGAGATCTACAGTAACAGATGACA
This sequence comes from Avena insularis, assembly GCA_023614405.1. Taxonomy (NCBI): domain Eukaryota; kingdom Viridiplantae; phylum Streptophyta; class Magnoliopsida; order Poales; family Poaceae; genus Avena; species Avena insularis. Next base: position 335,346,477 of record CM042688.1, read on the forward strand.
CATACTCTACAAAGGAACTGTCCCATTAAGATTTTGGTATAAAGTAAGGGGACCATTTGGCTTAATTTTAGAGAAAAAATATGACATGCATCTTCTTCCTAAACAAATAATGCAATATACATCTAATATTATACAGAAAGCTAGAGAACACACAGGTGATCTTTAAGAATTGGAAACAGTTCCATAGGCACCTCAATATGTGGGTCTTTCTATAAAAGTGCAAATCTAATGCATTTCTAAATCATTTTACTTATACAGGCTATTAGTTAATATGTCAAACCTCCTAATTTCCATACCATCTAATGACTCATTCTTCATAGAGCACTATTCTAAGGGTTGTTTGGTTAGGCTTAATTTTGGCTTTTGGCTTATAAGTCACAAAAGCACCTAAATAGGTGTTTTTGATATGGGCTTTTGGCTTATACCATCATGCAACAATGTCCAGTCAAAAGCCAAAAGCCAAAATTCAAATGCCAGAAATAAGGCCAACCAAACAGCCACTTTATATGATTATTAGCATCATTCAACTGGTTGCCAGAAATATACAAAAACAATCAAAATTTAGTTACATACTTGTTTAAGCAACTCAGCTTCACTAGCGAAAGGGGACCATTTCGAAAGGATTGCCAAATTAGAAGAGAAGAGTTTCTGATTGTGACGTGACAGATGGGTATATGAACCAGTTGCAAGATCGTACTGGTAATCTACCTGCAAGAGAGACAAGGTCACAAGAAGATAAGTAGAAATTTTCAGAACATGACAACAGCTTACAGAGAAAGCATCAGACTTACCGTTGGCACTAATACATCATCGCAGCCTGTTTCCATCAGAAATGTGTAAGAAAGAAGACCAATACTTCTCGTCCGTGTCCTACAGAAACAGCAACAAAATTGCCTGAATTGCTACATGAACTGGGGTGGCCAGACATTTTACTGGAGCTGGAGGGGAAGTGAGAGGTATAATTCAATTTTAAACAATAAAATCGAATGACAACTAGGTTTTGTGGCAGTGGCACAGTGAAGCATGGATGTTGTCTGACAAGGAACATGCCAACTTTTATTCAAAGGCATTGCAAAAGGGCATTTGGACACTTAAAACTACTTCCAATAAAAATGGCTCACCATGTTTCAACTTTTATTCAAAGGCATTGCAAAAGGGCATTTGGACACTTAAACTACTTCCAATAAATGGCTCACCATGTTTCAACTAAGTACTCTTGAATTTTATACTATTCTTTCCTCAAGAGTTACTTATGTAACCAAAGACCAAGGTGGCAAGTGACATCACAAAATACTTGTTCTGGTATCAATGTGAAGAATTATACTTTTAGTTCAGTGAGGAGAAATACCATTTTTTATTGCTTTGTGTAAAAACAATGGCATCCGCTCCAAGCCTCATTGTGCTAGTTTTGAAACCATTGCCATCTGACAAATAAGTAACAATGACTCCAATAGTAAAGACTTCAAGATATCAATCTCGCTAGGAAATAGAAAGGACACTAAGATTTTACATTGCCCGATGAAAGCATCAGACTGCTTCTCTGAAAATCCAAAGCTCATGCAACATCTCAGTGCCTCTGGATTCATCCCCCCTCCATCATCTTGTCCATACAAAACACCACAAGGTCGTTAAATTAAACGTTTCTATGAACTAAGAAGATCCACATTTATTTGTATTTTTGAATCAGCTAACCTTGAATCAACAATGAGGGACTACCATCACGTGGGTTTGTGAATTTATCAACACGAACAAATGTTGCCCCATTATTCACCTGACAGAAAATATGCAACAAAATAAACCATAAGTAGCATTCATGTTGAATTGCATTTTTTTAGGATTGGAGCAAATTGAGCATCATTAGCTACCTCGTCGATTGAATTGTCAAGAAGCTCGGCAATGGCTGCAAAAGGTTAACAAAACCAACACTAAATACAAACAGATGAAGAGCCATATGATACAAAGCAAAATGTGTCCAGTATACAAGCAAGCAAGTGGGCTATGACCAGGCCAGATATGATTGAATTTACGCAAAAAAAAAGAATACAGAAACCTAAATAATGTCCTAAACTGATTTTAGAAGTGCTAGTGTTTACACAATGATTCAAGCCTCTACTTGCAAAGATTATGAAAACAGTGGATCACATGGTACAATATCTTTTATGTGGCGTAGACAAAATTTGATGTTAAACATTAACCATTACACATCGTATTTCCTTCTCCTCAAGTGGGTATTTCATTCAGAAGTGGAAGATTTATTTACTGAAGTGAGCATGCAATGTTCCTGGTTTACAACCGGAAAACAATGTGTATGAACTCTTACTGGAATTTCGCATTTAACAGAAACTGGGACGACATCACATGTATGAACTCTTACTTTTTTATTATTTTCTGAATTGCATGAAGTCTTACTTAAAAAACTGCATTAATAGAGACTAGGGCATGATTATGTGTCTGCGCGAATTTATGAACCAAATAAGTCAATTTCTCAACATGGGGTTATAACTACATACCGCCAAATGCCCACTTGTGGGAAGTAGCGTTTGAGTGCAGGAACTTGGGATTGATCCGCAGCCGATTCCGCCCACCTATGTTCACAGCAACCAAATCACAACTCATTTCCATCACCAATCTGAATCAAAAGGAGATGCATCATGAGATTTCTGCGGCCAGCGTACCAGGGGCATCGGCGTCGGTGTTGCGGCGGGCGACGACGTACTCTCCGGACTTCCAGAACTGGCGGCAGAGGCGCGGCGGGGGAAGGACCCTGGGGGGCTCAGAGGCCTCGAAGGCGAGTGGCACGGGCACGAGCTCCTCGTCCTTGACGGGCACGAGCGCGTGGCAGCCCGGGGGCTGGAGCTGGTAAAGCAGGGGCTTCACATCGGCGAGCTCGTGCGGCTTGATATCGCGAGGGGAGGAGGGGGCGATGGCGACGGCGCTGGTGCTGGGGACGGACTCCTCGTCGTCGTCGCTGGAGAGATCTATCACCTCCGCGGCGGCGCCGCCGGACCTCATCGCCGTCGCCGGCGTCGGAGCCCTCTGCTAGCTAGGGCTTTTTAAAAAAAAAAATGTTTAGCTCACCCTTTTCCTCTCTCTCTGAGCTTCTAGGGATCGTTGTTACAGACACGGGACAGCTCGCGCTATTAGAGCAACTAGATCTAGGGTGGCGCACTCCCTCAAAAAAAAGATCTAGGGTGATTTTCGTACTAATTTGCATCGTGTGTTATAATGATAAAAAAAAAGAGGGGGACATTTGTTGTGCAACCGCCATGAAAAAACCGTAAGTCGACAGGGCGACAGGCCGCGCACGTGGTGTTGATTTGTTTGTGTATATAGTAAGTTTTCAAGTTGGCATGAGATGAGACGGTTCTCTTAGACCTGGGAAATTCATGAAAAGTTTAGACTTTGCACACCCGGTTGAGTTGAAAAATCATTCCTTTGCCTTAATTATATCTTTTGTGGTGTCACTATATATAGATCGAGAACATTGGGTCATTGACCAACCAAGATCGCTTGGTTAGTTGCTCAGAGTGGACATCAGTTCCGTGGTCTTAATTTGTTCTAGCAAAATGAACATTAATAAATTAATTTAAAAACTTTCCTAGAAGAAGCAGTAAGAGCAACTCTAATGGTATCCGTAAAAACGATCAAACCTGTAAAAAAACTTATGCGGTCACAGTTTCGGTCGAAAACGAGCGCTATAACGCCGTAAAACGTGGCCGACCCTTGAACGATTTACACGACATGGAGAATTCATCCACGACCTCACGTATGCAGATTGGGAGGCTGTTTTGCTGGTCAAACCTCGTCAGAAAAGAAGCGCCGCCGTATAACTACCATAGAAGTCGCCAGAATCCGCCCAGAACCAGAAGTCGCTTGAATCTGCCGGAAGAGTTTGGAATCGGGCACCTAGTAATCCGAGTGTCGCCACGTCAAAACCGAAGGACGACACTGCCCAAGTCAACCACCTGGATGAGCGCCTGCACTTTCCCATGAGCTAAACTCGACAATCGGTGGCACGGACAGCACACACGCATCACAGCACGCACGCACGGCACTGGCCACGTGATTGATTCAATGGTGTAATGCAACCCTTGTTCTTCAAGGCTGCGATAGATTGTTAGACATTCATTAGTTTCAGCCATAACGGTGTCAAATATAAGTGGCAAATACTTTTGACTAAGGGCGGCTACTTCGGGGAATGTCTGGATTAAAGTGCCACCGAGTCAAATTAGTTCTTCTGAAAGCTAGCTTTCCTAGTTTGACACCAGTATGATGAAGAGCGTCAGTAGTTTGAATCTCTAAATTTTATGAGATTTTATCATTTTTTGTAGCCATAATATAAAATATTTCGGGTTGCAATTTGTCATGCTTATAGTATACAGCATTGATGATGTACAGAAATTATTTTTAGATTTTTTTAAAAAAGTTATAAATATGGTTTTTGAATTTTTTTAAATGAAGGGAGCACCGGAGCTCAAGAGCTACACTTCCAGATTTAGACCTATCCTACTTATATCTTTTGGATAAGTGATCTAATCTTAGAAATTCTTAGTCTTAGTTAATGTTTGCGGTCAACTGCGTTGCTTAGGTCTGTAAAAAATCTTGGAAGAAACACTATCTAATTTGGATCAAACGTATCAATTTGGTGGCACGTATTCTTTACTTTGACATATACATGCTGGTTATTTATACTTATAAGCCAGTGAGGATATACAATAATCTAGATTCCTCTATCACTTCAACTAAAATACAAACAGGCTCAGCTACTGCCCAAGGCACTGTTTATTTCTGTCTCGTTTTCTTGAGATCACTTTGCCTCTATCCCCGCGTCCTTTGCTAGGTTGGCTATTCCCCAAATCCCAATTATCCCATGGGGTTGCTGATATAGAGAATGGCCTCCGCGCGCAGCGAATGGACAATATTTCACCAATGTCCTATCGATTTATTCTCCAGATCCAACATTTCTGAGACCTTAATCTGTATATTTCCAGGGAATCAAGACTCTCGAAGAGTGGCTTCAGCGATGCCGTCACTTCCGTGATTCCGCACTAGCACCAGCAACTGAAAAGACTCAGAGAAGAGGCTATGAATCAGATATCCAGGGAGAGAACCTATTTACCGGCAAGCATCAACAGGTGAGTGCCTGTTTTTTCTTAATTGCTCCAGGCTGTCGGTTGTTAAATACGCAATATGTACATGCACTTACTTAACATGCAACAATTAGGAACATCACATTCAGTTGATCCGTGAAACCCGAAAATATAAGCTTCAGTGTCTAAAGGGTAAACGGGAACATGATAGACAAACGTAAAATTAGTTTCTACGTGTGGAGGTTGAAAGCTACTCTGCAATATGTCACCATAGCAAATCATGGCATGATTTAACTGCATGTGTGCAACAGTAATTTTTTGTCAGTTTGGACATGTCAAAATGAGCCAAATTATTCTTCTAGATAAAATTTTAGGCATGGAATCCGAGCTACAAAACAAAACTTTCAGCTAAAAACTAAATGTCAATACTCTACAGTAGAAATCACCGGAAATCGCCATTCTCAACACACAAATGCAAATGAAGCTTCATTTCCTTGGATGTATACCGATAAAGGACAGTAGCAATTGACTGAGTGCCCACAAATATCATAGTGACTAAGCTGGCAAAGAATATGGATAAATATAACTTGGCAGTCCTTACCTCCCTGCCTAAAAAAAATACAAACCAAGATTAGTAGTATAGGATGCCTAGTATATAGCAAACTACAAAAAATGCCACCAAGAGGCATACAAATTAGACTAACTTGCAATTGTTATGTCCAACAATTAGTATAATTAGCAGAAGACCTATGGCAACTGTGTAATATGCAAAACATATAACTAATTATTACCAAGGTATGATGCATATATTTTTTATTTCTAATGCCTTGCTCAGAAAACAAAGTCTTGGTTATCTTTTTGATCTATAGACAAACCTGAAGGGCAAGTTAATGGGCAAGGACCATTCCCTTGGCACACATCTGAACCATATTGACTAATCAAGATTAGGTAATGTGCACAAACTTATCCAATTTTACCTCCATGTATTCACCATAACAAGGATGCATATATGATCCTACTACTATGATCTCTACCACAAAAATTTGTTCCTTAACGCTACTTTTTCATCCCATACACGATCAGATCTTGAAAACAAAAACCAAATGAGCACCAGTGATAGATTGCCTTTGGCCACCCCACTATTGATCAACTCTAAGAAATATACAATGGCAATATTAGTATGAGAAATTAAATTCAGGGTTAAACAAAAATAGATACAGTTAAAAGGAATATCATTGCATAGTTTTCAGTTGCCCAAGGCTGTGTAAATAAAAAATGGAAGTTCTCTTTCTACTAACAATAGCCTTCCATGCCTTTCAATGGACAAACACTTACTCATGTATGTAAAGAACTAAAAGCTATGAGCAATATAACCTAATGATTTCTGCAACAGAGGAAATGTACACATATATGACATGCAGAAATTTGTTTTTTCTGTAGATCAATATAACCAAGGCAATAAGCAGCAAAACTGATGGCTTGGTTTCTTTGAAAGTTATATACAAACATGAGGCACATTTCATTCAATCTCTAAAACGCAAAAAACTTGTATAGATATAGTTCTTAATCGATTCAAGTAGTATTCTTAGAATCCATGCTACTATAAAGGAGATAAAATGCAGTCCATGGAGCCTAGGAATAAAGCAAGAATAAAAGAGCCAGGAGCATTACCTGCCATCATGCTCATCACCAGCGGTAGGCAATTAGAGCTCTGAACCGACCTCACACTAAAAATAAAGTTCCAAAGGTCCATATAAGAATTTCAGTTCTGTATAGCATGACAACCACATCAGACTATCAGAGAAGTGAAATACACTGTAAGTGTGCTCTGCATTGTAGGAAGGGAAAAAAGAATAACTACAGTACATGAAGATGCCTCCTAGAAAGGATTGATATCATGTATAAAGAAGATGTAAACTCAAAGAGGAGCTGCCAAATAGTCAGGCAATGTCAGGATGTAAACTCAAAGATGTACAACACAGAAGGTCAAAAGAACAACTTGGCAATGTAAGGATCCAACTTTTAGTGGCCTGCTATAGGAAAAATGATTCAGAGAGAGAGAGAGAGGACTTACAGGTCATTGACCACGACAAGGCGGAGGGAGGAAAGGTTGCGTTCATCGGCAACAATGAATAGGTGGAGGACACCAGGCAGGGGCTAAGCACATCGCGCATTGGAGGCCACATCCCAAACCGCTGCGCCGCTTGCCGTGCGTGCAACAATCTCGTGGAGCAGCACAAATCAGAGGCCTCCACCGCGACAGCGGCACCTTCCATCTGCAGCCCGACCTCCTTAAAGGTATTCATACTAAGAAAATTAAGATAGAAGGTTGTGACACATCAGCCTCTCGTGCTTTTGAGGAAGCCGAAAATCGATGCTCCTCTGTTGTGTGTTAAGAAACGTGAGATTGGTTGCAGCCACAAAACCAGCACCAGAAGACAGTGGATGCAATGACCCTACCAGCACATGGTACCATATATTTCAAATCCTAACTTTTCTGTTGCCATCCATATTTTCACATTGCTAATGCTAATGGGCTCCTGTAAGTAAAAAATGACAATTTTTTGGGCATTACAAGTATAATAATAAAAGGCAGAACAAGTAGAAGGTTGGGTGAACTTTACCTCGTCTTCAAATAGATGAAAGTTGATCAACTCAGCGAGAGCCCTCCTAGGATTTTTCCCTGCCTTGGCCCAAAAGGAGATAGCAGTAGGCACATACTCACCAGAGAATCTGCTATAAGCTCAAAATGGTCAAGCAAACTGGCGACAAACCCAAAAAAAATCAGCATGATATTCAACATTTCAGCATCCGACAACGGATGCCGAACAAATCTGTATTTATGTCACGGATGTCTTCATTGATGTACCATCTACAGGCTTTGCCGACAGCTGGGATTTTTTGTCCTTTAAATATATATACATTACCTAGTAAGCAATCAAAGAACCAATAATACAGGGGGGATGGGGACATCAGAAGTATATGGATACACAAAGCGTGAAGAGAACACCTAGTACCTACGTTTCATCAAATAGACCGTGGGCATTAATTTTTTCCCTCTAGTCCTGGTCATGTTTCATTGAATAAAAATTTGTTGAGAATTTTTGCACCAAGGCAAATAACTATCAGTATAAAACCAAGTCAAGTAGTTAGAGAATCAACCATAATAACATACTTTAGTTTTTATGAATAAAGCTTTTTCGGATAATTGTTTCATCAAAATAGAATGCACAAAAAACATAAAAAGAACAAACTCATCGCTCTTTCATCGGCCAACCTCGGAAACATGAAAAAGTAAACAAAAACTACTCCAGAGTCAAACCCTGCAGGCCTGATGCACAGTGTATTATGGAGCAACTGTTGCTGGTTATCCAGATGTTAAAAGGTAATTTTGTGATGTTAAAAAGGTTGAACTATAGTTCATGCGCAAAATCTTCACTTTATCAAACATGGAAATTTAAGAGTATGACTTGCCTGCTGCAATCAAATAACTATGTTTACATATTTTTATAAGATAGCATGAATGAGATACCTTAGCAAAATACATTGCTGGATTCTCAACACATCTGAGGATAGTTATCAGTGCAACTTCAAAATTTTCAGATGTTTCACTCTTCACAACCTACCATCAGTAAAGGAAACTCTTTATTACACTCCAGGAGAGCACCAAAAAGTAAATGGAAAGGAAACTGAACATAAGTCTTACATTCTCTAACGACCGATCATACATGTGGTGGTAAGCAGCAGCAACAGCTGCCAGGTGTGCCCAGCTGCGTTCAGTGAAGATACGGATGAAGGTTTTCTCATTTGTGCCGGGCTTTTTCTCACCAGCTTTGTACAGGTCATTTGCATCATGTGTCACTATAGTGGGATCAACCTCAGGGCCTTCATAGCGTGGAATGCCGACATAGGCTAGTAAGATCTGAAATATACATTATATCACTATAGGCTAGTAAGATCTGAAATATACATTATATCACTCGTTAGCACAAAAAGTACAATTTGGATAGGTATACTTCACAAATACACCTGTCCAAATAGTATGGAATCCCCTGCACAGATCACCTTGATATCAACATATGAAGTGGAATTACAAATCATATCAAGATAGCATTTTTTTTTGAGGGAAAGGTAGCATTTAGTAACTGCAATATTCTCAAGAACACGTCAAAACTCTGTGTTTCAAAAAATGATACGTACAATACAAATTATGAGTAGAGAAGTTAATAATTCAAATGTCTTTTCAACCTTTATGCATCAGATGAAGAAGTTAAACAAGTTAAGAAATAAAACCTTCTGATGACCGCCGCTTGTTTTCTGACCAATGTCATGCTCAAGATAAGTACCAAACTTGGCATAATATATCTGTTTCATTATTTGCAGCTGTGATGGTGTCCTGGAACATATTATATATGTAGCTGCTCTCAGATCAGGAGCTTCAACACTCAGAGCATCTCTCAAAACAATTGCATCATGTCCAGGAGGATCAAGAATCCAGAGCAGCATTGCTTTCTGAAATCATAACCACAAGGTTAGCCATATCAGAGTAATTCAACTGTACTGAAGTAACTCAGATTTAGCTAATACTAATAGAACTAACCCATGCAAATCAGTGCTTCTACTTGGTAAATATGTAGTAATATCTAATTAAGCATAGCACTTCGGCTAGTATAGCTGTGCAATAATTTTATTTATTTATTCTATAATGATTAATTTTGTAGTTTCCAGTACTTGTGGTTTCCATATCTAGCCCAATTTTGATGTGCTTGGAAAATCACCTTGGGGAAAATAACCCCTTGGGCATATAAGCTTGTTTATCTATCATGTATCGCTGGATACATCTTCACTAAAATATATACAGTAGGTCCTTTTTCTTAGTCGCCCTGATCAAGGTAGTCTAAACAATATTGTTCATGATCCAAAATTGTGCCACTGCTCGTATACACTAACCGAGTTAAATTTCATAAAATTAAATCTATTGAGTGGAATGAACATTACATTGATCAATCTTCCCCTGCACCCCACCTGTCTTTTCATCAAACAACCTGTAGGCATACATAGAAGAATCTAAACAAATAAGAAAAAAATATTAGGACACTAAACCAAATGGGAGTAGCGGAAGAGAGAATCCAACGTCACACACATCTCCTTTCCTGAAAGATGGGTAAAATGACCTCTACAGAGAGAGAGAGAGAAGAGAGAGAGAGAGAGAGAGAGAGAGAGAGAGAGAGAGAGAGAGAGACCTGCAAGTCCTGGATGAAGAAGAGGTTGAGGAGAGATGGCACCGCGCTGCTGGCCTCCGTCCTCGTCGACGACAAAGGGGAGGTGGCGGCGGTGCAGTGGTCGCCTGCGTCCGGGTCGAGCTACTCCTTCAGCCTTGGTGCCACTGCTGCCCGTCTCTGTCTCACTGCTCTAGCCATGGATATTGGGGGAGAGGCATCCATAGGGGTTGAGGGAGAGATAGACGAAGGAGGGGATTGGGCGGCGGCTTGAGGTCGGCCATGGGGAGAAAAGAGGCGAAGGAGGGTAGCAGCCAGCGAGGAGGAGCGGCGGTTAGGGTTTCCAGTGGAAGGAGAAAGAGACGGGAGCAGGGTTGGGGAGGAGACTGGGGGAGGAGCACGCGCACGATTAGGGAACCATTGGCCTTGCGAGTCAGCCCGTACCCGGTAAATACCTAGCAAAATCAATGCATCGGAGGATGACAGTTGGGACTGAAAGCTTCTGGTGGTAAAATAAGCCAATCGTGGCTGAGAGGGGAGCACATGTGGGGAGTAATGTCGAGTGCGCGCAGCAAAACAGCAAATCACTGCAGAGCGGGACAAAGAAGTCAAAATGCGATCCAACGGCCTGAATCTTCCGTGGGAGCTTAATCGGACGTCGCAAGTGTCCTAATCGCTGAGGAGCCTCCCAGGACTTCCCCCTATTATACTTTTAGACTCTACACCTACCGACCGTATCTTAAAAGAGCTCTAACACGTCAAAAAAAAACTCTAAGAGCATCTCTACCGGCCTACCCAAGTCGACCGAAACTGTCTGATTCTATCTGTTTGGGTCGGGTCACAGTCGTTTTTGTCGTGATCCGGCCTATTCGGTCAACCGCGTCTAGCGGCCCGACCTATCTGTCTGTTTCCCCTGCTGTCACCGTTTGACACCCTCGGCGATAGGACGTTAACAGCGACATGACGTCGGCTATCAGCGCCAGCGGCTTCCCGCACGGCCGGCATTTCCCTCCCGCGGCCAGAAAACTTCCCGCGTCTCCCCGACCGTTTCCCGCCTTCACCGCGGTCTATAAAAGACGGTCATCGGCGCGGCGGAGACAACAAGCCCAAGCAAGAGCAAGCACCTCTGAAAAAACGCTAACCACCAGCAGTCATGCATCGCCGCAAGATCGCCAACTGGACCAAGATCAGGGAGATGTGCCGCAACCGCTTCCCGGATGCCGACATCAACGTCGTCCACCTCCAGGCCATGTTATTGTCCAACGCATGGTCGAGGCGGGGGGTGGCCTTCGAGGAGGAAGGTCGTGTGGCCGAGGCGGCGCTGGAGGAGGTGGTGGAGGCGGCCGCAAAGGTGGTCGCCCAATGGGTGGTACGCTAGATACACCTCGTCGCCGCCAAGGACGCGGTGGAGGCGGTGGACAAGGAGGGCACATCAGCGGCCCTCCGCGAGATCCGCCATGAGGCGGCCACGACCACGCTAGAGGAGGTGGCCAAGGAGTCTGCCAAGGTCGCCGTCCGCGAGTTTCGCCACGCCGCCACCTTGTGCAGGGCGGTCGGGGAGGCCGAGCACGCGGCCGATGCGGCGGAGGAGGAGCTGCGTGTGGCCAATGCCGCGTGGGCTCTCGTCGACTGGGACGAGACAGAGGTAGAGGACGACGACGAGGAGGGGGAGGAGGTGGAGTAGCTGGTGGCGGTGGTAGAGGAGGAGGCGGGGGCGGAGGTGATCATCGTCCCCCCAGAGATCGCGAGGGCGACGACGGAGCTAGCCGACCAGGAGGCGAGGGACCACTGGGCCATCGAGATGGAGAAGGCCCTGGCGCGCCGGGCGGCGGAGGACGCATGAAGGCGGCCAGCAAGGTGGAGGCTCGTGGCGAAGCTTGAAGCTATCATGACGCATCCAAAGAAGAAATATCCGTCGGCTAGGGCGGCGATCGACGAGGCCAGCGGCAGCGCCAACAGCGGCCGTGGCAATGGTGGTCACGACAATGGCGGCGAGTAGCCGTAGGGAGGCCTCCTCCAGCAGCAGTAGCTCCTTTTTTTAAATATGTCTTTTAATGGGCAGGACCTAATCTAATGAAAAACAAGTTTAATTGCTAATGTTTCACTTACATATGGGCCCGAGCGGCCAACTAGCGGACAACCGCGAGGACAAGTGCGCAGTCCGGGCTAATGCAACCGTTGCCCAAATTTGATGCACGGCTGGGTCGAGTCGGACGCGTTTGTCCGGTTGGGTCGTGCTGCTAGGAAGCCGTGCACGTTCCGTGCGTCCGCCTGGACACTTTTGGACACGCTCGGACATGTTGGGTCGACCCGGTGGAGATTCTAAACTCCCTGGAAACAACAAGCTCTGGTCGATCCATCGTGGCCCGTTGTTTTTGTCCCTACCCGTCAGCCTGAACGTCGGTTCGACTGTCATATGTCGGTTCAGTTTGTTTCACCGCTTTCTCCTGTGTAGAATAGGCAGACTTCATAAAAAAAACAGTGCCTCTTCTTCTCCCTCACGGAACGTCGCCACCGCAACCATCCCCTCCCCAAGTCACTCCCAAACTCCCACCATCGCCCCATCAACCGCGAGGACTTGCAGGAACCGTACTAGAGGAGGAAGGGGCAGCGTCCTGGAGGCGAGGGCAGATGGATCCACGCTGGATTGGCCCAGAGTTATACCCGAGCCGTCCTAATGTTGAATCCCCATATCGACACCTCGACGTGGTCCTGTGACACTAAACCGGTGAACGCGGTCCGCATTGATGTGGAGTCGAAGCCTCATTAGTTCTGGTGTCTCTGGCCATTGTTGGAGATGCACCCGAGCCGTCCTAATGCCAAATCCCCATATCAACACCTCGACGTGGTCCTGCGACACTGAACCGGTGAACGCAGTCCGCATTGATGTGGAGGCAAAGCCTCATCAGTTGTGGTGTCTCTGGCCGTTGTTGGAGATGCGGTCTGGTGAGGGAGGCGACGATTGTCTGCCCAGTACAAGATGTAGGAGTTGCGAACCAAGGCGGGTAGGTGATTATCGCCTTGTGTTTCTCTTCTCTCTGGCCGCAGCATGAATTCATAGGAAAATTTTGTTGTTGCCCGTAGAGAGAGCGTGCTTCGGTGGATGTTTCTGATTCAGAGTTTACTTAACTGATGAGGACATCTCTACTACTAATACACCCGCTACTCCTACGTCAATGTTGTAGGGACCTCTCACAAGAGCTCATGCACGACTACTCAATTATCAGGTACTTTCGTTTTTAGAAACCCTTCCTAATATAAATGAGAATATGATGCTATCTAAACCAGACGTGTTTATGTTACTTAGGAATGATAGACGTAGCAAGGACGGAAGGGGCAAGCATTGGAGCATGGGCGTGCATGGAGAAGACCACAAACATGTGAGGATTGACGATGACGCTGCGACTAGAGATTTCAGGACCTTGAAGCCACCATAACGCTGCAATGGATGCTTGGACGAATTTCACAAGATACATATTCGTATTATTCGTCCAAGGCTTTATTTAGTGTTGTGTCGCCTTATTTGATGGGTCGGACCCATGTATTTTTGAGCTAGTTAATATAGGTAGTTTCTGGAGGCTATTTATATGGAGGAAGGCCCATCTAGAGGTATCTTCGGATGGCCCATTAGGGTTGGACGAAAATCCCCTCTCTTCCTCCATATAAACCCCCTCCCAGCCGTTATTACAACTTAGATTTTGTTTAAACTAAAAGTTAGCCGTCATTGCAACTTCGCCAAGACTTGAGTGTCACAGAGACCTTGTGTATTTTGTACCTATTTAGGATCCCACCTTATTCAATAAAGGTTTCATCTATATCCGTGATATCTTGATTACAATATTAGTTCTTAATTGTTCTCGATTTCACGTAGGATTTAAGATCCTCGCTGGTCAGGCTGATCGTGCTTCCGCAAGATCGGTAACTGTGGCATCCCGCAAAACCACTACTAGAAAATCGCGGTGTTTTTGTGCATTGCATCATCATGACCGCATGCTCATGTCATCATGCCACATTGCATTTGAGCATCACCATGTCATCATGCATTTGTTTGTCGAAACCTATTTTCTAAAAGCCTAGTTTGGGTTTTCTAAATATTCCCCGTCTCAATTTCAAATTAAGACGCCGGGCTTTTCCGGGTCTTTTATTTGTCTAAAAACTACTTACAAAAGTTTATTTTAAATTAAATAAAAATTTATATTATTTTTATTTTTAGCTGGCAATAGGCAAGGCCGATCCAGGCCAATGGCCACCCCCAGTACAAAATCAGCCTGTCTAATTCCTAACCCTACCAATCCTATTCTACCCACCCAACCAGCCACATCACCCCCACCAATCACTGGCTGCCACCTCACCCTCTCCTTCCCTCCACCCAATCCCAGCCGCCACCTCACCTCGACCCTCTCTCACCCACTCTTCCGCCACCAACACACCCAAAGACACCACGCACGCACGCTGCAAAGACACACACACACCCCGCGTACACCGACCCACTCCCCAACCCCTCTTCCTTCCACTCGGACCCACCCCCATCTCACCTCGCCCACCCCGAGACCACCTACCACCCACGATCCTCGCTCCCCCATGACCTCCCCGACTCAAGCCTCCCCACGCGACCTCCTGACCCTGACCCCCCCCCACGACCTCTCGCCTCCCGCCTCCCCTCCCTTCCTCTCCCCTCCTCCGAACCACCCCGCTCTCTCCTTCCTCTCGCCTCCCCGCCCACCCGACTGCAACCTCCCCTCCGCCTGCCTCCTCCTCCTCGAGCCGACGCACGGCCACCGCCACCAGCCCGCCCGCCTCCGGTGCCTCGCCCCACCCTCTCCGCTCTCTGGCCTCGAGCCATGGCTTCACTGGCCACCCACCATTCCCCCCTTCTCCGCCGCCGAGCCCCATCCCCGACGCAGCTGCCTCTCGCCCGGCCTCTCCCTCCTCGAAGGCCTTTGATCCGCCTCCGAGCCTCCTCGGCCGCCCATCGCTGGCCCAAGCCGCCACTGCGTCGATCCGCCGGCCGGCCTCAACCAACCCTGGCCCGCGCGTCCTCCTCGGTCTCCGTCGCAGGCACCCCAACCGCGGCGCCCCCCCCTCGAGCTTCACCGCCTCCGTTGCCGGGCGTCTGCGCGACCCTCCGCGGCCTCTCTGGCCGCCTTCCCGCGTGTACCCTGCTGACCGCCTCCTCCAGTTCCTCCGCCTCCTCCAGCGTGGCTCGCGTCGACCAGCCGGCCGTCTCGCGCCGTCGCCTGCGTGGCATGGACCTCCTCCTCCGCGGTCGAGTTTTCGTTTCCCCTGTGCTCACCCGTGTGGCTCTCTCATTGCCGCGTAATCATGTCTATGCTCCTATGTGTTTGCGTGCTGTGGGCATTCCAGAGCCAATAGATGGATGGATGATCTTCTCCCCAAGTTGTGCCGACCAGACCACACCCTCGACAAGAACGACAACATGGTCAAGTAACCGCCAAGATCGACATCGACCAGGCAGATCCAATGAACCCTCGGTGCCCACCCAAGATCGCCACCCCGAAGCCCCGACCCAAAGACCGATCCCGCCGAACGACAAGATCTTCTGCCCAGAACTCGTGGAACCGACTCCGTTTCATGTCCTTCGCCAACCGTCAAAGGGGAACCCAAGTACTCCGGTATGGAGCCCTGAAGACCCCGGTGTCGAGCCCCAAGTTCGCCACCGATGATCAGGATGGTACCCCAAGATCTTCTTCCCGGAATGCGACGCCTCGATCCTGCGAATCCGAAGACCAAGCCTGAACCCCGTCGAACCCCTGAACCAAGTTCGCCGAACCCAGATGTGTGACCTCTTTGCCGGAACCCTATTTTATCAATGATATATCTGATGCATATTAAATTGTTCATGCATGCATACTTGTCTATGGTTTGGGTGCCTTATGCCGATTCACCATATAATTAAACATGGGGCCCATATGAGGACAAATCTAGTCTTATATTGGTCCCATTTAAATTTGTGTAGCGAACCGGTGCCACCTTTTGCCATGTTAAAACAACATTTAAAATGCGGGGTACCTAAATAACTAGAACCATATATTTAATTGTCGGGACCCTGGTTCCGCTTAATATTGCCTAATTGCATCGCATCTTTGCCATGTCATACATCATACATGCATCATGCCCGATCTTTTGCCGTAGTATTAAATAGTGCACCCGGTGTTTCTTCTAGTGTTTTGGTTCTTCGCGGATAAGGCCGTTGAGTTGATGCGAGTGTCGACCCGATCTTCGGGTGAACCTTCGGCAATGTTTTCAGGCGAGCATCTCCCCCTTTCTACCTATCTTACTTTTATAGTATTTATTCCCTCCTGATGATCTATTACTATCTGTGTTGCGATGCTCTAGTTGTCATACCTGTGATATCCCTTGCAGCCTTATATTGCCTTGGACACATCCTATTACCTGTTGTTTGGTAGATAGTTGGACTTGCGCGTCGTAGTCGCTTGCTCAAGTGTCGCTATGGTCGTCAAGTACCACAGCTTGTTGGAAGGCTGCCATAAGCTTTATGTTGGAGATGGTTATAACTTTAATTATTGTTTAATAACTAAAATTGAAGTAGGTAAATGCAGAGGCACCGTGGGTGATAGACAATATTTGGTTTCATCACACTTTGGTGTCCCGTGGGACCCCGAGTTCTTGACACTGCCGAGATCGAGCGCTAACCACATGTGGGATGTGGGCACCCATCGATTTAGTACCTGATTCCAAGTATTGTACGGGGCCACAACTAGTTTGAGGTTTTATTTACTATCCTGTATTTATGCCATGCTTTATCGCTTTATTTAAATTGTGCGATGGATGGATAGCACATATTTAGGATCGTGACCTGCGCTTGTATCGACAAGCCCGAGAGTTTCGGGTTCCCGATTACAGCTGACTCCACAAACCCCGAGTCCGTCTCGAGCCGGCCGACTTGCTATGGTGTACTTAGTGGGGTGGCCCCATGTACTTGCTTTGGGGTCTGGAAACGCCATGACTTAGGCCCCGCCGACATACCGATGGGTGTATGTTAATTGATCCGCAAAAGGGTCGGGCGTGTGGATATCTCATGCTAATCGCGTGTGGATACTTTGGTGCACCCCTGCAGGGTTAAATCTTTTCGAAAAGCCGTGTCCGCGGTTATGGACGACTTGGAGCACAGTTATAGATCATAGACAACTATAACTAAAGTTTACTGTTATAATTTGACTTGTATCCGATGTGACTAGTAATCAGCTCAACTACAACGGAAGGGCTAAATAAAAGTACCAACAACTGCTGAGTTTGGGATATCTCACGCTAATTGTATCTGACTAGTAAGTGTTGCAACTACAACGGAATGGTTAACTAAAACTGCCCACTGCTTTTTATATCAGGATGACTATCTATATTTGACTAGTAATTGCTGCAACTATAAACGGAAAGAATAAAACTGCCAACGGCGTGAGTTCCTCGGTTGACTTCCTCGTCTGGTCTCGAGGGGGAAATACCAGGATGGGTATGCTTGGTGATAGTATTAGGTTGGTTCCGGATAGGTCTCTCTTATCCCTCTCTGATAGCCGACAGTTATCTCGAGTCTCTATAGGTTGTTTAGTGCATGCCGCTATTGCCGCTTCATCCACCATACCTATGTAGGCGAGCCGCCAATTCTAGTCTCGCTGTAATGGCCTCGATCGACCGCTTCTCTTTTTCCTTTGCCCTTGTCGGCACCCCTTTGTTTAAGCAGGTTTGAGATCGACGTCGTTAGCGTGGTTACCCTTCCGCTTGGCCTCAAGGTGGTTATGGACGCCATTGGTTATTCTTCAGGGCTCTTAGTCCCATTTGCATCTTGTCCGTAGTCGGACGTTCTATCATTTCCAGGTGATTTGGATCTTTGTACATTGTATCTGTATTCTTGACTCTTTGGGTCGCTGTTGTATATATACCTGTTCTGTGGGTTCCATCGAGGACCGTTGTGTAATGTTATTACTTCGTTTTCCACCCGCACGAAAGTGCCTGGTGGGCACCTTTGAATCGTTTCTATGCGGGTTTGGCGGGAATCGCTAAAACTTGCATAGGGCCGATTCTGAGGGTGTTACAGTAACCTCCAGGAGATTGACCTAGCGATTGCATTGGCGCTCGTGCTCGCACGTATAGTCGGATCATCAAGCCTGAACTCCACCCAAATCTACTATCACCGTCTCATCTAAAGATCGAACACATTTTCCCTATCAGGTGGTATCAGATTTCAGGTTGCTCGATGAGATCTATTTATCTCTAGTCTAGATCTGTTTTTTCCTAGAGCCCAGAAAAAGCCTACAAAAAAAATCCTTATCACAAAACCAGTCTCGGCCTTTTTTATTTGATCACTTAGTTTTGTTTTGTTGAATTTTCGTTGCATTGTTCTGTAACACCTTATATGCCCACCAGACCGTGATGTAGTTGTTGGCTGTGTACATGGGCTTGGCCCAGCAGAAAGCCTTGGAGTTGGACATATAAAGAGACATACCATAGGCTGCACGGAGGACATCGAACATAAGAGAAAACTGAACGAAGTATGAACTCTCCTCTCACCGCCTCTTCCTCTCGTTTCTTCTCCTCCTGACTTGTCTTCCTTCAGGTCCGGTGCTACCACAAGCATCAATGTATCCTAAATCTGTTCTTGTTCCTGGACCTCACGCCCCAATTTTCACCGGTAGCAACAGGGTGTGACAATTGGTATCAAGAGTCAGGTTATTCTCCACCAAAAAAATTCCCCTCAGATTCGATTTGGTTGTTCGAAGATGATGATGGCGAAGGAAAGCATGATGGATGAGAGACTAGCAGCAACCACAACAAGCCTCAAACAATCAATCAAGCTGATGAAGGAGATTAGTGTGTGCTCGAAGTCCACGGATGCGACTTTGGCTCGTATCGCCCGGATGCAAGCTTCTTGGGCACCCGCGGAGCAGGTTGTACAAGAGGGCATGGAGTGCCGTCGGGATTCCTTCGCGTGAAATATGGATGCAGCGGCGCAAGCGCTGGCTTGCATGTCCGGAGTGATGGCGTCTACACCGACTTCGAGCACAACTGCCCACCATGACACCGAAAGCGGCGGTAGTGACCACCACGACCACGCCGCTGTCTGCGGCGTCCACTGTGGCAAGGGTCGACGTCTCGTGCGGGCATGGGAAGAGGATGGACGAGCTATCCAGTTCAATCGATACGAATCTGGCCGTAGTAGCATCTCTCGAGAAGGGCATGGAGCGCTACCGGGATTCCACCCAGGTTCCAGCTACAGCGGCGGAGAGCACTCATTTGGTCTCTGAATCTGTGCTCGCTGCCCCTCTGCTCCTCACGGATAGGATGGTGGCCACTCAGGATCCGGAGATGGTGTTGCAGTTTGGTACACCCAAGGTGTTTGAGGAAATTCCTAGCAAGCTAGAAACCCTTCCTAATATAAACGAGAATATGATGCTATCTAAACCAGATGTGTTTATGTTACTTAGGAATGATAGACGTAGCAAGGACGGAAGAGGCAAGCATTGGAGCATGGGCGTGCATGGAGAAGACCACAAACGTGTGAGGATTGACGATGACGTTGCGACTGGAGATTTTAGGATCTTGAAGCCACCATAACACTGCAATGGATGCTTGGACGAATTTCACAAGATAAATATTCATATTATTCGTCCAAGGCTTTATTTAGTGTTGTGTCGCCTTATTTGATGGGTTAGACCCATGTATTTTTGAGCTAGTTAATATAGGCAGTTTCTAGAGGCTGTTTATGTGGAGGAAGGCCCATCTAGAGGTGTCTTCGGATGGCCCATTAGGGTTGGACGAAAATCCCCTCTCTTCCTCCATATAAACCCCCTCCTAGCCGTCATTACAACTTGGATTTTGTTTAAACTAAAAGTTAGCCATCATTGCAACTTCGTCAAGACTTGAGTGTCGTAGAGACCTCGTGTATTTTGTACCTATTTAGGATCCCACCTTATTCAATAAAGGTTTCATCTATATCTGTAATATGTTGATTGCATTATTAGTTCTTGTTCTCGATTTCAGGTAGGATTTAAGATCCTCGCTGGTCAGGTTGATCGTGCTTCCGCAAGATCGGTAACCTCCAGGAGATTGACCTAGTGATTGGCGCTCGTGCTCGCATGTATAGTCGGATCGTCAAGCCTGAACTCCACCCAAATCTACTATCACCGTCTCATCGAAAGATCGAACACATTTGCCCTATCAGGTGGTATCAGATTTCAGGTTGCTCGGTGAGATCTATTTATCCCTAGTCTAGATCTGTTTTTTCCTAGAGCCCAGAAAAAGCCTACAAAAAAATCCTTGTCACAAAACCAGTCTCAGCTTTTTTGATTTGATCACTTAGTTTTGTTTTGTTGAATTTTCGTTGCATTGTTCTGTAACACCTTATATGCCTACCAGACTGTGATGAAGTTGTTGGCTGTGTACCTGGGCTTGGCCAAGCAGAAAGCCTTGGAGTTGGACATATAAAGAGACATACCATAGGTTGCACGGAGGATATTGAACATAAGAGAAAACTGAACGAAGTATGAACTCTCCTCTCGCCTGTCTCCTCTGCCTCTGTTCTTCTCCTCCCAGACTTCTGTCTTCCTTCAGGTTCGGTGCTACCACAAGCATCAATGTATCCTAAATCTGTTCTTGTTCCTGGACCTCACGCCCCAATTTTCACCGGTAGCAACAAGGTGTGACAATTGGTATCAAGAGCCAGGTTATTCTCCACCAAAAAAATCCCCCACAAAAAAAAATCCCCTCAGATTTGATTTGGTTGTTCGAAGATGATGATGGCGAAGGAAAGCATGATGGATGAGAGACTAGCGGCAACCACATCAAGCCTCAAACAATCAATCAAGCTGATGAAGTAGATCAGCGCGTGCTCGAAGTCCACGGATGCGACTTTGGCTCGTATCGCCCGGATGCAAGCTTCCTGGGCACCCGCGGAGCAGGTTGTACAAGAGGGCATGGAGTGCCGTCGGGATTCCTTCGCGCGAAATATGGATGCAGCGGCGCAAGCGCTGGCTTGCATGTCCGGAGCGATGGCGTCTACACCGACTTCGAGCACAACTGCCCACCATGACACCGAGCAGGCAGTGCAGGTGACCACCACGACCACGCCGTTGTCTGCGGCGTCCACTGTGGCAAGGGTCGACGTCCCGTGCGGGCATGAGAAGAGGATGGACGAGCTATCCAGTTCAATCGATACCAATCTTACCGCCGTAGCATCTCTCGAGAAGGGCATGGAGCGCTACCGGGATTCCACCCATGTTCCAGCTACAGCGGCGTAGAGCACTCATTTGGTCTCTGCATCTGTGCTCGCTGCCCCTCTGCTCCTCACGGATAGGATGGTGGCCACTCAGGATCCGGAGATGGTGTTGCAGTTTGGTACACCCAAGGTGTTTGAGGAAATTCCTAGCAAGCCAATTGCCACAGCTCATCTGGCATAATGTTTGGTCAAAGAGGACTCACATGAGATCCTCACTGATATTGTAAGCTCATCTCTATTTCTGGAACATGTGATGGATGTGGCAGATAAGGTCTGTGACGCAATGCTTCTTCATGAGATTTGGATGTCAAATGAGGTGCTCACCCATGTCAGTGGCATATCAATTTTTCTGGAGCTTTGTGTACATATTGTTGTAGAACCGTCTAAGGGAGTCCTTCTCATGGATATGACGTGGGGCATGGAGATTCGTGATCATGCTCTCACTTATACCGGTGGCTTGTTTTTGTTTCTTGAGCTTAGTGTTCACTACCCAGAGCTGGAGGAGAGTGTCGACACATCCAATTGCCTGGATCGTGTGTTGGATAAAGTTCCAGCATGGAGGTTAAGTGGCTTTAGTCTAGGGAATTTTGAGCATCAACATGATCTGCACTTGGAAAATATAGACTCTTCCATCAGTGAGGAAATCATGCATCCGCTTTCTGGAATTTCCAGGGTATGGGATCCAGGAATATCCATTCTATGGTTTGGCAGTACCACACTACCAACTGCCATGGAAGGAAAACAAGCCTGGGCTGACCAATGTACAAAGACTCTGAACTTCAATGGAATACTTCAGGTGGAGCAAGCTGGCTATAGCCTGGGTCAGATCATTCGCAGAATTTTTAGCACACTAGTGAGAGCGCCAAAGTGTGACATTACTGAGTTTTGCATGGTTCTGACTCACGATCAATTTCTTGTTCTGGGCTCTCATGAATGTCTTACTGGATGAAAAATATAACAAGTTCAAGCAAGACATACATGGTCATCTGCAACAGCTTGAGTGTGAATGGAAAATTACAATACCAGTTGCTCAACCGTGGCGTCCTAGCTACATGCATTATTTCTTTGCTATTGCACAACACTCTGAAAACTTCAGTGGTTACTATGATGTTGATGATTTAGTCCGAAAATTATGTGCTACTTGATAACTCGTTTCAGTTCCTTGCTTATTTTATCTGTACATGCTCATTCAGACGTTGGAGTAACTCTTGTGCTATGCACCTAGAAGATACAATCACTGATGAGAGCTGCTTTTGAAGAAATTGCATCAGGGTGAGCTCAATATCGCATCAGCTTGGGCACTCGGTCTCAAATTCTTGGAATTCAGAAATGTTACCAGGGGACATCTTTGTTCATTGCTGCATTTGTTCTGTTCACATGTAGAGATTTGCTGGAGTTCTAGAGTGTACGCAAGTGTAACAGACTGTAGGAATCGATTGTATTGGAGGTAATCGCACGTACACCTCCTGGTGCCGGCGTGTCATATATATATGAGTACAGGTAACGTACAGGTATAGGAGTTAGTATCAGACTCGGTTTATACCACACCGTAGCCATGAAGAACTAGAATTAGAATCTACCTAATATTACAGTTTATCATCCTCCCTCAATCTCAACCGGTCCACAAAGATTGAGATTGCGCTTACAAGCTTGAAATAATGGTAATGGTAGTGGTTTAGTAAAGATATCAGCCAACTGATCTTTAGAGGAAATGAACTTGATTTGGAGCAATTTCTGAGCAACCCGTTCTCGAACAAAGTGAAAATCAACTTCAATATGCTTTGTGCGAGCATGAAACACGGGATCGGAAGAGAGATATTGCTCCAATATTGTCACACCAAAGAATAGGTGGACGACTCTGTGATGCTCCAAGTTCACCAAGAAGAGCTTGTACCCAAATAATTTCTGATGTAGCGTTAGCAAGTGCTTTGTGTTCAGACTCTGTACTAGAGCGAGATACAGTAGCCTGTTTACGTGCATTCCAAGCAACCAAGTTACCACCATAAAATATAGCATATCCCCCTGTTGATCGCCGATCATCAGAGTTCTCAGCCCAATCGGCATCAGAAAATGCAGACAGAAGATCAGGAGACGTGGTAGGACGTCTCAATGATAGCCCATGAGAGAGAGTAGCCTTCACATATCTAAGTATACGCTTGACTCCAGACCAATGAGAGCATCTCGAGGAGCATGAAGATACTGACACACCTTGTTCACTGCAAATGACAAATCTGGTCGTGTCATAGTGAGATACTGGAGACCTCCAACAATGCTACGATAGCGTGTAGACTCCTCAGAAGATAGAAGTGTACCATCAGAAACGGAGAGGTTATCTGAAGATGCCATAGGCGTGGATGCAGGACTGCACTTAAGTAGACCAGCACGTCGTAAGAGCTCCAATGCATACTTTCGTTGACTCATTAGAAGCCTCCCATCCGACCGTTGCACCTCAATGCCGAGAAAGTAATGCAGCTCACCAAGATCCTTAAGAGCAAAAGATGAACGAAGCTGATGAATAAGGCGATCAGTAGATTTAGATGAGGAGCTTACCACTATAATATCATCCACATAGACAAGGAGATACATAGTGGTATCAGGGCGTCGTAAAATGAACAAGGAGGTATCAGTTGTAGACGCAGTAAATCCAAGATCAACAAGCACAGAGCTGAGACGGGCATGCCATGCGCGAGGAGCCTGTTTCAAACCGTAGAGTGCTTTATCAAGACGTCATAAATAAGTAGGCTGACTGGGATCCTCAAATCCAGGAGGCTGACGCATGAAGACTTCCTCCTCAAGAACTCCATGCAAAAAGGCATTCTGAATGTCAAGCTGTCGAAGGTGCCAACCATGTGTAAGAGCCATAGACAACAAAATGCGGATAGTAGTGGGTTTGACAACGGGATTGAAAGTATCTTCATAGTCTAGACCGTATCGTTGTTTGAACCCTTTAGCCACAAGACGCGCTTTATATCTTTCAATAGATCCATCAGACTTCTGCTTTATTTTAAATACCCACTTAGAATCAATAATATTGACACCTGGTACCAGAGGAAGTAGACGCCATGTCTTCTTGATTTGGAGAGCAGAAAATTCATCCTCCATAGCCTTGTGCCAATGCGGACTAGTCATAGCCTGATGATGATTACGTGGATTGAACTAAATCAGTAGTATGAGCCATGCAGACGGCTGTCCATGCAATGGTGCCATCCGTTCTCTCCTTAACTTTTCGTATTCCTCTTTGTAAGCGTGTGGTCACACGTTGTACAGGAGAGGCCGGTAGAGGTGAATCAGCAGTACCTGACCCATTATCAGAAACAGGAGCTACCGGCTGCGTACTGGAGGACGCCGAAGCTAGGTTGTGTGTCTCCGGCCCATGAATGAGATCCAGAGCTGGACTGTTCTGCCGCACAGGAGAGGCCTGATCGGGGGCCTGCGCAGAATCGGAAACGCCATGCAGAGGCGTCTGATCGACGTCATGGTGATCACCGTCAGAACCAGAACATCGTGGAGGATCATCTAGGAGTTCTAGACGTGCACCATGTCGTAAACCTGCACCATGATTAGCCAAAAGCAACGGTGTATATGCAACATCATCAAATTGGTCAGATCTTAAAGGAAAAGATGAAGTAGGTGGATGTGTGGAATCGGATGGGAGTTGAGAGAACGGGAAAACATTCTCGTCAAAAATGACATCACGTGATATGTAGACACGATTAGTGGGTACATGAAAACACTTGTAACCTTTGTGAAGGGAGCTATAACCAAGGAAGACACATTTTTTGGATCGAAATTCGAGTTTATGTTTATTATATGGACGTAGATGTGGCCAACATGCACACCCAAAAACTTTTAGAAAAGTATAATCAGGAGTTTCACCTAGAAGACGTTCAAGCGGTGTTTGCATAGAGATGACACGACTAGGAAGCCTATTAATAAGAAAACATGCAGTGGTAAACGCATCACTCTAAAAATGATATGGAACAGAAGCATGTGCAAGAAGAGTCAAGCCAGTCTCCATGATATGACGATGTTTTCGTTCAGCAGTACCGTTTTGTTGGTGTGTATGAGGACAAGACACTCTATGAGATATCCCAATATCTGAGAAAAACTTATTTAATTTAAGATACTCACCACCCCAATCAGTTTGAACGTGTAATATCTTTCTACCCAAGAGACGTTCAACATGTTGTTGAAACTGAAGGAATATTTTGTACACATCGGATTTATGTTTTAGGAGATAAAGCCATGTAAAACGACTATAAGCATCGATAAAACTCATATAATATTGATGTCCACTAACGGACGTTTGGGTAGGACCCCAAACATCAGAGTAAATAATTTCTAATGGAAAAGTACTAACACGGGTAGAAAGAGAAAACGGCAACTGGTGGCTTTTGCCTTGTTGGCAAGCATCACAAATTACAACTTTATTAACTGACTCAGAGGGAAGAGTATGACGATGTAAACCATGTTGGACAATCTGAGTAGCTGGATGACCTAAGCGCGAGTGCCACCTCTCACGCGACACTTTAATACTACTGAAGATTTGCTTGATCGAAGATACATCAAGATTATATAGACCTCCGCAGCTGCCCCCTCTAAGAAGAACATCCCTCGTGGCTCGATCCTTAATAAGAAAATACCACGGATGAAATTCAAAAAATACATTATTATCAAGGGAGAATTTCTTGACGGAAAGAAGGTTACGGGTAACAGAAGGGACGTGGAGGACATCTTTTAGGTGTAGAGGATGTGAAGATGTAGGAATAAAAGATTGATCAATATGAGTAATGCACATACCTGCTCCATTAGCTGTATGAACGGTATCCTTGCCATGATATTTCTCTTTTATGTGAAGCTTGTCGAGCTCGTTGGTGAAGTGATCAGTCGCTCTCGTATCAGCGTACCAGCTGGGATCAACGGGGTAGGAGGTAGTATTATCATGTGATGTAGAACCATGTGTCACCGAGAACGCCGAAAATTGACGCTCCATATACCTTCCGTCATTGCCCGCACCAAGGAAAGTGCGCGAGTAGCGTTTGAAACAGCAGGAAGCCACGTGACCAACTTTCTCACATATTTGACATGTTGGACGTGAGCCTCCACCGCCGGTGTTAGCACCAGGAATAGATCGAGGTACGTTGCTGCTGAATTGACCTCCACCGGCTCCTGGTTTAGCGTAGTTGGGCTTTCCTTGGGCGAGCAGCCGGTATTGAGTTTGCTGTTGGGCCTGCTGGAACGACGGAGAAAACGGCCTGTTACCGCTGGAGCGCGCAAGGAAATTTGCGGAGTGAATATCGAGACCGAGATCGGCCTTCCTGGCTTCAGCGCGTTGTTCCGTATTAAGCAGTGAGGCGTACACATCACGAATCGGCATCGGATCTGACGCATTGCGAGCGGAGACGATTTCTACCAAGGCATCATAGTCACTATCCAACCCGGCCAACAAATACGAGTTGAATTCTTCAGGACAGAGAGGCTGGCCGATCGATGTCAGGGTATCTGAAAGTTGTTTGACCTTGTTGAAGTAAACTGTGATGGTGGAGTCCAGCTTCTTGACCTTCTGAAGTGCCCCACGAATCTGCATCGCCCTCGCGGTTGATTGTGAGGAGAAGCTGGATGACAAGGTCTCCCAAGCCTCCCGGGAAGTCGAAGCCAACATGATCATCCCGATAACTTCTTCGGTGAGGGAACAGATAATTGCAGACAAGATTGCCTGATCTTGCTGATGCCATGCCGTCACCAGCGGGTTAGGGATTGTAGGAGTAGCCTCTGCCTCGGTAGCAACCGGATTTGGGATCAGGTCCGGCGGGCAGGGGAGAGAACCATCGACAAATCCCATCAGGCGATTGCTCCGCAAGATTGGGAACAGCTGCGCACGCCAGAAGAGATAGTTTCCTGACGTCAGTCTGATGGTGATTTTGTTGGTAATGTCGATCGGCGAGAAGGGGATAATCGACGTCATTGAGGAGGTCATGACGCCGGCGGAAGCGGAAGCCGAAACACCTGAGCTTAGCGAGGCCGATGAGGAACTGAAGGCCGTCGAGGTAGCGCTCGAAGTCATGGCGATTTCAGATCGCTAGCTCTGATACCATAACAGACTGTAGGAATCGATTGTATTGGAGGTAATCGCACGTACACCTCCTGGTGCCGGCGTGTCATATATATATGAGTACAGGTAACGTACAGGTATAGGAGTTAGTATCAGACTCGGTTTATACCACACCGTAGCCATGAAGAACTAGAATTAGAATCTACCTAATATTACAGTTTATCAAAGTGTAGGGATTTTTGTTCATTGGAGATTTTGGCAAACAAAATTCAGTACATGACTTGGGATCCTGGCATACACTCTTCCGTTTGTGCACTATCAATCGAGGCTACTGCAGCTGGTGCATGGGATGCAGGTGATGGTGTTTCCTTCTTGCAAACATTACATTACGGAATTTGGAGCTACATTGTATTATCACTCCGACAAGGGCAAGCCATTGCTTGGGGACAAGCAACGTTTTTCCAGGGCGGTAGTGTAACACCTTATATGCCCACCGGACCGTGCTTTAGTTGTTGGCTGTGTACCTGGGCTTGGCCCAGCAGAAAGCCTTGGAGCTGGACATATAAAGAGACACACCATAGGCTGCACGGAGGACATCGAAGAGAAGAGAAAACTGAACGAAGTCTGAACTCTCCTCTCGCCTGTCTCCTCTGCCTCTGTTCTTCTCCTCCCAAACTTCTGTCTTTCTTCAGGTCCGGTGCTACCACAAGCATCAATGTATCCTAAATATGTTCTTGTTCCTGGACCTCATGCCCCGATCTTCACCGGTAGCAACTGGGTGTGACATTTTCGTCGAGTCGATGGTTCTAGTGTTAGTCTTCTAGAGCTTCGAGTTCTAGTTACGTCTTGTCGCATAGTTAATGTATCTTATTCCATCGCAATAATCTTCTCCATTGTATTTGTTTGTTTTCGTTATTGCCACTGTCCTCCGCACGTCGCAATTCATAATTTTTTCTTCTCCATCCTTCGTCCAGTTTCTTTGTGGTTGTCGTCGCCGTCTATCCAAATTCGTCTTGATCCAGATTCTTTTTGATTCGCTGCTAACTGTTTGGAGAGCTAAAAAAGCTGCATATTGGATCGGCTTGCCTGGACCGCTACCGAGCAGGAGCTTGCATTGAGTTGTTCCACACTTTGCGTGGGAAGCAATAGAAACGACAAGAGCAAAAGAAATGAGTTTCCTAAAATCTTTGGTTCTGGTAAAGTACGTATCGTTTGATTAATTCATTGAAGAAAACAATCCCGTAACTGTTATATGTTGATCCAAATTCTACAAAGTATAGGCCAACTTCTGACGAGTGGAGCGAGGCCCGTCGCCGGGAGGCTTGGGCCGAGTGGGCGAAGCGACAGCCCTGTGATGTCTGGATCGTCGAAGACCTAGGTTTCCACCGATATATAAACCCTTGTAAGCACGGTTGGGAGAGTTGCATCATGAAATCCCGGCGTTTGTAAACACTCCTCGATATAGTGAAGTTTCTGGTGGCGCCGTGGTTTTTCCTCTCTTTGTTGGAGAGGTTTTCCACGCTAAATCATGTCTCCTTGCTGTGTTTTTCGTTGCTCTTCGTTATCTTCTTGTTGCGATTGTAACAAGTGGTATCGAGCCCGTGTTCTAATCTAGGGTTTGCGACATGTCGTCATTGAAGTTCGATCTACCACGCTGACTACACCACAAGATTCTCCTTGTGGCGGTGAAGATGCGGGCGCGTCTCGCCCAAACTTCTGATCTGGATGAAGCGCTGGATGGATTCGGTGAAAAGGATGCTAAGACCTGGTCCGCTGAAGAGAAGCGGAAGGACCGTAAGGCTTTGTCTTTGATTCAACTTCATCTGTCCAATAATATTTTGCAGGAAGTCTTCGAGAAGAAATCTGCTACGCCCTATGGGAAAACTGGAAACGATCTCGCATGTCAAAGGATCTAACCAGAAGATGCATGTGAAGATGAAGTTGTTCTCGCATAGATTGCGTGAAGGTGGATCGGTAATGAATCACTTATCTCTTTTAGAGAGATTATTTCTGATTTGCAATCTATGGAAGTAAAATATGATGATGAGGATCTAGCCCTATTACTCTTATGCTCGTTGTCTAGTTCTTATACACACTTTCGTGATACAATGTTGTTGAGCCGTGAGAAGATAACCCTTGATGAAGTGCAAGATGCCCTCAAACAGAGGGAAAAGATGAAATCTATGGTGCAGGCAGATGGGGCGTCCTCCAAGGAAGCTCTGCAGGTTCGTGGCAGACCGAGCGTAGATTTAACAACCATGGCAACCGAGATAAGAGCAAAGACGGCAAGAGGTCGCTCAAGTCCAAGGAAAGGACAAGTTCTGCGGTATTGTAAGAAATCTAATCATGTTATTGATGATTGCTTTGGAAGCTGCAGAATAAGGAGAAAAGGAACAGTACTTACCAACCGAAAGATAAGGATCAAGGCAATGGTAAGGCTCTTGTTGTTTCGATAGTTACGATGGTGAATGCTTAGCTGTTTTTTGCTGCTTGTGCTTCTCGTGATGATGAATGGATACTTGATACTGCATGTTCATTTCATATTTGCTGTAACAAAGATTGGTTCAGTTCATATGAGTCTGTGCAGACTGGAGATTTTGTGCGTGTGGGGAATGACAACCCATGCCATATCGTTGGTGTTGGATCTGTTAAGATTAGGACACATGATGGCGTGACACGCACGTTGAGTGAGGTGAAGCACATACCAAGCATGGCCAGAAATTTGATCTCCCTGAGTACCATGGACGTTGATGGATACAAGTATGCGGTGGGCATCGAGTTCTGAAGGTATCAAAAGGTTCTCTTATTCACATGATAGGTGATATGAATTACGCTAAATTATATGTTCTTAGAGGTAGCACTTTGCACTGGTATTGTTACTTCTAATGATTCGATGATTGTGGTAAAACACATCTATGGCATATGCGTCTTGGGCATATGAGCGAACAAGGCATGGCGAGTTGGTCAAGAGAGATGATTGATGGTTGCAACTTGAGTAAGTTTGAGTTCTGTGAGCCTTTGCATCTTTGGTAAGCATAAAGAGTTAAATTCAATGCTTCCGTTCATACCACCAAAGGCATATTAGATTATGTGCATGCTGATGTATGGGGTCCGTCGTAAGACTTCTATTGGTGGTGCTAATTATATGCTTACTATTGATGATTACTCAAGAAAGGTGTGACCTTATTTTACGAAGCATAAATCTGATGTTTTGATGCTTTTAAGAAGTGGAAAGTTATGGTTGAAAAACAGTGAGAAGAAGGTAAAGGTACTACGTCTTGACAATGGTATGGAATTCTGTTCTAATGAGTTTGAGGAGTTTTGCGATAACGATGGCATGATCGGGCATCACACCATCCCATATACTCCTCGTAGAATGGCGTGGCGTAAGCATGAACGGAACCATCATCTCGAGGCTCGTTGTATGTTGTCTAATGCAGGTATGCATAGGCGTTTACAGGCTGAAGCACCAACACACAGTGTTACCTCATCAACAGGTCACCTTCTATTCCACTTGAGAAGAAAACTCCTATTGAGGTATGGTCAGGTTCACTGCTGATTATTCACAGATTGAGAGTTTTTGGTTGCCTTTGCTTATGCTCATGTTGATAATGGAAAGTTAGAGCCTAGAGCTGTCAAGTGCATATTCCTTGGTTATGGTTCAGGAGTTAAGGCATATAAACTATGGAACCCTGAAACAAAAAGATTTTGTTGAGTAGGAACGTTGTTTTCAATGAATCCGTTATGTATCATGACACTTGCCATCGGATCCCTCTCCTGTTGCTATTGGAGAGGAGGGAGTTCGATGTGCGGTGGAGCACCTGCAGAAAACTGTTGATAATAATCTGTTGTTGATGATACTCATGAGGAAAATATTGATGATGATGTTGTTCAGCACTCACCTACTGTTTTGCGGCAGCCACGAGAATCTATTGCTGGCGATAGACCGAGACGTAACATAGTTCCACCTCGTCGTTTAATTGAAGAGTGTAATCTTGTACATTATGCTTTGAGTTGTGCTTTGAGCAGGTGGAGAACGATTCTGAACTGCTACATATAATGAAGCCATTGCATCCGTTGACCGCGAAAGTGGGCATCTGCTATGCAAGAAGAGATGCAATCGCTTGAGAAAAATGGCACATGGGATATTGTGCGCTTGCCTAAACAAAAGAAGGCGGTCCGTAAGTGGATCTTCAAGAAAAGGAAGGTCTATCTCCCAAAGAGCCTTCAAGGTACAAAGGCAAGGTTAGTAGCAAAGGGTTCACCAGATTCCAGGTATTGATTACAATGATGTGTTCTCTCCGGTTGTGAAGCATAGTTCCATTCGTACTTTCTTTAGTATTGTGGCTATCGTGATCTTGAGCTTGAGCGGTTAGATGTCAAGACGCTTTTACGCATGGAGAGCTTGATGAGGAAATATACATGGACCAACGAAGGGTTCATAGTGCACAGTAAAGAGGATTTTGTGTGCAAATTAAAGAAGTCTCTTTATGGCTTAAAGCAATCTCCAAGACAGTGGTATAAAAGGTTTGATTCATTTATGATCTCACATGGTTTTGAGAGGTCTAAATATGATAGTTGTGTTTATATCAAGTTTGTTGATGGGTCACCTATATACTTGCGCTATATGTTGATGATATGTTAATTGCTGCCAAGGGCATGAAAGAAATCACTACTTTGAAGGCACACCTAAGTAGTGAGTTTGAGATGAAGGATCTTGGTCTGCTAAGAAGATCTTAGGTATGGAGATTACCGAGATAGAAAATCTGGTTTGTTATTTCTTAGTCCAAAGTTACATTAAGAAAGTTCTTCATCGTTTTAATATGGATGGTGCCAACTCAGTTAGTACTCCTATTGCTCCTCACTTTAAATTGTCGGTTCTCAATGTCCTACTACGATGAAGAGTTTGAGTACATGTCAAAGGTGCCATATTCTAGTCTTGTTGGTTCTTTGATGTATGCCATGGTTTGTTCTCGTCTGATTTATCATATGCTATGAGTTTGATAAGTAGATACATGGCTAATCCTGGTAAAGAACATTGGAAGGCTGTTCGATGGGTTTCAGTACCTTCTTGGCACTTCCAATGCTTGTTTGAAGTTTAGCAGGACCGGTGAGGACTCGTTATATGTGGATTCAGATTTTGCTGCCGATTTGGATAAGAGAAGATCCCTCACAGGTTATGTGTTTAATGTTGGAGGTTGTCTGTTAGCTGGAAGGCTACATTGCAGTGTTGTTGCACAATCTACTACTGAAGCTGAATACATGGCTATTGCTGAAGCTTGCAAAGAATCTGTTTGGTTGAAAGGTTTGTTTGCTGAGCTTTGTGGAGATGATTCTTGCATTACTTTGTTTTGTGACAGTCAAAGTGCCATATACCTTACAAAAGATCAGATGTTCCATGAGAGAACTAAGCACATTGATGTCAAGTACCATTTTGTTAGAGACATTGTTGCTCAAGGTAAATTAAAGGTATGCAAGATCAGCACTCATGATAATCCTGCTGATATGATGACTAAACCTGTTCCTGTTGCTAAGTTTGAGCTTTGCTCGAACTTAGTTGGTTTAACTGATTAGCCCAAGTGGCTATTGGCGCCGAAAGTATTTGCTTTGTTTGTTCAGGGAGATGGTTGCTGTTGATGCTACAAGGAGGAATTTGTCTCAAGGTGGAGTTTGTTATATGTTGATCCAAATTCTACAAAGTATAGGCCAACTTCTGACGAGTGGAGCGAGGCCCGTCGCCGGGAGGCTTGGGCCGAGTGGGTGCGGGGGGCGACAGCCCCCCGCGGTACGGTACGGATCGTCGAAGACCTAGGTTTCCACCGATATATAAACCCCTTGTAAGCCGCCGGTTGGGAGAGTTGCATCTGTGAAATCCCCGGCGTTTGTAAACACTCCTCGATATAGTGAAGTTTCGCTGGCTGGCGCCCGTGGTTTTTTCCTCTCTTTGTTGGAGAGGTTTTCCACGTTAAATCTGTGTCTCCTTGCTGTGTTTTTCGTTTTCGTTCTTCGTTATCTTCTTGTCGCGATTGTAACAGTAACCTTTTGCTCTATAGATCTAGTCTGGTTGTCAAGTTTGTTGGGAAAAAAGAGAAAAAAGTGTGAAAAAAAGGAAAAGTAAAAGGAAAGTGCTCATATTTAGGCTTCCTTAGGTCTGTGGATAAGGGGGTTCGTTGTGATTACTTCGGAGTCCGTGAGGCTGAAGCAAGTGAACCAGACGTGCACGATTATTGCCTACATGTGTCTTCTTGGCAATATTTTCGTCTGAACAAACCTATATCTTTTCTGCATCACTCGACAACACTGTTATTTCTGCTGCTATTCCCGCGACACCTCGTTGACATCCCTCGTTATTTGGTGTGCGTTTCTCCATGTTGACTGTTTCACTCGCTGGTTGGTTTTTTATAGAATACAGATATCACAGATATTGACCATCTATCTTATATCTCTCTCACAACGTGAATTTTATCTGTGTCTTAGTCTCGCGTCTCTAGTACAGTCTAGCCTAGGACCAGCACTTGACAATTTTGAGCTTATTTTCAGCTTTACATTGACTAACGTGGTTGCAACAGATTTCTCCACATATATTAAGTCTACCTACAACTTCACATATTTCTACACCGTGCAATATTTATTCGCCTAGTATTTTCTTTGTCCAATCCTCGGAGTTACTTGATATTGCTGGTTGTCGATCGCCGCCTACTGTATAGTAAGAACTTGTAAGAATTTGGTACTTGCAATCTTGTGAGCAACTTGCCATCCTATCCTAGTAGTTGATAGGAACATATACTTGTTATTTGTCTTTTGTTTCTATTAGTTATGGTAGGTTCTGAAGTTAGAAGTTCTTGGGTTTCGTCTATAGTTGGAGATGTGCCACCATCTAGCAAACCACGACTACCATCACAAGAGGTAAAAGTACATGATCAGGTTATTGTCTCTATGCCGCAGTTTAATGGTTGATCTAAACCTGATTTATATATTAAATGGAAGCTTGAGTTAAATGATATATTTATTTTCCATATTTTTTCTGAGTGTAAGAGAATAAAAGCTGCAATTAGTACATTCACTAATTTTGTTTCTACGTGGTGGAATAAATATTATCGATTATATCTTGATTATATACCTACTACTTGGCATGATTTGAAACTTGTTATGCTCTATAAATTTGTTCCATCATATTATACTCTTGACATGGTTAGAAAATTACAACATTTACATCAAGATAGTAACACCGTAAAAAAATATTATGATGCTTTGGGAAATACCTTGTTGCATTCTTCGGTGGAAAAAATGAAGAAGAATTTATTGATAGATTTTGGAGAAGTTTAAACCATGAAATCCAGGGTATGTTAATGCATGAAGAGTTGTATTATGTCGAACATTTGTTTAGTCTTGCTTGTAAAGCTGAACAAAAATTAAAAAGACGCTTACATAAGACAAACAAGAGTGTGATTCTGGAAAAAATCTCTCCGGTCTCATCATTTGTTATTCAAGTACCTCCTTTAAGCGAAGCGGATCTACGAGGTAATAATAGTGGTACTGATATTGTTATGTTGAGCCAAAACATGATTTGGTTCCACCGCTTGTTGTAGATGAATGTGTTGCTGATTTAGACTTGTCATGTGATGAAACAATTAAGACTCCTACAATTTCGAGTGCCGCTATATATGAAATCAATTCTTCTAGTGGTTTGAGTACACCTATTGTTGATTTGAATTCTTTACTTGAGATGTGTGCACCCATTGAAATTATTGTTGATGTGATTGAACCATGTGACCTAATATCCGATTTGGATCATATAAAATTGGTTAGAAATAAGTTGGTCATAATTTGTCATGCTCATTCCTTGTTTACCGTCACATTGGATCTCCCTATGTCCTTGTCACATGCTAGAAATAGAATTGTTGAAATCACATGTTTCAAGAGTGTTTACGCCCCTGATTATACTTTTTATTTGGTTAGAGATTATGACGTACACAGTGTTTTTATGGTGCATAAGATTTGCATCACGTGTGGTGAACTAGCTTGTTTGCGAACAAATAAATATGTGCATATGCTCTATCATTTTTATATGACCTCCAATATTAGTACGAATTTTGAACCGAATAGCGTGTTGCATGAATGTTTATCTAAACGCGTTGTAGCTTGTAGTTTGGCAACAATAAATTTTAGTTTACCAATGTTGGGATGGT
This sequence comes from Avena insularis, assembly GCA_023614405.1. Taxonomy (NCBI): domain Eukaryota; kingdom Viridiplantae; phylum Streptophyta; class Magnoliopsida; order Poales; family Poaceae; genus Avena; species Avena insularis. The sequence goes on from CM042688.1 coordinate 335,382,275, forward strand.
TTAATATTGAGCATTGTAAATTACAAGATGCTATTATGTGCTTCACTTATATTTGCAAAATGGGTTGTAGTATTTGTTTTAGGAATATGACTAATCAGCTCGTGAACTGTTGTGCGGTCTATTATTCTCGAACGCTAAATATGAAGAACATAAGAGGACTTAAAACATATGATAGATACATATACCATGTGTACACCTTGTCTTTTTATTACCATGCTTACAAAATAAATATCTCCGAGTACGGCTTTCCTTTCAAAAAGGGGGATGATATGGAGACGAATAGTCTGGATATAACCAAAACTATTACTTCTGGCCATGTTCTCCAGGTGAACTCTAGTACTAATAATTTTATATATTATTTTAGTACTAAAGACAGAAATACGATACATCTTGTTATTACATGCAGAATTACGGAGTTATACAAACCAAGCGTTAAGATGCGAGAGAAGACTACTCAACCAATGGAGCAATACAATACACACATTACATGGAGAGACATACTTTGGAGAGGAAGATAAGATTCGTCGAGGACGATTTTAATTCAAGAAGGGGGGCTGATGAGGACATCTCCACTACTGATACACCCGCTACTCCTACGACAATGTGGTAGGGACCTCTCACAAGAGCTTATGCACAACTACTCAATTATCAGGTACTTTCATTTTTAGAAACCTATCCTAATATAAATGAGAATATGATGTTGTCTAAATCAGACATATTTATGTTACTTAGGAATGATGGACCTAGCAAGGACGAAAGGGACAAGCATTGGAGCATGGGCATGCATGGAGAACACCACAAACGTGTGAGGATTGACGATGACGCTACGAGTGGAGATTTCAGAACCTTGAAGCCACCATAACGCTGCAACGGATGCTTGGACGAATTTCACAAGATACCTACTCGTATTATTCGTCCAAGGCTTTATTTGGTGCTGCGTCACCTTATTTTACGGGCTAGACCCATGTATTTTTTTAGCAAGTTAATGTACACAGTTTTTGGAGGCTATTTGTGTGGAGGAAGGCCCATCTAGACGTGTTTTCGGATGACCCATTAGGGTTGGACGAAAATCCCCTCTCTTCCTCCATATAAACCCCTCCTAGCCGTCATTACATCTTGGATTTTGTTTAGACTAAAAGTTAGCCATCATTGCAACTTCGCCAAGGCTTGAGTATTGCAGTGCCCTCCTGTACTTTTCACCTATTCGGGATCCCACTTTATTCAATAAAGTTTTCATCTATATCCGCAATATCTTGATTACAATATTAGTTCTTACTTGTTCTCGATTTTAGGTAGGAATTAAGACCCTCGCTGGTCATGTTGATCATGCTTCCGCAAGATCGGTAACCTCTAGGAGATTGGCCTAGTGATTGCATTGGCGCTCGTGCTCTTATGTGTAGTCGAATCGTCAAGCCTGAACTCCACCAAATCGACTATCACCATTTCATCAAAAGATCGGACACTTATCATGAGTGGAATATGACCAATGTTATCAATCTAATTCTCCAAATGATTGTGGTTATCTCTTGTGAATTTGAGTTGTACCGTGATCATATCTATATCATATTCAAGTATCTTTGACAAATCCGAAGAATTCTGAAGGCACTACGATGTATTATTATTTGTTTGGCGTGCTTCATATCTTGTTTGAACTCCATATCCGCAAAGGTTCTCGTTGATACGAGAGAATTTCATCCTTTCATCCCTGATAGCTTTGCTTAATGTATGAGTTATCATCATTCTTTGTCCTAGATCTCTTTATCTTTGCAACTAGTGTTCTGATCGACTATGTGAACAAGTCAGCATCTCTTTTTACTCATCCTATGGGCTAGATAATCTATTCTTTTAATGCATCTCCTTGAACAGAAACCCTTGCTCTTAATGTTGATCTTTCCAAGAGCATTGAGCTCAGAAATTGTTTAGACCATTTTCAACCAACTCCGGAGCCTTCTGTGGTTTGACAAGTAATTGCCGCTGCTTTGTGGAAGACCTCATCAAGACTACTAAATCTCTCTTAGATATTCTTAAGAATGATAAGAAGTTATTTTGGTCTCCCACTCGTCAAGAAACCTTTTGAAAACCCCTCGTTTTATCTTCTATCCTCAATCCGCCGGATGTCGCAAAGACTTTCCAGATCTTTCATATTTCTTTTATTAAAGCTTTTGATGCTACCCTTAATTTATCTGTTGAATATTTTATCTGTCTCTATGATCTTCGTTCATATCTTTTCTGATGGCTTGGGACTTCCGACACGATGACAACATCATCATCTTTATCTACTTTGGACCCGACGAAGTGTTTGCATCACCTCTTTGTTTTCTTGTAGAGCTTCATGAGTTCTTACAAAGATCTTTAGTCTGAAATTCGAGAGTTAGGTTGCACGATTTTCTTATTCATGTACGGAGTAATGCTTTGGGTGCGGGATGGAGTAGCTACCATACCACTACTCTTATCATTCGCTCTTGTACATTGAATTGGTGGATTAATGTGATTTTACTCATTCCACGGAAGTCAGAAGTGGCCTTTATCCCTTAAGACTTTTACTTCAGTCCTTGTTTTTCCGGAGTTCTCTCAAAGAACATAATCAGTAATATTTGTTGGTGGTCTCGTCTATTTCAAGATGGAGCAAAATCTTCAATGATCTGGTGGAAACAAATACAAAATCTTCCCCTAATACTCTTCATTCTACCAGAGCTCGACTTTGTCAAACAAGATGGATGGAAGATATCTTTGACTTCCATTTTGTCAAATTCTTTCTCTTGGTAAAGCAAATTATGGTCGATGCCATCAATTGCAAAATCTATTGCAATAACCTCATGGTTAAGGAAAGCAATAAGCATCTCTACAATAAACTCTAGTTTTCTACATTCAACTTCTTTCTTAGGATTCCACTATAAGCTAGTGTCACCTCCTTCTCTTGAAGATCAATCTGCGCACCTCAATTGCGTGATCCTTTGGTTCTTACCGATGCAAGAAGAAGATAATCCGAGAAGTCCTCAATGCTAATCTTACTCTATAGACACCAAGGAACTCTGTTGTTTGAAGGCAATATTGTTTTTCTGAACTTTATTTCTTAAATCCGAGGGAAGAAACAATGTTATTTTCATAGTGGTTGATAACTTCTCCAAAGTTGCTATTTTCTTCCGGATCAAACAATCATATTCACGTGCATCTGTTGATCTTTAATCCCAACAATGTGTATTTCTTTTCTCTCCTTGATACATCATCTTTTCAAATTCTTTCAAGAAGCGGTTCTAGTCTTTTATCATGTTTCTCGAGAGCATCTGAGCTATGTTCATCCTATCTTTCTTGTCTCACAACAATCCTCCAGGATCTTCAAGTCCTTTTTTTGAAGAAGTAGAATGATAATTTCGCAACAAGTCTGTCAAGTTTTGTATAGTGCAATGGTCACACCATCCCGTTGAAGAAGCAACTTGGGAATGTGAGGATTACCTTCGTTCTGAGAACCCGCCACTCTTTGTGTCTTCTTTTTTCCCCTAGGAATCTCGGGACAAGATTCTTGTTTAGTGGGGGAGAGTCGTAGCATCCCAATCGTCTAACATTGTAATGCTACATGGTTTAATATATATAATGCTACTCCATACATGTCATTATTGCATCATCATAATATCATGCTCATATCACCATGCCACATTGCATTTGAGCATCATATTAAAACCCCTCTTCATTTGGTTCTTCTCTTCATATGCATTTTCCTTATTAATTGTATTGCTTCTTGATATATTGTAGTTGGTTCTTTATATATTGCTTGATGCCCAAGTTGAGTTGGGGGCATGTCTATTCTAATTCCACCTCCTTTCTTTTGTCTCCACCTAAATTCCACCATCCCAAATAATATGAACATTTGCATCCTTCATGTCATGCCAAGTTGTGATTGGAGGCTCTTCTCCAGCGTCACAAGCGACTTGAACTTATTCCCACCAAAGTTTGGCGTAATCATCGAACTCAAGTGAAGCCATGGCGACCATCTTCTCATTGCTATAGTTGTGCATACGGAAGATCTTGTCAACCTTGAGCGCCCATGAGAGGTATTCTTCGGGATCATTTGAGCCGGTGAACTTGGGCATCATGAACTTGAGCTTGCCAAAAGTTTCTTCATCATTGCGATCACGGTAGCGGTTTTTGCCATGATGTTGGCCTGCTTCATCTTCCATGCAATCATTGCGACAAGCTTGGTGACCTTGTTGGTGTACTTGTGGCTGAGGGGCCTCATTTGGAGTTGGTGAAACTTGATTCTCGCAACGTTGTTGTGGATCTTGCTCTTGCTCTTGCCATGATTGTTGATGAAGAGGAGGCTGGTTCCTCGGTTGGTGTTGCAGGTTAGGCACTTGGGCCTCACGACGAAGATCATGGTCTTGAGCGTCATGACGTGGTGGGCGCCGCTCAACATGTACAATTTGACGCTCCATGTCTTGATGTGATGAAGGAGGCGCCTTGTGATGACCATGGTTTTGGCATGGACGTTCATGATGGCAATGACGAAGATGTGCATCTTGGAGAGCTTCATGGCATTGACGAGTTTGTTCCTCCAAGTTGGAGTCATCACTTGTTGTGTCAAGTATGTGTCGCGGGCCATAGCTATGTACTTGAGGTTGTGATTGAGGTTCCACTTGTGGTTGTGCTTGTTGGATCACTAGTGCCCTTGCGTGATGATGGTGTCCTTCTCGCCTTTGTTTGGGGCCTTGAGGAGAAATCACCATCATAGCTTGACGTTGCGGCATATCGTGGGTAAGGTACATAGTGCAAAGATCTTCCATCTTCAACCACGGGGGCATCATTGCGTCTTGGAGCACTTGGATGATGATCTTGACAAAGAGGAGAATGGTGACACGACGAGCTTGAAGATCTTGATGCGCGTGAATGCGGTCTTGTCATTCTGTCAATGAGGAGACGAATACTATCATTTATTTCGGCGACGGAACATTGGAGCGCTTCATTTTGATGGCCAAAGTTGATGCATTGCATGCATTTGTCTTTCGAGGCCATCGAAGCAGTTATCGATGTTCTTAAACTTGGCTTGAGTCTCGCCGAATTGTTCATCTTGTCGCGTATCAACAGCCTCGCAACATTCGTGGAACTCATGTCGGATGATGTAGTGGCTTGCGCGCGTCATGTACGGGCCTTGTTATTCTTCTTGGGGAGGTTGTTGGCTCGACTCACCGTGCCTATACATCATGTAGAACACACAAGAATTGTATATGGAAGTGGAATATGGTGGTGTCAGCCTTTTACCTCACCTTGGGGATTGCATCGAACTAGAAACCACACATGAGAACTATAAGTGTGCAAAGTGAAAACGCAAAAAACTCACACTAAAGAAAGAACTAAACTCTCAAAAGCTTTTCGTGGAAGGTTAGGGTGGTAGAAAACCAAACGAAACGATCCAAAGAAAAGGTTATTGTTAAAGGTGGTAGAGAACCAAAGATCAAAAGAAAAATTATACGATCTACAAAAACAGAAGGGTACACACATGTGGAGACAGATGTGGTTAGCATGACTATGAAAATGAGCATAAAATGTCCTAACAAAGAGTAAGCTCGGTTGTCGTGCCAACGAAATGAGAGACTATATCTTGTTCGCCAAAAGAGGATAATCAACGGATTTGTGCACTTGACTTGGTCGTGCTCTTTCTCTCTCTTTGCTTACAAGCTTGAGACTCTCTTTGTATTTGGAGACTATGTATCTTGCTATTTTTCTTTTCCTTTTCCTTTTTATCTTTTCTCTTTTTTTGTTTCTTTTTCCCTCTTTCTATACTACTATGTCAACTCTTGAATTTACTTACACACTCTCACTTTCCAAGGGCAAGTGCACAATGCTTAGGCAAACACAAGATGAGCTGCTCTCATAGGATAGATACACACAAAGGAAGAAGGGTTAATAAGGTGGAGCAAGTTATACCTTTGGTATGGATGACGACTTGCTACCGGTATTGGGGATGATGTTCTGGCGTCGCGGTGTTGAGGAGCATGGTATTTGATGAATTGTGGAAGCTTGAAGTTAGTTTGGACGACACGCACACGAGACACGAACAACACAAGAGTAAAACGGTCAAAATTGGGTCAAATTTGCAGTTTTGGCGGCCAAACCGGCGACGCCGGACCGTGCGCCGGAAATTTCTGCAGCAATTCTGTTCATGAAATCTCTGGAATTTTCAGCGGTGGGTCATCAGGCCTAGAGCGATTGAGTTAAATGCGTGATTAACTCAAAGTCAAATCTCGGAAAAATTTCGGAAATCTATCCAAATTGGGCTGGGGAAAGGTCAAAGGAAGGTAGATCGACACCCAAAGCAACAGATCTACGGACCAAAACCACGAAAAACTCACCAAATCCAGAGATCGATCCGAAGGCAATATGGGGCTTTTTTGTGTGGGGTGAGTTTCAAATTTTTGGTGGATAGAAGAAAAATTGTGGGGGAATTCGTGAGCAACCACTACAAGATATCCCGTTTTAGCCGAGGGTCAAGTTACCGTCGGTTACACTTATACCCGACAGTACATTGTCAGGTATCTCCCGTCATCTATGCTTGATCGGCCATTACTCTAATAGTCGATGGTATGGTCGGGTAATATCATTGCCCACGGTAAGAAGCCGACAATGAGCCACCGGATAAGTTTTGTTCACCATATATCTGGCAGTAACTCGACGATGCTTATAACCGAGTGTTCCCCATCGGGTGTTCATTTTCCAAAGGTGTTGAGTCCTCTTGGTTTTAGTAATAGCCGATGGTATATTTAACCGGTCTGAGTTAATTATAACCAAGAGAAAAAAATCCGGTTATATTATTGATCATGGGTAGGCGTTGCAGGGGACTTTATAGTTGAGACATTGCACAACAACTGTTAGTTCCTAACATAATAGGCTGATTTTGTTTTTTTGTTTTGCTTTTTTTATTTCAGGTCATGTTGTTATATTACAGCTCATGTCGCCCAATATTTGTAACATCCCGTTATATTTTCATTTATTTCATCTCGTGACGCGCCAAAGATTACCCATCACAGAATATAGAAAAGGTATATAATAGCTAAATAAATATAATATAACAATGCAGATCACAGAATGCAAATTCGCAATTGCAAAAAAAAGACCACGATTACAATATCTAGTGCGTCCAGTCTAGCAGCAGCGACCTTTGTCTCATGTGGCGAAGGAGAGTCCATGGCGGACTAGTCCAATAGTAGGTAATATAATATCCAGAGGCTGAGGGACGCCTTGTCTCCTGCCGGGGTACAACACTGACCTCGGGATCTGGTGCCTCCGGAATTCAGAGGTGGATGCAGTAGCTCACTCTCGTCATCGTCATCATCGTGTGTCCTACAGAGAAACCTATACAGAGGGCCTAAAATGTCTCTAGAAAAATCAGACAAAAATAAGACGAGCTGTAATTGTACGTACATATAAAGAACTCAGACATGACAATTGTATGATAATACGATATGATGACGGTTATCATTGATAAAAAGGAAATTCAAAAGAAACTCGAGTTTTTGGTGCGATCGAATTGAGACTTATAAATTTCACTAATCTCATGAGCTCCTGAGGTATTCTAAATAAACCTTTTCCCTTCATAATCTTAAATCTACTTCTAAATATAGTGCCTTATTTTAAGTAACGCCGAAGGACACCTTTAATAGTTATAGTTATGTACTTCAAAAGAATAGAATACAGAAGATAAAGGAGATATAGTCATGTCTATACCATGTAAATCTTCTTTTGATCATTATCTGCACGCCATGTGTTGGATCCAACTAGTACAAACATGAATCTGCTAAGATCAAACAAGTATTGATTATTACGGAGTAGTTGGAAAAGATGAACCTGAGATATCTACGTAGATTAGTGGTGAAAGGATAAGGATGTCTCCTAGAGGGGGGGGGGGGGGATGAATAGGCGGTTTAATTTTTTTACGAGAGTGGCTAAACAAATATGGAATTAAACTAGTGTTTACTTTGTTAAGCACAAAACCTAGAACAACTAGGATTCACCTATGTGCACAACAACTTATGCTAAGAAGGACAAACAACTATGTGATAGGAAGATATAGACTTCAAGCACGAAGGCTATCACAACGTAAGGTGCATAAGTAAGAGCTCGGGTATAGAGATAACCGAGGCACATGGAGACGACGATGTTTTACCAAGTTCCTCCCAAATTGGAGAGGGGGTGGTTTCAAACCACCAACGCCACAAAAGGCCTCCCTTGTTCTCCGATGAATCTCACCCCAACGAGATCGATCCACACTTCCACTATCAATGCACTTGTTGGTGGCAATCCGGAACCTCTCACAAGATTGGGGCACTTCTCCACAACTCAATTGGAGGCTCCCAACTAATAAGCTTGGGGAAAGCTCCACAACTTAACTGGAGACCCTAAGTAATCTACAAGCCTACAATACAACCAAACCGTCTGGGGTTCCAAGAACCCAAGAGTAAAAAGCTTCTCACCTTTCACCCAATTGAATTCTCACCGAGAACCCAAACCGATGCACCAAATGCAATGGCAAGAACACAAGAAGTGCTCAAGTCCTTCTCTCCCAAATTCCACCAAAACTACAAAAACTTCTGGGGGGATAAGAGAGGAAGAACAATGGAGGAAATCCACACAAGACTCTAAGATCTAGATCCCAAGATGTTCCCCTCACTTAGAGGAGAGATTGATTGGTGAGATTGTAGATCTGGATCTCCTCTTTCAAATTCCTCAAGAATATGCAAGAATCATAGGAGGGATTGAGGGATAGCAAGCTCAAGAAGGTCAACAATGGAGGGGAAAACTTGCAAGAAAGGTTAGGGAACCATTGGGGAAGAAGGGCCTCTTAAATAGGTTCCTAGAAATCCAACCGTTAGGCCTAGGAATCGCCCGGTCCGGAGTCTCCGGACTGGGGCCGGAGTCTCCGGTGTACCCAGGCCAAACGGGGAAAAACTGAAGGTCAATGTGTACGCAATCCAGAGATAGACCAGAGATTTAGTCCAGAATCTCCGATCTTACAAAAACTGGCAGAAAGACTAATACAAAAACAACCATAACTTTTGCATCAGGACTCTGATTTTGATGATCTTGGGCTCGTTTTAAGAGGACAATAAGCTCTACAAGATGTGGCGCCCCGCAAAAACCACTACTAGAAAATCGCGTTGTTTTTGTGCATTGCATCATCATGACCGCATGCTCATGTCATCATGCCACATTGCATTTGAGCATCGTCATGTAATCTTGCATTTGTTTGCATAAAACTATCTTCGAGAAGTCTGTTTTTGTTTTCTAAACGCCCCGTCTTTGTTCAAACACAAAACCTGGGTCTCCGGAATATTTTGTTTCGTCTACCAACGGTTTGCAAAAGCCTCGTTTTAAATAAATAAAATAGTTATATTATTTTTAGGAGGCAGCCCGCCAGGCCCAAAAGCCTAGCCGGCCACCTCCAGTTAAAACCCTACCTACCCCAGAAACACCCAAACCTTTTCTACCAAAAACCCTACCCTATTTTTCCTACCCAGCCCCTCCACCTCACCCCTCCAATCCCATGTCGCCACCTCACCCTGACCCTTTCTTCCACCCACTCGATCACAGCCACCTGGTCCACTCCGCGGGCCCACCTCCTGCCCTCTTTCCTGCCCCAGGTCGCCAGCCCCCACCCCGACCACCTCGGGCCGCTCGCCCCGCTCTCCTGGTCACAGCGACGGACAGGCGCACCTGGCCTCGATCCCCTCCCTCCTCTCTCTCTCTCTTCCCTGGCCCCACCTCGACCCCGCTCTCTCCCCTTGCTCTCTTCCCCCCCCCGCGTACCAACCCCGCCGCCGCTCCCCTCTCCTCCTTGCCCCGTCGCCGCTCCTCCCCTCTGCCGGCATGGCCCCGCCTCCCGCTCCTCTCTGCTGCAGCTCCGGCCGCCGTCGACCACCAAGCCCCCGCCTACCGCGCCTCCCCGTCTCCAGATCTCCCATCGCCGCCCTCCGCCGGACCCGGCCCCGGCCGCATCTCCGTCGCCGCCTTCTCGGCCTCACCCCCTGCGAGCGACGGCCCTCTACTTCCACGTCATCGCCGCCTTCCACCACCTCTGCCGCCGCCGGCTCCCCCTCTTCGGCTCACCTACCGCCGCTCGAGGCCCGAGCCCGCCGGACCTCGGTCTACCCCGGCCACGCGCGTGGTACCGCCTCGGTGTTCTCCTCCTGCCGGCATCGCGCGTCCGCGCCGCCTCCGCTGCGCCGTCCAGCCCGCCCTGCAGCGTGACCTCGCTGCCGCACGCCTCCTCTTCGGCCGGTTCCGTCTGCTCCTGCCGGTCCTCGTCCCCGACATGCGTGCTCGTCGTCGTCGGCGTGCCCTAGCGCCCTTCTCCGGGCGAGCCCCTGTCGAGCTCATCTTTGGCCGCTTGCGTCGTGCGCACCCTGGCAGTAGGTGCTGCTTCATCCCGCGAGTCACGTTTGGCTCTGTACTTGGTGAACTGCCTCTATTTTTGTTGTTGTGGTGTGCTGCCGTTGATCTGATAAGAGCAGTGTAGATGGAGTTGATGCCTGTGGGAGATGATACGTTGTGGAGATACGATGGTGCTTTAGTTGGAATGATATTGGCTGACGGGTATGGGACCCCTCGCGAAGATTGCTGTCTCCGGGTTTCCCCAAGATGGCTTGCCAAGATCTTCCACCGAACCCTCGGCACTCCAAGATCTACTTCCACACGCGTTGACCGTTGATCGAGATGGCACACCAAGGTCTTCATCCCGGTACGACAAGACCTTCTTCCCGCGCCGATCCCTGAGGACCGGACGCCAACTTTGCCGAGACCCGAGCATGAGGCGGCCCGACACGGGACGCCAAGCCCTTCATCCCGGAACGCCAAGACCTCCTTCCGAACCCGAGTTCTTCATCACTTGCGACAAGATCTACTTCCGTTGTCTGAGCCCGAGCCCCGTCGAACCGTTCCCCTGTCGAACCCCGAACCCCCGGAACCAAGATCTTCCGAACCCAGATGTGTGACCCTAAGCCCCTATTTTTATAATATGTCATTCATCCGTTGCATATTAAATTGTTCACACATGCATACATATTTTGTGGGTCCGGGTTATTTTAACGATTCACCTATAATTAAATATGGAGTCGATATGCGGGATACCTTTGTCTTATTCCGGACTCCATTTAAATTGGCGTAGCGAATCGATGCCATGTTTTGCCCTGTTAATACAACATTTAAATTGCGGGGGTTCTAAACAACTTGAACCATATAATCATTTGTCGGGACCACGGTTCCGCTTAATATTGCCTAATTGCACCGCATCTGCATCATATCATAAACATGCCGGATCTTCTACCGTAGTATTAAATATTGCATCCGGTGTTTCTTCTAGTGTTTGCTTCTTCGCGGACTAGGCCGATGAGTGGATGTGAGTATCGACAAGTTCTCCGGATACGATCCGTCGGCAGTGTTTTCTCAGGCGAGCATCTCTCCCCCTTCTACCTATTTTGCATTTATAGTCTTTATTTCCTCCTGTTGATCTACTGCTATCCGTGTCGCGATGCTTTAGTGTTCCGTACCAGTTATATCCCGTGCAGCCTCTATATTGCCTTGGACACCTCCTATTACCTGTGTTTGGTAGATAGTTGGCCTTGCGAGTCGTAGTTGCTTGCTCAGGTGCGATCTCGTGTTGTCGAGTACCACAATTGTTGGAATGCTGGTAGATGTTTATTGGTGGAGAAGCTTATTGGTGGAGATGATCATGACTTTAAATACAACTATTAAAATGCTAGATATAACTAATGCAGAGGCATCGGTGGGCAATAGATGTTATTTGGTTCTTCCACGCTCACTTGTGTCCCGTAGGACCCCGAGTACTTGATACCTGTTCCTTGATTTTTCGCACTATCCACATCCGGGAGGCCTTATGGACCCCCCTGAGCCAGAGCTTGATTCATTCTTATTTCTTGGGGCCACAAAGTAGTTTGGGGCTTTATTACTATCCTGTACTTATGCCATGCTTTACTGCTTTATTTAAGATTGTGCGTGGAGCACCTTTATTTTTGGATCGCGCCACGTTTTCCTGATGTCGACAAGCCCAGTCACATTTTTGGGTTCCCGATCGTTCCTGACCGTCGTCGCAAACCACAGGTCTGTTCGAGCGGCCAACTTCGTGGGTAGCTTAGTGGGGTGGCCTGAAACATTCTGAATCCTGTGATCGCTTTGTCGTGAATGCCTCGTTGGGTTTTGAGTTGGTTTTTAGGTTGATCGAGTGTGTGTTGCTATTTGTGCACCCTGCGGTAAAACTTTCTGAAAGCCGTGTCCGCGGTTATGGACGACTTGGAGCACAGTATCTCGATCATAGACAAGCATAACTAAAGTAGTGCTATAAATTTGACTTAATGTGTGACTAGTAAATAGATGCAACTATAACGGAATGGATATTAAAAATGCCAACAACTGGTGGATCTGGGTTGTTTGTTATATATGCCTAGTAAGTATTGCAACTCCAATGGAATGTGATAAAAGTGTCAACAACTATTGGGTTTTGGGATTCCTCAGGACAATTATATCTGACTAGTAAATGTTTCCACTACAACGGAATGGTGATTAAAACTGCCCACTACTTATGCTATCGGGATGACTCATGCTATCTATATCTGATTAGTACGAGCTTAACTATAATGGAATGAATAAAACTGCCAACCGTGTGAGTTCCTCGGTTTGACTTCCTCGTTTGGTCTCGAGGGGGGGAAATCCCAGGACGGGTTTGTTTGGTGTTAGCTTCAGGTTGGATCCGAATAGGTCTTTCTTATCCTCTCTGATAAACGCCAGTTGTATCGAGTCTCTATAGGTTGTTTAGTGCCGCTGCGCTGCCGCTTCATCCCACCATACCTATGTAGGCGAGAGTCGCCGAATTCTAGCCTCGCCATGTACTAGCCTCAATACTTACGCTCCTCTTTTTCCTTTGCCCTTTGGCGGCACCCCTTTTGTTTTAGCAGGTTGAGATCGCCGTCGTTAGCAGGGTTACCCTTCCGGCTTGGCCTAGGCAGGGTTATGGACGCCATTGGTTATTCTTCAGGGCTCTTAGCCCCATTTGCATCTTGTCCGTAGCCGGACGCTCTATCATTTTCAAGGTGATTTGGATCTTTGTATTGTATATCTGTATTCTTGACTCATGGAGTCGTTGATGTATATATCTGTTCTGTGGGTCCCATCGAGGACTGTTGTGTAATGGTATTACTTCGTTTTCCACCCGCACGAAAGTGCCTGGTGGGCGTCCTTGAATCGTTTCTATGCGGGTTTGGCGGGAAGCGCTAATACTTGCATAGGGACGATTCGAGGGTTTTACACAAGATGATACAGAAAAACATCATAGTCTAGCAAGGGAGGATAGAACCAAATGACGAAAGGTTTGACCTCTCTAAAAAAGACGAATCAATTAAACCTCCAACATCGAAGACGCAATAGAAAATGCATATGAAATCCGTTTTCGATGAACTTGAGCTTGTCATGAAGATTAACACAAGCTCAAAATCCTCTCATATATAAGAACTAAATAAGAACCATGAAAGATGATGCCAAGTATGCAAATGTTTGAGCCCTCTCCGAAGGATATGATCAAGTTACTCACTCGAGAGCCCCTCTTGATAGTAAGGCTATCTATCCTATAAATTGGTCTCTCCAACTAATCAACACGAGACCAGCAAGAAGGAAACCCTATCAAGAGCATACCTTTTCCTTGCACATATTCCACTTGAGCTTGATGATGACGATCTACTCCACCTCAAGATGGAACACCTTTCTTGATTGCACTAGCTTGGTGAAGACTTGCAAATTGCTCCCCATAATCCACTATGGTAGAGCTTCTCTTTTGGGCATATCATCTTCCCATATCCATGATCATCATAGGATGGCAAGCTTCAAGAAAATAATCTCTTCGAGGTGGCTCATCTTGAACTTGCATATCATTTCTTCTTTCTTCATTATGTTGGTGACGAGGGTTTAACTCATCAATGCCCATTGTTATGGACTTGGGTTTTGGAGAAGGAGGCAGCACTGGAGACACTATCGGCTAGCAAACAAGCACACAGGGGACAAAGGATTTACCCAGGTTCAGGCCTCGTAGAGGTCCCTACTCCTGCTTGTCTGCTCGTGGAATTATCGAAGGAGTCGAAAGTTACAACGGTGCGCAGATGCAATCTGGCGAGGGTTTGTGGAAACTAGGGTTGCGCGTGTTCTCCTCGCTTCCCCCTCCTAGCCTTTATATAGATAGGCTAGGTATCGGGTAGCAGGTCGAGTCGGTTACAAGTTAGGGTTTTCCCCTTCAAACTTTCTATCTTTAGCTTTTTCTTGATCTTCAGGCAATCGAGAGTCCACAGGTTACTCGAGTCCTTCCATCTGGGCCTTGGCGACACCGTGGGCCTATACGTATTTGGACCGTATATACCAAGCTCGAGTACCTGTAGGGTATACCCATGTCAGTAGCCCCAAAGTGTCCAGTGGAATCGCAGATTCGACTGAGGACTTTTTGAAGTCTTCGAGTGCCTGAATGAGTACATTTTCGACTGCTTTTATTTATGTCATAGGGATTGTTGATATACGTGCCTGATATAGCCGAAGTGTCGGTATCAGTTAACCACCTTAGGGTGAAACAACGCAATCTACTCAAACTCGAGTCCCCGGACTCGAATCTGGAAAAGTGCTGGCATAATTCGACCCAGGCCGCGGAGGTCTTACAGGAGTCGAATTCCAGTTATATGGGTGTGAGCACTCGACGCGTCCGTCAAGGCATGTTCATCGTGCCTGCAGGCACGGCTATATTTCTGGTAGTGCGTAGTTAAATGCGTTGCCATGCCTTATTCAGGTCTTACCTTCACGCTGTAAGCACGGCATCCGAATTTTATCATCGCGGAGACGATTCGGGCGACCCAGGAGATGTAGTCTCTTTGCAGGGAAAATTATGAGGCGGTGTCGCCATGATCTGCGAGTGTGGATGTTATCAACACACAATTTTTGTGCAAATAATCATAGGGTGCGCGACCAGCGCTCCCTATGGGAGTAGCCCTCGAGTGCCTAGTTGAGTCGAAAACTCAAGCAGGGACTAAAGAATTTTCTGCATCGCTTCGTCTTTGCTTGTTTGTTTCATCGAAGACTTGGCGAGGACTAAAACACGTTTGCATTGCGATGCGTCTTTTGCTTGCTTGTTTCAGTCGAAATTGTTTCCGGCGCTCCCTATGGGAGTAACCCATGTCCATAGTCGAACCGTGATTCGAGTGGTTGGGTTTGATTATGATTGCCTATATCCCTGCAATAAGAAAAAAAATCGTAGGGTGCACGGCCAGCGCTCCTTATGGGAGTAGCCCCCGAGTGCTTGGTGGAGTCGAAGACTCCAGCAAGGACTAAAGTAGCATTTGATGACGTTAGTGCTGACGCTTGCATGACCTTAGTTGTCCGCGTGAGCGATTTTGACGGGACGTGACGAGCGGTGGGTCCCACTTTCTGACTTTGATTTGACTGTGCATGCATAATCTTATTATTAACTATGCCTCCTCGATTTCCGCGTGTAATGGGAGCAGTGGGGGGACGGTTCGCGCTTCCTCTTCTCCACGTGTCGAGCGCGATGCACGTCACGCGTCCAGTAGGGTTTTTGTGAGCTGTTGGATTGCATCTCCTAGGGGTTAAGTAGCAGCGCTACGACGGTAATTTTCCATCTGCACTCTTTTCTTCCTCGCTGCCATCGCCATTGTTGCTGCTCATCTGCTTTTCCCTACGCTCATCTCCTCCTCAACTCTGGACCACCTCCGCTCGTTTCCAAGTTATTTTCTGCGCTCTCATCGCCGCCGCGCAATGGGAAAGAAAAAAGGAGGCGCTGCCGCTGAATCCGCGGCCACCGTCGCCGCGTCGAAGAAGAAGGGTGGCCCCGCTGCTACGGGCACCAGTGCCGCTGCCGGCGGGAAGAAGAAGGTCGTGGGCAGTCGCGTGACCAATGGTGCATGGCTCCCCTCCATTATCAAGGCGTCGGATCTCCGTCTTCTTCGCCAGGATGGAGTTATCTCTACGGCAGTCGCCGATGCGCGTGTCCCAAGCGGTGAGACCATTCCTACTCCTCCCGCTGGCTTTCGAGTGATGTTTCTCGCATTCGTCATTCGTGGCCTTTCTTTGCCTCTCCACCCCTTTCTTAGGGGTCTCCTTTGTTTCTACGGGCTCCAGCTCCATCAGCTGTCCCCAAACTCGATTCTCCACATCACCTGTTTCATTACTGTTTGCGAGTGCTGGCTTGGAATCGAGCCGCACTTTAGCCTTTTCAAACGCTTGTTTAAACTGAAGCGTCAGTCTGCATCTGGCCTCTAGTTTACAACATAGGTGGTTGTGGAATCCATGTCGACCCGTCCGCCACCTACTTCGACATCAAGCTCGCCAAGTCCGTCCAAGGATGGAGGGACAAATGGTTCTATGTTCGCGACCAGAAGGCCAAGGACGAGCACTTTGGACTCGCGCCTTTCGATCCCGCAACTCCCTGCAAGAAGATGCGTTCTTGGAAGAACGTGGTCATGCCTGCCGAACTCGCGGAGACAGACATGCTATATCAACGCGTCTGCGACCTCGAGAGTCGCGTAGGCGCAGAAGAGGGAGGCTGCGCCCTTGTCAGGACTTGGCTGCGTCGTCGCGTCCAACCTCTCCAGGCCAGAGTCCATCCCATGTTTCAATGGGGTGGCGCTGATGATGCCACTCGCGTGTCTGCCGATGGCATGTCCGCGAGTGAGGTAGATAAGAGGGTGCGACTGGTCACGAAGTACACCTTCAAGGATGTGCTTCCGAATGAGCCAGTCGTTCCTCCTTTCGATGCTTCGAATCCTCCTCCTGAGGTACAGTTGTGCTACGCAGTAGCTTATCTTCGCGATTGCTTTTTCTATTGCTTAGCTGTTCTGTTTGCTAATCTTCACTGTCTGTATGCAGGATTGGGCGGTGTCGCCTTGTATGCCTCCTCTCCCTGAGGGTATTATTCCTCGCGAAGCTTTGGAAGAGGACGAGTCTGAGTCGACTGTCCCTTCTGATGTGGAAGAGGAAGCCCCCGAGTCCGAGAGCCTGGATACTCGCAAGCGTTCGCGCAGTGAGGATTCCGATGCATCGACTCCTTCGACTCTAGAAGGCACAACTGCTGGCATGGAATCGCCAATTCCCGCCGTTCCCATGAGGGCTATGGCACCATCTTCTCGCAAGAAGATGCGATTGCTGAAGGAGTCTTCGTCAGAGTCAGCGGAGGCCACATTTAATCTTGACAACTTTGACTGGTAAATTTGCAAGTTCACTAATTCTTTTCTGTTTTCTTCTTGTTGGCTTTGCCCTGGAGTTTTCCTTTTCTCAATGTGGATTTGGTCTTGTAGCCAAGAGGCGTCGTCATCTTCTGGCGACGTCGAGTTTTTGAAGGAATCTGGAGTCGCGACCTCAAGGGCCAAAGTAGAGGTCGAGCGCGCTCCTTCTCCCCCGGCGGCGGCCTACTCCGGGCACAATTCTTCGAGCTCTCCTCACGTAGGGGAGCATCGAATGGTTGCTCGAATGACGGTTCAGCAAACTTCTTCGGAGTCGCTAGAGGACCATGTAAGTATATCTTTCCTTATTTTTTAATGTGGCAGTCAACGCCTTCTGCTGCCCTCTTCTGACTCCTTGTTTTGTGTGACAGCTCCTTGTAAAGGAAGCCGCGCAGGTGGCGGAGCAGGTGATGGCGATGGGTCGCTAGCATGCAATGCTGGAGACGCGTCACCGCGTGGTCGAAAGTGAGTGCTCTGCACTTATTCTTTTCGTCTTCTCTCTGTTTTGGTATAATCGACTGATAGCCAATTATTGACTGCCATGTAGCTGAGCATAACGCTTTACTACGCAACGTTGCCACGTTGGAGAAGACACTAGCCGCAGCTGTGAAGGGGCGCGGCGAGGCAATCGCGGCTCGTGATGATGCCCAGAAGCGCGAAGAGGATCTGGGCGCCTCCTTTGCAGCCAGGGAAAAGTTGTTCGAAGAGCAACTGTTCTCAGTCGCCAAGGCTCTCTCAGGTACCTTTACTGGTAGATATTTTATTGATGTTCCTCTTTGCATCTAGAGTTTTTGCCGGTGTCCCTAGAAGTTTGATCCATGTGTGTATTTTCGGTGTAGATGCTGGTGACTTGAGTTTTGACCCGCAGGCCCTTCGTCATGACGACGCTCTGGCCGACACGGTATCTGCGGTCGAGGACCGAAGCGCCGCCATTCAGGATACATTGTCCAAGGCCAAGGTCGCCCTTAGTCGCCTCCGGGAGGAGTTAATGCCGAAGGCGGAGCTGGTCGATAATATGGACAAGCTGGTGGAGTCACTCGCCGAGGGTGTGCGTGCTACTTACAAGAACTCCCTGCGCGCGGCTGGTGCGACGATGTCGCTCGCCATGGTGCAAGCCCACGGAGTCGAGATAGATCCCTCTGCTGTGTCGAAGGCGATGCCTGTTGGCGCGGATGGTCAGCAGGTAGTCTTCGCTCCCTTTGTGACTGCTTGCGCCAAATATGGCCATTCCTTGATAAATACTGTTGCCAAGTATTCGGAGGAGCTCCAACGTGCGAAGAAGGCGGTAGCTTGACCTCAGGGGCCGGCGGAAAGTCTGTGGCATCTGATACTGCCACGGACTTGATGAAGCTCCCGAAGCCGTCGAAGTCGAAGAAGCCAGCTGCTCCGTAGTTAACTTGTTGTAATAATTGATCAGTTCCCTTTTAGTCTAAGGACGTGCCTGCTGGCGAGTGTGTTTGTAAACACTTATGCTTATCTTGAATGCGTCTGTTCCCCTTGCCTTTGTGTTGATTTGGTCACCTTATTTGCTTTTGTCTTGACTTGTGGTAGGGTACATCGAGTGGTCCTGTGGGGGGAAACCAGGATTCGCCATCTCTTGATGAGACAGTGGCACCACCGCGCTCCAGGGTAGAGGAGTTATCCTTGCTGTCACGACTTCGTGATCGCGTGAAGCAGCTGGAGCGTGAGTTGCCCCTGATCCATGGTAATGCGGACGTGTGGAAGTCGAAGGCAGAAAAATCCGCCGCCCGCGAGCAATATCTGCTTGGCAGGTGACTGGCGACCAGTTTAAGTGTTAGTTTGCTCGTCCTCATCTTTTCCTTTGTAGTTAGTCGCAATGGTACGTTGTACTCATGCTGTTGGTGCTGCTTCGTGTAGTTGTTAGCGCACGCTGTCCACAGAAGGAGAAGGATAGGATTGCCATCCGCCTTCATGGTCTCACCCAGGAGCAACTTCAAGAGAGTGGATACTTCTGGGTAGATCATGATCGTGCGACTGCATTGGCGACCCTGCAGGATCGCGCTTCGCAAGTGCTGCTCTTCCTGAAGAAGTCACAGTCGTGTTTGAAGAACATCTATCGGGCGATGTTCCCATTGGATGACACTCCATCAAGCCTGCTGGCTCTCCTGGCCAAATTTCAAGATATGTTCGCGGTTCGCGAGTGCGTGAGGCAGCAGTTGGTGGCTGGTGCCAAGGCTGCTCTCTCGATGGTGCGATTGCACAGGCCTGAGATGGATGTCGCCGCCATTGCTTCCGGGCCGCCAACACCGCCAGCCGGATCTGCTTGGAATATGGTGTCGCACTATCAGGCGGTGGACCGTCCAGCAGAGGAGATTGTCGACTTCTTCGAGGAACAAACCAATGTTCTTCTATTGCAGCAGTAGCTAGATTTGTATCCTGCACATAAGTGTATTTGTGTTGTAAAGTTCATATATATGTTGTAGATAATTTATTGTCGAATGTGTATAAACAACTTTGTCAGCGTCAGGTGCGTTGCACTATGCGAGTCCTTTTCGTTAGCCTGGCCATCCCTTTGTCAACCTGCCAGGCGCGTTGCGGCTGGATTGAGTTTGCGTTAAGGGGTTCGATTGATGTGCCAGCTACTCAGGATATCGCGTTTATTGGTTCGAAGAACAGATGTAGGTAGGGTGGCGTAGCCCCCGAGTATAAAATTGACAAAAGTGAAAGAAAAACACAGAGTTTTGAGGCACTTAGCTTTTATTTATTTGAAGAGCAGTATGAGGTAAAATGTGTGGCTAAGTAGCCTTGGCTGAGTAGCCTTATTTGCGATGTAAAAAGTAAAACAACTAGGGGTAGAAGCGTCACAGTTGTGCGACGTTCCAAGGGTTGGATTATGCGACTCCTGTCTCTAAACCTTGAAGGTGATAGGCGCCACCTGGGATTACTTCTGTAATCACATACGGTCCTTCCCAGGGGGACTCGAGCTTGAGATGCCCCTGCTGCTTCAGTCGCAGGACCAGGTCACCTTCGACGAAGGATCTGGGGCGAAGCCTTCTACTGTGGTAGTTGCGCAGGTTCTGTTGGTAGATCGTGGATCTTTCTGCGGCGATTTCTCTTGCCTCGTCGAGGAGGTCGACGGAGTCTTCGTGTGCAAGAGAGGACTCTTGTTCGCTGTAAGCGACTACGCGCGACGCCTTGTACCTCACTTCGGCGGGTAGTACTGCTTCTGCTCCGTGCATCATAAAGAATGGCGTGTAGCCCGTGGCGCTGTTTGGAGTTGTACGTAGGCTCCAGAGTACGGATTGGAGCTCATCTGGCCAGCAACCCGCGGCTTGTTCGAGTGGTCGAAGGAGTCGCTTCTTGATGCCGCTGCAGACAAGCCCGTTTGCTTTTTCCACCTGATCGTTGGTCTGTGGATGCACGACTGAGACGTAACTGATGTTGATCCCTAGGTTTCCGCAGAATTCTTGGAACTCCTTGGATGTGAAGTTCGTCCCATTGTCAGTGATGATGCTGTGCGGTACGCCGAAGCGGTACACAATGGACTCGAAGAACTTGACCGCGCTGTGCCCTAATTGTTTGGTTACTGGCATGGCCTCAATCCACTTGGTGAACTTGTCGACTGCGACCAAGAGGTAGACGTAGCCTCCTTGCGAGGACCTTGGGAGCTTGCCCACCATGTTGAGCCCCCATTGTGCGAAGGGCCAGGCCAATGGAATAGGCCGTAGTTCTGCGCCTGGTGCGTGTGGCTTGTCCGGGAATCGCTGACAAGCGTTGCACTTTTGTACTATGTCCTTGGCATCACGCATGGCCATGGGCCAGTAAAATCCAGCTTGTAGAGCTTTGGCAACGAGGGCGCGACTGCCGGCGTGGTGCCCGCAGGTCCCTTCATGGATGTCGAGGAGGACTGCTCTTCCATCGGCCAGGGAGACGCATCGTTGTAACACGCCTGTGATGCTGCGTTTAAACAATTCTCCGTTGATAACGATGAATGCCTTGGAGTGTCACGCGATGTGCCGTGCGTCTGTCGGGTCGTCCGGTAGGCGCATGCTGAGGAGGTACGTAATGTACGGCTATGTCTAGGATTGTTCGATCATCATGACGCTCGTTGGTCCCTCGAGTCCTGTGTCTAGCTCCAAGTCATCGAGTGCCATTGTCTCATTGGGTGGCGTAGCCCCCGAGTCCATTGCTGCGCTCGTTTTCTTCTCTGCGGCCTTTGGCTTGATGGAGCGTTCGCAGATGCGCTCGAGAAATACCCCAGGTGGTATGGGAGAGCAGGTAGAGCCTATGTTGGCGAGTTCGTCCGCCTCCTCGTTGATTTCGCGACCTACGTGTCGCAATTCGCAACCATCGAAGTCTCCTTCGAGTGTATCGTAGAGGTCGCGGTACGCGGTCATGTTGTCGTTCAGTGCGTCGCACTCGTGCATTGTTTGGTTGACGACCAACTTGGAGTCGCCATATTTTATGAGCCTCTTTGCGCCACAGGCTTTTGCCATCCTCATCCCGTGCAACAGGGCCTCATATTCAGCCTCGTTGTTTGAGGCTGTGAACTGCATTCATAGGATATACTTCAGTTTGTCTCCTTGAGGTGATGTCAGTATGACACCTGCTCCTGCTCCATCTTTCCGCTTGGATCCATCGAAGTGCATTGTCTAGAGGTAGGACATATCTGGCTTATTCGGGAGTTGGTTTTCCATCCAATGCACGAGGAAGTCAGGGAGAACTTGCGACTTGATTGCGTCGCGCTTTTCGTACGTGATGTCTCGTGGAGACAGTTCGATTCCCCAAAGCGCGACTCGCCCCGTGGCGTCGGGGTTGTTGAGGATATGTCCCAATGGGGCGTCGCTGACTACCACGATTGGGTGTTCCTGGAAGTAATGGCGCAGTCGCCGGGCGGTCATGAAGATGCCGTACGCCAGCTTTTGGTAGTGCGGGTACCGCTGTTTTGTTGGCGTGAGGACCTCGCTGAGGTAGTATACCGGGCGTTGTACACCATGGACCTTGTTTTCCTCGGCCCGCTCGATGACGAGCACTGTACTAACCACTTGGTTGGTAGCGGAGATGTACAGCAGTAGTGGTTCCCTTTCTCGTGGAGTCACCAGTACTGGCGAGGTGGATAGCAGGCGCTTGAGATCTTCGAATGCTTCTTGCGCTTCATTGGTCCACTCGAATTTGTCAGCTTTGCGGAGGAGCTGATAGAAGGGCAGTGCCTTTTCTCCCATTCGACTGAGGGCCGCGATTCGTCCGGCTAGTTGCTGGACGCCTCTTATGTTCTTTGGCTTCTCCATGGCCAGTATGGCCTTTATCTTTTTCGGGTTTGCCTCAATCCCTCTCGCGGAGATGAGATATCCGAGCAGCTGCCCAGATGGTACGCCGAAGGCGCATTTGTCCGGATTGAGCTTGATCCGGTAACGATCGAGATTGGCGAAGGTTTCGCGCAGGTCATCAATTAGAGAGGCTTCCTCCTTGGTTTTGATTACTATGCCATCGACATAGACTTGGATGTTGCGACCCAGTTGCTCCTTGAGGCAAGCCTGCATGCACCGCTGGTAGGTGGCTCCCGCGTTTTTAGCCTAAAGGGCATTGTGTTGTAGCAGAACACACCGAAGGGCGTTGTGAACGCGGTCTTCTCCTGGTCTTCCTCCTTCATTCGAATTTGGTTATAGCCTGAGTAGGCATCGAGGAAGCAGAGGCGCTCACATCCAGCGGTGGAGTCGATGATTTGATTGATCCGTGGTAGCGGGAAGTGATCTTTTGGGCAGTGCTTGTTTAAAGAAGTGAAGTCCACGCACATCCGTAGGATATCCGTGTCCTTTTTTGGCACCAGCACCGTATTGGCGAGCCAAGTGCTTTCCTTGATCTCGCGTATGAATTTGGCCTCGAGGAGTCTGTTGATCTCCATTCCAGCTGCGCTTGGCTCGGCGATCGCTGATTGTTTGCTTGATTGGCCTTGCGTCAGGGTTGACGTTGAGTGCGTGCTTGGCGAATTCTCTGGGAACTCCTGGCATGTCCGCAGGACACCAGGCAATAATTTCCCAGTGCTCACGGAGGAATTCGAAGAGCGTGAGTTCCTATGCGGGACTCAAGTTGTTGGCGATGAGGGCCGTTTTGGCAGGATCTGATGGATGGACCTGCACCTTCTTTGTGTGCACAGATGAGTCAAAGGAGAGATCAGGTGAGCTTGGCCTACTCAGGGGAGGCAGACTGTTGTCTGTCGTCTCTTTCAGTCTTGCGAGTTCCTCCTACATGCCGAAGGACTGGGAGATTCTGTTGAATTCCCCGTCGCAAGCGTCAGATCGCTCGAAGTTCTCGTTGATCATTATGACACCGTTGGGACCTGGCATTTTCATCTGCAGGTAGGCGTAGTAGGGTACTGCCATGAACCTGGCGAATGCGACGCGCCCAAGGATGCAATGGTATTGTGAGGGCCAGTCGACGACCTCAAAGTCGATGCGCTTGCGCCGGAAGTTCTTTGGCGTGCCAAAGATGATGTCCAGGTTGATTTTGCCCAGGGGGTATACGCCTTTCCCTGGGACGATGTCGTGGAACGTTGTGTCCGATGCCTCCAAGCAGGTTAGAGGGATCCTCATTGCTCGCAAGGTACTCGCGAATATGAGGTTGATGCCGCTTCCGCCGTCCATGAAGACGCGACTCATGTCGAAGCCTCCAATTTGCGCCTCGAGTATGAGGGGGCAATGACCTGGGCGAGGTATTTGGGGCGGGTGGTCATGTTTGTCGAAGGTAATGCATGACTCACTGCCACTGTGGTACTCAGTGGTGGATGGTGGCGAGTGCATGGCCAAGTTGACTTGGCGAGTGATGGCCTTCTGCACCCTATTGGAGGGGCGCCCCTTTTGGATCATCATGGTACCCATGGCCCGTGGGTATGGTTCGCCTCCGTGGTGCTGGTCCGGTGCAGCTCCGTTCGGGGGTGGCCCAGGTGGTGGTGGTGGTGTGCCATGTGCCACGGCGCCTGGAGCGGCTCCGTAGCCTCTTTCGACTGCATTGCGGTTCATCCGAACCAATCCCTCGTGCAGCTTGAGGAACTCGCGGCAGTCCTTGAGGAGGTGGCTGGACTTTCTCTTGCCATCATGCTTGTCGATGTAGAAGTGTACCGTGCATGGCCCGGACAGTTTATCCTCGATGGCGGTCGCGGGTGCTTCATCGCGAGTGCGGCGTTGCCACACTTGCATGGTTTTCCCGGAGTCGCGGTATCCGCTATTGCGGTTATTGTCGCGTCTATCGGCGTAGCCAGCTGTAACCATGTTGACGTCGTCGCGATTGTCGTAGACGCGCATGCGACGCTTACCCCGGCGGTCACGTCTTCGTTCGAGTTCTGCCTCCTCGTCAGAGTGAACGCGATTCTTCACCGAATCTTCTCCATCGGCCCACTGATTCACGATCTCCATCAGGTGGTCGATGGTCTGGGGCTTTGAGCGGCCTAGCTCCTCCCTGAGTTCCATGCGGCGGACACTACCGTTGAATGCATCAATCGCGCGGTCTTCCGAGATGTTCTCCTAGGAGTTCTTGATGATGGACCACCTTTGGATGTAAGAGCGCAGCGATTCTCCAGATCTTTGCTGGCAGCATCTCAGTTCTTCGATTGAGGCGGGGCGTTTGTACGTGCCCTTAAAGTTGCGCACGAAGCTGTAGACTAGCTCATCCCAACTGCGAATGGATCCGTGTGGGAGGTTATTGAGCCATGCCCGGGCGGCGCCCTGCAGCTGTAGCTGCAAGCATTGCATGGCAGTACTTCCACTGCCTCCATGTAGCCTGACGGAGGAGATGTGATCCTCCAGCCAGATCTGGGGGTCCTACAGACCATCAAATTTCGGGTTCTCCGATGGGAGTTTAAACCCTTTAGGCATTCGCTTTTGCCTGATGGATCTGCTGAAGCATCTGGCGCCATAGAGCTCCCCATCTTCCTCTTCCGAATCAGTCGACCGAGCACGTCGTGCCCTTGACTTGTCGATCTTGCGCTGCGTGAGTTCGTCGCGTGCATCGTAGTCGCGATCGTGTCGCCGTGGCCGGCGTCGAAGTCGTGGTCGTGTCATCATCGGACGAGGGCGAGGAGTAGCGCTTTGCTAGCGTTTTGCCCTTTTTTGGGTCTAGTATCGGCTCCTTGTCGAGGGCAGCCTCGATTAGCCCCAGGCCCGCGATCGTAGATCGGTGCATGGCCGTTCGGGGATCTCCAGCTGGCGGCTGGTTATTGAGGAGGTACATGGTGGCTGCTGTCACCGTGGCCTGCGGTGTCCTATGAACCACGTTGCCTCTCATGTCGACTGTCATAGAGCCGAAGTCGAGGACTTTCGCGGCATCTATGCGCTCTTGTTCGGTGAGGTGAGCCATCTGCGACTGCCTCTTCTTGGCGAGGTACTCGTTGCCTCTTGAGGAGGATCCTTCGTAGGAGGAGAGCCCAACACGACGAAGGCTTGATTCATCCGCTGCCTTTTTACACGCCTCAAGTTGCGCGATTGCTTGTTTTTGGCGCTTGAATTCCTCTTTTAGGAGCCAGTGGTAGCCCATCAGCAGTTCCTGCAGGGACCCGAAGGGTAGAGGCGCACCTCGTAGGGCTTCGCGGCAGCGATCTCATTCTTGCTCGCTGAGCCTGATCACGACGTGTTCGCCGGTTTGCTCGTTGATCATGCTAGGAGGTTCGACTGCTCCTCCGTTGCCACCATTACCGCCGTTGCCGGTGTTGGGTGGGTTGGTGCGGTTGCTGGTGTTACCACCGTTGCCGCGATTGGGTGGATCGGTGCCGTTGCCGGTGTTGCCACCGTTACCGCGATTGGAGGAGGTGTCACCCGCGTTGATGACGGTGCACATGAAGTGATTAGGGAAGATTTTGCTTCCACTACTTTCAGATCCGGAACCGTAGATTCCATCTTCAGTGGCCAGATCGCTTAGATCGGAGTCGCGACTGCTATCGCTGACCGTGTTCTCGACTGCCACCGGAGCGTTGAGCTCGCTGAGGGTGCCAATCGATGGAGGGAACCATGATGCTGGGGCAATCGCCGGTGTTGTCGGCTGATCAGGCATGCGAAGCGTGCCCATCTGTCCAACTTAGAAGCGGAAGCTCCCAATTGCCAGGCTGATTCCAGCACCCACGGACTCGAAGGCCGGGCGAGTGGCCGGCGTGTGGACGGTGAAGTCGAAGGCGCCGAAGAGCTGGCGGATCTCTGCTGTTGCGGAGTTGTAGATCGCATTTGATGGGGCCGAAGAAGCCGCAACATCAGCACTCCCTATTCCCACAGACGGCGCCAATTAACGAGGGTTTAACTCATCAATGCTCATTGTTATGGACTTGGGTTTTGGAGAAGGAGGGAGCGCTGGAGACATCTATCGGCTAGCAAACAAGCACACAGGGGACAAAGGATTTACCCAGGTTCAGGCCTCGTAGAGGTCCCTACTCCTGCTCGTGGAATTATCGAAGGAGTCGAAAGTTACAACGGTGCGCAGATGCAATCTGGCGAGGGTTTGTGGAAACTAGGGTTGCGCGTGTTCTCCTCGCCGCCCCCTCCTAGCCTTTATATAGATAGGCTAGGTCTCGGGTAGCAGGTCGAATCGGTTACAAGTTAGGGTTTTCCCCTTGAAACTTTATATCTTTAGCTTTTTCTTGATCTTCAAGCAATCGAGAGTCCACAGGTTACTCGAGTCCTTCCATCTGGGCCCTGGCGACACCGTGGGCCTATACGTATTTGGACCGTATATACCAAGCTCGAGTACCTATAGGGTATACCCATGTCAGTTGGTGTCTTGAAGGTACATAAGAGATATCACTCCAACTTTATTCTTCAAGACACACTTGCTATAGGCTCAACTCTTTACAGACCGTTTTCTGCCCATTGGGGAAATATCACACCGGAGACTCCGATCTGTAAACCAGAGATTCCGGTGTGCAAACATCTCACACCGGAGATTCCAGACAGTCTCCGGACCCCCAATCAGAATGACCTGGGCATATTTTCGAGGGTCACACCAGATACTTGCACCAAAACTCCGGATAGGGACACCGGAGACTCTGGTACTTGCATACTAGAGATTCTGGTCCATCTCCAGATCACTCATTGAAACCTTGGTCAACACCTAATCTTCTTCACTTTCTTCTTCTCCCAACCTTGAAGCCAACATCTGGTTCAAGCATTGCCTATGGACAAATCCTACAAGTAAAACTCAATGCAAACATAAGTCCATAAAGATTGTCATTAATTACCAAAACCACACATGGGGCCACACATGCACTTTCAATCTCCCCCATTTTGATAATTGATGACAATCCCTTTGAGAGGGTTTATATAAGGAATTAACCAAACAAAACAATGTGCTAACATAAAATACAACACAAGTATGTGATGTTAGTACAACCATAATATAGATCAAACTCCCCCACAACCTATGCACGTGTGGATGAACTTGAATTTCATTGCATATATTGCCAACCATTACCGGTGGTGGAGTTTTCCCTATATATTCAATATGCCATGTAACACATTAAGATGAAAAGCACACGAGGCAAGTGTTTAAGTACAAAACTCAAAACACACAACCAAATTCCCTAAAACCCTCTAAAATTTCTCCCCCGTTGGCATCGATTGCCTAAATGGGTGAAAAACTTTAGAAGGCCAATTTAGTGAGAGTTCCTCCATATGGTGTGCATTTCTCATAATATGAGTAGAATCAAATGCACGTATCCAATGACGGATACCAGGAGGAAATCAAACTAAACTGAGGATCCAAAGATTCCAAAGAAATAAAATGGTGAAGAAGCATCAATGAATGAAGCAAGCAATCGAAAGATCCAAAGAACCACTTCACAAAAGGAAGATACCAAAAGAAAGATATGTATTATGATAAGATCGATAGGAGAGTGATTTAAATAATATGAGAAGACTCCCCAAAGTTTGTGCACAAATTATAATTTGCATTTTAATATAATATGCATAACATGGCATCCTCGTTCCCTCTATATCATTTAAACCACGACCACGATAAAGAGAGAAGATATTATGATGAGAGTAAATGGGTGTTTAGGTGAAAATAGGAAGATCTACAAGGTTCATGCACAACAAAGTGCACAATTATGGAATCCTAACTCCCCATAATCAAGCAAAACACCAAACAAGAACAAGAAGGCAAATGCGTGTTCTTAGGTAAATTAGGAAAGCTCCCCAAGGTTTATGCACCAAATATAATAATTGTTTTGAATGCAAAGTGCATAAACATGGTATCCTTGCTCCCCCAAACTTACATAACAACACAATGTCATGAGAGATCAACTTTCTTAACACCAATGAGTGCCAAAAGATGCAAATTAAAAGGTTAAGCACTCAAAGCAAAACTTTTGGAGCCACCAAAGAAAATAAAGGGGCACAAGGTGTAGACTCTGAAGCAAAAGGATATCAACTAGAGATTTAGCCATAATCATGTGTATAAGGTTCTAGGTAGACAAAAATCAACAAGATATACATCCACAAAGCAACATGTACACACAAAATGGATACTCAATAATGAACAAGATATCCAAACAAAAGTCATAGATAATGCCAATGAAATTTTTGCTAGAAAGCATGGCAAAAGGCTCAAATTTATATTATTAAACATCAATGACCTTCAAACACCAATGAATACATCACAACTATCACAAGGGAACAAGAGATAGTTGGAATGCATTGGGAAAGGCAACAAGTATCATAAAGAACAAATAAACCTTGCAAATTCATCCATATTGCACATGAGAGAAATTGAGGAAATGATTGGCAATAGAATTGTTAGATTTGCATATGTGGGATTGGTGAATCATAAACATGGTTTTTATGTACTCCCCAAAATATGCATTCATCTCAACTTACTCATATAACAATAAGGATGATACAATATCATCTTGCAAGAACCACAATAAAAGCAACTGAAGGAAATCATGCCATGATGCAACCACAAAAGTTGGATGCTAGAAAAATATGCGTGAGAGGGATACTTGTTACCATGATACCATTGGTAGGATGAAGTAGATATGAGTTTGTTGATCATCCTAGCTTGCCTCCAATTATCATTTAGTCACCACATCTTCTTATTATTGTGACAAGCATCCAATGAATCTCCAATGTACCTATAACACATTCAAGTGCACAATGGTCCCAAAACTCATTGAGTACAAAGTAGTTAGATAAACTACAATACATAGGAGAGACTCCACATAAATATGTGCATATGGATATGAAATTGAATTTCATGCACAACTTAGCCGATGGGATTTTGTGGAGTTTCCCTTATATATTGGATCAAAGAAAGCAAGCATGCAATAATATAAACATGTAGTAAATATGCATGCACAAGGCTTTCAAGAAACAAAAGGAGATATAGTTTGAACAAAAGACACCAAGAAAGCCAAGAGGGCACACCTAAGTGTGACACGACTAATGGTTATCCAAAATATATCAAAGACCAAATCAACACATAATAGACCCCGAGTTCAACAAATAACCAAGGCAAAATCCAAAGAGCAAAAAGGATAAACAAATACAAATGCTCAATGATTTATCTCATTCAAATGGTTAAATAGAAATCATGGAATGAGAAAATCAACTCCAAAAAATACCAATTGAAATAAAATGGTTCCAACAAAAGAATCAAACACTCAACGCTTTTCAAGATGGCACAAAGTACCAAAGAAAAGATGTATCTTCCAAAGACATAAAACATGGTAGGGATTAAAACATGTCATGAAGAAGCATAAAAGGAGTGTTCTAAATAATATAGGAGAAGTCCCCCATGATTAGTGCATTATTTAAGATTTTGCATTTGAATACAAAATGCACACTCATGGGATCATCATTCCTACCTACATCAACTAGAGCAGAAAAAAATTTCAAGACAAAGAAAGATGCATATGGATTGAGGAAGACATGGGAGACAAAACACAACAAATTCTTGGCAAGAGATAAGGCAACTAAAGCAAAAGCCAATGTGAAAATGATCAATAAGATCTACCACATATTAGTACCGATTGTCCAAGGACAAGGGACTTGCAAATATTTCCCGGTGGTAGATAGCAAATATATCCAAGATCATATTCACAACGAGAAAGCAAATGTCAAAAAGATAGGAGGTAAAACCAAGACATGAAAGAGATCCTTGAGGGTTTCAACTAGTTAAAACAATCACGCAAAGCAATGATTAGGATAACTAGAGGCAAAATTCTTGCCAACTTAGATATAAGAATTCATATATGATGAAACCCATATCAAGGAAATCTATAATAAACAAGATCCAAAATATAAGGAATAAAAGCATTATACTGAAAAAGGACTTGTTTGAGCACACGTGCCACATAGGAACTAGATAATTTCCAATATCAATTCTATGTGACACAACCTCACTATTCACATTTTCTCGGTTTGTAATATGCACTAAACATATGACTCCCCCATAATGTGATAAACCATAAATCTCAATGAGGCAAAAATATCCAAATAGAAATAATTAATGGACATAATAGAACTTGAATTTCTCATGAGAATCATACCATATAGAGACTAGATAATATTGCAATCTCAATTCTAGGTGGTATTACTCATGAACACACATTTTTAGGATTGTAGAATGCCCAAGCATAACACTCCCCAAACTGGGATAACCCATTAATCTCTCACAAGAGCCAAATAAGATACCAAATATAATCAAGAAAAGCTCTGACACAAGAAAGACACATACATGGTGTGCCACCCAACATACACAAATATACTTGATAACTCAAGACAATTACGTGGAAGGCACAATATGTACAAAAGCATGCAAGGTACAAAAATAACACATGCATAAGGGGGCGAGTAACTTTCAATGTAATGAATTGAGCATAAGTTATCGCATGGAGGAACAGTGGAAATACGATAGGGGCAATATAATCCACATGACTTGACTTGTCAAATATACTAGATGAAGATCCCTCAATTCTTCATGATGAAACCAAGTCTCCATTGTCCTCCAAAATCACCTATTGATCAAGTTTTGGCTTGTTGGCCCCCAACCAAGTTGGGTCCTAAAAAGTTAGTCACAATAGGCTTGGCAACCCAAATGGTTCATTTCTTGACACCACATTGGGCACCAACAAATTTGGCAAACACATTGCCAACCTCATCCTTATGAAGAGAATAAGCATCATAAATCATGATAGGATTGGATGAGGAGTTACCAATGGTGCATGAGGAAGAAATGTGCCCTTTCTCGCGGCAAATGTAGCAAGTTCTTCTCTTCCCATTCTTTTCACTTGATTTCTCCACAATGGGAGCATTAACTTGAACCTTTTTGGGAAGTGGCCTTTCTCCAACTTGAGATAGGCCATGACCTTGAACTAGATGTTGCTTCCATTTTTGCTTCTCACCAAGAGGCTTCTTCTTCAAAGGGCAAGACCTAACATGGTGCCCTTCAATTTTGCACTTGAAGCAAACAATATTGGCCGAATTCTTGACTTGTTCTTGGCACTTCTTATTGTTGCTCTTGGACTTCTTCTTGACATTGGATTTGTTCTTAACATTGGATTTGAATCCAAGACCACTCTTGTCATTGGGGGATTTTCGCACACTCAAGATCTTGTTGAGTGTGGCATGCCCTTTATGACCCCTTTTCAAGTCATTCTTCAAAGAAGTGACTTGAGCCTTGAGCTATTTAATTTGCTCTACATGGTTAGTGTGAACAACAATACTAGAGGAAGTGGATGCAATATTATTAGAGCAACAAGGCATAGAATGTACTTCATCACAAGATGTAGCAATGGCATGAGTGGATGAAGTACGAGGACTAGCACCTGGCAATATGACATTGGGAGTAGTAGTAGTGCTAATGTCCACGTGAGGCTCATTAGATGTTACCTTTGACATAATAGCCTCATGAGATAATTTTAGCCTATCGTGGGAGGCTATAAGATCCTCATGTGAGCTTGATAGCTTACCATGACTTTCTTTCAAGATCCCATACTTGCTAGTTAGCAAACCAAGTTGAGTGTCGTGGTGTGGAACACGATAGTGCCATCGAGGATGGCATGAAGGGGACAATCAGGATGCTATCGGTGGCTACTGGCAACGGGTTGGGCACAAATACTGCAAACACAGCGATGTACCCAGGTCCAGAGCCCTCTGGTTGAGGTAAAACTCCTACTCCTGCATGGATCTACTATATCGGGAGCAAGTGCTTAGTACAAGTGCTACTTGAGTTGTTTTCCTTAACTTCTATGGGGAGCTAGAGGAAGATGAACTACTGAACTTGTGGAATCTAGAGAACTTGTAACTTGTAATTGTCTACATAGAACCCTGGCACTACCCCCCTTATATACTGGTTGGGAGAGGTAGGTTACAAGGTGGGTTCTAGGGTTTACTATTTTGGGTTTGGGTTTACAAAGCGGGCCAGCTGGCCGGGCCCAACCGATGGGCCAGGACCCGGTCAAGCCTTCAGTACAGGTGGGGGCAGCGATGAAGCGTCCCAGCGCTATTGCTTTGGGTGTCACCCGACACTTTACTCATTAGCTTGGTGCTTTACTCGCCAGCTTCCAGCCTTGGCGCTTTGGCACCTTCGTCTTGTAGCACCGTCAGGGCGGCGCGCCAACTTGTCCAGTCAGGGGTGCGCTCAACAAGGAGCGTCACCCCCGTACCTTTGGCCAACGGATCCGAGGCGGCTGGGTAGAGGTGGCCACCCAGCTGGCTCTTATGGTCACCCGGCTAGACGGGCCAGCCGAGGAATCCTAAGGGCGGACCGGCTGAAGCAGTCCACCCGGTTGTGGTTCTTTGTCTTGCGGCCAACCGTCCAGGCCTCCCTGGAGCCGGACAGTTTAGCTTGGCTTGACCTACCCGGGGGTCATCCCCCTGACACTAGTCCTCGAGCGCGTTGGGACTTCGCCTCGTGGAGAAGTTCTTGCTTTCTCATTAGCTGAGTTAAACTGATTGTTGATCAAGATCTGATCGCAAGCATGTCTTGTTGTGCTTGTCTAGTAGTGCTTGTCGTTTTATGGATCGAGATGCTTGTTATTTCCCGACTGGAGTTTACCGGCTACAGAACCGGTGGCCCACCCACAAGGTGTGAGCGGCGATTGAATCGACCGGCTGCCGCAACCGGTGGGGGAGATGCATCACCTGGTTGATGACGTCAGTGTTTATGTTGGCCACACTTGCCACTTCTGGCGCGCGTCGCGTTAGTTTGACCCCTTGGCCTGCTGTGGTAGTTTTTGGTAACTGCGCACACGCCTTTATCATAGCAGTTTCTCGGGGATCATGCACGCGCTTTGCCTTCACAGTAACGCCTGCAGGATCTTCTGCGATGGGTACACTGGCGCACGCGATCCGTAACTGAAGCATCACGGGGTAGTGGGGCGGTTTCTTTCCATGTGGCGGAAGGGAGCGCCGAGGGCGCGGTTGCTTTGCCTCGATTATAGGGGCGCGAGGCAGAGTTCATTCCCCACTTCATCTTCTTCCTGTGCCCATTGCTTCTTCCCCTTGTTCTCTTACTCTTTGCACCCTTGCACTTTGCACCCTGCTTTGCTGCTCCTCAGTTTCTTGGTCGCTAGCATTGTCGCCTGCTCTTCGTGATGACGGGACCGCGATTCTCCAGCATGGCCACCACGCCCGACAAGATGCTGCCTTAGCAGACCGAGGCTGGTGTGTCTCCTACGTCACTAACGAGCTCGTCCAGAAGTACCGACGGGGGAAATTCATCCCGTTGGAGCGCTTGGTGGTGCACCGCCTCATGTTGGAGGGGGAGCGGGTGCCTAACCCTCGTGCTGGGGAAGCCATCATCTTCCTTGCCCACTTTGCTCGTGGATTTGGCCTGCCTCTGAGTAGGTTCATCCTCGAGCTCCTTGTGTCCTTCGACCTTCCGCTCCACCACTTGGGGGCCAACACCATCGCGCAACTGTCACACCATGTGGCCTGCTACGAGGCCTTCCTGGGGGTTTGCTCGGACACGGCGAACTTCTTGAAGTTTTTCAACTTCAAGGTCTAGGTGGTGGGGAAGGGCGGCTCCCTGACGGGGACCGGCTGCTGCGTCATCTATCCGTGGCCGTCATTGGCGATGCCACGATTGGAGATGCCTGACACCATCAAGCTGTGGCAGCGCCCGTACTTTTACGTGCGCAATGTCACTAAGGTCGACCTCATCAAGGTGCCGGTCTTTGCCAACGTCCCTTCCACCCGGAAGGCATGGAGCATCCAGAACTTGGGCCCCCAAGCTGACATGGAGCGGATGGCCACCTGTGTGGGGGTGCTGGTGCAGAAGGAGCGGCTCACCGCCTAGGACATCCTGCAGTCCTGGATGATGAACCATGTGCTTCCGCTGCAGCAGCGGTCGCACAAGATGTGTCATCTATCCAGCTCCCTGGATCCCACGCGGATGTCCCGGCTGGAGGTGCCGTTCGAGGCCCTTCGAGAGTGGCTTGCCACTATCACGAAGAGGCAGCGGAGGATCGACCTTCTCCGCCCATACCACATGCCACGCTTTGCCGCTGAAGGTTAGCTTCTTGTCTTCTCCTTTGGTGAATTTTTCCCTAGGTATCTCTTCTTGTTTCTTATTTCCCCCTGTTGAGTAGCTCTTTACAGCACAGCTAGCAGAGGCTGGCACGGGGAAGGGCAAGATTCCCTCTTTCTTAGCCGACTTCAAGTCGGGGAAGTACCCTTTGTAGGAGTCGGAGCGCTTCCCCACCCAGGTCGACGACGGCTCCGAGTTCTCACCCAGTGAGGATGCACTCCTTATCTTTATCTGTTTCGCTCTTCTTTAGTCTTATGTTTGATGCTCTGCTTGTATCCTAGAGCAGTGCACACGGCGCGGACGTGGACCCAATTGAGGTTGCTGCCTCACGGGCTAGGGGGAAGCGGTCCGCCTCGGCCAACACCGCTCCAGCTGATGGAGGCTCGAAGACCCACTGACCGAGGGCCGCGACCACCGCGCCGAGCGTTGCCGGGTACGTGCCCTTCCTCTTTTTCTGTTTGTGGATGCTTGCTTGTCCTCTACTTATTATGCCCTTTTCGTCTTGCGCGTAGGGAGGCGATGTCCTTGGACAGCTCCACGACCATCGCCACCACACCCACCCTTCTCCCATTCGGGTTTGAAGGGTTTGCTGCACCAGTTGCAGCCTCCGCAGCTGCGTCAGCCGAGGCTGCCACAGATGCAGTGGAGCCAGTGGCGCCGGCTACGCCCGTGACCTTACACCAGGCCTCTGCCGCCTCCAAGCTCGCCGAGGTGCTCCTGGCCAGGCGCGATGGCGTGGCTGGTCCTCCCCTCCGGTTGATGGAAGCGGTGGTGAGCCAGGCTCAAACGTGTCCCGCCGCCTATCAGGTGGAGGAGCTTGTGGAGGCAACACTAGAAGCTTCTGCACAGCCGGCTGCCAGAGAGGGCAGGCGGGAGGTAGCTCCCGGCTCTGGTGGCACGGCTGCTGGGCCCCCGGAGGTGTCGCGTGCAGCGTCCGGCAGCGACGATGACCTCCAGCTTATCGGCTAGCGGGCAACTCCTGTCACGTCGCCGCTGGACTTTGTCTTGGTGCAGCTCTCTAAGTGGGCGCCCGTTGCCCTTGGCCAGGCCCGCCACCTAGTCGAGGTGATGAAGAAGGGGCTTGGCGAGGCCAAGGCGTTTGGGGCATCCCTGGAAGTAAGCATCTCCTTGTCATTTTTGCTACCCTTCTTTTCTGTTGTCTTCTTTGTTCTCTTTTTCACTGCATCTTTTTTGGCAGAAAGCTTTTGCTGAAGCCACCAAGACCTCGTAGGACCTGGGGAGTAAGATTGCTTGCTCTGCCATGTCCTCCCAGTTATGCAAATTTTCTTGTTTCTTATTGACCATTGGGTACCCTCCTGCAGCTCTGCTGGCGGTCAGGGATCGGGAGGTGGAGAGGCTGAAGGCGCAGGTGGCCCGACTAGAGGAATCCAACTAGACTCGCCAAACCCAGATTGGTGAGCTGGTGGACCACCAGAAGCGGATGGAGGTCAAGGACGGCCAAGCCAAGAAGGTTGCCGACACACAATCAAGAATTTTGAGAAGCTCTACGCCCAGCAGGCAGAGACACTGAAGACTGCTCAGGCCGGGAGAAGGTGGCTTTGAGGGAGCTAAGCCAGATCGCCGAGATTGTCGTTAGTAAGTGATTCCTTCCTAACCAAACTTGTTCCTCGCTTGTTGTAGCCGGTACGCAACAACTGCTTGTTTCCCGGGTGCAGCTCAGTATCCCGGGGCAACTGATTTGGCTCTGGCGCGCATCCCCGAGGCGGACACCGGACGCGATCTCCATCTAGTGGAGATGGTGGCGGTGCTGTGTGACGCTACCTTCGAGGTGTATGACTATGTCTGGCCTCCGCGGCTCCCGACCTAATGGATGTGGCGTGGGACTAGGCGGCGCGTGGCAACACGGAGATGGTGCTGGCACTGCTGAGGTCCTAGTACCCCGACATGGACCTGCAGAGTCTCTCCAGAGGGTTTTGTTAGGGGACTAGCTACGACCAACTTCATGTTGAAGTTCTTGACGTCCGCTCTTGCGAGGTCAAGATCGGGAGCTTCGTCCGGCTAGACTGGGACTTCAGCAACCCGGCCGACACGGAGGGGTACCACTTTAGCCTGCTTAGAGCTCCAACAGATGCCAACGCCCCGGCTGCGCTAGCCTCTGCCTCTGTCGACGTCGCCTCTGGCAGCCATGCTCCAGCCAATGCCCCCAGCTCTTCTGCCAATCCTCAAGTTTGATCCCCAGAATGCCGGGAGTATTTGTACCGGTTGAAAACTTGTTTCTTCGCCTAGCATTGTGAACAATTTGTCTTTGCTTCTTATTGAGCTCTGTGGGGAGCTTCGTCTCCCTGACGTTATTGACTTGCACTTTCTGTTTGCTTGATTTGCATTTGCTATGTGCTTGCTTCTATGTGGGGGCGCGCGCGCACCCACATGGTGTAGTCCCCGAGGTTCAGGTCGACTGGAGAATTCAGTCGGGCCTAAGCTCCTATGTGTTGTTGCTAGTTGCAAGTTTTTTATGTGGGGGCGTGCGAGGGCACCCACAGGGTCTAGTCCCCGAGGTTCGGGCCGACTGGAGAATTCCGCTGTGTCGAAGCTGCTTATCTGTTCTTCTACCATCTGTGAGGCGATTAGCATCCGGCTCTGGTACTTTGGATCATGCAAAGATGAAACATAGGTAAAGGTTTGCATGTTAGATATGCATAAGATAAACATAGTCTGTAGTTGTTCGTTTGGTTGAAAAACTTTGTTGTTTCGTGCAAAACTGATAACCTAGTCCTTTTCTTAGTGAGCATTGGCCATTCGAGATGTGCCCTTGCCAGCTGTTAGCCGGGATCAAAGGGTTGGCTTAGTTGGCATACTGCATAGTACCTCGGATTTTGGCTATCGGCCTCGAGCAAGCAAGCGCAACCGGAATGTCCAAACGTTTTTGTTTTCCTTAGGACTTTTCCTGTATTGGTCCTCGAGTTTTCTGCTCTTGCCGTGTCTGTCATCCGGCTTGCGGTCTGCAGCCGGAATCAAATAGGAAACTCTTAGAGCTGCGTACAGTACTTTGTCTTCGAGAATGCGCGGCCGTCTAGGCCATCCGGCATGTCCCCGGGAGAGACTTCCGGATCCGGGGTTAGAAATAATGCAGCCAGAAAACATTAAGTTATGTAGCAGGAAATGCCAAATGATTATGGAGTCCCCAAGACTGTGTCGAGGCTCCTCAACTTGTTCATTACACAAAATTAAGATACACGCGCCCTTTACTCAGGAGTATAATGGGCGAAGCAGGTTCATATTCCACGGGTGTTCAGTTTCTTCGCCGGAGTGATCCATCTTGTTCTTTGCCGGCTAGCGGGCGTCGATGAGGTAGTATGAGTTATTCTGCAGCGCCCGGCTGATGATGAATGTCCCCTCCTAAGGTGGAGATAGCTTGTGCATACCCTTTGTGTCTTGTACTAGCCACAGGACCAGATCGCCCTCTCGGAATGAGACGTTGCCGATCCAGCTGGCATGGTAACAGCGCAGGTTCTGCTAGTGAATGGCAGACCTAGACAAGACCAGCTCTCGTGCTTCTTCAGGGAGGTCGACACTGTCCTCATGTGCTTCCTTGGCCTGCTGCTTAGTGTATAGCAGTTTGCGGGTTGCGTCGAACTCGATGTCAGTTGGCAGGACCGCCTCTGCTCCGTAGACGAGGAAGAATGGCATGTAGCCGGTGGAGCGGTTTGGCGTGGTGCGCAGGCTCCATAGTACAACCGACAACTCTTCTGTCCAGCATCCGGGGGATCTCATCAGTGTCTGGACCAGCCGGGGCTTGATTCCGGCTAGGACCAGACCATTTGCTCGCTCGCACAGCCCATTGGACTGGGGGTGCGCAACAGAGGATAGGTCCAGGCGGATACCCTTGTCTCCACAGAAACATACGAAGGCCCCTTTGGTGAAGTTTGTGCCATTGTCAGTGATGATGCTGTTGGGGTAGCCAAAACGTGTGATGATGTCAGTGAAGAACTTGACCACTGTTGCCCCATCCAGCTTTTTAATTGGCTTTGCCTCAATCCACTTGGTGAACTTGTCCACGGCCACCAGCAGGTGCATCATGCCAGATCATGCTGTTTTGAAGGAGCCCACCATGTCCAAGCCCCAAACGGCAAATGGCTAGGTGATGGGGATCGTCTTGAGTGCCACAGATGGAGTGTGTTTCTGCTAGGCGAATTGTTGGCATCCGTTGCGTGCCTTTACCAGCTGCTCGGCATCTTCCAGCGCCATGGTCCAGTAGAAAACGTGGCATAATGCCTTTGCCACTATGGCCCATGACGATGCATGGTGATCGCACTCGCCTTGGTGAATGTCCACCAGCAGCCGGATTCCTTCTTGGCTCATGCAATGCTAGAAAATTCCTCCAACACTGTGCTTGTACAACTCATTATTGATGATGGTGTACGCGCTCGCCCTTCATTTTATTTGCCCTCCCTTAACCTCTTCATCAGGTAGCTCCCCTTTAGCTAAGAAGTTCATGAATGGCTTGCGCCATGAAGGTGTCTCTCGGATAGTGCACACGGACTCCATGATTAGCTTGACTTCCTCGCTCCCGGCCGTCTCGGGTTCGGCGGGCAGTCTACGGGGTGGGAGGTCGGAGTCGGCAGTCCCCAGGCTACTGGAGCCGGCTGGGAGTGTCGCGGCCTTTGGCCCGGCAGTCCCCGGGATGGAGGCGGCAGTCCCAGGGTGTGGCATGCCAGTCCCCGCGGTCTTGGCCGCAGCTTCGGGTTGCCTAGAGCCGGTAGTCCCCGGGTCCGCCTCCAGCACGATGGAGTCGGAGTGCGGAGATGGCGTTATGGAGGGCTTGCATAAGTGCTCGAGGGCGACCCCGGGCGGAATTGCTGCCCTTGTTGACCCGATGCGGACGAGTGCGTACGGAGCTTCATTGTTTACTCGAGGCACATGGTGGAACTCGCATCCTTTGAAACAAGCGCTAGCTACTGTAGAAAGAAGCGGTATAGTGCCATGTTTGCATCCTTGGCATCCCAGTCGCCTGATACTTGCTGCACCACCAAGTCCGAGTCGCCAAAGCAGAGGATGCGCCGGGTGCCAATCTCTTTTGCCATCTTAAGGCCATGGACGAGCGCTTCGTACTCAGCGATGTTGTTGGAAGCGCGGAAGTGGATTTGTAGCACGTACTCCAACCGACCTCCTTTTGGAGAAGTAATGACGACCCAGGAGGTGAAGCCTAATTTCAGGACTCCACCAAGCTAGGTGATGCAGGCACATCCCATTGATGATTGGCACGCCATGACGACCTACGATATGTAATGATAAGTCTACGGTTGTGTCAAATATTGTTGCTATGTTATTGAGACCGAGTCCAGGTTAGGTTTGAGTCCGTTTATGTGTTCGATTTGGGTCTATCCAATCGACTATTTGTAGGCCTCCTATATAAAGGAGCCAGCCGCCTAGGGTTTAGGGTAGTTTAGTTGTTTAGTCTAAAAACTATATTGTGCTCCACCATGTATCATCCCTCCGGGGACGGCGATACCGTTTATCAGATTATTACTTCGGAGGTTCTTGTGTTCATCAAGGATTGTCGTGCTCAGGTTTGAGGCGTGGTGATCTTCATCATGTTACTTGCTGGATTGATTCCTCTTCTTTAGGTGACGTTCATCACGTTATTAGAAGATTACCTACCTGGTTGACTCGCTATGAAAGATCGGGACAAAACTATAGGATCATCGGCTTGATCCATATCATGTGGTATTAGAGATCTCATTGATCATAGCGTGTTTTTGGATCATCTGTGGACTGCTTTTCGACAAGCAGTTTATAGATCGGTTGTGGATAAGATATTGGAAGTTGAATGTTTTCCGAATTGATCGATTGGCAGCCAAGTCAAGTTCGGTTCTGGTTTGTCATTGAAGGATCGTCGACATCGACTTCACCCAGATCGAGTTCCGTCGGCAGTTCTTTTTTGTCTCAGATCCGATCGAGTTGAACTTCTCCAAATCCGATTGGTTCCGGTTAAAAAAAGAGAGGCCACTTGCCGTATCGCGGCCAAGTTTCCAGGGCGATCCGCTCGATCGAGGGATCCGCACGTGACTAGTGATCGGTTTCTGTTCAGATTCGATCATGGGCAGTTATTTAAAAAAAAAGAGTGACAGAGTCCTCGCTCGCGCACCAATCCTTGCTCGCGCGTGCGCCTAGCAGCCTCGCTGCGTTGCCCGCGCTTGGGCTGCTCAGGTACCAGATCCGATCCTCATTCAAAAAAAGGAGCAGGAGGCCAGCCGCCGTACGCCTTATCGAGACCAAGTCTCCTAGCGATCGCACCCGCCTCTTTTTTCCTTGGACGCTCACAATCGAGGGTACTCCACGCGTGAGTCTTCCCGCGCTTGGTAGTGCTATCGCTAGGAGTGCTGACTATTGGGCCGGCCCATTGTGCTGGCGATTTTCATTCTACCTGGTGTCTAGCGCTCCAGATCATAGAGCGGTTTTTGCATAGAAAAGGACTTAGTGAAGGCTTGGAAAAAGGGGAAACATGCTATCGTTTCAAGGTGACTATTATGGCAAACGGTGTCTTTCTGGAAAGAGATCTGGTGATGTGTACAATGATTATCTAGACATCTTGAACGGTGTCGTATGTGACGATTCTCACATCAAGTGGAGACTGGTAAACACGACAACATATGATGAATATGAGTTGTGGGAAGGTCACATGAAAGAGGTTTTTACAGATGCCATACATATGAGTATCTAGATGATTCTACATGTGTGGTTCTCGCACTGCAACGTGTGGATGGGGAGATAGCTCGTTGGTGGGATAGAGAGATGTGTGAGAAGGACATCATAGATGCAACTTGGCATGACTTCAATAATTTTTTGCGTGGCTATTTTATGTCTCCTCGTCATAAGGTATCTTGTACCAAGCCCGTGAAGGTAGTCCAATAGTCATCCAGGGTTGCCGCTGTATCTATTCCGTCTCATGCAAAGGAGGCTCTGGCTGATATTCCAGTGCAAACGGTTAGTGTGGCAGTGACAAAACCTTCCGAAGAGAAGCAACATGTTGTTGCCAAGGTTGTTGTGTCACTGAAACTACAGTGGAGGATATTGTACCATTGAGTGGGATGAATTTGCAACTCAAGAAAGTACAAGGTGATGCTTGCATGACAGTTGACAAGGGCCAGCGCTGGAATTTATTTCAGGCGCAGTGTATGATCAAAGGCAAAGCATGTAAGTTGATTATTGATGGAGGAAGCTGTACTAATGGCATTATCAAGGCAATGGTGGCAGCGTTGGGGTTGTCCACATGGCGTATTCCTGAACCTAAGCATCTACAGTGGTTAAATAGCTGCGGTATGGTGAGGGTAACTCATAAGGTGCGTGTGCCATTTATAGTTGGTGATTATGTTGATGAGATTGAGTGCGATGTGTTGCCATTGGAGGTATGTGGACTGTTACTTGGTCGTCCATGGTAGTATGATCGCAACTTTACACATGCTGGAAGAGAAAATACATATTATTTTGTGCATGGTGGCAAACAACAGACTTTGAAGCCTATGCAGGATGATCACATAAAGTCTGATGTAGAGCTGGTGGTACATAAGGAGAAGGTGTGCAAGGCTAAGCCAAAATCTAGGATAGCTAAGGTACAGGATGGAGAGCATGATGCATAGTGCGACAATGTTTATATTGCTTCAGCTATGCCTGTAGATGACAAGCCAGTGGAACTTGTTAGTGACAAGCCAGTTGAAGTGCATCCTCTTATTGCTGAGAGGAAGGATGTTGCAGCATGTGTTCAGAAGGTTGTTTGTGTTGACATAGGTGTTCAGACGGATGATAGTTGTGCTCCTGATGTTCCAGTGCATGTGGTGCAGCGGGGTAACAAGAGTAGTTTTGTTAGCACACCTGTGAGGCATTTTGTTGGGATAGTTGTGCGGATGCATGGAGGCAAGGATGGACATGTTCGTCAGTTGTGTGGTCCAGGCATTACTCATCTTGTGTAAGGTCGTGCAAAGAAGGTCCATGTTCAGCAACCACGGGTTCCAACAAGAGTTGAGAAGAAGAAGACGGTGGTGCCTAGGTCCAAGCTCGTATGGAGACGCAAGAAGGTGCAGGCGCCAAGGGTTGTATCAAGTCGAGTAGGCCAAGAGGGAGGATGTGGTGAGGAAGGCAAGCAAGAGTTGAAGATGGCGAAGATGCGTGAAGCTATTGTTCATATCACGCCACCTTTCCGACCCAACCCACAAGCGTTGGGGACAACGCTTCTTGAAGGGGGGATGATGATATGGGCATGAAGGAGGAGGTGAAGCCTAATTTCAGGACTCCACCAAGCTATGTGATGCGGGCGCATCCCATTGATGATTGGCACGCCAGGACGACCTACGATATGTAATGATAAGTATAAGGTTGTGTCAAATATTGTTGCTATGTTATTGAGTCCGAGTCTAGGTTAGGTTTGAGTCCGTTTGTGTGTTCGGTTTGGGTCTATCCAACCGACTAGTTGTAGGCCTCCTATATAAAGGAGCCAGCCGCCTAGGGTTTAGGGGAGTTTAGTTGTTTAGTCTAAAAACTATATTGTGCTCCACCATGTATCATCCCTCCGGGGACGGCGATACAGTTTATCATATTATTGCTGCGGAGGTTCTTGTGTTCATCAAGGATTGTCGTGCTCAAGTTTGAGGCATGGTGATCTTCATCACGTTACTTGCTAGATTGATTCCTCTTCTTTAGGTGATGTTCATCGCGTTATTGGAAGATTACCTATCTGGTTGACTAGCTGTGAAAGATCGGGACAAAACTACAGGATCATCGGCTTGATCCGTATCAGTCAGGGCATGGAGGTAGGTACTGCGTCTCCGCCCAGTCAACGAGGAAATCCGCAGTGCTTGGGACTTGATTGCCGTTCTTTGATTATACCGGATGCAGTGTGTGGCGAGCTCTATTACCCACTTTTCTACCCAGCTTGTGGTGTCTCTATTGCCAATGATCTCCGACAGGGGGGCTAGCGCCACTACCCGGATGGAATGTTCTTGGAAGTACTACTTCAGTTTCTGTGGCCATGTATACGCCATACACCAGCTTCTGATAGTGAGGGTAGTTCTACTTCGACAACGAGAGTACCTCACTCAGGTAGTACATTGGGCGCTAGACCGGCTGAGCCTTCCCTTCTTCTGGCCTCTCAACCACCAGGACGATGCTGACGACCCAGTTGGTAGCTACAATGTACGTCAGCATTGGCATCTTTGCGACGGGGGCCGCTAGTATTGGTGGAGAGGATAGCATGCGCTTGATGTCACGGAAGGCCTCATCCACCTGCACCGTCTAGACGAACTTGTCCGTTTTCTTCATGAGCTGGTACAGGGGAAGTGCCTTCTCGCCCAGCTGGCTGACGAACCGGTTGAGGGAGGCTAGGCACCTGATGAACTTCTGCATGTCGCGCAAGTTCTGTGGCGGCTGCATGCGCTCGATTGCGGCG
Organism: Avena insularis; assembly: GCA_023614405.1. Lineage (NCBI taxonomy): Eukaryota > Viridiplantae > Streptophyta > Magnoliopsida > Poales > Poaceae > Avena > Avena insularis. The sequence continues at coordinate 335,426,408 of CM042688.1, forward strand.
ATCTTCTCCGGGTTGGCCTCGATTCCGCGTTTCGAGACGAGGAAACTGAGGAGCTGGCCGGTTGGGATGCCGAACACACACTTCTCTAGGTTTAGCTTCATCTAGAATTGGCGAAGGTTGCCGAATGTTTCCTTCAGGTCTTCTAGGAGTGTCCACCTCTCCTTTGTCTTGACCACCATGTCATCAATGTAGGCGTGCACATTTCTGCCGATCTGAGATTGCAGGCACTTCTGCATGCAGCGCTGGTACGTGGCACCTGCATTTTTTAGTTCAAATGGCATGGTGGTGAAAGAGTAAGCCCCATACAGGGTGATGAATGCTGTCTTTATTTAATTAGCGAGGTTCAGCCGAATCTGGTGGTAGCCAGAATATGCGTCGAGAAACAACAACAACTCGCAGATGGCCATGGAGTCGATAACTTGATCTATCCTTAGCAGGGCGAATGGATCCTTGGGGCATGCTTTGTTGAGGCTAGTTTAGTCAACACACATGCGCCAAGTTTCGTTCTTTTTCAGTAGCAGCACTGGGTTTGCAAGCCATTTCAGGTGGAAAACCTCCATGATGAAGCTGGCTGCGAGCAGCCAGGTGATTTCTTCACCAATGGTTCTTCTCTTCTCCTCAGCGAATCGATGTAGTGATTGTTTAAACGGCTTTGCATCCGGCCTGACATGTAAGGAGTGGTTGGCGAGCTCCCTCGGAACACCATGCCTATCCTTGGGGGACCATGCGAAGATATCCCGATTCTCACGGAGTAAGTCGATGAGCGCACTTTCCTATTTGATGTCCAGGCCGTCTTTGACTAGGACGAACTTTTCCAGCTCGACCTCATTGAGCAGGATCTTCTTGGTGCCCTTTGATGGCTTGAACTACGCCTCTCCGGCTGGCTTTGGCTCACCAGCCGGCATGTCCGCCTGCAAAGCCACCACGTTCTGCATGATGATGTGCTTATCTTCTGCAATGATCATGGCCTTGGCTATCTTGGAGCCATCAGTGGTGCACTCCACCGACCGCCTATAGTCGCCAGCGATGGTGATTACTCCCTTTTCCCTAGGGAGCTTCATCTTGAGGTACGCGTAGTGTGGCACCGCCATGAACTTGGTGAGCATTGGGCATCCCAGGATGGTGTGGTAAGCACTTCAGAGAATGACCACCTCGAACTAGATAGGCTCGATGGCGAAAGTTGTCCTCCGTCCTGAAGATGACGTCCAGCCGGATCCTGCCGATGGGCGAATGCGATGTACCTAGAACGGCTCCATGGTAGGAGGTGCTGGATGGCTCTAGCTGGGACTCACTGATGCCAACCCGGTCCAGAGAGCTGCGGTACAGGAGGTTGATGTTGCTGCCTCCATCGACAAGGACATGGGAAAACCTGCACGAGTGCTTCTTGGAGATGATGATGGGGTCTAGGACCATGGCGTATGTGCCCGGATGCGGCAACACGTCTGGCTGGTCCTTCTTTCTCCACATGACCTCTTGCTCAGACCATTTAGGTACTAAGGGACAGGGGGAACGATTGCGTTCACCTCCGCCTCGCGGCGCCTCTTGCTGTGCTTGGTCTCCGGCTCGGTGGTGAAGATGTGGTAGTTCCCCACCCGATGAGGATAGTCTCCTTCGTCCTTGTCCTAGCAGCTCTGATGCTTGAGGTTATCCTGCTGGCCGCCGGCTGGTGGAGGCGTGGGTGGCGGTGGTAACCCACGAACCTCGGCCATCTTCTTTGTCCAGGTGCACTGGCGAGTTGTATGTGTAGTCAGCTTGTTGCCGGCGCTATGGAACTTGCACGGGCTATCAAGCATCGACTCGATGGTGTACTTGGGTCGAGGCAGCCGATCATCAGCTTCTGCCTCTGGCTGCCGCCTGCAGCCGGATCTTCCTGCACCGCTGCTACCTGCCGGGAAACATATTGGTTATCCGGCTGGTCATCCTTTCTCTTTCCGTGGCGGTTGTCATGCCGCCTGGAGTTGTGGTTTTTTCTGTCCAGTTAGTGTCGGTTTGTGGTGACCCCCACGATGATCTGCCCCTGGTCGTCCAGCCGGATGGATCTTTTCATTACCGTGTCTGTGGTGGCATACTTGTGCATGATCTCCATGGTCTTGGCCATGGTGTCGGGCTCCACCCGGCAGAGCTTGTGCTTGACCATAGTGCCGTCTCTATAGCCGTTGATGAAGAAGTCAACTGCTTGGTGCTCGCGTACCCACTCGCATGAGTTGTGCATGCTTGTCCACCGGGTGATGTAGGAGTGGCCGGTCTCGTCCTTGCCCTGAACGCAAAGGGTGAGCTCGCCTGGGCGACCCAGGCACTTATAAGTGCCAGTGAAGTTGCGGACGAACGCCTGCTCGAAGTCAATCCAAGCATTGATGTTGTTATCGGGGAGACTGTTGAGCCATGTTCTGGCCGAGTCGAGGAGCATGAGGGGGACATAGCACACGGCTACCCGACGGTTGCCGTTCGTGGTGCCCACCACGGTGGTATAGTCCACCAGCCAGTCCTCTGGCTTAACCGTGCCATTGTATTTTGGGGTGTCCCTTGGGAGCGAAAATCGCTTTCGAAACGGTTCGTTCCGGATGCGCGGTCTGAAACACCTTGGGCCAGCCGTACTCTCTTCCTCCAGTGCGTGTGATTGGACCAATAGATCGATGCGGGCACGCGCGTCCCGCGGCTCCTCCGGCTCGAGCAGGCCAAGCCATCCTGAAAGGCGGGACTTGGGTGGCGTGCTGATTCTTTCGGCTTCCTCAGCCGGATCGCGGTTTCTGCTGGTGACGGCTGCGGCTTCGCGTGGATTTTGCCCACGGCTAGCTAATCCGCCACGTGGACGGTTGTTCTGCTTTGTAGCGTTTGGAGAGGAGGCCTTGCTGCCACCTGCAGCTGGATCGCCCGCCCGATGAGGCTGCTGGCTCTTGTTGTTCCCTTTGAGGCTTGCGCCCGCCTTGACCTGCTGCTTGTTGGCCGTAGCGACGAGGAGCTGGACGCGCACCTACTGGCGACGCATCTCGTCACCCTCTAGGTGGATAAGCTCAGCGGTGGCTCCTTCTGCGACCCTCATATTCTTGGCCGGAGTACTGTAAACCGGATGAGCCGCGTGGACATGCGAGTCAGTAACACTGTCAGTTCCAAGCCCAAGTTATGGCCCTGGGGTGGATCCTGCTGGTTGGCGCCAGGTAGGCAGGAGAAGCCATGCACAATGTTGTACTCATGCATGGTTGCGTCCAGGCGGCGCAGGCGGGTAGCGACTTTGCTGGTTTCCTCTAGGAGGTTCTGGCACATGGCTTCCAACACAGCTACTGCTGCCGCTGTGTCCACCTCGAGGGTGATGGGGACGCGGAGGTTCTGGATGGAGGCGTCCAGTGAATCCAGGTCCTCCTCGTGTGGGGCGGCGTCGTTGGCGCCTGCGTCGCGCTCCAGAGGTAGGCGGCGACCTTCACCCACGCCGACCATCATGACCTCAACGCTGACGCTAGTGAGGCGCGGAGTGGAGAAGCCAGGTGGCGCGCTGGAGATGGTGATGACCTTGCGAGGGAAATTCTTGGCGATAGTGGTGACGTAGACGCGGTGTTCGCCGAAGTGCATGACAGAGCCGTCGCTTGGGAAGGTTTCCTCGTTGACGCAGGATGCGTTGTCGAGGATCTAGTCAAAGGAGCCGAAGGTGAGGACGAGGCTAGAGGCGACTCACTCACTGGCGACGAGCGGAAGTCCCGTGCGAAAGATGACTCCAGCTGAAGCGCTGTGCTCCATGGTAGGCGTCAACTGTCGTGGTGTGGAACACAGCAGTGCCATCGGGGATGGCATGAAGGGGACAATTAGGATGCTATCGGTGGCTACTCGCAACAGGTTGGGCACAAATACTGCAAATACACTGATTTACCCAGGTTCGGAGCCCTCTAGTTGAGGTAAAACTCCTACTACTGCATGGATCTACTATATCGGGAGCAAGTCCTCAGTACAAGTGCTCCTCGAGCTATTTTCCTTAGCTGCTATGGGGAGCTAGAGGAAGATGAACTACTGAACTTGTGGAATCTAGAGAACTTGTAACTTGTAATTGTCTACCTAGAACCCTGTCACTACCCCCCCTTATATACTGGTTGGGAGAGGTAGGTTACAAGGTGGGTTCTACGGTTTACTGTCTGGGATTTGGGTTTACAAAGCAGGTCGGCTGGCCGGGCCCAGCCAGTGGGCCAGGACCCGGTCAAGTCTTCAGTACAGGTTGGGGCAGCGATGCAGCGTCCCAACGCTGTTGCTTTGGGTTTCACCCGATGCATTACTCATCAGCTTGGTGCTTTACTCATTAGCCGGAGCTTTACTCGTCAGCTTCCAGCCTTGGCACTTTGGCACCTTCATCTTGTAGCACCGTCAGGGTGGTGCGCCAGCCTGTCCGGTGAGGGGTGCGCTCAGCAAGGTGCGTCACACCCCCGTACCTTTGGCCAACGGATCTGAGGTGGTCGGGTAGAGGTGGCCACCCAGCCGGCTCTTCCGGTCACCTGGCTAGACGGGCCAGCCAGGGAATCCTGAGGGCGGACCGACTGAAGCAGTCCACCCGATTGTGGTTCTTTGTCTTGCAGCCAACCGACCAGGCCTCCCTAGAGATAGCCAGTTTATCTTGGCTTGGCCTACCCGGGGGTCATCCCCGCGACATTGTGTCTTTAGCTCAACATTCTCCTTCAAAATAGATGCTTCACAAGAAATAGAGTTAGTAGCACAAGCATCATAATTAATTGCAAGAGGTGAGGGAAACTTCGAAAGCTATTTTGAGTAAGAGGCTTTAAGTTTCTCATTTGACTTGGTGAGTTTGATGAGCTCACCCTTGATGACCCTAGAGCCATTTTTGAGGTACTCAAAATCCTCAAGGAGTTTAGCATAAGCAACTTGAAGCTCATCATTTTTATTTTTGAGATCACTTGCCACCTCAAGATCTCTATCATGAGATTCCTTCACTCTAGACAACTCTAGAGCAAAAGTCTCCTCAAGAGATTCCTTAGTGGTTTGTTCCTCTTCAAGAGCTTCATCTAGATTTACAATTTTATTAGAATACTCACGCTCAAGGCTAGTCATTTTATCAATGGTGTTCTCATGATCCTAAATTTGTGCTTATAACTTATCAATATGTTCTTTGCTCTTAATAGCAAAGTCCAAGATTTCAACGAAGTTAGAGTAAGCAATATTATTCTTAACAAGAGCATGATGAACAATCTCAACCTTTTCATATAAATCATAAACATCAAGCTTTTCTTCCTCATTATCCTCATCCTCATCATCACAAGAGGTATTGGGTTCCAAAGTAGGAGTTACCTTTGAATCCCTAGCCATAAGGCATAGGTGGGTACCATGAGAACATGATGGTGATGATGAAATTATTTGAAGCTCCATTCAAAACCTTGTCTTGGCCCATATAATCTTCGTTTTCATCTACATGGTTAGAAACACAAGCACTAGAGGAAATAGAAGGATTTTTATCATGGCAACAAGACAACACAAGCATATCATCATAAGATTTATTCAAGCCATTTATACATGATATGCAAGGACTACCAAAAAAAGCATATAAGGAGTTTTGAGTGCTACAAGTGTTAGAGTCCAACGATAGACCATTGCAACTAGATAGAGATGAAGTATGACTAATAGTAAGCTCACTATCCATATTGCAATTTCTATCACCACTCACCATATCATTACCTTGTGAAGAATCACATGTTGGTGAGGTGGTAGAAGATGAGAACTCATCTCAACCAGAAGTGGAAGCAACACAATCATCCTCAAGAATATTGGACACAACATATTTATCTTCAAGTTTTTCCATAACTCATGAGCGCTCCAGAAAGGAATGATTGAAGATGTAACTACATAGCTCAAAGAATTAACAAGCACATTAGAAGCTTGAGCATCAAGATATAAGTTTTTATCATCCTCACAAGATAGATTTTCGAAATCTATAGGAGGAGAAAAACCAATATCTACAATATGCTCAAAATTTGGGTCTATGTCCCGAAAATGAATAAGCATACAAGTTTTCCATATATCATAATATGTGCCATCGAATATGAACATTTCGTTGTGCACTAATCCCCTAGCCGACATCTAAACTCTCAAGGTGGTGAAGCCTAATATGAGAGACCTGGCTCTGATACCAATTGAAAGGACAAGGATGTCACCTAGAGGGGGGGAGTGAATAGGCGGTTTAAAACTTTTATGAGAGTGGCTTAACAAAGGTGGAATTAAACTAGTGTTTACTTTGTCAAGCACAAAACCTAGAACAACTAGGGTTCACCTATGTGCACAACAACTTATGCTAAGCAAGACAAGCAACTATGTGATAGCAATATATAGACTTTAAGCACGAAGACTATCACAAAGTAAGGTGCATAAGTAAGAGCTCGGGTATAGAGATAACCGAGGCGCACGGAGACGACGATGTTTTAGCGAGTTCCTCCCAACAATGGAGTACGCCTCGTTTGGATATGGGTGGTTTCAAACCACCAACGCCACGAAAGGCCTCCCTTGTTCTTCGGTGAATCTCACCCCAACAGGATCGATCCACACTTCCAATATCGGTGCACTTGTCGGTGGCAATCCGGAACCTCTCACAAGATTGGGGCACTTCTCCACACTCAATTGGAGGCTCCCAACTAACAAGCTTGGGGAGAGCTCCACAACTTAATTGGAGGCCCCAAGTAATACACAAGCCTGCAATATAACCAAACTGTCTAGGGTTCCAAGAACCCAAGAGTAAAAAGCTTCTCACCTTTCACCCAATCATATCCTCACCGAGAACCCAAATCGATGCAACAAATACAATGGCAAAAACACAAGAAGTGCTCAAGTCATTCTCTCACAAATTCCACCAAAGCTACAAAAGCTTATGGGGATAAGAGAGGAAAAACAATGGAGGAAATCCACATAAGAGTCTAAGATCTAGATCCCAATATATTCCCATCACTTAGAGGAGAGATTGATTCGTGGGATTATAGATCTAGATCTCCTCTTTCAAATCCCTCAGATATCCAAGAATCATAGGAGAGATTGAGGGATAGCAAGCTCAAGAAGGTCAACAATGGAGGGGAAACTTGCAAGAAAGGTTAGGGAACCATTGGGGAAGAAGGGCCTCTTAAGTAGGTCCCTAGAAATCTAACCGTTAGGCCCAGGAATCGCCCGGCCCGGAGTCTCCGGACTAGGACCGGAGTCTCTGGTGTAACCAGGAAAAACAAGGACAAATTAGAGGTCAATTTGTACGCGTTCCGGAGATAGACCGAAGATTTAGTCCGGAATCTTCGATCTTACAAAAACTGGCAGAAAGACCAATATGAAAATAACCATAACTTTTGCATCCGGATTCCGATTTCGATGATCTTGGTCTTGTTTTAAAGAGGAAAATAATATCTACAAGATCATATAGAAAATCATCATAGTCCAGCAAGGGAGGATAGAACCAAATGACGAAAGATCTGACCTCTCTAAAAAAGACGAACCGGTAAAACCTCCAACATCGAAGATGCAATAGAGAATGCATATGAAATCCGCTTTTGATAAAATTAAGCTTGTCGTGAAGATTAACACAACCTCAAAATACTCTCATGGATAAGAACCAAATAAGAACCAAGAACGATGATGCCAAGTATGCAAAGGTCTAGATCCCAAGATGTTCCCCTCACTTAGAGGAGAGATTGATTGGTGGGATTGTAGATATGGATCTCCTCTTTAAAATCCCTTAAGAATATGCAACATAGGAGGGATTGAGGGATATCAAGCTCGAGAAGGTCAACAATGGAGGGGAAAACTTGCAAGAAAGGTTAGGGAACCATTGGGGAAGAAGGGCCTCTTAAATAGGTCCCTAAAAATCCAACTGTTAGGCCTAGGAATCGCCCGGTCCGGAGTCTCCGGTGTACCCAGGCCAAATAGGGACAAACTGAAGGTCAATCTGTATGCAATCTAGAGATAGACCAGAGATTTAGTCCAGAATCTCCGGTCTTACAAAAACTGGTAGAAAGACTAATACAAAAACAACCATAACTTTTGCATCAGGACTCTAATTTTGATGATCTTGGGCTCGTTTTAAAGAGGAAAATAAGCTCTACAAGATCATACAGAAAAACATTATAGTACAGCAAGGGAGGATAGAACCAAATGACGAAAGGTTTGACCTCTCTAAAAAAGATGAATCGGTAAAACCTCCAACATCGAAGACGCAATAGAGAATGCATATGAAATCCGTTTTCGATGAACTTGAGCTTGTCATGAAGATTAACACAAGCTCAAAATCCTCTCATAGATAAGAACTAAATAAGAACCATGAAAGATGATGCCTAGTATGCAAATGTTTGATCCCTCTCCGAAGGATATGATCAAGTTACTCACTCGAGAGCCCCTCTTGATAGTACGGTATCTATCCTATAAACTGGTCTCTCCAACTAATCACCACGAGACCGGTAAGAAGGAAACCCTATCAAGAGCATACCTTTGCCTTGCACATATTCCACTTGAGCTTAATGATGACGATCTACTCCACCTCAAGATGGAACACCTTTCTTGATTGCGCTAGCTTGGTGAAGACTTGCAAATTGCTCCCCATAATCCACTATGGTAGAGCTTCTCTTTTGGGCATATCATCTTCCCATATCCATGATCATCATAGGATGACAAGCTTTAAGAAAATGATCTCTTCGAGGTGGCTCATCTTGAACTTGCATATCATTTCTTCTTTCTTCATTATGTTGGTACCTTGAAGGTACATAAGAGATATCACTCCAACTTTATTCTTCAAGACACACTTGCTATAGGCTGAACTCTTCTGGACTGTTTTCACTGTTAGAAATATCACACGAAGACTCGCACGGAGACCGAGACTTGATCTGGCTTTATCTCACACCGGAGATTGTGGTCCATCTTCGGACAGTATCCGGACCCCCAATCAGAATGACCCGGGCATGTTTTCAAGGTCACACCAGATACTTGTGCCGAAACTCCGAATAGGGACACCGGAGACTCTAGTCCTTGCATACTGGAGATTCCAGTCCATTTTTGTTGGGTCCGTAGCATAGAAAACAAAATTTTCCTACGATGAGAACTATACGCCAAGATCTATTTACTAGATACAGAGCAACGGGTGGACATACATCCATGGAGAACTTACCCTCGAAGACAACGAGTTTTGTTAACGAGTAGGAACTCGTGGTTGATGTAGTCGTACGCTTGCCGATCTCAAGATCGTGTGGAAGTCCGAGCGCCGCAAATCAGCAGCGCATCCATCCTCGCACACGCTCAAGCCACGGACAACCTCCACCTCCTTGCTCCAGCGAATCAGCGGGCAAACTCCTTCAGACGCAAGGCCACGGGAACATGTATCTCGCTAATCCGAGACCATGGGGAATATCTAGAGGGAGAGAGATCCTTCATGAGGAGGTGTGTTTTGTGAGAGGGAGAGGGGGCTTTATATAGGAGGAGGGAGACCCTCCTCCCATAGCGCATGAGGGGACTCCTCCTCCTTCATTCATGTGGTGAACCTCCACTCACATAAACATGGCCTCCACCCAAAATCCCACTCACATGTATTTAATTTCCACCAAATTAAATGCAACTCTCAATTAATAAAACTCTTTTATTTATTTTATTCAGAATTTTGTTAATTACTTTAATTAACAAACATTCACATAAAACCCCTTGCAACATTTCAATATCACATGCAGAACCACTTTCTGCAATTTCACCTGAAACAATTCCTGTTTCTATCGAAACATTTCCTGCGCTTTGCAAACCTTTTGTCTGGAACATATGTGCTCCTAAATGGTGTCCGGCAACCCTTAAGTGTGTCACCCTATGGTTCGCGAATAATGCAGACATGATTGAGACTCCTCTCAAATCAAGAATCAGAAGCGGGACCTGGAGATCCATACTGACTCCTGCATATTCAACGATGACTTCTGTGATCGTGAGAACCTTTAACGTCAGCAATTTAATCCCTTTGTCTCATGATATAATACATGTCCGAGATTCGATCATCGGTATCCAAATACCTAGTTTGATCTCGTTCCCGTGATATAACATTCTAGTGATCACATCACTTGCTTGCAAGCTATCTTAATGTGATATCACCGAGAGGGCCCAGAGTATATCTATACGTCATCGGGATTGACAAATTCCACTCTTGATCCATGATCCTCAACATAACACCTTCATAGCACTGAACCCACCTTTATGGTCACCCTGTTATGGTGTGACGTTTGATGTTATCAAGATACTCTTCCGGTGTTAGCAATTAACATGATCTCATGGTCGAAGGACTAAGACTACTTTGTATGATGTTATAGCAATATAAACATAATGACTTGATCGTAATGCTATACTTCGGATGAATGTTCATCGCATCACTTCACAAATGCTGTGACCTTGTTATTAACAACATCCAATGTCCATGATCAGGAAACCTTGATCATCTTGTTAATCAACAAGCTAGTCTATAAGAGAGGCATAACTAGGAACTCTTTTGTTTATTAAACACACATGTATTGATGTTTCCTATCAATACAATTATAGCATGCAAAATAAACATCTATCATATACAAGGAATACATAATAACAACTTTATTATTGCCTCTCAGGGCATATTTCATTCAGCCTCCCACTTGCACTAGAGACAATAATCTAGTTTATATAGTGATAAATCTAACACCCATGGAGTTCTGGTGTTGATCATGTTTTGCCGTAGGGAGTACTTTAGTCAACGGATCTGCTACATTTAGGTCCGTGTGTACTTTACAAATCTTTATATCTCCATCCTTGACATGCTCGCGGATGGAGTGAAACCGGCGCTTAATATGTTTGGAATTCTTGTGAGACCTTGGTTCCTTTGCGTTGGCTATGGCTCCATTGTTGTCACAATAGATCACCATCGGGTCCAATGCATTGGGAACCACACCCAGTTCCGTAATGAACTCTTTCATCCAAACTGCTTCCTGCGCCGCTTCTGAAGCAGCAACATATTCCGCCTCCGTTGTTGATCTAGCCACCACAAGTTGTTTGGAACTCCTCCAACTAACTACCGCTCTATTCAAGATAAATACGTATCCGGATTGAGACTTAGAGTCATCCAGATCGGTGTCAAAGCTAGCATCGACATAACACTTAGCGACTAGCTCTTCTTCACCTCCGTATATGAGAAACATATCCTTAGTTCTTCTCAAGTACTTGAGGATGTTCTTTACCGCTATCTAGTGTTCCGAACCTGGATCAGATTGGTACCTACTATTCAAACTAATAGCATGTGCCACATCCGGTCTTGTACATAGCATGGCATACATAATAGAGCCTATGGCCGAGGCATAGGGGATCTTATCCATCATCTCTCTTTCTTCCGCCGTAGCCGTACTTTGAGTCTTACTCAATGTCTTTCCTTGCAACATAGGTAAGAACCCCTTCTTACTTTCGTCCATATTAAACTTCTTTAATATCTTATCAAGGTATGTACTCTACGATAGCCCAATTAGGCGCCTTGATCTATCTCTATAGATTTTAATGCCTAATATGTATGACGCTTCACCAAGGTCTTTCATCGAAAATTTGCTGTTTAGATAACTTTTAACACTGTTTAAAAGATCTATATAATTTTCAATCAATAATATGTCATCCACATATAATATCAGAAATGCCACATTGCTCCCACTCACTTTCTTGTAAATACAAGCCTCTCCATAAATTTGGACAAATCCAAACTCTTTGATCACCTCATCAAAGCGGAGATTCCAACTCCGGGATGCTTGCTTCAGTCCATAGATGGATCGCTGAAGTTTGCACACCTTATCAGCATCCTTAGGATCGACAAAACCCTTAGGTTGTATCATATACAACTCTTCTTCAATATTACCATTGAGGAATGCAGTTTTGACATCCATCTGCCATATTTCATAATCGAAATATGCAGCAATTGCTAACATAATCCTAACCGACTTAAGCATCGCTATGGGAGAGAATGTCTCATCATAGTCAACTCCTTGAATTTGTCGAAACCCCTTTGCGACAAGTCGAGCCTTATAGATGGTTACATTACCATCAGCATCAGTTTTTCTTTTGAAAATCCATTTATTCTCAACGTCCTTTCGATCGTGAGGTAAGTCCACCAAGGTCCAAACCTGGTTTTCGTACATGGATTCCATCTCGGATTTCATGGCTTCTAGCCATTTGTTGGAATCAGGGCTCATCATCGCTTCTTCATACGTCGCAGGGTCATCTATTTCATCAATCATGAAATTCATAACAGGATTGTCGTACAGTTCAGAGTCTGACGTGTCTGCTGACTGCGAGGTTTGGTAGTGTCCTCTTTCGGAGTTTCATGATCAATATCATTAGCTCTCTCTTCATTAGGTGAAGTCAACTCCGAAACAACTTCTAGTGCTGCGCTACTCGCCATTTCATGAAGAGAAGGTTCAATAACCTCTTCGAGTTCTACCTTCCGACTACTCACACCTTTCGCGAGAAACTCCTTCTCAAGAAAGGATCCATTCTTGGCAACAAAGACCTTTCCCTCGGATCTGTGATAGAAGGTATACCCAATCATTTCCTTAGGGTATCCTATGAAGACGCATTTTTCTGCTTTGGGTTTGAGTTTATCCGGTTGAAGTTTCTTCACATAAACATCGCATCCCCAAACTTTAAGAAATGAAAGCTTAGGTTTGTTTCCAAACCATAATTCATACGGTGTCTTTTCAAAGGATTTAGATGGTGCCCTATTTAAAGTGAATGCATCGGTTTCCAGTGCATAACCCCAAAATGACAGTCGCAAGTCAGTCAGAGACATCATAGATCGAACCATATCCAATAAAGTACGATTACGACGTTCTGACACACCATTACGTTGTGGTGTTCCGGCAGGCGTGACTTGTGAAACTATTCCATAGTCTTTCATATGTGTGCTAAACTCATAACTAAGATACTCTCCTCCACGGTCGGACCGCAGAAATTTGATCTTTCTGTTACGATGATTTTCCACTTCATTCTGAAATTCTTTGAACTTTTCAAAGGTTTTAGACTTATGTTTCATCAAATAGATATACCCGTATCTACTCAAATCATCCGTGAAAGTAACAAAGTAACGATATCCACCTCGCGCCGACACACTCATTGGTCCACACACATTAGTATGTATGATTTCGAATAAATCTGCCGCCCGTTCCATTGAACCGGAAAACGGCGTTCTAGTCATCTTGCCCATAAGGCATGGTTCACATGTATCAAATGATTCAAAATCAAGTGATTCCAAAAGTCCATCAGAATGGAGTTTCTTCATGCGTTTAACGCCAATATGACCTAGACGGCAGTGCCACATATATGCAGATATATCATTATCAAGTTTAATCCTTTTAGCATCAACATTATGAATATGCGTAATACTACTATCGAGATCCAACAGAAATAAACCATTCAACACAGGTGCATGACCATAAAAGATATTATTCATATAAATCGAACAACCATTGTTTTCAGACTTAAACGAATAACCACTTTGCATCAAACACGATCCAGCTACAATGTTCATGCTCAGTGCAGGAACCAAATAACAATTATTCAGGTTTATAACTAAACCTGACGGCATATGGAGAGGCAGCGTTCCGACGGCGATCACATCAACTCTTGATCCACTGCCGACCCGCATCGTGACCTCATCCCTTGCTAGTTGTCGCTTGTTCCGTAGCCTCTAAACCGAGTTACAACCGATCCCGTATCAAATACCCAGGTGCTACTGCGAGTACTAGTCAAGTACACATCAATAACATGTATATCACATATACCTTTGTTTGCCTTGCCGGACTTCTTGTCCGCCAAATACTTGGGGTAGTTGCGCTTCCAATGGCCAGTCCCCTTGCAATAGTAGCACTCGGTGTCAGACTTAGGGCCAGCATGGGGTTTCTTTTTAGGAGCGACAACAGATTTGCCGCCCTTCTTTCCCTTCTGCTTGCCTTTCTTGTCCTTCTTGAAACCGGTGGTCTTATTGATCATCAACACTTGATGTTCTTTCCTAATCTCCACTTCTGCAGTCTTAAGCATTGACAGAAGCTCGGGAAGAGACTTCTTCATGCCCTGCATATTATAGTTCATCACGAAGCTCTTGTAGCTAGGTGGCAGAGATTGGAGAACACGATGTATGCCTAAGTCAATGGGAATCGTTATTCCCAAGGACACAAGCTTATCGGCGTACCCAGACATTTTGAGTATGTGCTCACTAACGGAGCTGTTCTCTTCCATCATGCAGCTAAAGAACCTTTCAGAAGCATTATAACTCTCTACGGCAGCATGGGTATCGAAAATCATTTTCAATTCTCCCATGGTATCAAAGGCATTGCCATTTTTGAAATGTTTTTGAAGTTCTGGCTCTAGCCCATACAGTATGCCATAATGAACTAAGTTGTGGTCCTCCTGACGAGTTATATAGACGTTCTTTTCCTCGTCAGGGGCATCAGGAGCTGGTGGGGGGCCTAGCGGCGCCTCTAGCACATATTGCTTTTGTGCAACAGTGAGGAGAATCCTCAAATTCATAGCCCAGTTGGTGAAGTTGCTACCATTCGCAACAAGCTTCTCTTTCTCCATGAACACATTGAAATTAAAAGCAGGTGGTGCCATCTACAACAGAATTTGTAAAATATATTTAGACTAAGTTTATGATAGATTGAGTTCAACTAATCCAAATTACTAATGAACTCCCACTCAAAAACGACATCCCTCGTGTCCTTTTGGTGATTACATGAACCAAATCCACTACACCAAGTCCGATCATCACGTGAGTCGGTGTAGCTTCAAAGGCGAGCATCTATATGGGCATCATATCAACTATATGACTCATGCTTAACCTTTCGGTCCGTGTTCCGAGGCCATGTCTATACATGCTAGGCTCGTCAAGTAAGAACCTTAGTATTCGCGTGTGTAAAACTGTCTTACACCTGTTGTATGAAAGCGTAGATTCAAGAACACCCGATCATCACGTGATGCCTCAAAACACGATCCGCAAAACAGTGCATACTTAAGGAAGAACACATTTTATCTTGATATCTAAATGAGGATCATCTTATAATGCTACCAAAAGCGCCAAACTAGCAATATAAGATGCTAACATCTAATGTGTGAAGTGAGGTGATATGGTCCATGCATTTGATCTCTATCATTTGCATCGTGGTATGATCTCTATCATTCCTTTGTGTGTAAGGCCAAGGTCTATGGAACTTACACGTTAAGTGAGTTGTAAGAGTATCTATCATACATCTACTTACAACAATACCATATCAAGACACTAGCCCAGCAACGATCTAAACTAGACGCCTCTAATTTATTAATTGCAAGTTTTACGTGGCTTAGGGCTTTCGGAGATAGAACCGGTCTTACCTACGAACATGAACCACAACGAGGATAACCAAGTTATTAGCAACTCGTTGTAAATCAGATATTGACTATAGTAGGAGAGATAGACACCCGCTAGCCACTTATGCAAAAGTAGTTGCATGTCAATCGTGGAACCGGTCTCATGTACGATGACATGTAAGGTTGGTCCAGGCCGCTTCATCCCACTATGCCACCAATATCCAAAATACATAGAAGATGCAATAACATGATCATCATTGCCCACATATAAACATATGTGTACTACCCGTGCAAAGCACCTACACATAGATCAGGCTCTGATACCCTTTGTTGGGTCTGCAGCATAGAAAACAAAAAATTTCCTCGATGAGTACTATACGCCAAGATCTATCTACTAGATACGAACAGCGGGTGGACATACATCCATGGAGAACTTACCCTCGAAGATAACGAGTTTTGTTAACGGTAGGAACTCGTGGTTGATGTAGTAAACGCTTGCCGATCTTAAGATCGTGTGGAAGTCCGAGCGCCGCAAATCAGCAGCGCATCCGTCCTCACACACACGTCCAAGCCATCGGACAACCTCGACCTCCTCGCTCCAGTGAATCAGCAGCAAAGAACTCCTTCCGGCCAAGGCCACGGGAACATGTATCTCGCTAATCCGAGACCATGGGGAATATCTAGAGAGAGAGAGATCCTTCACGAGGAGGTGTGTTTGTGAGAGGAGAGGGCTTTATATAGGAGGAGGAGACCCTCCTCCCATAGCCGGCGCATGAGGGGGAGGACTCCTCCCCTCCTTCATTCATGTGGTGAACCTCCACTCACATAAACATGGCCTCCACCCAAAATCCCACTCACATGTATTTAATTTCCACCAAATTAAATGCAACTCTCAATTAATAAAACTCTTTTATTTATTTTATTCAGAATTTTGTTAATTACTTTAATTAACAAACATTCACATAAAACCCCTTGCAACATTTCAATATCACATGCAGAACCACTTTCCTGTTTATAAACATCTATCATGTATAAGGAATATATAATAACAACTTTATTATTGCCTCTCAGGGCATATTTCCTTCATCAACTATACATCAACTTACAACATTACCATATCATGACACAAGCCCAGCAACGATCTAAACTAGACGCCTCTAATTTATCAATTGCAAGTTTTTACGTGGCTTAGGGCTTTCAAAGATAGAACCGTTCTTACCTACGAACATGGAACCACAACGATGATAACCAAATTATTAGCAACTCGTTGTAAATCAGATATTGACTATAGTAGGAGAGACAGACACCCGCTAGCCACTTATGCAAAACTAGTTGCATGTCAGTCGTGGAACCGGTCTCATGTGCGATGACATGTAAGGTTGGTCCGGGCCGCTTCATCCCACTATGCCATCAATATCCAAAGTACATATAAGAAGCAATAACATGATCATCACCGCCCACATACTCTTATGTGTTCTACCCGTGCAGAGCACCTACGCATAGATCAGGCTCTGATACCACTAAAGGGTTCGCAGCATAGAAAACAAAAAAATTCCTACGATGGGAACTATACGCCAAGATCTATCTACTAGATACAAGCAACAGGTGGATATACATCCATGGAGAACTTACCCTCGAAGACAACAAAGTTTTGTTAACGAGTAGGAACTCGTGGATGATGCAGTCGTTCGCTTGCCAATCTCAAGATCGTGTGGAAGTCCTAGCGCTGCAAACCAGCAGCACATCCGCACTCACACACATGTTCAGGCCACCGAACAACCTTCACCTCCTCGCTCCAGCGATGCAGCAGAAGAAGCAACTCCTTCTAGACGAAATGCCACCGGGAACATGTATCTCGCTAATCCGAGACCATGGGGGAATAATACTAGAGGGGGAGAGAGATCCTTCACGAGAAGGTGTGAGGAAGAAGGGTGAGAGGGGTGGCCTTTTATAGGGAGGGGGTACCCCTCCCCATGGCCAACACCCCATGGGGGTGACCCCTCACCTCCCCCATTCATGTGGTGGTAACCCCCTCCACATAATTTGTCCCTTAACATTCCTCTTTAAAGTCTTTACTTTAAAATTTTAATGCTCTCTCATTTAATAAAAATCTTTTATTAATTTTATTAAGAATTTTGTTAATTACTTTAATTAACAAAAATTCACATAAAACCCCCTGCAACATTTCAATATTACATGCAGAACCAATTTTAGCAATTTCACCTGAAGCAGTTTCGGTGTCTATTGAAATAATTCCAGCGCTTTGCAATTCATTCGTCTGAAACATATTTGCTCCAAATGGTGTTGGTGTCCCTTAAGTGTGTCACCCTACGGTTCGTGAATAATGTAAACATGATTGAGACCCCTCAAAGATCAATAATCGGAAGCGAGACCTGGAGATCCATACTGACTCCTACACATTCTACGATGACTTCTGTGATCGTGAGAACCTTTAACGTTAGTAACTAAATCCCTTTGTCTCGTGATATATTACATGTCCGAGATTCGATCATCGGTATCTCCATACCTAGTTTGATCTTGTTACCGACATGTACTCTTTTCTCGTTCCCGTGATATAACATTCTAGTGATCTCATCACTTTCTTGCAAGCTAACCAATGTGATATCACCGAGAGGGCCCAGAGAATATCTATCCGTCATCGAGATGGACAAATCCCACTCTTGATCCATGAGCCTCTACATAACACTTTCATAGTACTGAACCCACCTTTATAATCACCCTTTCATGGTGTGACGTTTGATGTTATCAAGATACTCTTCCAGTGTTAGTGATTAACATGATCTCATGGTCTAAGGACTAGGATTACTTAGTTAGATGTTATAGCAATATAAACACAATGACTTTGATTGTAATGCTATACTTCGGATGAATGTTCATCACATCATTCCACTAATGGTGTGACCTCGTTATTAAAAACATCCAATGTCCATGATCAGGAAACCTTGATCATCTTGTTAATCAACGAGCTAGTTTATAAGAGAGGCATAACTAGGAACTTTCCTTTTGTTTATTAAACACACATGTATTAACGTTTCCAAATTAATACAATTATAGCATGCAAAATAAACATCTATCATATACTTGGAATATGTATAATAACGACTTTATTATTGCCTCTCAAGGCATATTCCCTTTAGCTTCCTCCTCCAAACGCACAACGTCGCCCATCTACGGTCTCCCTCGCCCACAAAATGGCTGAGGCTTCTTCCTCCGGCACGACGGCGACCTCTGTAGTGGTGGAGAAGGAAAACTTATGTGGTGTGTGGATCTCGTGCGTCCTCGACAATGAGAAACTCTACATCATCGAAAAGGAGGGCCTCCTCTGCACCGGCGACTGGCGGAGTGGCTTCAATCAAACCATCCGCATGCCTCACACCGACGAACGGGTGCACTTCGGCACTCACCTCGATAGAGGTTTGAACTTTCCTCCCTCAAATTTCTTTTCCGAGGCCTTAGATTACTATGGAGTTCAACTCCACAATTTCCCCCCGAACACAATCTTAGAAATGAGCGCTTACGCATCTTTGTGTGAGGGTTATCTCGGAATTTGGATGAGTCTTGTTTTGTTCCGGTACTACCTCGGTACCCGAAAAAACTCTATCACTTCTGCTAATCCTTACATTATCGGAACTCTTAGCCTAACTGTTAGGAGAGACCGAGTTTATCCTAAAATTAAGGCTAGTGAGTCCTGTGACACCAGTGATTTTTCCAGATGTTACTCTTGTATTCAAATATGTGCTCATCCGTACTTTTTTGTAGTTTTTTCGCAACACTGAGATGATATTTCTTTCAGCATGCTGACCTCCCCGAGTTGGAGCTTGCTCCTCTTGAGGGATATCCACCTAAGAAACCGGCTTCTTAGGAGGAAGGAGAACTTGTACTACTGCTGGAGGTGTTTACCCGGAAATGCAAAACTCTGACTATTTCCATTGGCACGAAAGAACTGCCTGTTGTGAAGAGGTAACTTTCCCCACAAGGTCTTACATTTTATCTCATATTCTTTCTGAAGCGTAACGATCTTGAACTATCACTTCTTTAGAGCTAAACAACTTGTCAAGGGCAAAGGGAAAGGAACCACGACAAAGCCCATGTGCCAGTCAAAGTTAGTTTTGACTTTGCATGCTGCTCCGCCTCTGACTCCTACCCCAACACCTTCTACAACACCGGAGGTTACTTCCTCTCCTCGTGTTGTAGAAGATTTGGCTCAGCATTCTGAGCCAGCGATCCTTGGCTCACAAACCGATGTCACCATGGGTGATTCGCTAACTGATATGGGGTGGCCCGATCTTCTCAGAAAGCACTTGTCGATGATTATGGTGGATGGTTGATAACTAGTGTGTAGCTATGATCTCTCCCGCTCGAACCCTGATGCCAGTGCAACATCTCTCGAACCCTGTGGGATATTCACAACACCATGCTCTTGCGCACGTAGCCGTCGACCATGAACAGTAGTTTGCAATCTACTAATTCCCAATGGAACAATAGATCACATTCAATTGTAGTAGATAATTCGATCACAGGGTAATTTTAGAGGTTCTTAAAAAGAAACAACTCCAAAATAGTTTTAGCGTGGTTTAAACCCTAATGCAAACGGTGCCCCATCTATTTAATAAGTTGGGGGAGACGGCCAAGGCTTGTAAACCAACTTGGTCCCACCTAAACTAAGGTACAATCCGACCCAAGTTGGGTTCGGCTCAGGGTTCTGCCATGGCAGACTTTGGGCCCATTTCTGTGTCGTGGCAGCCTGTCGTGGTAGAGAAGGACTCTGTTTTCATGCCATGGCAGCCTGCCGTGAGAGGAAAATTCGCAGTTTCTCTGCCGCGGCAGAGATCCTGCCAAGTGTTGATATCCTCCTTGACAGCTCCTTGCTCTTCCTCCCTCTCCTCCCTCGCGCATTCTTCATTGATCAACATGCCATGCTCCATATGCTTTAGCTCCGTGCTATGCCTTCTGCTCCCATGTACCTGATCATACAATAGCACAAAGACTTAGGCAGTATAAAATTCTCATTAAGCCAAACACCAGGTTCATTAAGAAACAAATTCACCTGTTGTTCTAGTAGTTTAGCACGAGCTCTTGTAATTGGTCCAATTCTAATCTCATTGGATTGATCCTTCTTAGCAGCAACTGGAACATCATCAATAGCAGTTGATGAAGGTGTAAGTGTAGGGATGTCCTCATCATCTCCCCCCCCCTTCAAAAGGCGTCGACCTCGATGCTCCAAGGTCTTCTCCATCATATGGTGATAAATTAGCAATGTTGAAGTTGTTGCTAACTCCAACAAACTCAGCAATAGGTATATCAATCGAGTAGGCATTATCATTAATCTTGGCTAACACCTTGTAAGGACCAGCACCACGGGGCTTCAACTTGGATTGTCGTAGTAGTGGAAATCTGTCCTTGTGTAGATGCACCCATACCATGTCGCCAGGCTTGAACAAAACCTCCTTTCTTGCTTGATTCCTTGTAGCAACAATGTTCATGCCTTTCTTCTCAATAGCCTCTCGAGTCTTCTCATGAATTTTCTTCACATATTCAGTATGTTTTGATGCCTCCATATCAACTCTCTCATGCAAAGGTAGAGGCAACAAATCAAGTGGCGTCAATGGCTTGAAGCCATACACCACCTCAAAAGGACAAAGCTGAGTAGTCGAATGCACAGCCCTGCTGTATGCAAACTCAACATGTGGCAAACACTCTTCCCACTCCCGTAGATTCTTCTTTATCATAGTCCTCATCAATTGTGATAGTGTTCTATTCACCACCTCCGTTTAACCATCTGTTTGGGGATGGCATGTAGTACTGAACAATAGCTTCATTCCCATCTTCCCCCATAAGGTCTTCCAAAATTAGCTCATGAACTTCACATCACGGTCAAAAACAATCGTGTTGGGTACTCTATGTAATCTCACGATGTCCCTGAAAAATAGGTTGGCAATATGCAACGCATCGTCGCTTTTGTGGAAGGCAATAAAATGAGACATCTTAGAGAACCTATCCACTACCATAAATATAGAATCATGACCTCTCTGTGTTTTAGGTAGACCTAGCACAAAATACATACTAATGTATTCCCATGGTGTAGTAGGTGCAGAGAGAGGTGTATACAAACCATGAGGCTTCAACTTTGATTTGGACTTGTGGCATGTAATGCAACGGCTCACAAATATGTACACATCACGCCTCATCTTGGGCCAATGAAAGGGATCATCAAGCATGAGCAATGTCTTCTCACGCCCAAAGTGACCCATCAAACCTCCAGCATGTGATTCCTGCACTAAGAACAAATGCAACAATGATTCTAGAATGCATAGTTTGTTAGCTCTAAACAAATATCCATCATGTATATGATACTTATCCCATGCGTTTCTAAGAGCACACAAACGATATGGTTCAGTAGAATCATGATCAGTTGCATAAAGTGCACAATAACTTTCTAATATAGGAATTTTAACATCAAGAATTGTCAATATCATGTTTTTCCTAGACAAAGCATCAGCAACTACATTCTCCTTTCCCTTCTTATACTTAATGATGTAAGGAAAAGATTCAATAAACTCAACCCATTTAGCTAATCCTCTATGCAAGTTTGATTGAGCTTTCAAATACTTCAATGCTTCATGATTAGAATGTATGATAAATTCTTTTGGCCACAAATAATATAGCCAAACTTCAAGAACTCTAACAAGTTGCTGACTCGTATATTAACGAGCACATTGGGGAACCCCAAGAGGAAGGTATGATGAGCACAACAGTAAGTTTTCCCTCAGTTATGAAACCAAGGTTATCAATCCAATAGGAGCAAGGAAACACCCCAAAGGTGTAGCTAGCTGAACTTTGGCAGGGCGCACTACCGGTGCCAGCAGCAACGTGGAGACCTGCACAACACAACCACAGAACTCTGTCCCCAACTTGCGATGAGGTTGTCAATCTCACCGGTTTTGCTGAAAACAAAGGATTAAACGTATCGAGTGGAAGAAAGTAATAGTTTGTAGAAAGTAAACACAAAGCAGTAAACAGTTGATTGTAGATTGATAGTAAAAGAAAGGACTAGGGTCCATAGTTCACTAGTGGTGGCTCTCCTTAAGATAGATAACATGTTGGGTGAACAAATTACAGCGGGGCAATTGACAAACATCAAGAAAGCATACAAGCATATACTACTCATCTTGACTCCTTTGAGATTCGATTGGGCATTACAACATTATACATAGACTGCCATCCAACTGCATCTATGACTAATAATCCACCTTCAGGTTATCATCCGAACCCCCTCCAGTATTAAGTTTCAAGCAACGGATAATTGCATTACAAATTGCATGTAAAGTAAACAATACGATTGTTCTGTGAACAAAGGATTGTTGTTTTCTCCCTAATAGCAACAGCACATCTAGTACCTTAGAGATTTCTTTCACTTCCTCAAATTACCAGAGGCATGAACCCACTATCGAGCATAAATACTAACTCTTGGATTTGCTAGCATCTACTTGGCCAAGATAGCTACTAACAACAGAAAGCATGAAAGATCACAAATAACAAAGACAGGATAGAATCAATAATCAATCTGAAATAGCATCTCAATATCCATCGGATCCCCGCAATCACAACATGCAGAATTACAAATAGATGATCTTGATCATGAACGGAGCTCACAAGATCTAAACATGATAGCAAAAAGGAGGAGAACCAGCCATCTAGCTACTACATGGACCCGTAGTCTAGAGATGAACTACTCACGCATCACACCGGAGGCTTGCATGATGATAAAGAAGGCCTCTAGGGTGAATTCCCCTCTCTGGCAGGGTGCCGGGAAGAGCTTCAGATCCCTCCCGATCTAGGGATGGAGATGATGGCGGCTACAGACTCTTTCGTGGATTTTTGATCGGGTACTTAGGGTTTATGTATCGGAGGCAATATATAGGCAGAAGGAGAGGCCGAGGGGGTGCCTGGGCTGGCCACACCACCCCCTGGCACGAGCCAGGCCTGGTCGCATGGCCAGGTGGTGTGGCCGCCCTCTGGCCCTTCTCCGTCTCGTATTCTGGCTCCAGGTGTCCCTCAGTGAAAAATTGACTTTGGCTTTTGTCCCGTCCAATTCCGAGAATATTCATTTTCTGACTTTCCTGGAACCAAAAACAGCAGAAAAGCAGGCACTGTGGCTCTTGTTAATAGGTTAGTCCAAGAAATCATATGAAAAGTACTCCAAAGTGTGGACAAAACATAAGAAAGTAGATAAAACCAAGCATGGAACATCAAAAATTATGGATACGTTTGCAACGTATCAACATTCCCAAGCTTAACTCCTGCTCGTCCTCGAGTAGGTAAGTGATAAAAAGAAAGAATAATTTTTGAGGTGACATGCACCATCATAAACTTGATCAAAGTATTTGTAAAACATTCAAAGCTGGGATCATAGTACTTCGACCATAACATGAAAGACAAAGTTCTAGCAATAAGACAAAGCAACTATGTTGCAACATGAAAAGGCATGAACAAAAGATTAATGAATAACAATGCTTTGCAAGACGTTTGTTTGTTTCACATAAAGAAAACATAGCATAGTAGTATTCAGCTTGTCCCTCATAGAGTAGCAAACATAAATGCATAGGACACCTTCAAAGTTCATAAGAGTGACTACATGCAAATAGTTTAAAACAAGCAATATCAAAGCTATGCATCAATCAACAAGTCTTAGGACAATGCACATAGAACTAAGAATGGCCACTATGCTCTCAAAGTAGGTGCATAAAGGTAGAAGGTGGAGACTCAACATAAAAGTAAAAGAAAGGCTTTCATATAAGGAAGTAGGGACTCAAGTCTCATAAAGAGCTTCCAAAAATTATGTTACTTAATAGCTTTCAGCTCTCATTGCCCCTATCATAAGCATCTTGAAGTGATTAAGGTTAAAGTGAACAAACTATGGTGTATATGCTTGACGAAGTATAAGTTGGAAATCTCATGTCCCTTGAATACGAGGGCCGCTCCTCATGCTACTCAAGTTTATTCACCGGTAAGTTCTTGTCATCATAAGTACATGTGTATCATAGAGAACCGCCAACGGGGTACCCCTTGCCCGATGATACGGAAGAATCCCCATATCAAAATGACAAGGCAAGTAGACAACGAGCATCTCAGCAATCTTCTTATTTACCATGGGCATATGGTGCTTTTTCTCTCTTTCCTCTTTTCTCATATTTTTTCTTTTTCTATTTTTTCTTAATATCTGACTCTTTTTTATAAGAAGAATGCTTCATAGACAGCTCATTATGGTTACACTGCAGGTTTCCACCATGACAGCATGGATTAGACCAGCGGCCCAGGCGTTTCTCTAACACATATACATAACTCCATGGACTTACAAGCTCCTATTTTATTTCACACCGACAACATCCATAGACAAAAGAGCATGATATCAACTAGGTACAAAGTACAAGTGCAATGTTGAAAGCGTTCCCCATGACAACATGGTTCTGCTAATCCCCAACAAATAAGTGCAAGCATATACAACATAGACGACACAATGGTTCAAGTTTATTAAGGGCAAGAAAAGTAAAGTGTTCCATCAAGTTCGTGAGAGCTTTAATCACTAGTTTTCTCATAACAAGTTTAATTTGGAAGGTAGATAAAACATGAATATACTTGGAATAGCATATGCTAGTAGGTAGGTATGGTGGACTCTTTTGGAGTAACTTGGTTTTAGGAGTTGGATGCATGAGTAGAACTTGTACTTGGTTGTGGAGGCTAGCAAAAGACTGGGAGCGACAAACTAAGAGAGCAATAATGGCCATAATCATGCAGAGCGACAAAACATCATTAATCAAAGCATAAAGTGATACTACAAGTTGAAAACTAAAGGATCATAAAGGCTATAGTGACTTGGGATAGTCATAACATGGTGTGATCATGCACCAAGTCAACCCAAATAAAGCATCAAAGGAGAATACCACAATACTATGCTTTAATATGCTAAAACAGCGCATGATTCTTCAAAGGCACATTAAGCAATCTCATTTGTTTATAACAAGTCAGGCTACAACAAATAATACTAAGCATAAATCCAAAATAATATCGAGCATGGCATGACAAAGCATAGGCCACAGTCAAAAACAAGCTCTCTTTACCACTTAAGCATGAACTTTCCTACTCTTTTGCAAACCAAACCAAACTATTTGAAAACAAATGTATGAAAGAGGGGGTCCAACCAATTTATTCAACAAACTAAGAAAACCAAGCAAACTAAAAACCAAAACAAAAACGAAAAAGAAGACGCTCCAAGAACAACACAACTGTGCATAAAACAATAAAAATGAAGCGTTTGGAAGAAACCTAGATTTTTTATTGATGAAGAGGGGGATGCCTTGGGCATCCCCAAGCTTTGACGCTTGTACTTCTTGGATATTTCTTGGGGTGACACGCGTGGCATCCCCAAGCTTGAGCTTTAGTCCATCCTTCATCTCATTACTCATTCCTTACATACACCTGAAATTTTTCCTTCATACAAAACTTCACACAATCTTTATTAGCAACATTAGTGCACTCAAGATAATAGGTATTTAGGTTCAGTTCTAATACCAATAAACTTCCATTAAAACACTAGCTACTGTATCACTTCCCTCAAAAAGCTCAATTCCCCAAAAGAACTCAAAAAGGAACCAACAAGAAACAAATGCAGAAAATGGCAGAAATCTGTCAAAATAGACCATTAGGTAAAGATGAATTTTTTCGAAGACCTTCTGTTGCTCAAATCGAAAAGTGTTGAACTAACGAAAGTTAGATAACAACCTGGGGCAGAAGCACAAAAATTCACGCCTCAAAAGGACGTACAGAGATTTTACACGAATGTTTAAGGTGAAGCACAAAAATCTGTTTCGGGACAGCAACTTTCCCAATCATTACTTCTCTCTCATTAGAGGTTACTCTTGGCACAAAAAGCAAATAAAAAGGATAAGGAGCGGTTATTACTAAAATAATAACTTCCAAAACTCATCTAAAACTTTTGGGTTATCTCCCAATAAGTACTTTTCATTAACGCCTTTAAGTTAGACATAAGAAGCAAGAAAAAGAATCAAGTGTTCTCAAATGAAGAAGCATTAAAACCAAATATCTTGCCCTTACCTCTCTTACTTTTATTCTTAACCTTGGGGAACTTTTGAATGCTTGGTGGAGAAAAAAGTGCATGGTGCCCTTTTCCGCATCTATTATTGCTCCAAGGAGTTTCAATAGGGATCTTCCAAGTGTGATTTGTCCTTTTCCTACACATTCAATAACAAGATAATCAGTAGAAACCATTTTCCCTAGGATCTTTGTAAACACTCCTTCAGCTATTCCAATGGGTAATATTGTGGCATTATTAGCAAGAATTTTTTTTCTCCTCCTTCAGAAAGCTCCCAAAGATTCAAAGATTCATAAATATCTTTGGGCATAAGACAAAATTCAGACATGATATAAGAGCGAGCATGAAAAGTTTCATTGTTTATAGCAATCTTTACTGTGGGAAGCCATTCTGAGGGTTCAGAATTTATTGGAACATAGTTATGATGCTCTCTAAGCGTGTTATAGCAATCTTTCAAACTAGTGGTGCTGGTCTCAAGAGTATTCAATCTAGCAAATATGTTTATGAAAGAAGAATCAGATTTGCTAGGCAAGTTGTAAGTAAAGACCAATTTCTTTATGGCATTAACAACATCATCCTTGTTGCATTGGAGGAAGTATCCTCCCACAACAACATCTAAAGCATATCTATAGCAAAGAGCAATTCCAAGGTAGAAACTGCTAAGGAACAAGCTTTGAGTCATTTTAGGTTCGGTTTTTTCATGTAAATCAGAGATTCTAGACCAAGCTTCTTTGAAACTCTCTTCAATTCCTTGTTTAAAAGTGAAAATCATTTCCTCAGGTGACATAGTGATTGGATCAATGCTAGACATAATGGCAACTTAAGATAGGAACTTTTTTTGTGTTTTTAATAAAGAAAGCAAACTTGTAAAGCTATTTTTTTTGTGTTTTTGATAAAGAAACAAGCAAACAAAGAAAAAAGAAACTAAGAAAAACAAAAACAACAAAGTAAAGAGATTGGTTATGAGGGAATCCCCTTGTGAAGATGTCCTTGACTCCCCGGCAATGGCGCTAAAAAAAGTACTTGCTGACTCGTGTATTAACGAGCTCGTTGGGGAACCCCAAGAGGAAGGTATGATGAGCACAGCAGTAAGTTTTCCCTCAGTTATGAAACCAAGGTTATCAATCCAGTAGGAGCAAGGAAACACACCAAAGTTGTAGCTAGCTGAACTTTGGCAGGGCGCACTACCGATGCCAGCAGCAACGTGGAGACCTGCACAACACAACCACAGAACTCTGTCCCCGACTTGCGATGAGGTTGTCAATCTCACCGGTTTTGCTGAAAATAAAGGATTAAACGTATCGAGTGGAATAAAGTAATAGTTTGTAGAAAGTAAACACAAAGCAGTAAACAGTTGATTGTAGATTGATAGTAAAAGAAAGGACTGGGGTCCATAGTTCACTAGTGGTGGCTCTCCTTAAGATAGATAACATGTTGGGTGAACAAATTACAGCGGGGCGATTGAAAAACATCGAGAAAGCATACAAGCGTATACTACTCATCTTGACTCCTTTGAAATCCGATTGGGCATTACAACATTATACATAGACCGTCATCCAACTGCATCTATGACTAATAATCCACCTTCAGGTTATCATCCGAACCCCCTCTAGTATTAAGTTGCAAGCAACGGATAATTGCATTACGAATTGCGTGTAAAGTAAACAATACGATTGCTCTATGAACAAAGGATTATTGTTTTCTCCCTAGTAGCAACAACACATATAGTACCTTAGAGATTTCTGTCACTTCCCTAGATTACCAGAGGCATGAACCCACTATCGAGCATAAATACTAACTCTTGGAGTTGCTAGCATCTACTTGGCCAAGATAGCTACTAACAACGGAAATCATGCAAGATCACAAATAACAAAGACATGATAGAATCAATAATCAATCTAAAATAGCATCTCAATATCCATCGGATCCCCGCAAACACAACATGCAGAATTACAAATAGATGATCTTGATCGTGAACGGAGCTCACAAGATCTAAACATGATAACACAAAGAGGAGAACCAGTCATCTAGCTACTACATGGACCCATAGTTCAGAGATGAACCACTCACGCATCACACCAGAGGCTTGCATGATGATGAAGAAGGCCTCCAGGGTGAATTCCCCTCTCCGTTAGGGTGCCGGGAAGAGCTTAAGATCCCTCCCGATCTAGGGATGGAGATGACAGCGGCTACAGACTCTTTCGTGGATTTTTGATCGGGTACTTAGGGTTTCTGTATCGGAGGCAATATATAGGTGGAAGGAGAGGCCGAGGGGGTGCCTGGGCTGGCCACACCACCCCCTGGCGCGGGCCTGGCCTGGCCGCACGGCCAGGTGGTGTGGACGCCCTCTGGCCCTTCTCCATCTCGTATTCTGGCTCCAGGTGTCCCTCGGTGAAAAACTGACTTTGGCTTTTCTCCCATCCAATTTCGAGAATATTCATTTTCTAACTTTCCTGGAACCAAAAATAGCAGAAAACAGGCAGCTGGCACTGTGGCTCTTGTTAATAGGTTAGTCCAAGAAATCATATGAAAAGTACTCCAAAGTGTGGACAAAACATAAGAAAGTAGATAAAACCAAGCATGAAACATCAAAAATTATGGATACGTTTGCAACGTATCACAAGTGCATACAATTCTTTATCATAAATAGGATAATTCAATCTAGCACCAGCAAGTTTCTTAGAAAAATATGCTATAGGGTGACCCTCTTGCATTAAAACGCCGCCAATACCTATACCACTAGCATCACATTCAACTTCAAATTGCTTCGAAAAATCAGGCAATGCAAGTAATGGTGCAGAAGTAAGCAAACATTTTAATGTATCAAATGCAATATCTTGGGTTGCGCCCCACAAATGGCACACCTTTCTTAGTTAATTCATTCCATGGTGCAGCAATAGTACTAAAATCCTTCACAAAGCGCCTATAGAAACCAACTAAACCATGGAAACTACGCACTTGACTCACATTCATGGGAATAGGCCATTTCTTTATTTATTCAACTTTAGATTGATCTACTTCTACCCCATGCTTAGATACAACATATCCCAGAAATATGACCTTATCTTTTGCAAATGTGCACTTCGCAAGATTAGCATACAATTTCTTATCATGCAATACTTGCAAAACTTGTCGGATATGACTACAATGCTTAGTTTTGTTGTGGCTATGGATAAGTATATCATCAAAATAAACAACCACAAAGTGACCAATAAATTCTCTCAAAACATGATTCACTAATCTCATGAATGTACTAGGTGCATTAGTAAGACCAAACGGCATAACTAACCACTCATACAAACCAAATTTTGTTTTGAAAGCAGTTTTCCATTTATCCCCTTCTTTCATCCTAATTTGATGATAACCACTACGCAAATCAATCTTAGAGAAAATAGTAGCACCACTCAATTCATCTACCATATCCTCTAAGCGTGGAATAGGATGACGATATTGAATAGTGATGTTATTAATAGCTCTAGAATCTACACACATGCGCCATGTACCATCTTTCTTAGGTACTAAAATAATAGGAACATCACAAGGGCTAAGAGAAACATGAATGTACCCTTTATCCAGCAATGCATATACTTGTTTCTGCGTCTCCTTTGTTTCTTCAGGGTTGGTCCTGTAGGGTGCATGGTTTGGTAGTGTGGCGTCAGGTATCAAGTAGATTTGATGCTCAATGCCACACAATGGAGGCAATCTTGCGGGCACATCTTCTAGAAACACATCACCAAAATCCTGCAAAACAGTAGATACACCAAGAGAAATAGGGGTCATGTCATTAGAAACCAATACCTCACCCTTACACATGAGCACAAGCAGCATGGCTGTAGGATCCTCACGAAACTCTCCCATATCTTCTTTGGTGGCTAACATCAAAAGATTAGGCACTCTCTCTCTCTCTCTTTCGTTATATCACTCTTTCTAGGCTCTATTACATCATGTACAGCTAAAACACTATCTCGCCTATCTACAGATGCATCCTTCAAGTCCACTTCTATCTTTTGACGAGATTCATTCACAATCTGTTGTGGTGTCATTGGCTGCATATTAATTTTCTTGCCCTTGAATTCCAAGTGATAGGTATTGGCTCAGCCATTGTTTTGCACATGGCGATCATACAACCAAGGCCGACCCAATGAAAGATGGGAAACAGTCATAGGAACCACATCAAAATCAATAGAATCCTTGTATGGCCCTATTTCAAAATTCACACGTACCATATGGTTTACCTTCATCTCACCATTGTCACTCAACCATTGTATGTAGTATGGCTTGGGATGAGGGAAATAAGTCAAATTCAGCTTGGCACATAACTCCTTTCTTGCAAGATTTCTGCAGCTACCTCCATCAATGATTACTTTGCGAGCTTTGTTAGGGCCAACTAGTGCTTTGGTTTCGAACAAGTTGCAGCGCAGAAAATCAACAATAGGCTGCACACTAAGTATACATGGAGACACCACAATGGTTGGCACATGCTCAGGGAAAGCATCCATACCTTCCTCGCTGTCATAACCATCGTCATCAGCACAATTAGGTTCAACTTCATCTCCACTATCAAACTCACCTTGTTCATTGACAAACATAACCTTGCGGTTTCGACAATCTCGCTTGTAGTGGCCTCTACCTCCACAAGTATGCCACTCCACATCATGAGTACGCGTTGTTGACATATTGGAACCCGAGCTAGCAGTAGGAGCAGCAGGTTTCTTGGCATTAGAACCATAGGATGGCATTGGAGCATGCCTGGCCAAAGATGGTGAAGGGTGGCTAGTAGCCCGCTGCAGGTGGCACCATAGGAGGTGGCAGTGTAGACCTTGCTGAAAACCGACTGGTAGGCGGAAACCTTGCATGTGACTTTGCCTCTTTAGCTAACGGTGACTCAGGCTCTCTAGCATGATGCAATAGTTCATTCATAGTCTTGTACTTGTGATGATGAACAATACTCTTGATTAGTAACTTCAAATTGTTGAGGAATCGTTGCATGGTCATCTCAAGGGATTCACGAACTCTAGCACGCTGCATAAGCATCTCCATCTCCATGTAGTACTCATCGACTGACATGGTTCCTTGCCTCAATTGTGTCAACTTGTCAAAAACTGAACGCAAGTAGTTGGTGGGTACAAAACAGTCCTTCATGATGCGCTTAATCTCTCGCCAAGTCATCACAGGAAGTTCATTGTCATCCCTTCTATTTTGCACAATAGCATCCCACCAACGCAAAGCATATCCATCAAATTCTGACGCTGCAAGCTTTACCTTCTTGTCTTCTGTATATTCATACAAGCGCCAGAGCTTCTCAATCTTCAACTGCCATGTGAGGTAATCTTCAGGATCAAGTAAGCCATCAAACTTGAGAATTGAGAATTTTGGCTTGCCCAAACCATCATCAACGGCTTGGTTAGGCACATGTTGAGCACGCCCAACAGGAGCCCATCCGCGTGCATGTGCAGGTGCAGGTGCATGGGGATTAGCACGTCCCCTGCCAAGATTTGGGGCAGCACCAGCAACACTTCCTTCATCATCATCTTCAACAGCATCATCGAGTGGTTGTTGCTGCCATTGCTCAAGTGCTACTATCAAAGCATCAATCGAATGCTGCAAAACTGCGACATTGGTATTTATCATTGTCACTTGTGTTTGAATGTTAGTGGCTGCCTCTTCATTATCTCTCAAAACCACTTGCACGTCCTGAATAGTCTTGTCAATGGCATCTATCGTGCTAGTAAACACACTTGTCAAATGAGATTTCAATGCTTCTTATTCTCGCCAATTAACAAGATCTTCATATTTCTTTTTATGTGACACAACATCAACATCACTAAGAGACATGATTAGTAGGTTAGTGCAAAAATCAGAATCTGTTTGGTGGAACACTCACAACTCACTCACAACTGACAAGAAAGCAGATCTTACCGTTCCCAAGTGAATAGAGATGCATTACCAAAACAAAATCAAAGACTTATGCACTGATGTGATGAAGTGAATATCAAGGGTATGGAGAACGATCATAGGGCACACAGGTTATTTATGGTGGAGCTCTAGGTATGGTATTCTAACTACACCATAAACAAGTCCTAGTGCTGATCGTACAAAAACTCAAGAAACACACATGTGGAGATAAACGTGGCAATGCAAGTATGAAGGGTGTTGCACTGCGCTGGAGAGACACTAGCAAAGCTCAAAGTAATCAGGCACAAGATTGCTCAATCTACCGGTGCACAAAGATATCACTAGGCCTCTTTCTCAATTCTCCTTCTCTTTCTATTTTTATTTTGTATTGAATCTTTCTCTTTTTTGCTTTTTCTTTTGCTATATTCTCTTTTTTGAATATGCATCACACTATGATCATGACCAAATTATAATGTAAAACACCAAAAACCTACAAGCAGCCTGTAAGAGCGGAAACTAATCTCAATAGGTAGGTTCCTAACCCCTTTGAATAGAATGGTTGTAGCTAAGTTTTGGAAATTGCAAAATATCACAATTATTATATTTGTGTCGTGGCAGAAAAACGGGTCAAAACTGTGTCGTGGCAGAAAAACGGGTCAAAACTGTGTCGTGGCAGACAATCCGTAACGCGACAGAGAAACAGGCAAAAAACATGCAGCGATAGAACATTGGCAGCAGAAGCTGGCTCACGGCAGAAAAACGCGTGGAAAACGTGTCGCTGCAGGAAACTGATCTGTGGCAGACACGGACTCGCGGCAGAGAAATGGGCTGTTTCTGTGTTGCGACAGAGTCGGAGACCGACTTTTTTATATTCTGACTCGGCCAAGTGGTACACAACCAGGAATCTATGCTAGGATCAGATCTACCTTGTGGCGGCAGAAATAATTGATGGGGAACACATATGAACAACTATATCTACTCAACAAAATTGAAACTAGACTCCTACAAATTTCTATAGAGCAGATCTACGAGAGAGACGATCAGCAACTAAAACTTGAAAACAATGTAATCTAGGATATGGCAAATCTTTTTGTGAGGCTTTTTCTGTATAGGACTAAACAAAAACTAATCTATGGATGGATTTGTGGATTGCCCACCGAGTAAACAAGGAAATCTGATACCAAGATGATATGGTGTGGCCCGATCTTCTCAGCAAGCTGATATGGGGTGGCTCGGTCTTCTCAGCAAGCACTTGTCGATGATGATGGTGGATGATAGATAACTAGTGTGTAGCTATGATCTCTCCCGCTTGAACCCTGATGTCAATGCAACAGCTCTCGAACCTTGTAGGATATTCACAACACCACACTCTTGCGCACGTAGCCGTCGACCATGATCAGTAGTTTGCAATCTACTAATTCCCAGTGGAACAACAGATCACACTCAATTATAGTTGGTAAAATCGATCACAGAGTAATTCTAGAGGTTCTATGAAAGAAACTACTCCAAAATAGTTTTAACGTGGTCTAAACCTAACTTGTGTGGCGCCCCGTCTATTTAAGAGGTTTGGGGTGGCGGCCTAAGCTTGGGACGACTTGGTCCCACCTAACTATGATACAAACCGACCCAAAGTTGGGTTCGGCTCAGGGTTCTACCGTGGCAGAGTTTGGGCCCTTTTCTATCCCACGACAACCTGCTGTGGTAGAAAAGGAATATGTTTTTGTGCCGTGGCAGCCTGCCGTGGTAGGAAAACGCGTCGTTTCTCTGCCGTGGCAGAGATCCTGCCATGTGTTGATCTTCTTCTTGGTAGCTCCTTGCGCTTCCTCCCTCTCCTCCCTCGCGCATTCTTCATTGATCAACACCCCATGCTCCATATGCTTCAGCTCCTCGCTCCGTGCCACGCCTTCTTCTCCCATACAATAGCACAAAGACTTAGGTAATGTAAAGTTCTTATAAATGAAAGCATCATGGTCAACTAGGAATTAATTCACCTGGTAGTTATTATTGATTTGACTCAATATTTCCTTCCAGCTCAAGCAGTCAGAATCATCATAATCCATATATATCCTCATCACTTTATGGACTTATATTTGCATTGAGTTTTACTTGTAGGATTTGTCCATAGGCAATGCTTGAACCATATGTTGGCTTGAAGGTTGGGAGAAGAAGAAAGTGAAGAAGATCAAGTCTTGACCAAGGTTTCAATAAGTGATACGAAAATTGAAGGAAATATGCCCTAGGGCAATAATAAAGTTGTTATTATGTATTCCTTCTATATGATAGATGTTTATTTTGCATGCTATAATTGTATTGATAGGAAACATCAATACATGTGTTTTTAATAAACAAAAGGGTTCCTAGTTATGCCTCTCTTATAGACTAGCTTGTTGATTAACAAGATGATCAAGGTTTCCTGATCATGGACATTGGATGTTGTTAATAACAAGGTCACAGCATTTGTGAAATGATGTGATGAACATTCATCCGAAGTATAGCATTATGATCAAGTCATTATGTTGCTAACACCGGAAGAGTATCTTGATAACATCAAACGTCACACCGTAACAGGGTGACTATAAAGATAGGTTCAGTGCTACGAAGGTATTATGTTGAGGCTCATGGATCAAGAGTGAAATTTGTCAATCCAGATAACGGATAGATATACTCTGGGCCCTCTCGGTGATATCACATTAGGATAGCTTGCAAGCAAGTGATGTGATCACTAGAATGTTATATCACGGGAACGAGAAAAGAGTGCATGTCGGTAACGAGATCAAACTAGATATGGAGATACCGATGATCGAATCTCGGACATGTAATATATCGAGGGACAGAGGGATTTAGTTACAAGCGTTAAAGGTTCTCACGATCACATGAGTCATCGTTGAATGTGTAGGAGTCAGTACGGATCTCCAGGTCCCGCTGCTGATTATTGATCGGAGAAGGGTCTCGATCATGTCTGCATTATTCGTGAACCGTAGGGTGGCACACTTAAGAGGTACCGGACACCATTTTGGAGCACATATGTTTCAGACGAAAGAATTGCAAAGCGCAGGAATTGTTTCAATAGAAACCGGAAATTGTTTCGGGTGAAATTGCAGAAGGTGGTTCTGCATGTGATATTGAAATATTGCAAGGGGCTATATGTGAATGTTTGTTAATTAAAGTAATTAACAAAATTCTGAATAAATTTAATAAAAAGAGTTTTATTAAATGAGAGAGCGTTAAATTTGGAGAAATTTAATGCATTTAAAGTGGAGACTTTAAAAGGGAATGTGAAGAGGCATTTTAATGTGGGGGGGTTACCACCACATGAATGGGGGAGGTGAGGGGTCACCCCCATGCGCCGCCATGGAGAGAGGCACCCTCCTGCTATAAAAGGCCATCCATTCCTCCTTCATCCTCACACCTCCTTGTGAAGGATCTCTCTCCCCCTCTAGAATTATTCCCCCATGGTCTCGGATTAGCGAGATACATGTTCTCGGTGGCATTTCGTCTGGAAGGAGTTGCTGCTTCCGCTAGATCGCTGGAGCGAGGAGGTGGAGGTTGTCTGGTGGCTTGAACGTGTGTGCGAGTGCGGATGCGCCGCTGAGTTGCGGCGCTCGGACTTCCTCATGATCTTGAGATTGGCAAGTGTACGACTACATCAACCACGAGTTCCTACTCGTTAACAAAGCTCGTTGTCTACGAGGGTAAGTTCTCGTTGGATGTATGTCCACCCGTTGCTTTGTACCTAGTAGATAGATCTTGGCGTGTAGTTCACACCGTAGGATTTTTTTTGTTTTCTATGCTGCGGACCCAACAGTTGATACTCTTACAACACACCTAACGTGTAAGTTCCATAGACCTTGGACTTACACACAAAGGAATGATAAAGATCATACCACGATGCATATGATAGTGATCAAATGCAAGAACCATATCATTTCACTTTACACATATGATGCTTGCATCTTATATTGCTTGTTTGGCATTTTAGTAGCATTATAAGATGATACCTCATTTAAATATCAAGATAAAAATGTGTTGTTCCTGAAGTATGCACCGTTCTATGGATCGTGTTTCGACACATCACGTGATGATCGGGTGTACTCGACTCTGCGCTTTCATACAACGGGTGTAAGACAGTTTTACACACGCGAGTACTAAGGTTCTTACTTGGCGAGCCTAGCATGTATAGACATGGCCTCGGAACACGGACTGAAAGGTTAAGCATGAGTCATATAGTTGATATGATGCCCATATAGATGCTCACCTTTGAAGCTACACCAACTCACGTGATGATCGGACTTGTTGTAGTGAATTTGGTTCATGTAATCACCAAAAATACACGAGGGATGTTGTTTTTGAGTGGGAGTTTAGTTGAACTCAATCTATCATAAACTTAGTCTAATAAACTTTACAAATTATGTTGGAGATGGCACCACCTTCTTTTAATTTCAATGTGTTCATGGAGAAAGAGAAACTTGCTGCAAATGGTAGCAACTTCACCAACTCGGCCATGAATTTGAGGATTCTCCTCTTTGCTGCACAAAAGCAATATGTGCTAGAAGCGCCGCTAGGCCCCCCATTAGCTCCTGATGCCCCTGACGAGGAAAATAATGTCTATGTGACTCGTCAGGAGGACCACAACTTAGTTCATTGCGGCATACTATATGGGATAGAGCCAGAACTTCGAAAGCATTTCGAAAATGGCCATGCCTTTGATACCATGGGTGAATTGAAAATGATTTTTGATACGCATGCTGCCATAGAGAGTTATAATGCTTTAGAAAAGTTCTTTAGCTGCATAATGGAAGAGAATAACTCCGTAAGTAAGCACGTACTCAAAATGTCTGGGTACACCGATAAGCTTGTGTCCTTGGGAATAACGATTCCCATTGATTTAGGCATACATCATGTTCTCCAATCTCTGCCACCTAGCTACAAGAGCTTCGTGATGAACTATAACATGCAGGGCATGAAGAAAACTCTCCCTGAGCTTCTGTCAATGCTTAAGACTGCAGAAGTGGAGATTAGAAAAGAACATCAAGTGTTGATGGTCAATAAGACCACCGGTTTCAAGAAAGACAAGAAGGGTAAACAGAAGGGAAAGAAGGGCGGCAAATCTGTTGCTGCGCCTGAAAAGAGATCCCGGGCTGGCCCTAAGTCTGATATCGAGTGCTACTATTGTAAGGGGACTGGCCATTGGAAGCGCAACCGCCCCAAGTATTTGGCGGACAAGAAGGCCGGCAAGGCAAACAAAGGTATATGTGATATACATGTTATTGATGTGTACTTGACTAGTACTCGCAGTAGCACCTGGGTATTTGATACCGGATTAGTTGCTAATATATGTAACTCGATATAGGGGTTGTGGAACAAGAGACAACTAGCAAGGGATGAAGTCACGATGCATGTCAGCAATGGATTAAGAGTTGATGTGATCACCGTCGGAATGCTGCCTCTCCATATGCCATTGGGATTAGTGATAAACTTAAATAATTGTTATTTGGTGCCTGCGC
Source organism: Avena insularis (assembly GCA_023614405.1). Classification (NCBI taxonomy): domain Eukaryota; kingdom Viridiplantae; phylum Streptophyta; class Magnoliopsida; order Poales; family Poaceae; genus Avena; species Avena insularis. Next base: position 335,464,262 of record CM042688.1, read on the forward strand.
TGAGCATGAACATTGTATCCGAATCGTGTTTATTGCAAAGCAGTTATTCGTTTAAATCAGAAAACAATGGTTATTCGATTTATATGGATAATATCTTTTATGGTCATGCACCCGTGATGAATGGTTTATTTCTATTGAATCTCGATAGTACTCATACGCATATCCATAATGTTGATGCTAAAAGGATTAAACTTAATGATGATATATCTGCATATATGTGGCACTACCGTCTAGGTCATATTGGCATTAAACGCATGAAGAAACTCAATTCCAATGGACTCTTAGAATCACTTGATTTTGAATCATTTGATACATGTGAGCCATGCCTTATGGGCAAGATGACTAGAACGCCGTTTTCCGGTTCAATGGAACGGGCGACAGATTTATTGGAAATCATACATACTGATGTATGTGGTCCAATGAGTGTGTTGGCGCGAGGTGGATATCGTTATTTTGTTACTTTCATAGATGATTTAAGTAGATACGGGAATATCTATTTGATGAAACATAAGTCTGAAACCTTTGAAAAGTTCAAGGAATTTTAGAATGAAGTGGAAAATCATCGTAATAGAAAGATCAAATTTCTGTGATCCGACTGCCGAGGAGAGTATCTTAGTTACGAGTTTAGCGCACACATGAGAGATTGTGGAATAGTTTCACAACTCATGCCTGCCGGAACACCACAACATAATGGTGTGTCGGAACATTGTAATCGTACTCTATTGGATATGGTTCGATCTATGATGTCTCTGACTGACTTGCCACTGTCATTTTGGGGTTATGCACCAGAAACCGCTACATTCACTTTAAATCGGGCACCGTCTAAATCCGTTGAAATGACACCGTATGAATTATGGTTTGGAAACAAACCTAAGCTGTCATTTCTTAAAGTTTGGGGATGTGATTTTTATGTGAAGAAACTTCATCCTGATAAAGTTGAACCCAAAGTGGAAAAATGCGTCTTCATAGGATACCCTAAAGAAACAATTGGGTATTCCTTCTATCACAGATCCGAGGGCAAGGTTTTCGTTGCCAAGAATGGATCCTTTCTAGAGAAAGAGTTTCTCGCGAAAGGTGTGAGTAGTCGAAAGGTAGAACTCGGAGAGGTCATTGAACCTTCTCTTCATGAAATGGCGAGTGGCGTGGCACCGGAAGTCGTTCCAGCGTTGACTTCACCAAATGAAGAAGGAACTAATGATAATGATCATGAAACTCTGAAAGAGGACACTACCAAACCTCACAGGTCAAGCAGGACATGTACAGCTCCTGAACTGTACGGGAATCCTGTTGTGAATTTCATGGTTGATGAAATAGATGACCCTGCGACATATGAAGAAGCGATGATGAGCCCGGATTCCAACAAATGGCTATAAGCCATGAAATCCGAGATGGAATCCATGTACGAAGACTAGGTTTGGACCTTGGTGGACTTACCTCACGACCGAAAGTCCATTGAGAATAAAATGGATTTTCAAAATAAAAACTGATGCTGATGGTAATGCAACCGTCTATAAAGTTCGACTTGTCACAAAAAGGTTTCAACAAATTCAAGGAGTTGACTACAATGAGACATTCTCTCCCGTAGCGATGCTAAAGTCAGTTAGGATTATGTTAGAAATTGATGCATATTTCAATTATGAAATATGGCAGATGGATGTCAAAACTGTGTTCCTCAATGGTAATATTGAAGAAGAGTTGTATATGATACAACCAAAGGGTTTTGTCGATCCTAAGGATGCTAACAAGGTGTGCAAGCTTCAGCGATCCATCTATGGACTGAAGCAAGCATCACGGAGTTGGAATCTCTGCTTTGATGAGGTGATCAAAGAGTTTGGATTTGTCCAAACTTATGGAGAGTCTTGTATTTACAAGAAAGTGAGTGGGAGCAATTTGGAATTTCTGATATTATATGTGGATGACATATTATTGATTGGAAATGATATAGATCTTATAAACAGTGTTAAAAGTTATCTAAACAGCAAATTTTCTATGAAGGACCTTGGTGAAGCGTCATATATATTAGGCATAAAGATCTATAGAGATAGATCGAGACGCCTAATAGGGCTATCGCAGAGTACATACCTTGATAAGATTTTAAAGAAGTTTAAAATGGACGAAAGTAAGAAGGGGTTCTTACCTATGTTGCAAGGCAAGACATTGAGTAAGACTCAAAGTGCGGCTACGACGAAAGAAAGAGAGATAATGGATAAGATCCCCTATGCTTTAGCCATAGGCTCTATAATGTACGCCATGCTATGTACAAGACCGGATGTGGCACATTCTATTAGTTTGACTAGTAGGTACCAGTTTGATCCAGATTTGGAACACTGGATACCGGTCAAGAATATCCTTGAGTACTTGAGAAGAACTAAGGAAATGTTTTTTGTATACGGAGGTGAAGAAGAGATGGTCGCTAATTGTTATGTCAATGCAAGCTTTGACACTGATCCGGATGACTCTAAGTCTCAATCTGGATACGTATTTCTCATGAACGGAGCAGCAGTTAGTTGGAGGAGCTCCAAACAACCCATTGTAACAAGGTCGACAACGGAGGCAGAATATATTGCTACTTCAGAAACAACACAGGAAGCAGTTTGGATGAAGGAGTTCATTACCGAACTAGGTGTGGTTCCTAGTGCGTTGGATCCAATGGTGATCTATTGTGACAACAATGGAGCCATAGCCAATGCAAAGGAACCAAGGTCTCACAAGAATTCCAAGCATATTAAGCGCCGGTTTCACTCCATCCATGAGCATGTCAAGGATGGAGATATAAAGATTTGTAAAGTACATACGGATGTCAATGTAGCAGATCTATTGACTAAAACTCTCCTTAGAGCAAAACATGATCAACACCAGAACTCCATGGATGTTAGATTTATCACCATGTAACTAGATTATTGTCTCTAGTGCAAGTGGGAGACTGAAGGGAATATGCCCTGAGAGGCAATCATAAAGTTGTTATTATACATATTCCAAGTATATGATAGATGTTTATTTTGCATGCTATAATTGTATTAATTTGGAAACGTTAATACATGTGTGTTTAATAAACAAAAGGAAAGTTCCTAGTTATGCCTCTCTTATAAACTAGCTCATTGATTAACAAGATGATCAAGGTTTCCTAATCATGGACATTGGATGTTGTTAATAACAAGGTCACAACATTAGTGGAATGATGTGATGAACATTTATCCAAAGTATAGCATTACGATCAAAGTCATTGTGTTTATATTGCTATAACATCTAACGAAGTAATCCTAGTCCTTAGACCATGAGATTATGTTAATCACTAACATTGGAAGAGTATCTTGATAACATCAAATGTCACACCGTGAAAGGGTGATTATAAAGGTGGGTTCAGTACTACGAAAGTGTTATGTAGAGGATCATGGATCAAGAGTGGGATTTTTCCATCTCGATGACGGATCAATATTCTCTGGGCCCTCTCGGTGATATCACATTGGTTAGCTTGCAAGCAAGTGATGGGATCACTAGAATTTTATATCACGAGAACAATAAAAGAGTACATGTCAGTAACGAGATCAAACTAGCTGTGGAGATACCGATGATCTAATCTCGGACATGTAATATATCATGAGACAAAGGGATTTAGTTACTAACGTTAAAGGTTCTCACGATCAAAAAATTCATCGTAGAATGTGTAGGAGTCAGTATGGATCTCCAGGTCCCGCTTCCGATTATTAATCTGAGAGGGGTCTCGATCATGTCAGCATTATTCACGAATTATAGGGTGACACACTTAAGGGACACCAACACCATTTGGAGCAAATATGTTTTAAATGAATGAATTGCAAAGCGCTGGAATTATTTCAATAGATACCGAAACTGTTTCGGGTGAAATTGCTGAAATTGGTTCTGCATGTAATATTGAAATGTTGCAGGGGGTTTTATGTGAATGTTTGTTAATTAAAGTAATTAAAAAAATTCTGAATAAAATTAATAAAAGAGTTTTATTAAATGATAGAGCATTAAATTTGGAGAAATTTAATGCATTTAAAGTAGAGACTTTAAAGAGGAATGTTAAGGGACAAATTTATGTGGAGGGGGTTACCACCACATGAATGGGGGAGGTGAGGGGTCACCCCCATGGGGCGCCGGCCATGGGGAGTGGTACCCCCCTCCTCCTATAAAAGGCCACCCCTCTCACCCTTCTTCCTCACACCTCCTCATGAAGGATCTCTCTCCCCCTCTAGTATTATTCCCCCATGGTCTCAAATTAGCGAGATACATGTTCCCGGTGGCATTTCGTCTAGAAGGAGTTGCTGCTTCCGCTGCATCGCTGGAGCGAGGAGGCGGAGGTTGTTTGGTGGCCTGAACGTGTGTGCAAGTGTGGATGCGCTGCTGGTTTGCTGTGCTAGGACTTCCACACAATTTTGAGATCGGCAAGCGAACGACTACATCATCCACGAGTTCCTACTTGTTAACGAAACTTTGTTGTGTTCGAGGGTAAGTTCTCCGTGGATGTATATCCACCTGTTGCTTGTATCTAGTAGATATATCTTGGCTTATAGTTCCCACCGTAGGAAATTTTTGTTTTCTATGCTGCGAACCCTTTAGAAGCAGACGAACTTGCGCACGGTGGTGTTGGGAGGAAGAAGAAGGCAATGGCTCTGGTAAGGAAGAAAAAGGAGAACTTGACCCCTTATATCCCTCACCTTCCCCAAGATTTGTGCAAAAGTGAATAGTAACCATGCCACGCATCGTGGAAGGAGCCGGGTAACCTCCTCGCGAGGATTATGCCGCCTCGATCTCCGCGCATGCATTGAAACGACGCCTCGGTTCTGCGAAAGGCAGACCCACCAACGATTGTGCTGTCAGTAATGTATGTCAGTGACGTGACTTAACCTTGACTTATGTCAGGTTACATCAAAGACCAAGTTCTGGCTTAGTTTGAATTTCAAGCTGGAAATCTGAATAATGTATTCATAGGTTCGACTCGCTTTAAGACTCAAATCCTACACTTTATTTTGAGTTTCAGGAACCCTTCAAGATTCTGCAAGCCGAAGATGAATCAAGGTAGGCGATGAAATCCGACTCTGGATCTTGGAGGCTTCCGGGGGCTGTTGTTCGGGATATACTTTCCGGGTATCCTCATTGTGCCTCGCTAACCAGGGTGGCCCACTTCCGGTTAGAGCTATGCTTCACGGGCGACCCAGTCAGGGAGAAGAGACGGAGTCTAGTCTGGCTACGGGAAGGCCCAGAAGACTTACCGACCTAGGCATGTGTAGTTACTTGTAGTTCAAGATGTACGCTATAACCTACTCTGAGTCATAGCCGGATAGGTCTCTTCTGTAAACCCTAGGCAAGATATCTATATAAGCCATCCTTGGGACCAGCCTTTAGGGCACCCCACAATAGTCTACAATCTCAACTCGCACAAGTGAAACCCTTGTAACCCATATTTCGGCTTTGCTGTAATACTGGATTGCTAGCAGGAGTAGGATCCGTCCACCATTGGCAGATTCGAACCTGGGTAAACTTGTGTGCTCACCGTCTTAGAACATCGTACGACTCACACCCCTATCTTCCACACGCCTCGAGGACCCCCTCGTGGCGTTCTTTTCCTCAATCCAACGACACCACACACAATCAAGTGGTTGTGGTGATGCAACCTCTGTTACACTTGTGCACCATTGCATTGGCCAGTTGCATTCCAACATGTTCCTTGGATTTTTGACCATGGTTTGAACATTGAACATGATTTCTGACCATTCCAACCACATTGAACATGTTCTTAGGCTTTCTGACCACATGACCACGCACACTCAAGTGGGTGTGGTGATGCAACCTCTGTCACACTAGTGCTACATTGCATTTGTTAGTTGCATTCCAACATGTTCTTGGGCTTTCTGACCATTGTTTTACACATGGAGTGTCATTGCATTCCACATGTTCCTAGGATTTGGGACCATGGTTTGACACATGGAGTGTCATTGCATGTGTTCTTTTCCAAACCACAATGATCCACATGACCACACACACTCTTGTGGGTGCGGTGATGCAACCTCTGTCACACTAGTTCCCAATTGCATGGTAGTTGCATTCCAATATGTTCTTAGGCTTTCTGGCCATGGTTTGACACATGGAGTGTGATTGCATGTTTTCTTTTCAAAAACACAATGATCCACATGACCACACACACTCAAGTGGGTGTGGTGGTGCAAAATCTATCACACTGGTGCTCAATTTATGTGGCAGTTACATTCTAACATTTTCTTAGGCTTTCTGACCATGGTTTGACACATGGAGTGTAATTGCATGTGTTCTTTTCCAAACCACATCCCTTGATCGACATGACCACACACACTCATGTGGGTGGTGATGCAACCTCTGTCACACTGGTGCTCCATTGCATTTGGCAGTTGCATTCCAACATGTTGTTGGGTTTTCTGACCATGGTTTCATACATGGAGTGTCATTGCATGTGTTCTTTCCCAAACCACATTGATCCGCATGACCATACACTTAAGTGGGTGTGGTGATGCAACCTCTGTCAGATTGGTGCTCCATTTCATTTGGTAGTTGCATTCCAACATGTTCTCGGGCTTTCTGACCATGGTTTGGCACATGGAGTGTCATTACATGTGTTATTTTCCAAGCCACAACCCTTGATCTACATAACCACACACACTCAAGTGGATGTGGTGATGCAACATCTGTCACACTAGTGCACCATTGCATTTGGCAGTTGCATTCGACCATGTTGTTTGGCTTTGTGACCATGGTTTGAAACATGGAGTGTCATTGCATGTTTTATTTTCCAAACCACATTGATCCACATGACCACACACATTCAAGTGGGTGTTGTGATGCAATCTCTGTCATGCTAGTACACCATTGCATTTGGCAGTTGCATTCGAACATATTCCTGGGCTTTGTGACCATGGTTTTGCACATGGATTATCATTGCATGTGTTCTTTTCCAAACCATAATGATCCACATGACCACACACACTCGAGTGGATGTGCTGATGCAACCTCTGTCACACTGGTGCTTCATTATATTTGATAGTTGCATTCCAACATGTTCTTGGGCTTTGTGACCATGGTTTCACACATGGAGTGTCATTGCATGTGTTCTTTCCCAAACCACATTGATCCGCATTACCATGCACACTTAAGTGGGTGTGGTGATGCAACCTCTATCACACTGGTGCTCCATTTCATTTGGTAGCTGCATTCCAACAACTTCTCGAGCTTTCTGACCATGGTTTTGGCACATGGAGTGTCATTGCATGTGTTATTTTCAAAGCCACATCCCTTTATCTACATAATGAAACATAGTCAAGTGGATGTGGTGATGCAACCTCTATCACACTAGTGCTCCATTGCATTTGGTAGTTGCATTGCAACATGTTCTTAGGCTTTCTGACCATGGTTTGACACATTGAGTGCCACTACATGTGTTCTTTTCCAAACCATATTGATCCACATGACCACATACACTCAAGTGGGTGTGGTGATGTAACCTCTGTCACACTAGTGCACCATTGCATTTGGCAGTTGCGTTCGACCATGTTCTTGGGCTTTGTGAGCATGGTTTGACACATGGAGTGTCATTGCATGTGTTCTTTCCCAAACCACATTGATCCACATGACCACACACACTGAAGTGGGTGTGGTGATGCAACCTCTGTCACACTGGTGCTCCATTGCATTTGGTAAAAGCATTCCAACATTTTCTTGGTCTTTCTGACCATGGTTTGGCACATGGAGTGTCATTGCATGTGTTCTTTTCCAAACCACAACCCTTGATCAACATAACCACACACACTCAAGTGGATGTGGTGATGCAACCTCTGTCACGCTGGTGCTCCATTGCATTTGGTAGTTGCATTGCAACATGTTATTAAGCTTTCTAACCATGGTTTGACATATGGAGTGTCATTGCATGTGTTATTTTCCAAACCACATTGATCCACATTACCACACACACTCAAGTGAGTGTGGTGATGCAACATCTGTCACACTAGTGCACCATTGCATTTGGCTGTTGCATTCCAACATGTTCCTGAGCTTTGTGACCATGGTTTGACACATGGAGTGTCATTGCATGTGTTTTTTCCAAACCACAATGATCCACATGACCACACACACTCAAGTGGATGTGGTGACGCAACCTCTGTCACACTGGTGCTCCATTATATTTGGTAGTTGCATTCCAACATGTTCTTGGGCTTTCTGACCATGGTTTGACACATGGAGTGTTATTGCATGTGTCCTTTTCCAAACCACAATGATCCACATGACCACACACACTTAAGTGGGTGTGGTGATGCAACCTCTGTCACACGGGTGCTCCTTAGCATTTGTTAGTTGCATTCGACCATGTTCTTTAGGTTTTCTGACCATGGTTTGACACATGGAATGTCAGTGCATGTGTTCTTTCCCAAACCTGATGAGGATATATACATGGATTACGATGATTCTGACTGCTTGAACTAGAAGGAAATATTGAGTCAAATCGATGATGACTATCAGGTGAATTCATTCCTAGTTGAACATGATACTTTGATTTATAAGAAGTATGTACTCCCCAAGTCATTGTATTTGTGTATCATTAGGATTGAAATATTAAAGAGTGTGGTGCACGGAGAAGAAGCAGAGCTGCAAGAAGAACAAGCACTGATTTCCAATCTCAGCAAGTGCGCGAGGGAGGAGAGGGAGGCAGACGCACTAGGAGCAATGAGGAGATCAAGCATGTTCTAGCGAGAGGTGTGGCACATCAAGAATTACACATTGGAGGTGCACCATGACATATGGCATGTGCGCCAAGTAGGCCGAACCCATCTACGAGTCAGTATGTATCAGTTTGAGTCAAACCGTGTCAGTTTGGGCCAACATATGGCTATTTTTAGGCCCGTTTAGAGGGGAGGACGCCCCAACCCTCATATATACCTCCGTAGCCACCACAGTTAGGGTTAGACCATGTTAAAATATTTTAGAGTTGGTTCTTATTAGAACCTTTGGAATTACTTGTGATCGAAATACTTGCTGCAATTGAGTGTGATCTGTTGTTCTACTGGGAATCAGTAGATTGCAAACTACCGTTCGTGGTCAACGGCTGCGTGCGCAAGAGCGCGGTGTTGTGAATATCCCACAGGTTCGTGAACTGTCGCATTGGCGTCAGGGTTCGAGCAAGATACTTCATAGCTACAGGCTAGTTATCTATCATCCACCATCATCATGGCCAACTGCTTGCTGAGAAGATTGGACCACCCCATATCAAAACCACATTGATCCACATGACCACACACACTCAAGTGGGTGTGGTATTGCAACCTCTGTCACACTGGTGCTCCATTTCATTTGGTGCTCCATTCCATTTTAGGGAGGAAGTGGTCAAAGGTATCCCTCTCAAGCAACCTTGCAATCAAGATACAAGAAGTCTCTTGTGTCCCCAACACACCGAATACACTTGTCAGGTGTATAGGTGCACTAGTTCGGCGAAGAGATAGTGAAATACAAGTGGTATGGATAATTATAAGTAGTAACGGTGCCAGAAAAGAGCTTGACAGGTAGGAAGAGACTAACGACAATCTGAAATAAAGATGGAAGCAAGCAAACATGTAACATATCTAGTTGCAAATGGTGTTTCAATGCTTAGAAACAAGGCCTAGAGATCATACTTTCACTAGTGAACACTCTCATATAAATATCTTCTCTTCATGATACTCCCCTGAACTACTCTCCGGTTGGACACTCTAATCCATGGTAGGGCTCTAACAACACACCTCAAAGTTCGCTTTCCCCATCTAGATAACCCAACACTGTCACCTTGAGCACTAGATGGTTCCAACAAACACCACAATTTCATAGAGACACCCAACTCCAAATATAACTCATGACAAGTATTTATGTAATCTTAGCCAAAGTGCCACACGGTGTGCACACTATCAACTTCAAACACGTGGGGATAAGCAGAGATGCATTAAAGCACTTGAGTAGCACAATAGATCTATAGATCACAAAGCTCATGATCTCAATAAGATCAAGCATAGAGAGAGATGAACACATAGCTACCGATAGAGCCCTTAACCTCGAGGAAGAACTACTCCCTCATCATCATGGGCACCAGCAACGGCGATGGAGATGGTGGTGGAGATCGATGGAGATGGCTCCAGGGGCAATTCCCCGTCCCGACAGGGTGCCGGAACAGAGACTTCTGTCCCCCGAATCTCCTCTTCGGTGGCGGCGGCGCTGTGGAGGTTTTCGTGGGTTTCTCCTAGATTCTTTTGGGTTTTCTCATCGGGAGGCTTGTTATAGGCGAAGAGGCGAGGCGAGGACGCAGCCAGGGGCCCACACCCCCTGGTGGCGCCACTAGGGCTGGCCCCACCACCATTGGGTGTGCCCACCCTGGTGCCCTACTCCGTCTCTCCTTCGTGTTTCAATGTTGCTCCGGGAAAAATAGGAATATTGGCTTTTAACCCGTCAAATTCCGAGAATATTCATTTTTTAGCTTTTCTCAAACCAAAAACAACAGAAAATAGGCAACTGGCACTATGGCATATTGTCAATAGGTTAGTTCTAGAAAGTGTATAAAAATACCTCAAAGTGTAGACAAAGCATAGGACAAATGATATAAAATAAGCATGGTGCAGCAAAAATTGTAGATACGTTAACATAGCATGAAAGATATAGTTCTAACAATAAACATAGCAACTATGTCATAACATGAAAAGGTACAAACAAAAGATTCATGAATAATAATGCTTTGAAAGACGTTTATTTGTTTCACATAAAGAAAACATAATTATAATGGTACTCAGCTTGTCCCTCGTAGTGTAGAAAAACATAAATGCATGTGACACGTTCAAAGTTCATAAGGGTGACTAGATACAAATAGTTTAAGAACAAGCAATATCAAAGTTATGAATCAATCAACAAGTTTTGGGACAATGCACATTAAACTAATAATGGCCACTATGCTCTCTCAATAGGTGCATAAAGATAGAAGATGGAGACTCAACATAAAAGTAAAAGAAAGGCCTTCATAGAAGGAAGCAGGGATTCAAGTCTCATAAAGAGCTTCCAAAAATTATGGTACTTATTAGCTTCCAGCTCTCATTACCCCTATCATAAGCATCTTGAAATGATTAAGGTTAAAGTGAACAAACTATGGAGTATATGCTTGACAAAGTATAAGTTGGTAATCTCATGTCCCTTGAATACGAGGGCCGCTCCTCATGCTACTCAAGTTTAGTTACCAGTAAGTTTTTGTCATAGTAAGTACATGTGTATCATAGAGAACCGCCAATGGGGTACCCCTTGCACATGATACAGGAGCTATCCCATAATCAAAATGACAAGGCAAGCAGACAATGAGCATCTCAGCAATCTTCTTATTTACCATGGGAAAATGGTGCTTTTTTCTTCTCTCTTTCCTCTTTTCTCATCTTTTTTTCCTTTTCTCAATCTCTATCTCTTTTTTATAAGAAGAATGCTTCATAGATTGCTCACTATGGTGATGTTGAAATTTTCCACCATGATTAGGCATGGCTTAGGCTAGCGGCCCAGGCGTTTCTCTAACACACATACATAACTCCATGGACTTACAAGCTCCCCTTTCATTTCACAACGACGACATCCATAAACGAAAGAGCATGATATCAACTGGGTACAATGTTGAAAGCGTTCCCCATGACAGCATGGTTCTGCTAATCGCAACGTATAAGTGCAAGCATATACAACATATATGACACAATGGTTCAAGTTTATTAGGGGCAAGAAAAGTAAAGTGTGCCATCAAGTTCGTGAGAGCTTTAATCACTAATTTTCATATAACAAGTTTAATTCGGAAGGTAGATAAAAACATGAATATACTTGGAATAGCAAATGCTAATAGGTAGGTATGGTGGACTCTTTGGAATAACTTGGTTTTATTTGGAGTTGGATGCATGAGTGGAACTCATACTTGGTATGGAGGGTAGCAAAAGACTGGGAGCGACCAACTAAGAGATCAATAATGGCCATCATCATGCAAAGCGACAAAACATCATTAATTAAAGCATAATGTGATATTACAAGTTGAAAACTAAATGATCATAGAGGCTATGGTGACTTGGTATAGTCTTAACATGGTGTGAGTATGCGCCAAGTCAACCCAAATAAAGCATTTAAAGGAGAATACCACAATATTATGCTTTTAATATGCTAAAACAACGCATGATTCTTTCAAGGCACATTAAGCAATCTCAATTGTTTATAACATGTCATGCTACAACAAAAATCACTAAGCATAATGTGAGATCCAGGCACATGGCTTAATAGGATTGATAGGATACCCATATCAACAAGTTGCAACTTCTTTTCCGGAAGCTCATTCGAAAAAAACTCTAAGGTTAAGCATGCTTGGCCTAGAGCAATTCTAGGATGGGTGACCGACTGGGAAGTGGGTAACCAGGTGCGCACGAGTGATGACAAAGTGCGTAGGAAAGACTAGTGTTGGTCTGTGGGGCCAGTCTAGATATCCTATTAAGCTGCCATGAGTGACACCCCCCGGGCCTAGGAGTGGACAGGGTGTTACAAAGTGGTATCAGATCCGACCCTTGCGATTACATGGGTGTGTGCGGGTTAGTGGCGGGACATGTGGAGCATGGCGCGTGTGGCCCGGAGTGGACACGGCATGGCACATGTGCCGGCACTGGACGCACAAATGCGTGCCAAGAGGGAACATTCCTGGGGTGTGCTTGATCGATGAGGGCATCGATCTTCTAAAGGGTGGGTGTATGTGAGATCCAGGCACATGGCTTAATAGGATTGATAGGATACCCATATCAACAAGTTGCAACTTCTTTTCCGGAAGCTCATTCTAAAAGAACTCTAAGGTTAAGCGTGCTTGGCCTAGAGCAATTCTAGGATGGGTGACCGACCAGGAAGTGGGTAACCGGGTGCGCACGAGTGAGGACAAAGTGCACATGAAAGACTAGTGTTGGTCTGTGGGGCCAGTCTAGATATCCTATTAAGCTGCCAGGAGTGACACCCCCCGGGCCCAGGAGTGGACGGGGTGTTACATCTCTATAACACCGTCGAATCGACCCTATACAAGTTTTAGCCCTTCCCGCCAAGCCCGCATAGAAACGATTCAAGGACACCCACCAGGCACTTTCGTGCGGGTGGAAAACGAAGTAATATCATTACACAATAGTCCACGATGGAACCCACAGAACAGATATATATACAACAACGACTCACTAAGTCAAGAATACAGATATACATTACAAAGATCCAAATGAAATTGAAATCGATACAACATCCGAGTACGGATAAGAAGAAAATTGAGCTAAGAGCCCTGAAGAATAACCAATGGCGTTCATAACCCTGCCTAGGCCAAGCCGGAAGGGTAACCCTACTAACGACGTCGATCTCAAACCTGCTAAAACAAAAGGGGTGCCGACAAAGGGCAAAGGAAAAAGAGGAGCGTCAGTACTGAGGCCAGTACACGGCGAGGCTAGAATTCGGCGGCTCTCGCCTACATAGGTATGGTGGACTGAAGCGGCAGCGAAGCATGCACTATACAACCTATAGAGACTCGATATAACTGTCGGCTATTAGAGAGGGGTAAGAAAGACCCATTCGGAACCAACCTTATACTAACACCAATCATACCCATCCTGGTATTTCCACCTCGAGACCAAGCGAGGAAGTCAAACCGAGGAACTCACACAGTTGGCAGTTTTATTCATTCCATTATAGTTGAAGCACTTACTAGTCAGATATAGATAGTATGAGTCATCCTGATAGCATAAGTAGTGGGCTGTTTTAGTTAACCATTCAGTTGTAGTTGCCGTACTTACTAGTCAGATACAATTAGCATGTGACATCCCAAACCCAGCAGTTGTTGGCACTTTTATTTCATTCCATTGGAGTTGTGATACTTACTAGGCAGGTATAACATGACACGATACACCCCAGTTCCACCAGTTGTTGGCACTTTTATTATCCATTCCATTATAGTGAAGCTGATTACTAGTCACATATTAAGTCAAATTTATAACACTACTTTAGTTATACTTGTCTATGATCGAGATACTATGCTCCAAGTCGTCCATAACCACGGACACGGCTTTCAGAAAGATTTACCCCACAGGGTTGCACAAATAGCAACACACACACGATCAACCTCGGAAAAACCAAATCAAAACCCAACGAGGCTTTCATGACAAAACAATCACAGGATTCATAAAATATTTCAGGGGGCCACCCCACTAAGCTACCCGCAACAATGTTGGCCGGCTCCGAGACGGACCCAGGGTTTGCGTCAATGGCTGTAAACAACTAGGAACCCGAAAGTGTGACTGGGCTTGTCGATACCGCGAAAACATTCCGCATTCCAAAACAGTACAGGTGCTCCACGCAGAATCGTAAATAAAGCAGTAAAGCATGGCATAAGTACAGGATAGTAATAAAGCCCCAAACTAGTTTGTGGCCCCAAGAAATAAGAAATGAATCAAGCTCTGGCTAAGGGGGATCCATAGGGTCTCCCGGATGTGGATAGTGTGAATAGTCAAGGAACAGGTATCAAGTACTCGGGGCCTACAGGACACAAGTGGACATGAAAAACCAAATAACAGATATTGCCCACCGGTGCCTCTTTCATTAGTTATCCTAGCAATTTAATAGTTGTATTTAAAGTCATGATCAATTCCACCATTAAGCGTCTCCATCATTAAGCATGTGCCAACCTTTTAACCACGATGGAACAACAACGACACGAAGCAACACCTGAGCCAGCAACTATTACTCGCAGGGCCGACTATCTATCAAACAACGGGCAATAGGAGGTGTCCAAGGCAATATAGAGGCTGCAAGGATTATAAATGCTGCACGGAAACTAAAGCATCGCAACACGGATAGCAATAGATCAACAGGAGGAAGTAAAGACTATAAATGCAAAATAGGTAGAAAGGGGGAGATTGCTCGCCTGGGAAACATAGCCGAAGGTACATTATCCGAAGAACTTGTCGATACTCACATCAACTCATCGGCCTAATCCACGAAGAAGCAAAGCACTAAAATAAACACGGGATGCACTATTTAATACTACGGCAGAAGACCGGGCATGATGCATGTATGATGCATGACATGGCAAAGATGCGGTGCAACTAGACAATATTAAGCGGAACCAGGGTCCCGACAATTAATTAAGTGGTTCATGTTGTTTAGATACCCCGCAGTTTAAATGTTGTATGAACAAGGCAAAACATGGCATCAGTTCGCTACACCAATTTAAATGGAGCCAATATAAGACTAGATTCGCCCACATATGGGCTCCATATTTAATTATGAGTGAATCGGCATAATGCCCCCAAACTACCAAACATGTATGCAAGCATGAATAATTTAATATGCAACAATATGGATATCATATTATAAAATAGGGTCTCATATAGGGGATTACATTAAGGGCGAAGGTCTTGGTTCTGAGAGGTTCGAGGCTAGCGGGATCAGTCTTCAGACTCCGGGATCGGGCTTCGGGATCCGTGGGGAGAGCATGGTGGTTCCACATCAAAGGCCTTGGGGTTCCGTGTCGACGATCTTGCCATCCGGGGTCTCGGCATCTTCGGATAACGGGTCGGAGGGCTTGGTGGTCTCCGGGTCCGGACTTGATGTGATTCACGACATCAGACGGTCTTGTGGAGCTTGTCGGATGCCGGGGTCGATTGGTCGACCTTGATTGCCAGGGTGTTCCGAATATTGTGTTGATATTAGCTTGGAGTTGTAATGTTCTCCCGTTCGGACTCGAGCAGCTACAGCCCACCGTAGTACTTGCGTCGTTGGCCAGAAGCGCAGCAGCAGGGGACAGACGCGACGCCGGCGTTGTACCACACAGGGTCGACGCGTGCGGGAGAACTTGGGGCCGCGGGGCTTGAGGGCCCCAGGGCGACGCTCGATGCCGGGGTGCAGAGACGAGGGTCGGAGGCGCCCAGGGAGCGGAAACCGGCAGCATCCGCTGGAGATCTTGGCGCGGCCAGAGCGAACAGGGGCGAGCTGAGCGGAGACAAGGAAGGGTCGGCGTCGTGGGGTGCAGAACCTGGCGAGGACCATGAAGGATGGCCGGCAGAGAGGAGGTCGCAGGGCAGCGCTGCTCGAGAAGGGCACCGGTCGGAGAGGTGCAGGGGGACGAGCTCGGGAGGTCGAGGATGGGAGGCGGCGCAGCCGATGCAGAGGCCGACGGCGGCGGGGGTTGAGTAAGAGAGGGGCTTCGAGAAAGAGGAGGTCCCGTGATGGTGGGGAAGAGGGCGGCCAGCGACCGGCGGCGGGGTCGCGGGCTCTGGCGACGGCGGGGCGTGACGCGACCGGACGCGGGCGAGGAGATGCTCGGGCCACGGGGCTCGCGCGGGTGGCCGCGGTTAGCGGGGAACCGAGCAGGGCGGCGGCGGGGTGCTCTCGGGCGGAGGAAGAACAGGTCGCGAGGCCCGCGGTAGGTGGCGAGGATCCCGATGTGGGGAGTGTGCGCGAGGCCGAGGTGGGGCCTTGGTAATGCGGGGTGGGGACCGTGAACGAGGAGTGGAGCGTGTCGGGGTCCAGGGGCGGTCGTGTCTTAGCGGGGTGGGCCAGAAAGCGGGGTTGTGCGCGCGTCCGTGCGACGCACTGCGTCTGCGTGTGCGTGATGCGGGTGGGGTGGTGCAGCGGGGCTTGCGGGCGCTAGATAGCGAGACCGCGTCTCTGCTGGCGGCGACTGCGTGCGGTAGGTGGGAATAGGGACTGGTGGTGGGTGGTCTAGGTTTAGGGTTTGGTCTAGGTGGCTGTGGGCTGGGCCTTCCGGGGTAGTAGGTGGTCCGACCGGTTGAGCCTCTGGTCTGGCCGGTTAAACTGCCTCCCCCGGTACAAAAGAATAGTTTTATTATTTTATTTTATTTTATTTTAATAGCCTTTTGTAAGTAATTTGTAGACAAAACAAAATATCCGGAAGGACCAGGTTTTACATTTGAAATAGGGAGGAGGTATTTAGAAAATAAAGATAGGCTTTTAGAGAAATAGTTTTAGGCAACAAATGCATGATGACATGACGAAGCTCAAATGCAATGTGGCATGATGACATGAGCATACGATCATGATGATGCACAAAACAAAAATACAGCGATTTTCTAGTAGTGGTTTTAGCGGGGCGCCACACATAAAGCCAAAACTATATCAAGCATGACATGATAAAGTCTAAGCCACGGTCAAAAACAAGACTCCTTTTATACCACTTATGAGCATGAACTTTCCTACTCTTTTCCAATCCAAATCGAAAACTAAAGCTAAACGCAGTGCTAGCAAAGGAAAACACTCACAAAACAATAAGAGTGAAAACTAGAGTGTTCTAGGCAATGAATAACGGGGTGTGTCTCTCTCCAAAATAATTGTGTTGGGATCCAACCAACTTATTTAAGCAAACCAAACAAAAGAAAACTAAAACCAAAAACTAAGATGCTCCAAGAACAACACAATTGTGCAAGAAACAATAAAAATGAAGTGTTTGAAAGAAAACCTAAGATTTTTATTGATGAAGAAGGGGATGCCTTGGGCATCCTCAAGCTTTAACGCTTGTACCTCTTGAATATTTCTTGGGATGACATGGGGTGGCATCCCCAAACTTGAGCTTTTGTCCATTCTTCATCTCATTACATCATTCTTTCCCTACACCTGAAAATTTCCTTCATACAAAACTTTACACAATCTTCATTAACAACATTAGTGCATTCAAAAGATAATAAACCTTTAGGTTTTAGTTTTAAAACAGCAAAACTTTCATTAAAAACACAAGCTACTGTAGCAATTCCCTTAAAAAGATCAATTCACTAAAAAGAACCAAAAAAGAAATCGATAAAGAGGCAAATGCAAATAATGGCAGAAATCTGTCAAAACAGACCAGCAGGTGAAAATCTATTTTATCGAAGACCTTATGTTTCTCAAATCAACAAGTGTTGAACTAACAAAAGTTAGCTAACAACCTAGGGGATTTATTCAGAAAATTACAGCTCAATCTGACATACAGAGGATTTTCACGAATTTTTATAGTGAAGCACAAAAATCTGTTTCGGGACAACACTTTTCAAAGTCTTACTTCTCTCTCATTAGAGGTTACTCTTGGCACAAAAATCAAATAAAAAGGATAAGGAGAGGTTATTACAGAAGTAATAACTTCCAAGACTCAAGAAAATTATTGGGTTATCTTCTAATAAGTACTTTTTTCTTTAACGCCTTTAAGTTAGGCATGATAGTTTGAGAAGATGCTCACATAAGAAATATGGATTGAAGTAAAAGAGAGCATCAAGAAGCAATTCAATACACATAAGTCTAACCCACTTCCTATACATAGGAATCTTGTAAAGAAACAAGTCATGAAAGCACAAAGTAACAAGTATAGAAAAGCAAAACAAGTGCCACTTCAAGACTTTCAACATAAAGAGGGGAAACTTAATAATGTTGAGATATATAAGACCATGTTTTCCTCTCTTATAATAACTTTCAGTAGCAACATGAATAAAATTAACAATATAACTATCGCATAAAACATTCTTATCATGAGCCACATGCACAAAATGATTATTACTCTCCACATAAGCATAGTCATTCTTATTAATTATAGTAGGAGCAAATCTCTACTATCTAAAAAGGACGAATTTCCTCTGTTTCCTCCAACTAGGCAGGAACAATTGATCTCGGCCTTTAAATCTATCAGTTCTAACGCTTTGGGACTTCCCAATGACATTGTGCGGCGTCTCTGATTTGCACTTCCACCAATTAATAGCGACAATTTCTCTACTATCTAAAAAGGACGAATTTCCTCTATTTCCTCCAATTAGGCAGGAACAATTGATCTCGGCCTTCAAATCTATCAGATCTAACGCTCCAGGATTTTCCAATGATATTGTGCGGCGTCCCTAATTTGCACTTCCACGAATTAATAGCGACAATTACTAGCAGCAATTACTAGCGGCAATTACGGAGTAAAAAAAGAGGCCTTAAAGATTGTTTCACGAAATATGAATGCAATTACACCGTGATTCTCTATCTCTACTTACTTAAAAAGAACGACCTATTTCGTTTCCTGGTAGGCGAGCGTTTCGCTCGATACTTCCGTCGCTCCTCAGTCGCAAAATCCATCGGAAGGGTAGGTTGAAAAAAAGGCCAATGGAAACTGCCCGCATGATTCTCGCGCTTCCCTGAAACATCGCATGATCCACACAATCGTTGCGCCTCTGCAAAAAAAATCACGTACAACAGTCCCACACAACAAGCACAAACGCCTTTCCGCAGGTCCACGGGAGCTCGACTGCTGCAACTGCCCTCATCGCCAGATCTCCACGACCATCGCGTGCCATCCCGCTGCGTCGTCCGGCCGACGATCCTCCCGACCCATCCGATGGCCAAATTACGCGTCCCGCAACACCGTCCGGCCACCACGATCTACTGCAGGTGCACACCAAGTTATATAATGCAGTCTTAGGGCCATGATCCAACGATTTGCAGGTGTAGGTCATCGTCCCGCAGGACCGCCCGGCCACCGTGATCTACTGCAGCCAATGCAGTCATAGACCCATGATCAACGGTTTTCAGGTATAGGTCATCTTCAGAGATTCCTTTCTCGGATCATTGCATGAATTATGGCTCTATCCATTGGTCATATTCTTGATTCCTTTTTCAGATCGTTGCATGAGTTCTGCCCCCCGAGCTTTCTTGATGGTGGTCTGAAATTGTGTTGGCCTTACATGAATAATTATTTATGAAAGTAGTAACCAGAGACAATTGTTTGAAAATACAATATTACACCTCAGATTACACCTGAGATTATGACCATGTGCTTTCGCAGCGAGATCAGATGGTGCCATCAAATAGTTTTTCTTTCTATACACCAAGGCCCACAACATACTTAGTGATATGTGCAAGTTCCATCTGAGTTGATTTCTTGATGTGACTGCGATAAAAAATGAACATCATAATATACATGCAGTAACAAAAGAAACTAATGCAATTTGTATTTTTCTGTTTGGGTGACACTGATCTGAGCCTTAGGTATTCTATTTCGTAGGAGACCTCCATCGGCAAGTTCAAGATCAAGAGGACCGCGAACTCGTCGAACATGCAAGTGACATTTGCCAAGCGCCGATCCGGTTTGCTGAAGGATGCCCGCGAGATCCACGTGCTCCTCGACACTGAGGTTGGTGTCATCATTTTCTCTAGCACGGACAAGCTCTACGACTTTTGCACTCTCTTTATGTTTTCAGGGCCCTATTTTCTTTGGAACCGGTCGCAAAGATGCAATATGTAGCTTGTTTCTAGGCTACCATGGACGAGTACCAGATAAAATCCGGGAAGATACTTTGGGATGAGAAGCACAAGGTTCTTGTCTGATCTACTTTGGCAAATTCTTTTCGCACCAATAATCAAATAAAAATATTCAGAATTTGCAAACCCTAGAAATGTATTCAGAGGAACAATGCAGAGATCGACATGGTGAAGAAGGAGAACGACAACATGCAGATCGAGCTGAAGCAAGTGCTCGGGAGGACATACTGATATCACAATTCACTTGGACAGTCACAAATTTCACCAGGCTCAGTGCGAAGAAGCATTCCTCATTTTTTTTGTTGTCGGTGGATACAACCAGTGAGCCCTTGGCCCTCTTGGCTTATTACTCTAGCTGCAACTACCAATGTTTTCAGAATATTTTATCTTGGTAACAACTGTGGTTTTGATATCGGTGTGTTCTTAATTTCCCTAAGAGGAATAACATGGAGCAATTATCAATGTACTTGGATATTGCCGACTTGGCCCATATGATTGGAGCTGATCTACTCAATTTAGCTTGGCGTGCAAGGTTTTCCAACAAGATGGTGTTCGACAACAGCTACAAGCCCGGAAGACTATAGACGATGTGCATGGTGCAGAGTTTTCTTTAAGCAGATTGTGATTGCTAATCTGGACTTAACCCATGTTTCCGTTTGCAGGTCTTCTGAGGGATTCAACAAGGGTATTGGCAGCGGCGGTGGCATTTCGTACATATGCCAAGTAATCTTAATCTCTATATTTTGCTCGATAGTGTGAAGTGTTTGCTGCCATACTGATTGCAGGTGGAAAGAGAAAGTAGATAATACTCCCTCTGTTCCAAAATATAAGATGTTTTAGCTTTGTGAAAGGAGTGTATCTAAACCCTTTTAGTGTGTATGTTCACTTCAAACCAACATGAACCTACACACTAGAAGAGGTCTAGATACACTTTTTTCACGAAGCTAAAACATCTTATATTTTGAAACGGAGGGAGTACCTCTGATTTTTTGCATACCAACCTGAACCAGCAGTCTGCTTCACAGGTAATAAAACAACAAACTATTTAGAAAATCTAGGAAATTAGAGACGAGAGTATTTAAAGACATTCCTATGATGAACTGCACATGAATTCTGAATTGCACCAACTATGTTTTAGGCTTTTCTTCTTTAAGAAACTCAACCACATATATTCATACTAGCAACTATGGTGAACTGCACATGAATTGTGACCGCGCACGTATCTTAGCAGGAGACTACCATATTCCTAGGAACTCCACAATCCTATACGACATGCTTCTGCTTGGCCTTCACAAGTGAGAGCGTCTGATGGCAATGAACATACCAGCTTTGAGCATAGGTCCAATAGAAGGCGGTATCAATTTATTCTCCTATGTACGGCTGAAACCTTTTCTATTTATTGCTCGCTACCGTCACTCCAGTTCTTGTTTACTATGGTAGTTTTTAAACTAACCGGTAGATGAAGATAACGATGCATTAAATATTCATTCAAGAAGGACATGACCGCCAAGAGGAAGGAAGTCGTGATCAGCGTGAACAAATGAAGCTCCAATGAAGTGATAGAATTGTGCAAAACCAGGTACATCTGCCATGTAACTGGTCAATAAGTCTGCGAAAATGAATATAATTAACATGGTTTATCCGAGAGATATTATTAAGGTGAAAATTGGTATTCAAGATATTGTTGCAAAACCATAAAAATTGGTACATCTGTCATGTAGCAACCCGACTTCGCCGAAGACTTTCGACGGCAGACCTCAAAACCACAAAACGGTTATAGCAAAAAAATACCACTATAGCAAACGTGACTTTGCGTGAGACCACACCAGTGACCTCGTCGAAGTTCTCATCGCAAAACCTTTAAACATTAGAACTTTTGCAGCAAAAAAATGTAGCAAAAATCCGATGCCGCACGTAGCACCACCGAAGGGTCTCCTAGCACCACCCCAACCCACATGTAGCAAACTTAACACCCACATGTAGCACCGCTGCTAGCCGCATGTAGGAAAACCCGACACCGACTACACGTAGCACCTCTGCCGGCCGCATGTAGCAAACCTAGATTTCATATGTAGCAGCGTCGGTGGCCTTCGGTAGCACCGCCAGGGACCACATGTAGCAATACCCGTGAGGAGACGCCGTCATTGTTAACAACGGCGACCTTGGAAACCGCGTGCCCTATTGGAGCTCTCATATGACAACACGGGAGGATGGGTCTTTATAGGGAGGCACGACTGGATGGAGGCAGAGTAGTGGGGCACCCTGAGGTGCCATCCCATGGCATGTGTCCTCCATCTCCAGCGGTGGGCGGGCACATGTGCACGGTGGAGCTACCGGGTGAGTCACGCGAGTTGACGGAAATTGCTAGGTTGTGCGAAGGCACATGAAACATGACAGGGTGAAAAGGGTAAAGGATAGAAACACATGTTCGTCCTTGAAGGATTAGTAAGAGGGATAAAATTTTCTATGTATGGGGTATTTGAAATCGAATCACATTTCAACATGTTCTGTTTTCCCGTGGCAATGCACGGACAACTAACTAGTTCAACAAAATAGCTATCATTATTATTCTCATCACCATAATCATCAAATATAGGAGGCATATTGTAATCATAATTATTTTTCTCCTCAATAGTAGGTGGACTGAAAATATCATACTCATCATTGTAATCATCATATATCGGAGGTATAGTATCATCAAAGTAAATTTTCTCCTCCGTGCTTGGGGGACTAAAAATATCATGCTCATCAAAACCAGCTTTTCCAAGCTTAGACTTTTCCATAGCATTAACAATAATGGTGTTCAAAGAATTCATACTAATAGCATTGCTATTAGCACGAAAATAAAGTTCCATAGGTTTTTTAATTTTCTCTTTAAGCACTTCATGTCCTAACTCAAGATAAATACTATAAATCTCTCTAATTTTGTTGTTGTTTTCCATTAAGCCAAACTAGTGAAAATAAAAACAAGAAACAAAAAGATATAATTGCAGAATCTAAAGGAAATAACTTCGAGCACTCACACACCAGCTACAGTACTATAAGATATCTTAGTAGCCAGAGGATGTGAGTACCTTTTACCTTACCTCCCCGGCAACGGCGCTAGAAAATAGCTTGATGTATACGCACTTCTATTCTTGTAGACAGTTGTTGGGCCTCCAAGTGCAAAGGTTTGCAGAACAGCAACAAGTTTTCCTTAAGTGGATTACCCAAGGTTTATCAAACTCAGGGAGGAAGTGGTCAAAGTTATCCCTCTCAAGCAACCCTGCAATCAAGATACAAGAAGCCTCTTGTGTCCCCAACACACCCAATACACTTGTCAGGTGTATAGGTGCACTAGTTCGGCGAAGAGATAGTGAAATACAAGTGGTATGGATAATTATAAGTGGTAACGGTGCCAGAAAAGAGCTTGACGGGTAGGAAGAGACTAAAGGCAATCTGAAATAAAGATGGAAGCAAGCAAACATGTAACAGATCTAGTTGCAAACGGTGTTTCAATGCTTAGAAACAAGGCCTAGGGATCATACTTTCACTAGTGAATACTCTCATATAAATATCTTCTCTTCATGATACTACCCTGAACTACTCTCCGGTTGGACACTCTAATCCATGGTAGGGCTATAACACCACACCTCAAAGTTCGCTTTCCCCATCTAGATAACCCCACACTGTCACCTTGAGCACTAGATGGTTCCAACAAACACCACAATTTCATAGAGACATCCAACTCCAAATATAACTCACGACAAGTATTTATGTAATCTTAGCCAAAGTGCCACAAGGTGTGCACACTGTCAACTTCACACACGTGGGGATAAGCAGAGATTCATTAAAGCACTTGAGTAGCAGAATAGATCTATAGAGTACAAAGCTCATGATCTCAATCAGATCACACATAGAGAGAGAGATGAAAACATACCTACCGGTAGAGCCCTTAGCCTCGAGGAAGAACTACTCCCTCATCATCATGGGAATCAGCAACGGCGATGGAGATGGTGGTGGAGATCGATGGAGATGGTTCCGGGGGCAATTCCCCGTCCCGGCAAGGTGCCGAAACAGAGACTCCTGTCCCCCGAATCTCCTCTTCGGTGGCATCGGTGCTGTGGAGGTTTTCAAGGCTTTCTCCTGGATTCTTTTGGGTTTTCTCATCAGGAGGCTTCTTATAGGCGAAGAGGCGAGGCGAGGAGGCAGCTAGGGGGCCCACACCCCTGGTGGTGCCACCAGGACTGGCCCGCACCACCATAGGGTGTGCCACCCTGGTGCCCTACTCCGTCTCTGCTTCGTGTTTCCATGTTGCTCCGGGAAAAATAGGCATATTGGCTTTTGTCCCGTCCAATTCCGAGAATATTCATTTTTTAGCTTTTCTGAAACAAAAATAGCAGAAAATATGCAACTGACACAATGGCATCTTGCCAATAGGTTAGTTCTATAAAGTGTATAAAAATACCTCAAAGTGTAGACAAAGCATAGGACAAATAATATAAAAAAAGCATGGAGCATCAAAAATTATAGATACGTTTGCAACGTATCAACATCCCCAAGCTTAACTCCTGCTCGTCCTCGAGTAGGTAAGTGATAAAAAAGAATAATTTTTGAGGTGACATGCACCATCATAATCTTGATCAAAGTATTTGTAGACCATTGATAACTAGGATCATAGTACTTTAACATAGCATGAAAGATATAATTCTAACAATAAACATAGCAACTATGTCATAACATGAAAAGGTACAAACAAAAGATTCATGAATAACAATGCTTAGAAAGACGTTTATTTGTTTCACATAAAGAAAACATAATGAGAATGGTACTCAGCTTGTCCCTCGTAGTGTAGAAAAACATAAATGCACGTGACACCTTCAAAGTTCATAAGGGTGACTAGATACAAATAGTTTAAGAACAAGCAATATCAAAGTTATGAATCAATCAACAAGTTTTGGGACAATGCACATTAAACTAATAATGGCCACTATGCTCTCTCAATAGGTGCATACAGATATAAGATGGAGACTCAACATAAAATAAAAGAAAGGCCTTCATAGAAGGAAGCAGGGATTCAAGTCTCATAAAGAGCTTCCAAAAATTATGGTACTTATTAGCTTTTAGCTCTCATTGCCCCTATCATAAGCATCTTGAAGTGATTAAGGTTAAAGTGAACAAACTATGGAGTATATGCTTGACAAAGTATAAGTTGGTAATCTCATGTCCCTTGAATATGAGGGCCACTCCTCATGCTACTCAAGTTTAGTTACTGGTAAGTTCTTGTCATAGTAAGTACATGTGTATCATAGAGAACCGCCAACGGGGTACCCCTTGCACATGATACAGGAGCTATCCCATAATCAAAATGACAAGGCAAGCAGACAATGAGCATCCAGCAATCTTCTTATTTACCATTGGAAAATGGTGCTTTTTTTCTCTCTTTCCTCTTTTCTCATCTTTTTTTCTTTTTCTCAATCTCTATCTCTTTTTTTATAAGAAGAATGCTTCATATATTGCTCACTATGGTGATGCTGCAAGTTTCCACCATGATTAGGCATGGCTTTGGCTAGCGGCCCAGGCGTTTCTCTAACACACATACATAACTCCATGGACTTACAAGCTCCCCTTTAATTTCACACCGACGACATCCATAAACAAAAGAGCATGATATCAAATGGGTAAAATGTACAAGTGCAATGTTGAAAGCGTTCCCCATGTCAGCATGGTTCTGCTAATCCCAATGTATAAGTGCAAGCATATACAACATAGATGACACAATGGTTCAAGTTTATTAGGGGCAATAAAACTAAAGTGTGCCATCAAGTTCGTGGGAGCTTTAATCACTAATTTTCACATAACAAGTTTAATTCGGAAGGTAGATAAAAACATGAATATACTTGGAATAGCAAATGCTAATAGGTAGGTATGCTGGACTCTTTGGAATAACTTGGTTTTATTTGGAGTTGGATGCATGAGTGGAACTCATACTTGGTATGGAGGCTAGCAAAATACTAGGAGCGGCCAACTAAGAGAGCAATAATGGCCATAATCATGCAAAGCAACAAAACATCATTAATTAAAGCATAATGTGATATTACAAGTCGAAAACTAAATGATCATAGAGGCTATGGTGACTTGGTATAGTCTTAACATGGTGTGAGCATGCGCCAAGTCAACCCAAATAAAGCATTTAAAGGAGAATACCACAATATTATGCTTTTAATATGCTAAAACAACACATGATTCTTTCAAGGCACATTAAGCAATCTCAATTGTTTATAACATGTCATGCTACAACAAAAATCACTAAGCATAAAGCCAAAACAATATCAAGCATGACATGATAAAGTCTAAGCCATAGTCAAAAACAAGACTCCTTTTATACCACTTATAAGCATGAAATTTCCTACTCTTTTCCAATCCAAATCGAAAACTAAAGCTAAACGCAGTGCTAGCAAAGGAGAACACTCTTAGAACAATAAGAGTGAAAACTAGAGTGTTCTAGGCAATGAATAACGGGGTGTGTCTCTCTCCAAAATAATTGTGTTGGGATCCAACCAACTTATTTAATCAAACCAAACAAAATAAAACTAAAACCAAAAACAAAGATGCTCCAAGAACAACACAATTGTGCAAGAAACAATAAAAATGAAGTGTTTGGAAGAAAACCTAAGATTTTTATTGATGAAGAAGGGGATGCCTTGGGCATCCCCAAGCTTTAACGCTTGTACCTCTTGAATATTTCATGGGGTGACACGGGGTGGCATCCCCAAGCTTGAGCTTTTGTCCATTGTTCATCTCATTACATCATTCTTTCCCTACACCTGAAAATTTCCTTCATACAAAACTTCACACAATCTTCATTAGCAACATTAGTGCATTCAAAAGATAATAAACCTTTGGGTTTTAGTTTTAAAACAGCAAAACTTTCATTAAAAACACAAGCTACTGTAGCAATTCCCTCAAAAAGATCAATTCACCAAAAAGAACCCCAAAAGAAATCGATAAAGAGGCAAATGCAAATAATGGCAGAAATCTGTCAAAACAGACCAACAGGTGAAAATCTATTTTTTCGAAGACCTTATGTTTCTCAAATCAACAAGTGTTGAACTAACAAAAGTTAGCTAACAACCTAGGGGATTTATTCAGAAAATTACAGCTCAATCTGACATACAGAGTATTTTCACGAATTTTTATAGTGAAGCACAAAAATCTGTTTCGGGACAACACTTTCCAAAGTCTTACTTCTCTCTCATTAGAGGTTACTCTTGGCACAAAAATCAAATAAAAAGGATAAGGAGAGGTTATTACAGAAGTAATAACTTCCAAGACTCAAGAAAACTATTGGGTTATCTCCCAATAAGTACTTTTCTTTAACGCCTTTAAGTTAGGCATGATAGTTTGAGAAGATGCTCACATAAGAAATATGGATTGAAGTAAAAGAGAGCATCAAGAAGCAATTCAAGACACATTTAAGTCTAACCCACTTCCTATGCATAGAAACCTTGTAAATAAACAAGTCATGAAAGCACAAAGTAACAAGCATAGAAAAGCAAAACAAGTGCAACTTCAAGACTTTCAACATAAAGAGGGGAAACTTAATAATGTTGAGATTCATAAGACCATGTTTCCTTCTCTCATAATAACTTTTAGTAGCAACATGAATGAAATTAACAATATAACTATCACATAAAACATTCTTATCATGAGCCACATGCATAAAATGATTATTACTCTCCACATAAGCATAGTCATACTAGATGGTTCCAACAAACACCACAATTTCATGGAGACATCCAACTACAAATATAACTCATGACAAGTATTTATGTAATCTTAGCCAAAGTGCCACATGGTGTGCACACTGTCAACTTCACACACATGGGGATAAGCAGAGATTCATTAAAGCACTTGAGTAGCAGAATATGTCTATAGATTACAAAGCTCATGATCTCAATAAGATCACGCATAGAGAGAGATGAACACATAGCTACCGGTAGATCCCTTAGCCTCGAGGAAGAACTACTCCCTCATGGGAATCAGCAATGGCGATGGAGATGGTGGTGGAGATCGATGGAGATGGCTCCGGGGGCAATTCCCCGTCCCGGCAGGGTGCCGGAACAGAGACTTATGTCCCCTGAATCTCCTCTTCGTTTGCGGCGGCGCTGTGGAGGTTTTCGTGGCTTTCTCCTGGATTATTTTGGGTTTTCTCATCAGGAGGCTTCTTATAGGAGAAGAGGCGAGGCAAGGAGGCAGCCAGGGGGCCCACACCCCTGGTGGCGCCACCAGGGCTAGCCCGCGCCACCATAGGGTGTGCCCACCCTGGTGTCCTACTCCGTCTCTGCTTCGTGTTTCCATGTTGCTCTGGGAAAAATAGGCATATTGGCTTTTGTCCCGTCCAATTCCGAGAATATTCATTTTTTAGCTTTTCTGAAACCAAAAACAGCAGAAAACAAGCAACTAGCACTGTGGCATCTTTTCAATAGGTTAGTTCCAGAAAGTGTATATAGGACAAATGATATAAAACAAGCATGGAGCATCAAAAATTATAGATACGTTTGCAATGTATCATCCCTCGAAGGAACTAGGGTCCAACGATCCCTTGGTTCATGATGGGGCTGAACACGCAGTTCCGAAGGGTCTCGACAATGGCTGCAGCGGTGGAATGAATGCACGATAGAGAGTTGACACCGATTTTTTTACCTAGGTTTGGGACCCTCTTGAGGAGGTAAAGCCCCTACTCCTGCTTTGTTGTATTGCTTGCTTGCCTCACGATGTTACAATGGAGGATGGATGTCTTGGGTTTTAGATCTCTGGGATCCGTCCCTTGCAAGGTAGGAGAAGGGGCCCTTATATAGGGCGGCGTCGGGCCTTTTCCCCCAGCCTTCGAACGGGAAAGGCGTCCATAGTGCCGCCTATCTTGATCCTGGTCTAGGACACTACTTTACATGGACTTGGTCCAGCGTGCCACGCTCCACTCCATCCTCCTGTAAAGCGTCCTTCGTCAACGTTGGTTGTCTTCATCCGGCGCACTCTGCTTTCCCCCTTTCACCAAAACGGCAACTGGGGGCTCCCCCACCACAAGATCACCTGTCCCTTCCCTATGAAAGGGGGGTGGACCAGGTCTTCTTTACCAAGGTGGTTGAGACCACGAAAGCCTTGCACTTTCTGTCGGGGCTGTAGTTCGTAATCCGTTCGGCATAGTTACTCTTCTGCCCTGGACATACCCGGGGGTATCCGAGGCTCGGGGGCGTTACATGACGCCGTGCAGCCTCCCTCAGGAGGATGCCTCATGATTCCTGCCCGATTTGGTCCCTTCGAGAGGTGTCCCGCCTCTCAAAGGCGAAGACTCCTACGACGCGGGGCTTGTCCAGCACGGGGACATCGCACCCCAGATGCTAGGGGTATGATAGTAGCCCCCGGGCGCTTGGCGTGCACGTGTCCTCGTGTGGGATCGAAGGGGCAAGTAGCCTCAGACAGTGGATAAGCCTCTACGCTCGTTTTGTCAACGAGGACCTAACCTGCTCGAATCTTAGCCATGAAGCCAAACCGACCACGAGTGCTCTCCGTAGATCTAGAGTGCACTGTTCCCGCTCCGGGAGTTGTTCCCACGACACGACGACGTGTGGGGATAGCGGTTAATACCGCGCACGCCGTGCAGCGATACGTCTTTTTCACTGGCGTGGTTAAAAGTGGGGAAGGAATCTTTTCGCTTCTACGCCACCGCTTTCTTCCTTCCTTTCTTATGCTCCCGAGTCGAAACCTTCGCCCCCTTTCCATGGCATCCAAGTGTTTCGCAGTCGAGGTGAAGGGCAAGGCTGTGATGACTGAGGCGGTAGAGACTCCGCTGGTGAAGCGCAGCCACGGGCGACCACGCAGAAGCGGTCGAGGGAGGCGTGACAGTTGCGATACGGCTCTCGCTGTTCTTGCACCCGCGGAGGCGAGCGCGGCCTCAGGAGAGGCTCCCGCCAAGCGTGGGCGCGGCCGCCCTCGCGGGAGCGGCAGGGGTCGCCGCAGAGGGTGTGACGGTAGGCTCGACACTAGACCCAGGACATACACCCCGCTGCTGCCGAGGCCCCTCCTCAGGAGGCTCCTTCTCCCGTGGTTATCAAGATCAAGGATGAAAGGGTCATCGACTTTGTCGTCGTCCTCGATGGCTTGGACTGATTGTGAGGGTGGAGATCCCCAAGCGATTCATGCTCGGGACCACACATGACCTCCTGGACGAGGTACACCTGCGCCACTCTAGGGAGAAGATCATTTTGCGGCCCGAAAGTTGAGGCGCCCAGGCAAAGCTGAACCCAAGTTGCTTGTAATCAGCCGCGTTGACCACAGTTGGCGTGCCAAATACTCAAAGGGTCTTTTTCAGCACGAATTCAACTTTATGTTTCAATACAAAATAATAGGCTAACGCCCATCAATTGCCCCCCTGTCAGTTTTTGCCGTTATGTCGCTCCCGTCGCTTAGGCGTGGTGGCTGTCACATAGGCTTGCAGCGCTGGCGCAATGGATAGGACAACATGACCGACCAGTGTATTGATGTGACAAAACAGGGTGCATATCCTTGTTATTATTATTTTTTGTTTAGTCAGAAGCTGGAACGGCCACCATGACGCGTCTCTCCATTGGACTTCCATCTCCGTTGTTAACCACTACCTTAGAAATGCATTGATGGTTCCACCGTTCCCCTATATCGCAGAAACCACTCTTCTTCTTCCTGTCATCTGTCTTCTTTCCGTCTTCTCCTTGCTGCCATGGAAGGTTGTCGCACTCTAGAGAAAAGCTTCATTGCCCATGACAATAAGAAGATAGACGTCATCTACACCAGCGAGGAGACAGTGGTGCGAGTCTTGAGGATGTACGAGGGTTGGCTTGAGATACACGTGGACAAGTTTGTGGGATTGGACCTCGAGTACACCTCAGAGGACCCATATGAAGAGAATGAAGTCGTCGTCATTCAACTGGCCATGAGGAAACACGTCCTCGTCTACCACTACTCCTGGTTTGTACATTTGCTCTCTGTAGTTAACCGCTTTTAGGGTTTTCTCCTCTTGTTCTTTATCCATTTGCTCATCTTGCAACTACTGAATTTTATTAGGACCAAATAAATTATGACAAGCCAATGTTGAGAGTCTTGATCTTGCATTTACAAAACTTTTTAAAATTATATTCAGATGATGATCTTGCATTGACAAAACATTTGTAGTTACAAATTTTGGTGATGACAAACTACAATCTTTCAGGACTGACAAGAAGTGTCTGGCACTATGCCAGTTCCTTGTAAAAAAGGAATTGTTTTCTGCACTATCGACAATACAACTGATTTTTGGAAATTTCGTCAAGACGGAATTACAATTCCTGCGCACTAGTGGATCGATATTCAGAGTCTTGTCATGATCATAGGGGGCTTGAGGAAGGATGGAATGGCTGCACTCGCAACTAGAATCCTCGATGAGTCATAGAACAAAATGAAGGAAGATTTCCCTATGGATAGGCACGATTTCTAGGAGGAGTGGCTGTTATCTGAGATAAACCTGAAGTATGCAACCATAGATGCTTACGTGACCTACCAGCTGTACAAGAAGATCCATTTATTTCTACGTTTCCTCGTGTTTTGCACCAGTTGCAAGAGGGAAGACGAGCTTAGGGGAGCCCTTTGTAGCAAATGCAGTATAGCCGAGCGTGACGCTGCATATGCGAAGAAAATGGCTGCATCTGAAGCAGCTGACAGAGAGGTTGTAGCTGAAGCAGCAAACAGAGAGGCAACATCTTCCAACGGCAATAACCAGGCCTGTGATGCACTGCTAATTCTGCCGTAG
This sequence comes from Avena insularis, assembly GCA_023614405.1. NCBI lineage: Eukaryota > Viridiplantae > Streptophyta > Magnoliopsida > Poales > Poaceae > Avena > Avena insularis. Next base: position 335,496,363 of record CM042688.1, read on the forward strand.
GATGCTGACGATAGGGAAGCCAAGCTAGATTCCAAGTGGGAAGAACTTTCATTTTGTGAGCCGTGGAGGGACAATAATGTAAGAGACACCTGGAATGATGGCAGTTGGTCGCCTAGGAACGATGGCAAGCGCCTCAAGTGGTCTGATGAGAAGTGAATTAAATTTTACTGTTGTTTGTTATGTTTCTGTTTTGTGGAACTCAGTTAGCTTGTCAAGAAGGCTAGCGCCTCAAGTGAGAGTAGTAAAATAAATTTTACTTCTTTGTGTTATGTTTCTGTATGTGTCTGGTTGCTTGTCAAGATGGTAGCTCGTTAACTAGCAATTTGAAAGAGTACCTTTTTCCTCTTTTCGCTATGCAATGACACTGTTGGATCCATGTGGTTTATGAAAAGAACACACATGCAATGACTCTAGTCGTGGTTTATGAAAATAACACACATGCAATGACAATGGTGGATCCATGTGGTTTTTTAAAAGAACACAAATGCAATGACTCTAGTTGTGGTTTATGAAAAGAACACACATTCAATGAACTCTAGTGGATCCATGTGGTTTATGAAAAGAACATACATGCAATGACGCTGGTGGATCCATGTGGTTTATGAAAAGAACACACATGCAATGACACTAGTGGATCCATATGGTTTTTGAAAAGAACACAAAATCAATGACTCTAGTTGTGGTTTATGAAAAGAACACACATTCAATGAACTCTAGTGGATCCATGTGGCTTATGAGAACAACACACATGCAATGACACTAGTGGATCCATGTGGTTTATGAAAATAACACACATGCAATGACGCTGGTGGATCCGTGTGGTTTATGAAAAGAACACACGTAATGACACTATTGGATCCATGTGGTATATGAAAAGAACATACATGCAATGACTCTAGCTGTGCTTTATGAAAAGAACACACATGCAATGACACTGGTGGATCCATGTGGTTTTTGAAAAGAACACAAATGCAATGACTCTAGTTGTGGGTTATGAAAAGAACACACATTCAATGAACTCTAGTGGATCCATGTGGTTTATGAAAAGAACGACATGCAATGAAACTGGTGGATCCATGTGGTTTATGAAAAGAACACACATGTAATGACACTGGTGGATCCATGTGGTTTTTGAAAAGAACACAAATGCAATGACTCTAGTTGTGGTTTATGAAAAGAACACACATTCAATGAACTCTAGTGGATCCATGTGGTTTATGAAAATAACGCACATGCAATGAAACTGGTGGATCCATGTGGTTTATGAAAAGAATACACATGTAATGACATTGGTGGATCCATGTGGTTTTTGAAAAGAACACAAATGCAATGACTCTAGTTGTGGTTTATGAAATGAACACACATTCAATGAGCTCTAGTGGATCCATGTGGTTTATGAAAAGAACACACATGCAATGACATTGGTGGATCCATGTGGTTTATGAAAATAACACACATGCAATGACACTGGTGGATCCATGTGGTTTATGAAAAGAACACACATGTAATGACACTGTTGGATCCATGTGGTTTATGAAAAGAACACACATGCAATGACTCTAGCTGTGGTTTATGGAAAGAACACACATGCAATGACACTGGTGGATCCATGTGGTTTTTGAAAAGAACACAAATGCAATGACTCTAGTTGTGGTTTATGAAAAGAACACAGATGCAATGAACTGTAGTGGATCCATGTGCTTTATGAAAAGAATAGACATGCAGTGACACCGATGGATCCATGTGGTTTATGAAAAGAACACACATCCAATGACTCTAGATGTGGTTTATGAAAAGAACACACATGAAATGACACTGGTGGATCCATGTGGTTTTTGAAAAGAACACAAATGCAGTGACTCTAGTTGTGGTTTATGAAAAGAACACAAATGCAATGAACTCTAGTGGTGGTTTAGAAGAAGAAGACACATGCAATTACTCTAGTGGATCCTGGACATCGTTGGACACATGTTGTGGTGGCATCACTACATGTGTTGTTGTCCAAAACCACAATGATGCACACTAACACACACCCACACATATCCGTTGAGGTGTGGTGATGCAGCATTTCATTGTATAAGACACTTACTTTCCATTTTTATACTACTCAGTTTTGCCCTTGGTTGTTTGGTACTACTCAGTTTTGCCCCTCTCTCTCTCGTAGAAGCCCAAACCTGTGCTCACTCTGGCTGCTACGCCCTGATTGGTTATCACAGTTGTCACGTGGATCGCGCACACCAACTGTTGATCCTGTGTGATCCAACGCGGGTTGTTGCACACGTCCTGCCCTTCACAGTACAACATGAGACATCACGGACGTCTCTCTCAGCGAGACTTCTACAAGAAGGAATAGAAAGCCATCCATGGAAAAAGTCGTCGAGTGGTCATGTCATATTTAATCAAGTCTGGAAAGCCTACTACTGCTACTACTACGCCACAACACATGCGTCATCGAGTGCACAGCCGTCGATGGGCAGCTGCAATTTATTGCCACTTGATTTTAATAAGACATATCCCATTTTTACGCAGCGGCTCTCAATCTCACTTTCCAACTGGGCCCCACCATAAGAAACTTCCTTCCGTTAGCCGGAGGTCGAAGAGATGAGAAATGGGTCTCGAGGAGGGGGGGGGGGGGGGGGGCTCGAGGAGACCTAACATCTCCGCCTTCATCGAGTCCCTCGCAGTCATCCACACATCCCTCTACCCGATCTAGCACAACCCCACAAATCTCGCTGTATAACCACCTACCTTCTCCTCTACATTTCCCCTTTTAATTATCGCCAATTTTATGGCCGTGTCAAACTTCGTACATAGAAATCGTGTCTACGCCCTTTGCACGCGGCTGAATATAGGACTGCCATGCATGGCCCGGGAAAATACGTGACGTACCATGCGCGTGTCATGGTGCACGGTGCAGTAGCCGACGCGACGCGTTGCACGGTGGTGCAACAAAACGTGCCTTGCTTCCATTCACCTTAACTATAGAGCCCCTCTCCGCATACCCACTATCTGATATGGGGTGGCCCGATCTTCTCAGCAAGCACTAGTCGATGGTGATGGTGGATGATAGATAACTAGTGTGTTGCTATGATCTCTCCCGCTCGAACCCTGATGCCAATGCAACAGCTCTCGAACCTTGTAGGATATTCACAACACCACACTCTTGCACACGTAGCTGTCGACCACGAACGGTAGTTTGCAATCTACTAATTCCCAATGGAACAACAGATCACACTCAATTGCAGTTAGTAGAAATCGATCACAAGTAATTCCAGAGGTTCTATGAAAGAAATAACTCCAAAATAATTTTAACATGGTCTAAACCTAACTATGTGTGGCACCCCATCTATTTATGGACTAAGGGGGCGGTGGCCAATACTAGGAATTAGTGGTTCGACTCAACCTAAAATAGGATACAACCGACCCAAAGTGGGGCGGCTCAAGGCGCGCAAGCCTACTCTGTCGTGGCAGAGTTGGACCCGTTTTCTCTATCGCGGTAGCCTGCCGTGGCAGAGTCTGGGCTGGTTTTCGTGCCGCGGCAGCCTGCCGTGGCAGAAAACTGTGTGGTTTCTCTGCCGCGGCAGAGCTCCCTCGACCAAGTGTTGATCTTTTCGTGGGGTGCTCCTTGCGCTTCCTCCCTCTCCTCCCTCGCGCATTCTTCATTGATCAACACGCCATGTTCCATTAGCTCCTCGCTCCGTGCTACATCTTCTTCTCCCAAGTACCTGATCATACAATAATTCAAAGACTTAGGTAGTATAAAATTCTCATTAACTAAAACACCAGGTTCATTAAGAAACAAGTTCACCTGTTGTTCTAATATCTTAGCACGAGCTCTTGTAATTGGTATAATCCTTATCTCATTGGATTGATCTTTCTTTGCAGTAGCTAGAACATCATTAATAGTAATTGGGGTAGGTGTAACTATAGGGATGTCCTCATCATCTCCCTCCTTCAAAAGCCGTCGACCTCGATGCTCCAAGGTCTTCTCCATCATATGGTGACAAATCAGCAACGTTGAAGCTGTTGCTAACTCCACCAAACTCCTCAATAGTTATATCAATCGAGTAGGCATTATCATTAATCTTGGCTAACACCTTGTAAGGACCAGCACCACGTGGCTTCAATTTTGACTTTCGAAGTAGTGGAAGCCTATCCTTGCGTAGATGCACCCATACTATGTCGCTAGGCTTGAACAACAATTCCTTCCTTGCTTGATTCCTTGCAGCAGCAATGTTCTTGCCTTTTTCTCAATAGCCTCTCGAGTCTTCTCATGAATCTTCTTCACAGATTCAGCATGTTTTGATGCCTCCATATCAACTCTCTCATGTAATGGCAAAGGCAACAAATCAAGTGGCGGCAATGGCTTGAAGCCATACGCCACCTCAAAAGGACAAAGCTGAGTAGTCGAATGCATAGCCCTATTGTCAAACTCAACATGTGGCAAACACTCTTCCCACTCCCGCAGATTGTTCTTTATCATAGTCCTTAGTATCTGTGACAATGTTCGATTCACCACCTCCATTTAACCATCTGTTTGGGGATGACATGTAGTGCTGAATAGTAGCTTTGTTCCCAGCTTCCCCCATAAGGTCTTCCAAAAGTAGCTCATGAACTTCACATCACGGTCAGAAACAATCGTCTTAGGTACTCCATGTAATCTCACGATGTCCCTAAAAAATAGGTTAGCAACATGCGACGCATCGTCTCTTTTGTGGTAGGCAATAAAATGAGCCATCTTAGAGAACCTATCGACTACCACAAATATAGAATCTTGACCTCTCTGAGTTTTAGGCAGACCTAGCACAAAATCCATACTAATGTCTTCCCATGGAGTAGTAGGTGTAGAGAGAGGTGTATACAAACTGTGAGGCTTCAGTTTGGATTTCGACTTGTGGCATGTAATACAACAGCTCACAAATATGTACACATCACGCCTCATCTTGGGCCAATAAAAATGATTATCAAGCATCAGCAATGCCTTCTCACGCCCAAAGTGACCCATCAAACCACCAGCATGTGATTCCTGCACTAAGAACAAACGCAACGATGATTCTATAATACATAGTTTGTTAGCTTGAAACAAATATCCATCATGTATATGATACTTATCCCATGCGTTTCTAAGAGCACACAAACGATATGGTTCAACAAAATCATGGTCAGTTGCATAAAGTGCACATATACTTTCTAATCCAGGAATTTTAACATCAAGATTGGTTAATATCATGTTCTTCCTAGACAAAGCATCAACAACTACATTCTCTTTTCCCTTCTTATACTTAATGATGTAAGGAAAAGACTCAATAAACTCAACCCATTTAGCTAATCGTCTATGCAAGTTTGATTGAGCTTTCAAATATTTCAGTGCTTCATGATCAGAATGTATGATAAATTCTTTTGGCCACAAATAATGTTGCCAAACCTCAAGTACTCTAACAAGTGCATACAATTCCTTATCATAAATAGGATAATTCAGTCTAGCACCAGTAAGTTTCTCAGAAAAGTATGCTATAGAGCGACCCTCTTGCATCAAAACGCCACCAATGCCTATACCACTAGCATCACATTCAACTTCAAATTGCTTCAAAAAATCAGGTAATGCATGTAATGGTGCAGAAGTAAGCAAACGTTTCAATGTATCAAATGCAAAATCTTGGCTGCGCCGCATAAAAAAGGAACACCTTTCTTTGTCAAATCATTCAATGGTGCAACAATGGTGATAAAATCCTTCGGAAAGCGCCTATAGAAACCAGCTAAGCCGTGGAAACTACGCACTTGACTCACATTCATGGGAGTAGGCCAATTCTGAATTGATTCAATTTTAGATTTGTCTACCTCTACCCCATGCTTACATACAACAAATACTAGAAATATGACCTTATCGTTTGCAAATGTGCACTTCTCAAGATTAGCATACAGTTTATTATCACGGAACACTTGCAAAACTTGTCGGATATGATTACAATGTTCAGTTTCGTTGTGGCTATAGATAAGGATATCATCAAAGTAAACAACCACAAAACAACCAATAAAATCTCTCAAAACATGATTCATTAATTGCATGAATGTACTAGGTGCATTAGTAAGACCAAACGGCATAACCAACCACTCATACAAACCAAATTTTGTTTTGAAAGTAGTTTTCCACTCATCCCCTTCTTTCATTCTAATTTGATGATAACCACTACGCAAATCAATCTTAGAGAAAATAGCAGCACCACTCAATTCATCTAGCATATCCTGTAAGCGTGGAATAGGATGACGATATCGAATAGTGATGTTATTAATAACTCTACAATCTACACACATGCGCCATGTACCATATTTCTTAGGCACTAAAATAACAGGAACAACACAAGCGCTAAGAGAGACACAGATGTACCCTTTATCCAGCAACGCTTGTACTTGTTTATGTATCTCCTTTGTTTCTTCGGGATTAGTCCTGTAGGGTGCATGATTGGGAAGTGTGGCGTTAGGAATCAAATCAATTTGATGCTCAATGCCACGCAATGGAGGCAATCCTGTGAGTACATCTTCTAGAAACACATCCCAAATATCCCGCAAAACAGAAGAGACACCAAGAGAAATAGGGGTCATGTCGTTAGAAATCAATACATCGCCCTTATACATGAGCACAAGCAGCATGGCTGTAGGATCCTCACGAAATTCTATCATATCCTCCTTGGTGGCTAATATCGGAAGATTAGGCACTCTCTCACTTTTCATTATTTCACTCGATTTAGGCTCACTTACATCATGAACAGCTGTCACATTATCTCGCCGAGCTACAAAATCATCCTTCAAATTCACTTCTATCTTCTGATGAGAATCATTCACAATGTCTTGTGGTGTCATCGGCTGTATAGTAATCTTATTTCCTTTGAATTCCAAGTGATATGTATTAGCACAACCATTGTGTTGCACATGGCGATCATAAATCCAAGGCCGACCCAATAGAAGATGGCAAACAGTCATAGGAACCACATCAAAGTCAATAGAATCCTTGTATGGCCCTATTTGAAAATTCACACGTACCATATGATTTACCTTCATCTCACCATTGTTACTCAACCGCTGTATGTAGTATGGCTTGGGATGAGGTAAATAAGTCAAATTCAGCTTGGCACATAACTCCTTACTTGCAAGATTTCGGCAGATACCTCCATCAATAATTACCTTGCAAGCTTTGTTAGGTCCAACTAGAGCTTTTGTTTGGAACAAGTTGCAACGCTGAGATTCATTAATAGGTTGCACACTAAGTATACATGGAGATACCACAATGGTGGGAGCATGCTCAGGATAAGCATCAGTACCATCCTCACCATCATAATCATCATCGTTATCAACTTCATCTCCACTCTCTAACTCACCATGTTCATTGACAAACATCACCTTGTTGTTGGGACAATATTTCTTGTAATGTCCTCTACCTCCACAAGTATGGCACACCACATCGCGAGTACGTGCAGTTGACATATTGGAACCCGAGGTAGCAGCAGGAGCAGCGGGCTTCTAAGCATTGGAACCAAACGAAGATGTAGGTGCTGGTTTGGCTGATGGTGTAGGATGGCTAGCAGTAGGTGGCGCCATAGTATGGAGTGTAGATCTGGCCGCAAAACGGCTAGTAGACGTAAACCGTGCACGTGACTTAGCCTCCTCACCTAGTTGTGATTCGGCCTTTCTAGCATGGTGCAACAGTTCGTTCATCGTCTCGTACTTGTGATGACGAACAATGCTCTTGATTTGAAGCTTCAAATTGTTGAGAAAATGCTGCATTGTCATCTCAAGAGATTCACGAACTCTAGCACATTGCATAAGCATCTCCATTTCCATGTAGTACTCATCAACTGACATAGTTCCTTGCCTCAACTGTGTGAGCTTGTCAAAAACTGATCGCAAGTAAATGGTGGGTACAAAATGATCCTTCATGATGCGCTTCATCTCGCGCCAATTCATGACAGGAAGTTCATTATCATCCCTTCTATTCTGCACAATTGCATCCCACCAGCGCAAGGCATATCCGTCAAATTCTTACGTTGCAAGCTTGACCTTTTTGTATTCTGGATAATCAAACAAACGCCAGAGCTTCTCAATCTTCAACTCGCAAGTAAGATAATCCTCAGGATCAAGTGAGCCATTGAAAGAGGGAATTGAAAACTTGGGCTTGCCCAAACCATCATCAGGTTGGTTCGAAACATGTTGAGCATGGCCCAAAGGAGCATAACCACGACCATAAGGAGGAGCAACAACAGGTGTAGGGGGATTGGCATGTCCCCTGCCCCGATGTGGGGCGGCTCAGCCACACTACCCTCATTGTAGCATCCCATATGTCTAACATATGTAATGCTACATGGTCTAGTAATATAATTGCTACTTCCTACATATAATTGTTGCATCATAATTATATCATGCTCATGTCATCATGCCACCTTGCATTTGAGCATCATATAAAACCCTTTTCATTTGGTTCTTATCCCATATGCATTATTAATTGTATTTGTCTCTTGATATATTGTATTTGGTTCTTGGTAAAATGCTTGATGCCCAAGTTGAGTTGGGGGCATATCTTTTACTCACTCCACGACCTTTCTTTGTCACCACCCCATAATTCCACCATCCAACTATATGTGAGCTTTGCATCTTATTTGGTTTACCTCTAGCTCATGTGGGTTGAGATGGATCCACTTCTATTTAGCACATGCTCTCAAACTAGCATCATGTTGTTTTCACATTATTGATATGTGGAGCCACCTTTGCATGCTTTGTGCATGGAACCCCTTGTCAAGCTTTCATATGGATTATTATGAATGTATGCTCATGTTGGAATATTTTTGAGACTATTAAACATCTAGTGGAACATACACACTAGCAAGTCCAAATTATATTCAAATATGATCATCTCCATCTACTCCCCATGGAACCTCCTTCTATTTTCCTTTAGCTTGGCCTTACTCCATATTTTGGAATGCATGTGTATAAATGCCATGATTATTATTTTGTTTTCACAAGATTAGACATGGCATTTAATGCTCATGCATGGGCCATGCAACAATCACCACCATTCTATTCTTTTGGCTTTTACTTGGATTTTTGAGTGGATCATGGTCCCTTGGGAATCAATTCTTGTTGGCTCTATTCTTTTTGCTCTTACCCTAAACCCTCCTCATCTTGATCTTTGTTTCTTTGCCATGTGCATCAAGCCCTCCATACCTCTCATCTCCTCCATGCATGATCATGTGAGATCACCCCCATATCCATATTTTTCCCCTATAATTGATCATGCACATGATCATGCTTCACCAAAAACCTACCTCTCCATCTCACCTCCCCTTCTTGCTTGATCTAGTTGGATCATGCTAGATCCCTAACCCCTACCCCTCTTATCCACCATGCCACACCCTTGTCAACCTCATGTGTTGCTCATGGGGATGAAACCCTAACCCTCACCTCACCACCCTACTCTCACCATGCCGAGGCACCTCTCCCTCTCTCTACCAGCAAGGGCCCACCCTAGCCCCCTCTCTATCCCATGCCGAGCTACCCCAACCCTAGCTAACCACTCCCTACAACCCTAGCCATACCCGAGCCTCTCTCTCTCTCCCTGCCAGGCCGACCCCACCCCCGAGCCTACCTCTCTCCTCGCCTTGGCCCCAACCCCAGCTGCAGCCACAGCCCAGGCCGAGCCATGCCTAGCACGTGAAGGAGAGGGGAGAAGGTGGCCGAAAACACCTTTTTCTCCCGAGCCTGCCCCACGTCATCTCCTCTCCCTCTCATGCATATCTCTCCCTCCCCTCTTCTCCATGCCGCATCTTACCCAGGCAGCTGCGCCGCAACTTCCTCCCTTCTCCCCTGCCACCGCTTCTTCTCCAACTCCGGCCACCACCTCGGCATCCACCACCATCCTCTGGATCAGGCGGCGGGCACGGTTGTGGAGGTGTCGAGGAAGCTCAGCGCGGTCCCCGGCGTCGCCCTATGCACGGAGCAAGGAGGAGACGGCCCTGTATCGTGGAACACCGTCGTCGCCCGAACAAAACCCTAACCCTGCCGGCCGCGAGCCTTGCCAAGGATCACGTCCACCTCGAGCCGTCTTTCTGCACCTATCGGTCGCTGGTTAGGTCCTCAACCCTCTTGACATGGTCCCTATCCTCCTATCGTCGTAGAACGCGGCCACCTTCTGTCGAGCAATCCGCTTGCGCGCTCGCCGCCGTGCGCCGCGCTCTGGCAGAAAGCAACAGCGGCAGGAGACACCGTCGTGGAGCCCTGTTCCTCGACGGTTTGCGGTTGTTACATCCCTCCTTGGACCAAACCACCTGAGAGAGTTTTGTAGCCGAGAGTCCCCTCTTCGCCTTTTGTTTTTGCGCCGCCGCCGTCCGAGCAACAACGGCGTCGCCACCGTCCTCGCGTTGTCGCCGACGCTGCACCATGGCGTCCGCGCCTTCGTCGGCAACAGACAAGAATGTCTGTTTCCGCCTCTGTGCCTCGTCGTGCCCCGCATGCTGTAGACCTCCTCCGGCGATGACACCTGAACGAGAGTTGTAGGCCGTGAACTCCTCCGCATCTTTCCTTTTTACGGCACGGCGAAACTGGCCGCCGTTTAGCCGCCACCGCAGTCGCAACCCAGGCCGAGCCTTCTCTCTTCGGCGTGCGACGACGTGGTCCGATGTCATTTGTCGTTTTGTGTAAAACCCCTGCCGTTTTTGCGCCTCATCCCACAGTCCCAAGTGGCCCACCTGTCACTCTCCCGTGCCTTTTTACAACTAGGGACCCGAGTTTTTCTGTTTTTGGCCGCGCCTGCCTAGGATCGCCCACGTGTCGCCCACCGGCTGGCCGCGCGCGCAGTGGACCCGCGAGGCCACTGTCCCCACCTGCCATTGAGCGTGGGTACGGTCGGGCTCGGTGAGAAAAGTTGCCCCGCTGTTTTCTTTTGCCAGCTCAGCATCTCTCCGCGTCGGGCCCCATTGTCAGTGGCTCGGGCTAGTTTCACCTAGGTATAAAAAGTTCTGTGTTCCTTTTCTTTTAATAAAAATAATTTCAGAAATGTTTTGTATGAATTTAAATTCTGTTTTTAATAACTTTTAATTTGTAATTCCAGATAATACAAATAATATATGTTTTGGAATCAGAAAAATGTGAGGATTTCAAATATGCCATTTAAAATATCTTTTGAGCAATTTAATTTTTTCGAAATTAATTAAATGTAATAAAAAGGCCTTTTCTTAATTAATTAATAACTTTAATTCTACAACTCCAAATTTGGTAAATAATATGTCTAAATCGATCAGCGCGACGAGCCCGTTCTAACTATGCATTCCATGTTCTGAATTGCACCATGCATCATATAAATATTAAGTGGAAAGCAAGTGTTATGGGAGCAAAACATGACTAAAACCTAATAAAATGCTTTATTCTTATACCCCACACCTCATCCATGCCATGCTACATTATTGCCATGTAAATTGTGCACCATTCATCATGGCAAGCTTGTTTGATTGTCGCATTTTATTCATATGCTTGTGCACTTTATTTATGTTGGCCCTTATTTGTTTGGTTCTTCTTCGAATAGACGCCGAGCAGGGGAAATATCAGGAACCCCAGGAGTACTACCCAGATCCGTCCCTCGCTTCAACTGAGCTGCCAGGCAAGCACTACCACATGCTTGCATACATATAGTACCTATTGCCTCTATCTTATTCTTGCATCATTGAGTCGCGATTGCATTAAATTGAATCCCAAGTACTGCATGGCCTTTACTTTTAAACCCCACCGAAGCTTGCTCCTCCATCCCATGAGCCATTACTACAGGAGTTGTTTGAGCCATGCGAGTCGTAGAACAGCATGTGTAGGGTATGTGAGTGTCTGATGGATAACGAGGTACCTAAACAACTTAACCTGAGTAGTAATGGGATAACTAATGAAAGAGGCACCGGTGGGCAATATCTGCTATTTGGTTTTTCATGCTCACTTGTGTCCCGTAGGACCCCGAGTACTTGATTCCTATTCCTTGACTATTCGCACTATCCACATCCGGGAGGCCTTATGGACCCCCCCTGAGCCAGAGCTTGATTCATTTCTATTTTGTGGGGCCACAAAGTAGTTTGGGGCTTTGTTACTATCCTGTACTTATGCCATGTTTTGCTGTTTTATTTAAGATTGTGCGAGGAGCACCTGTAATGTTTAGGATTGCGGAGTGTTTTCGTGGTATCGACAAGCCCAGTCACACTTTCGGGTTCCCAGTCGTTTACAGCCATTGGCGCAAACCTTGGGTCCATCTCGGGGCCGGCCAACTTCGTCGCGGGTATCTTAATGGGGTGGCCCCCTGAAATATTTCTGAATCCTGTGATCGCTTTGTCGTGAATGCCTCGTTGGGTTTTGATTTGGTTTTTCCGAGGTTGATCGAGTGTGTGTTGCTATTTGTGCACCCCTGCAGGGTAAATCTTTCTGAAAGACGTGTCCGCGGTTATGGACGACTTGGAGCATAGTTTCTCGATCATAGACAAGTATAACTAAAGTACTGCTTTTAATTTGACTAAGTAACTGACTAGTAAATAGTGCAATACTCATGGAATGGTTAATAAAACTGCCAACGGATGGGTTGTTCGTCCGCTTTCTCGTTGGTAAGCGAGAAGGAGGATGGATCTGTTAATTATACTGTTGTAACTATTGTTACTAATTAACGGACATCCATTTATCATTGGTTAGGCGGATGGTTAGCGAGTATCTATAGACTTGTTAGTTATTATCTTTTGCTGCAATTGCGTCACCCCAGGTTATGTCCCCTTTATAGGCATAAAGACTTGCTGAGTACCCCTAGGGTCTCACACGATAAATTGTTTGATTCAGATGAACAGGTGTATTCACAAGATGGATACTGGGTGGAGGAGACGGATGATGTTGGCAACGATCACTCGGTGTAGAGATTCCGGGATGGGGATCCGCGAGATCTGTGGGCGGGATGTGTTTATTTATGTGGCATCCTATGCCGATTTGCTTCTTATCCGTACTCGGATCTTGTTTTCCGCTTCCGCCTGATACTCTGATGTTTGATGTATGAGGAGCTATCCTAAACTATTATCTCTATCTAGGATGTTTGGATCTTGCCGTATGGCATTGCAATATTTCTATTTCTTTTAGATGGTATGGCTCCGAGAACAGTTGTATGGTGTCTTGCATACATACTCACTTGTGTATGTAGTTGATCCCTTCGCCTGCCGACTACGCTGCTCGTTCTTGTCCTGATGTTCTGAAAGTGGTTAGGACGGCCGAGTCTACATGGGTGGCCCTGGGCCCCCGTTTTATTTTAACCACTTTCGCTCATCCAGGCATGCAACTTAGAGCATAGTGTCTGAGGTAGTTACAATTGGTATCAGAGCCATCCCGCCCTTCAGGGTCTCAGCCAAATGGTCGCTTTCAGCCTAGCAAATATTTTGGTAGCTATGTATACTAGGGAAAAACAAAAGATGAGAGTAGGACTACTTCCATTGTTCTTCTTACCCACCCACCCACCCACCCTTTTCTGGTAAGGAAGTGTAACGTTTTCAATCCTCTTCTAAAATTCAAACTAGGATTCACGTGTTCTGGGTTCCGTAGTACCATAGGTTGTGTGTGTGTGTGTGTAATTCCTTGTCTATCTGTTGCATCCAACTTGTTGTCACTATCTGCCTTTTGGTTATCAACTGTTGGTACATTCCATACTGACAGGCCTTTGTAAACCGTCGCGATCTATCTGATTCATTGTATACCGGTGCGATCTGTCTTACTCTTTGTTATTCGACATTATCTTGTTTGGGGTGTTCGTTTCCGTAGTTACTAATCTTTTGGTTCATCTTAAGAAAGAAGGAAGTTGGGATATGTGTTTTATTTATTCATGTGCGGGGTAATGATTTGAGTGCGGATGGAGTCGCGACCATACCACTACTGTTATCATTCGCTCTTGTATATTGAGTTGGTAGAGTTGCTAATCTTGATTCGTTAAGTGGTTTTGCGCATATAGTGGTATTTTAATGCCGAAATTTGCGGAATTTTTTTCTTTGTTAGCTTGTGTACCACACCCTTTGTTCAGTCGTGTGCTATATGATTACTATCTTCTAGGTGCTTTGAACTTTGTTGATATTTTAATATCATCTTAGTAATTTGTATCCTTTAATCTTGGTTAATTCCATTTTGGTACTATTTTGGATTATTATTATTCTCCATTATGGTACTGACTTGAGTTTTATACTCCCTCTGTTTCGAATTACTCCGCACGCACGCTTATTTAGATGGGCTAGTATTCTCTTATTTTTTGTTTAAAAAATTTCCGAGATTTTTGCGATAGCTAGTACACATTTCATACTATCTAGTTCAAAAATTCTAGGATTTTTTGGATAAAAAATGAGGGAGTACTAGTCCACCTAGATAAGAGTGCGCGCGGAGTATTTTGAAACAGAGGGAGTATCAATCACAGGATGGCACCACCACGCCGTTCTGAGGAGGATATACCACCTGAACTAGGGGCTGCGTTGGCAAGTATTGCTAATGCCTTGGGAGCAATGCAGCAGAACCAGCATCGATTTGAAGAAAGTGTCAGGAGGAATGAGTTTGTTCCGCTACCTCCACCTCCCAAGCGAGGAGACATCAAGAGTTTTCTGAAGTTCAACCCGCGCCACTTTGAGGTGTCTGATCAGCCACTTGATGCTGATGATTGGTTGCGTGAGATGTCAAGGTTGCTGATGACTGCTGATGTTCCTGAGCAAGAATGGGTAAAATGTGCCACTCACCTTCTGAAGGGAGATGCAGCTCTGTGGTGGGAGAATTACCTGAAGGCAAACCACTCTGAGTTTCAGCCTACTTGGGAGCAGTTCACTGGGGCTTTCAAAGAGCAATATCTGTCAGAAATTGTCATGGAAAGGATGAAGGAAGTGTTTCTCAACCTCAAGCAGGGCAATGACAATGTCAATACCTATATCAGGAACTTCATGAACCTTTCTCGGTATGGTGGCGATGAGATCTCTGATGACAAGAAGAAGCAAAAGAGGTTCAGACAAGGGCTCAACGCATCTATCAAGTATGCAATCACTCATGCAAGGCCGAGGTCTTTTCTGGAACTCCAACATACAGCTCTGCAGGAAGAAGCAAGTAGGCAAGTATTTGAGGAGTCCAAGAAACACAGCCGTGACGCAGCAAGCTCTTCAGCTATGACAGCTCCTTCTAAGCGCCGCGTGTGGGTTCCTAACACCCCACCGTCGCTCCCGGCTCCACCAAGACCGTTAAGCTACGCGGCAAGGCCACCAAACTCTTTCACTGCTGCTCCCAGGGGCTACAACCACAACTACCCTGGAGCGCCTGGCGGAGTCCCTGGCTACGCTGCTCCACGTCCACCTGGTGCTTGTTACACTTGTGGGAACACTGGGCATCAACACTGGAATTGTCCAATGAACAACAAAGCTCTTCCTCCACCACCTCCAAGACATGCAGCAAGTTCTTCTATGGTTCGTGCACCTCCACCGCGGGCTCTCAACATCAACACCAACCCCGGGTCTACGGTTGCTCGTGCCAACTGTGTCAACGTTGCTCAAGCTGAGCATGCACCTGGAGTTGTGATGGGTATGCTTCCTGTTAACTCAGTTCCTGCACAAGTTTTGTTTGATTCTGGTGCATCGCATTCTTTTGTCTCTACAAGTTTTGCTGATGAGAATGGTTTACCTATGGATCCTCTCCCTAAATGGTTAATGGTCCTTTCTCCTGGAGCAACAATGGCATCTTCTAAAATCAGCCATGGCAATCAAATTGAGATTGGTGGTTCTTCGTTCCCGGCTTCCTTAATTATTCTGGGCAATTCTGACATTGATGTTATCTTGGGCATGGATTGGCTAACAGCAAATGCAGCTATGATTGATTGTGCTGAACGCTCGGTTTCTCTAAAAATTCTTGAAGGCCATATAGTCTATTCTCCAAGTCTGACTCCTGCAATTCAGTTTTTCTCTTTGGAGGCTCTGAATGATGATGCTATGGAAGCTATTCAGAGTGTTCCGGTGGTCTGTGAGTTCCCAGATGTTTTTCCTGAAGAGTTGCCAGGTATGCCTCCTGATTGTGAGGTCGAGTTTGTGATTGAGCTTGAACCTGGAACCGCTCCTATCTCCAAGCAGCCTTATAAAATGGGTCCTGCTGAGTTGGCTGAACTCAAACGTCAGCTTGATGAACAAGAGAAGTTGGGTTTCATTCAGCACAATACTTCTTCTTGGGGTAGCCCAACCATCTTTGTGAAGAAGCGAGACAAGACTGATAGACTTTGTGTTGACTATCGGGCTCTCAATGCTAAAACCATCAAGAATAAATATCCCCTTCCGCGGATTAATGATCTCTTCGATCAGCTAGCTAGAGCTGTGGTTTTCTCTAAGCTTGACTTGAGAAGTGGATATCATCAAATCAAGATTCACAAAGAAGATGTTCCCAAAACAGCTTTCACCACCCGCTATGGCCTGTATGAGTACACGGTCATGTCTTTCGGTCTCACCAACGCACCTGCCACCTTCTCGAGGATTATGAACTCGGTTTTCATGGAGTATCTTGATAAGTTCGTTGTGGTCTATCTGGATGACATCCTAGTCTATTCTAAGTCAAAGGAAGAACATGAAGAACACCTTCGGTGTGTCCTAAACAAGCTTCATGAGAACCGCATGTATGCAAAGTTCTCCAAGTGTGAGTTCTGGCTGCCTCAAGTCACCTACCTTGGTCACGTTATCTCTGCCAAGGGCATTGCCGTCAACCTAGAAACTGTTAAGACAATTGTTGACTGGCTTCCACCCATAAATGTCAAAGAAGTCTGGAGTTTCCTTGGTTTGGCTAGTTACTGCCGTCGCTTCGTTTAGAACTTCTCGAAGATTGCGAAGCCTCTTACCGATCTCCTCAAGAAAGGCAAGAAATACCTTTGGTCTCCTGCATGTCAAGCAAGCTTTGAAACACTCAAAGAGAAGCTCACTTCCACACCAGTCTTGATTCCTCTAGATACATCAAAGCCTTTCCAGATATTCTGCGACGCCTCCTTGCAAGGATTGGGTGCGGTCCTCATGCAAGAAAAGCAAGTCGTTGCATATGCCTCTCGTCAGTTGAAAATTCATGAGCTCAACTATCCAACACATGACCTTGAACTCGCATCAGTTGTCTTTGCTTTGAAAGTATGGATGCACTACTTGCTTGACAACCATTGTGAGATCTTTTCTGATCACAAGAGTCTGAAGTATATCTTCACACAGCCGGACCTCACCCTTCGTCAGAGAAGGTGGATTGAAGCAATCAATGATTTCGATTTGGCCATCAACTACACTTCGGGCAAAGCTAATGTCATGGCCGATGCTCTCAGCTGAAAAGCTTATGTCAACAACCTCATGGTGGAAGAACAACAACCTCTCTTGTGCGAGGAATTCCGTCAGCTCAACCTTGAAATTGTGGATCAAGGGTATCTTCTGAACCTTCTAGCAACCCCTCTCTTGGAAGAAAAAGTTCGCTCCATTCAACTTGGTGATCCTTACACTAAAAAGATCATCTCCAACATTCAGCTGCCGAAGTATGAGTCCTTCCACGTCGACGACCAAGGCGCTCTTTTCTTTGAACACCGGATGTTTGTTCCGAACTACCCAGGTTTAAGAGAGCAAGTCCTCAAGGAGGCGCATGATTCTGTTCTTTCTATCCACCCGGGCAACACTAAGATGTACATGGACTTGAAAACATAGTATTAGTGGCCTGGGTTGAAACGATATTGTGCCAAGTATGTCTCGGAGTGTGATGTCTGCCGCAGAGTTAAAGCTATCCATCAGAAACCTTCCGGTCTTCTCGAGCCATTGAAGCCTCCGGAATGGAAATGGGAGAAAGTAGAGATGGACTTCATAACTGGTTTTCCAAGGTCGCAGAAGGGCAACAATGCAATCTCTGTTGTCATCGACAGGCTTTCTAAAGTGGCTCACTTCTTTCCCGTCAAGGAAACAATTTTTGCAATTCAGTTGGCTGAGCTCTGTATCAACAGAATTGTCTCTCTGGATGGGGTTCCTCTTGAGATCATCTCAGACCGTGGAAGCATCTTCACTTCCAAGTTCTGGGGAAGTTTCCAAAATGCTTTGGGAACAAAATTGAACTTCAGCACAGCTTACCATCCTCAGTCGCAAGGACAAGTTGAAAGGATCAATCAGATTCTAGAAGATATGCTCCATGCTTGCGTTATCTCTTTCGGCATGAAGTGGGAAGAATGCCTTCCTTATGCTGAATTATCTTACAACAATAGCTTCCAGAAAAGTCTAAATATGGCACCATTTGAGGTTCTCTATGGTCGCAAATGCAGAACCCCGATTGGTTGGTCGGGCGCAGGTGAAAGAACATTGTTTGGCCCCGACATTGTAACTCAAGCGGAGGAGAAGGTTCACATCATTCTTGAAAACCTGAAGGTTGCTCAAAGTCGCGAGAAGAGCAACTATGACAGGAAGCACACGGACATGGAGTATGTCCCTAGTGATCTCGTTTACCTTCGTGTCACTCCCATGAGAGGCACGCACCGCTTTGGTATCAAAGGAAAGCTGGCTCCTAGATACATCGGTCCTTTCAAAGTTCGTGGAAGAAGAGGAGAAGTTGCTTATGCTCTTGTGCTCCCTGAAAAATTCAAGGTCCATGATGTTTTTAATATCTCTCAACTCAAGAAGTGCTTCAAGGATCCCGGCAGGACCGTGGACCATGAGCTTATCAATCTCCAAGAAGACCTGTCTTATCAAGAACACCCCATAAAAATTCTAGAAGTCGTAGAAAGAAGGACTCGCAACAAGTCCATCAAGTTTTGCAAGGTGAAGTGGTCGCACCATTCCGTTGATGAAGCCACCTGGGAACGCGAGGGCGAGCTCCGTGCCAAGTATCCTACCCTCTTCGTGTCTTCTTCTTCTTCCTAGAATCTCGGGGCGAGATTCCTGTTTAGTGGGGGAGAGTTGTAGCATCCCATCTATCTAACATATGTAATGATACATGGTCTAGTAATATAATTGCTACTTCCTACATATAATTGTTGCATCATAATTATATCATGCTCATGTCATCATGCCACCTTGCATTTGAGCATCATATAAAACCCTTTTCATTTGGTTCTTATCCCATATGCATTATTAATTGTATTTATCTCTTGATATATTGTATTTGGTTCTTGGTAAATGCTTGATGACCAAGTTGAGTTGGGGGCATATCTTTTACTCACTCCACCACCTTTCTTTGTCACCACCCCATAATTCCACCATCCAACTATATGTGAGCTTTGCATCTTATTTGGTTTACCTCTAGCTCATGTGGGTTGAGATGGATCCACTTCTATTTACAACATGCTCTCACACTAGCATCATGTTGTTTTCACATTATTGATATGTGGAGCCACCTTTGCATGCTTTGTGCATGGAACCCCTTGTCAAGCTTCCATATGGATTATTATGAATGTATGCTCATGTTGGAATATTTTTGAGACTATTAAACATCTAGTGGAACATACACACTAGCAAGTCCAAATTATATTCAAATATGATCATCTCCATCTACTCCCCATGGAACCTCCTTCTATTTTCCTTTAGCTTGGCCTTACTCCATATTTTGGAATGCATGTGTATAAATGCCATGATTATTATTTTGTTTTCACAAGATTAGACATGGCATTTAATGCTCATGCATGGGCCATGCAACAATCACCACCATTCTATTCTTTTGGGTTTTACTTGGATTTTTGAGTGGATCATGGTCCCTTGGGAATCAATTCTTGTTGGCTCTATTCTTTTTGCTCTTACCCTAAACCCTCCTCATCTTGATCTTTGTTTCTTTGCCATGTGCATCAAGCCCTCCATACCTCTCATCTCCTACATGCATGATCATGTGAGATCACCCCCATATCCATCTTTTTCTCCTATACTTGATCATGCACATGATCATGCTTCACCAAAAACCTACCTCTCCATCTCACCTCCCCTTCTTGCTTGATCTAGTTGGATCATGCTAGATCCCTAACCCCTACCCCTCTTATCCACCATGCCACACCCTTGTCAACCTCATGTGTTGCTCATGGGGATGAAACCCTAACCCTCACCTCACCACCCTACTCTCACCATGCCGAGGCACCTCTCCCTCTCTCTGCCATCAAGGGCCCACCCTAGCCCCCTCTCTATCCCATGACGAGCTATCCCAACCCTAGCGAACCACTCCCTCCAACCGTAGCCATACCCGAGCCTCTCTCTCTCCCCCTGCCAGGCCGGCCCCACCCTCGAGCCTACCTCTCTCCTCGCCCTGGCCCCAACCCCAGCTGTAGCCACACCCCAGGCCGAGCCATGCCTAGCACGTGAAGGAGAGGGAGAAGGTGGCCGAAAACACCTTTTTCTCCCGAGCCTGCCCCACGTCATCTCCTCTCCCTCTTGTGCATATCTCTCCCTCCCCTCTTCTCCCTGCTGCATCTACCCTAGGCAGCTGCGCCGCAGCTTCCTCCCTTCTCCCCCTGCCACCGCTTCTTCTCCAACTCCGACCACCACCTCGGCATCCACCACCATCCTCTGGATCAGGCGGCGGACACGGTTGTGGAGGTGTCGAGGAAGCTCAGCGCGGTCCCCGGCGTCGCCCTGTGCACGGAGCAAGGAGGAGAGGGCCCTGTACCGCGGAATGCCGTCGTCGCCCGAACAAAACCCTAACCCTGCCGGCCGCGAGCCTCGCCAAGGATCACGTCCACCTCGAGCCGTCTTTCTGCACCTATCGGTCGCTGGTGAGGTCCTCAACCCTCTTGACATGGTCCCTATCCTCCTATCTATAAAGAGCAGATCTAGATCTAGACTAATAGAGGAACACGACCAACAACTATGACTTGAATACGTAATCTAGGCCATGTCAACTCTTTTTTGTGGGCCTTTTTCTGTATAGGACGAAAAACACGAACTAATCTATGGATGGATTGTGGATTCTCACCGAGTAAACGAGGAAAGCTGATACCAAGATGATATGGGGTGACCCGATCTTCTTAGCAAGCACTTGTCGATGGTGATTGTGGATGATAGATAACTAGTGTGTAGCTATGATCTCTGCTGCTCGAACCCTGATGCCAATGCAATAACTCTCGAACCTTGTAGGATATTCACAACACCACACTCTTGCGCACGTAGCCGTCGACCACGAACGGTAATTTGCAATCTACTAATTCCCAATTGAACAACAGATCACACTTAATTACAGTTGGTAGAAATCGATCACAAGTAATTCCAAAGGTTCTATGAAAGAAACAACTCCAAAATAATTTTAACATGGTCTAAACCTAAGTATGTGTGGTGCCCCATCTATTTAAGGACTAAGGGGGCGGCGGCCAATACTAGGAAATAGTGGTTCGACTCAACCTAGACTAGGATACAACCGACCCAAAGTGGGGCGGCTCAAAGCCATTGAGCCTACTACGCCATGGCGAGTTGGACCTGTTCTCTGTCATGACAACTATCGTGGCGAGCACAGGCGATTTTCGTGCAGCGGCCTGCCATGGTAGAAAACTGCATGGTTTCTCTGCCGCGGCAGAGATCTCTCGACCAAGTGTTGATCTTTTCGTGGGGTGCTCCTTGCTCTTCCTCCCTCTCCTCCCTCGCGCATTCTTCATTGATCAACACGCCATGTTCCATTAGCTCCTTGCTTCGTGCTACACCTTCTTCTCCCAAGTACCTGATCATACAATAATTCAAGGACTTAGGTAGTATAAAATTCTCATTAACTAAAACACCAGATTCATTAAGAAACATGTTCACCTATTGTTCTAGTAGCTTAACACGAGCTCTTGTAATTGGTCCAATCCTTATCTCATTGAATTGATCTTTCTTTGCAGTAGGTGGAACATCATCTGTAGTAATTGGGGTAGGTGTAACTGTAGGGATGTCCTCATCACTATCACTCTCCTCATGCAACCCTCTCCATTGTCCCATCATCTTCTGCTAACTCCCGAGAAAACTCCATCCGCGCCGACAATGGCGGAGGAGGATGCGGTGGCCATCGTCGCCTCCAAGGCCACCAGCGAGGAGGCCCCCGTCTTCGTCTCGGTCCCCCTTGACATGTTGAAAGTAGCCGCCGTCCCTGTCTAGGCCCCCGTCGAGGCATCGATGACAGCTGTTGTTCCTGTCCAGGCCCCCATCCCCGCTACCGATGTAGCCACCGGCGAGCAGACCCCCGCCAGTCACGAGCAGATCCAGCTCTTCTGGGACCCCTGTGATCAAGAGGAGTACATCGCTCCGGTGAACCCCGATGACACCGGCATCGAAAACTCATGGTCGGAGGTAACTAAGGTTTGCTCCCCTTCCGTGGTTCTTCTCCCGTTCCCATCGTTGGATGCTAGATCTTGGTTTATTAGGGTTTGCTTGTTCGCATTTCGATTGCTCGATCTTCTTACATCATCTAATTTCCCCTTTTTCTTTTCTTCCAATAGGTTTACGGCAGTGACGTCTGCAGCGATGATGAGTCTAGGCACACCAAGACTCGTCAGGTGCTGAGGAGGCTGCATGCCGACTAGTACGAGGCCTTCTTCGCTGGTGGTTTCCATAGTTGCCTCTTCTGCAGGACGAGACTCGGTGGCACCGACTTCAACTGCATCGTGATGCATGAAGAGGGCTCGAGCTCCGGCACCCCCAAAGTCGGCCAGACCGTGAACGTCAATGCCTACATTGCTGAACACTAGCCTGTCGGCATTCACCTGCAAAACCTCCAGCGGGTGGCCATCAAAGAGGTTGCATGCTTCGATCAATCCCAAGGCCCCCAAGGTCAAGGGACTGGGCAGCAAGAAGTGGAGGAAGCGCTAGAGGGAGGAGGCGGAGGCGTAGGTGCATGCAAGGAGGGGTTGAACATGTGTGCTGCTGCTAAGTAGCTTCTTTTGATTTTGTATCCACCAATGTCATTGCATGTGTGTTCTTTTCATAAACCACCACTAGAGTCATTGCATGTGTGTTCTTTACATAAACCACATGGATCCACCAATGTCATTGCATGTGCGTTATTTTCATAAACCACCACTAGAGTCATTGCATGTGTGTTCTTTTCATAAACCACAACTAGAGTCATTGCATGTGTGTTCTTTTCATAAACCACAACTAGAGTCATTGCATGTGTGTTATTTTCATAAACCACAAGGATCCACTAGAGCTCATTGCATTTGTGTTCTTTTCATAAATCACAACTAGAGTCATTGCATTTGTGTTCTTTTCAAAAACCACTTGGATCCACCAGTGTCATTGCATGTGTGTTCTTTTCATAAACCACATGGATCCACTAGAGTCATTGCATGTGTGTTCTTTTCATAAACCACATGGATCCACTAGTGTTCTTGCATTTGTGTTCTTTTCATAAACCACATGGATCCACCGGTGTCATTGCATGTGTGTTCTTTTCATAAACCACAGCTAGAGTCATTTCAGATGTGTTCTTTTCATAAACCACATGGATCCACCAGTGTCATTGCATGTGTGTTCTTTTCATAAACGACAGCTAGAGTCATTGCATGCGTGTTCTTTTCATAAACCACATGGATCCACCAGTGTCATTGCATGTGTGTTCTTTTCATAAACCACATGGATCCACCAGTATCATTGCATGTGCGTTCTTTTCATAAACCACCACTAGTGTCATTGCATGTGTGTTCTTTCGATAAACCACATGGATCCACTAGAGTTCATTGAATGTGTGTTCTTTTCGTAAACCACATGGATCCACAAGTGTCATTGCATGTGTCTTGTTTTCATAAACCACATGGATCCACTAGTGTCATTGCATGTGTGTTCTTTTCATAAACCACATCTAGAGTCATTGCATGTGTGTTCTTTTCATAAACCACATGGATCCACCATTGTTATTGGATGTGTGTTCTTTTTCATAAACCACATGGATCCACCAGTGTCATTGCATGAGTGTTCTTTTCATAAACCACAACTAGAGTCATTGAATGTGTGTTATTTTTATAAACCACATGGATCTAGAAGTGTCATTGCATGTGTGTTCTTTTCATAAACCACATGGATCCACCAGCGTCATTCAATGTGTGTTCTTTTCATAAACCACATCTAGAGTCATTGCAAGGGTGTTCTTTTCATAAACCACATGGTTCCACCAGTGTCATTGCATGTGTGTTCTTTTCATAAACCACCACTAGTGTCATTGCACGTGTGTTCTTTTCATAAACCACATGGATCCACCAGTGTCATTTCATGTGTGTTCTTTTCATAAACCACATCTAGAATCATTGCAAAGGTGTTCTTTTCATAAACCACATGGATCCACCAGTGTCATTGCATTTGTGTTCTTTTCAAAAACCACATGGATCCACCAGTGTCATTGCATGTGTGTTGTTTTCCTAAACCACATCTAGAGTCATTGCATGCGTGTTCTTTTCCTATACCACATGTATCCACCAGTGTCATTGGATGTCTGTTTTTTTTTCATAAACCACATGGATCCATTAGTGTCATTGCATGTGTGTTCTTTTCATAAACCACAACTAGAGTCATTGCATGTGTGTTCTTTTCATAAACCACATGGATCCACAATTGTAATTGGATGTGTGTTCTTTTCATAAACCACCACTAGAGTCATTGCATGTGTGTTCTTTTCATAAACCACAACTAGAGTCATTGCATGTGTGTTATTTTCATAAACCACAAGGATCCACTAGAGTTCATTGCATTTGTGTTCTTTTCATAAATCACAACTAGAGTCATTGCATTTGTGTTCTTTTCAAAAACCACATGGATCCACCAGTGTCATTGCATGTGTGTTCTTTTCATAAACCACATGGATTCACTAGAGCCATTGCATGTGTGTTCTTTTCATAAACCACATGGATCCACTAGAGTTCATTGCATTTGTGTTCTTTTCATAAACCACATGGATCCACCGGTGTCATTGCATGTGTGTTCTTTTCATCAACCACAAATAGAGTCATTTCACGTGTGTTCTTTTCATAAACCACATGGATCCACCAGTGTCATTGGATGTGTGTTCTTTTCATAAACCATATGGATCCACCAGTGTCATTGCATGTGTGTTCTTTTCATAAACCACAGCTAGAGCCATTGTATGTGTGTTCTTTTCACAAACCACATGAACCCACCAGTGTCATTGCATGTGTGTTCTTTTCATAAACCACATGGATCCACCAGTGTCATTGCATGTATTTTCTTTTCATAAACCACCACTACTGTCATTGCATGTGTGTTCTTTTCATAAACCATATGGATCCACTAGAGTTCATTGAATGTGTGTTCTTTTCATAAACCACATGGATCCACCAGTGTCATTGCATGTGTGTTCTTTTCATAAACCACATGGATCCACCAGTGTCATTGCATGTGTGTTCTTTTCATAAACCACATGGATCCACCAGTGTCATCGCGTGCGTGTTCTTTTCATAAACCACCACTAGAGTCATTGCATGTGTGTTCTTTTCATAAACCACATGGATCTACTAGAGTCATTGCATGTGTGTTATTTTCCTAAACCACAACTAGAGTCATTACATGTGTGTTCTTTTAATAAACCACGTGGATCCACTAGATTCGTTGGATGTGTGTTCTTTTCATAAACCACATGGGTCCACTAGAGTTCATTGCATGTGTATTATTTTCATAAACCACATGGATCCACTAGAGTCATTGCATGTGTGTTCTTTTCATAAACCACATCTAGTGTCATTGCATGTGTGTTCTTTTCATTAACCACATCTAGGGTCATTGCATGTGTGTTCTTTTCATAAACCACATGGATCCACCATTGTCATTACACGTGTGTTCTTTTCATAAACCACATGGATCCACCAGTGTGATTGCATGTGTGTTCTTTTCATAAACCACATCTAGAGTCATTGCAAGGGTGTTCTTTCATAAACCACATGAATCCACCAGTGTCATTGCATTTTTGTTCTTTTCAAAAACCACATGGATCCACAGTGTCATTGCATGTGTGTTGTTTTCATATACCACACCTATTGTCATTGCATGTGTGTTCTTTTCATAATCCACATGGATCCACCAGTGTTTTGATGTGTGTTCTTTTCATAAACCACATGGGTCTACTAGTGCCATTTCATGTGTGTTCTTTTCATAAACCATAGCTAGAGTCATTGCATGTGTGTTCTTTTCACAAACCACATGGATCCACCAGTGTCATTGCTTATGTGTTCTTTTCATAAACCACATGGATCCACCAGTGCATTGCATGTGTGTTCTTTTCATAAACCACCACTAGTGTCATTGCACGTGTGTTGGTTACATAAACCACAGGGATCCACTAGAGTTAATTGAATGTGTGTTCTTTTCATAAACCACATGGATCCACCAGTGTCATTGCACGTGTGTTCTTTTCATAAACCATATGGATCCACCAGTGTCATTTCATGTGTGTTCTTTTCATAAACCACATCTAGAGTCATTGCAAAGGTGTTCTTTTCATAAACCACATGGATCCACCAGTGTCATTGCATTTGTGTTCTTTTCAAAACCACATGGATCCACCAGTGTCATTGCATGTGTGTTATTTTAGTAAACCACATCTAGAGTCATTGCATGCGTGTTCTTTGCCTATAGCACATGTATCCACCAGTGTCATTGGATGTGTGTTCTTTTCATAAACCACATGGATCCATTAGTGTCATTGCATGTGTGTTCTTTTCATAAACCACAACTAGAGTCATTGCATGTGTGTTCTTTTCATAAACCACATGGATCCACAATTGTCATTGGATGTGTGTTCTTTTCATAAACCACCACTAGAGTCATTGCATGTGTGTTCTTTTCATAAACCACAACTAGAGTCATTGCATGTGTGTTATTTTCATAAACCACAAGGATCCACTAGAGTTCATTGCATTTTTGTTCTTTTCCTAAATCACAACTAGAGTCATTGCATTTGTGTTCTTTTCAAAAACCACATGGATCCACCAGTGTCATTGCATGTGTGTTCTTTTCATAAACCACATGGATTCACTAGAGCCATTGCATGTGTGTTCGTTTCATAAACCACATGGATCCACTAGAGTTCATTGCATTTGTGTTCTTTTCATAAACCACATGGATCCATCGGTGTCATTGCATGTGTGTTCTTTTCATCAACCACAACTAGAGTCATTTCATGTGTGTTCTTTTCATAAACCACATGGATCCACCAGTGTCATTGGATGTGTGTTCTTTTCATAAACCATATGGATACACCAGTGTCATTGCATGTGTGTTCTTTTCATAAACCACAGCTAGAGTCATTGTATGTGTTTTCTTTTCAGAAACCACATGAACCCACCAGTGTTATTGCATGTGTGTTCTTTTCATAAACCACATGGATCCACCAGTGTCATTGCATGTGTTTTCTTTTCATAAACCACCACTACTGTCATTGCATTTGTGTTCTTTTAATAAACCATACGGATCCACTAGAGTTCATTGAATGTGTGTTCTTTTCATAAACCACACGGATCTACCAGTGTCATTGCACGTGTGTTCTTTTCATAAACCACATGGTTCCACCAGTGTCATTGCATGTGTGTTCTTTTCATAAACCACATCTAGAGTCATTGCATGTGTGTTCTTTTCATAAACCACATGGATCCACTAGTCTAATTGGATGTCTGTTCTTTTCATAAACCACATGGATCAACTAGTGTCATTGCATGTGTGTTCTTTTCATAAACCACCAGTAGAGTCATTGCATGTGTGTTCTTTTCATAAACCACAGCTAGAGTCCTTGCATGTGTACTCTTTTCATAAACCACATGGATCCACCAGTGTCATTGCATGTGTGTTATTTTCATAAACCACCACTAAAGTCATTGCATGTGTGTTCTTTTCATAAACCACATGGATCCACCAGTGTCATTGCATGCGTGTTCTTTTCATAAACCACATGGATCCACCAGTGTCATTGCATGTGTGTTCTTTTCATAAACCACATGGATCCACCAGTGTCATTGCATGTGTGTTCTTTTCATAAACCACCACTAGAGTCATTGCATGTGTGTTCTTTTCCTAAACCACATGGATCTACTAGAGTCATTGCATGTGTGTTATTTTCCTAAACCACAGCTAGAGTCATTACATGTGTGTTCTTTTAATAAACCACGTGGATCCACTAGAGTCATTGTATGTGTGTTCTTTTCATAAACCACATGGATCCACTAGGGTTCATTGCATGTGTGTTCTTTTCATAAACCACCACTAGAGTCATTGCATGTGTGTTCTTTTCATAAACCACATCTCGAGTCATTGCATGTGTGTTGTTTTCATAAACCACCACTAGTGTCATTGCATATGTGTTCTTTTCATAAACCACATGGATCCACCAGTGTCATTGCACGTGTGTTCTTTTCATAAACCACAACGAGAGTCATTGCATTTGTATTCTTTTCAAAAACCACATGGATCCACCAGTGTCATTGCAAATGTGTTTTTTTCATAAACCACATGGATCCACTAGAGTCATTGCATGTGTGTTCTTTCCATAAACCACATGGATCCACTAGAGTTCATTGCATTTGTGTTCTTTTCATAAACCACATGGATCCACCAGTGTCATTGCATGTGTGTTCTTCTCATCAACCACAGCTAGAGTCATTTCATGTGTGTTATTTTCATAAACCACATGGATCCACTAGAGTCATTGCATGCGTGTTCTTCTCATAAACCATGGCTAGAGTCATTGCATGTGTGTTCTTTCCATAAACCACATGGATCCACAAATGTCATTGCATGTGTTTTATTTTCATAAACCACCACTAGAGTCATTGCATGTGTGTTCTTTTCATAAACCACATGTATCCGCCAGTGTCATTGCATTTGTGTTCTTTTCATAAACCACAACTAGAGTCATTGCATGTGTGTTCTTTTCATAAACCACATGGATCCACTAGAGTTTATTGCATTTGTGTTCTTTTCATAAACCACAACTAGAGTCATTGCATTTGTATTCTTTTCAAAAACCACATGGATCCACCAGTGTCATTGCATGTGTGTTCTTTTCATAAACCACATGGTTCCACTAGAGTTCATTGCATTTGTGTTCTTTTCATAAACCACATGGATCCACCAGTGTCATTGCATGTGTGTTCTTTTCATAAACCACATGGATCCACCAGTGTCATTTCATGTGTGTTCTTTTCATAAACCACATCTAGAGTCATTGCAAAGGTGTTCTTTTCATAAACCACATGGATCCACCAGTGTCATTGCATTTGTGTTCTTTTCAAAAACCACATGGATCCACCAGTGTCATTGCATGTGTGTTCTTTTCATTAACCACATCCAGGGTCATTGCATGTGTGTTCTTTTCCTAAACCACATGTATCCACCAGTGTCATTGGATGTGTGTTCTTTTCATAAACCACAACTAGAGTCATTGCATGTTTGTTCTTTTCATAAACCACATGGATCCACCAATGTCATTGCATGTGTGTTCTTTTCATAAACCACCACTAGAGTCATTGCATGTGTGTTCTTTTCATAAACCACAACACGAGTCATTGCATGTGTGTTCTTTTCATAAACCACAACTAGAGAATGCTTCATGTGTGTGTTTTCATAAACCACAAGGATCCACTAGTGTTCATTGCATTTGTGTTCTTTTCATAAATGACAACTAGAGTCATTGCATTTGTGTTCTTTTGAAAAACCACATGAATCCACCAGTGTCATTGCATGTGTGTTCTTTTCATAAACCTCATGGATCCACTAGAGTCATTGCATGTGTGTTCTTTTCATAAACCACATGGATCCACTAGATTTCATTGCATTTGTGTTCTTTTCATAAACCACATGGATCGACCGGTGTCATTGCATGTGTGTTCTTTTCATCAACCACAGCTAGAGTCATTTCATGTGTGTTCTTTTCATAAACCACATGGATCCACCAGTGTCATTGGATGTGTGTTCTTTTCATAAACCATATGGATCCACCAGTGTTATTGCATATTGATACGTCCATTTTTGCATCACTATTCTATGTCTTAATTCACTATTATTCATTGATATATTTCGTATTGAGAGGTGATACTTATGTTATTTCATCTGTTTTTACATGGTTGATGAGTTTTGGAGCATGGACCGCTGCAGTCAGGATTCTGATGAAAAAGGTGCTGTTTGGAGATAAAATTCGCGAAGGTCAGAAAATCTGGGAAAATATACGGAAAATGTTATTTTTCCAGAAGACGAAGGAAGCCAGAAGGGGGGCTGGAGATGGGCCACAGGGGGCCCACACCATCCCCTAGCGCGGGCAGCCCTAGGCCGCGCCAGCAGGTGGTGTGGCTGCCCTGGCCCACTCCAGGCTCTCCCCTCTGGCGTACATTATACTCCCGAAACCCTAAGACTCGGGGAGCAACCACAGAAAGATTCCACCACCTCTGCGGGGCGAAAAACACGGAGAGAGAAAGATCTCTCCCGCAGACAGATTTCTGCCAGGGGAATTCCTTCCTGGAGAGGGGAGATCGTCGCCATCAACACCACCATCAAGCTAGACTTCATCGGGATCATCATCATCATCATCACCATCATCACCATCAGCACCCTCATCACCATCTCCATATTGCTGTAACAATTGTGTTGAATCTTGCATAGTTCATAGGGGAAACTTTCCCAGTGTTGATTACTCTTTGTAGTTGATGCTATTGAGTGAACCGTTGAATTATTGTTTATGTTCAGATTGTTATACATCATTATTCCATCTCTGATCATGATCCATATCATGTCTTGTGAGTAGTTCGTTTTGTTCTTGAGGACATGGGAGAAGTCATGTTGTTAGTAGTGGAATTGTGTTGAGAAAGATTCAATAGTTTGATATTTAAGTTGTGGTGTACTTCTTCTAGTGGTGTCATGTGAACGTCGACTACATGACACTTCACCTATATGGGCCTAGGGGAATGCATTGTGTACTTGGCTACTAATCGTAGGGGTTGCCGGAGTGATAGAAACCTGAACCCCGGTTAGGAAACCATTGCACAAGGGACATAAGGGTCTTAGAGTTTAAAGCTGTGGTTAGGTTTCTACCTTAATTAATTTCTTGTACTTACGGGTGTTTGCAAGGGGTATAATCACAAGTATGTATTAGTCCTAGGAAGGTCGGTACATTAGCACAGGTTCACCCACACAACACTTAGCAAGCTAAAGAAGATTAATCAACTATATGAAGCGAAAGCACTTGATAGTCTTCCCATGTCCCCTCGAGAACTTTGGTCATCTTAAGTAATACAATCGGCTTGTCCTTTGCTGAATAAAGGATTGGGCCACTTGCTGCATTTATTCCTACTATCTTTTAGTTACTCGTACTTTGTTTACTTGTTTTATCAAAACCCCCTAAAAATCCATTTGCTAAGTATTTGCAGAGAATTCCTTATCCATACCACTAGCCAGCACCTTCTTCTCCTCGTTGGGTTCGACACTCTTACTTATCGAAAATACTGCGATACACCCCCTGTACTTGTGGGTCATCAAGACTATTTTCTGGCGCCATTGCCGGGGAGTGAAGCGCTATTGGAGAGTGGAACTGGTAGAGGAAACTTCTACTGTGAGTATTGTTTACTTCTGCTAGTTGCTTTATTTTCATTATGGATAATTCGCTAAGTTTCTTATTTGGTAATGCTACTACCACTGCTAAGGTAGTAGATAAGCCACCACCTGCTGAGAATAATGTTTTTAAAATACCTACAAGAATTATTGATCGTGTTATGGATAACTATTATGTTGGGGATGGAACTATCCATCCCGGTGATCATTTGCTATTTATACACGAATTATGCGGGTTGTTCAAGTGTGTAGGTATTACTACAGACCAAGTTAAGAAGAAGTTATTCTCATTATCGCTGAAAGGAAGAGCTGAGGAATGGTATAAGCTGCTGAAGAATGGTCAATCTCTGGAATGGGAGGAAATAGTGCCTCTCTTTTATTCAAAGTTTTATCCTCCTAGTGAGATTCATAAAGATCAGAATAAAATCTACAACTTTTGGCCTCTTGATGGAGAGAGTACAGCTCAATCTTGGGGGAGATTGAAGTTACTAATGCTCAAATGTCCCATTCATGAGCCCCCCAACAATTTTATTATCAATAAGTTTTATGCAAGACTCCCTCTACATGATAAAGATTTATTAGATGCTTCTTGTGCTGGATCATTCACTCGCATGGAAGAAGAAGCTAAATGGGATCTTCTGGACCGTATTCAAGACAATGCTGAAGCTTGGGAGAATGACAAAGGTAGATAGTCAGGTATAAATTATGATTATGAATGCATTGAATCTTTTATGGGAACTGATGACTTTCAAAATATTAAAAATGCTTATGGTCTAGACTCTCAAGCTATTGCTTCTTATTTTAAGGCTTTTGCTTCCTACATTGAAGTGCCTAAAACAAAGTGGAATAAGTATCATGAACCTTATAAAGATGTTTCTAAGAGTGTTCCTACAAGAAATACTGAAGTTTATACTGCTAATCATGTCTTTCATGAAACTTATATTGAGAAAATGCCTTTCCCAGTTAAGATAAGGGTACATTCTATGATGGCTAGTATGGTAGATGAAAGTACAAGTAAAGCTGTTGAACCTGATAAACAAATGGTTGATGAACCTATAATAGCAAATGTGTAAGACTTTGTTACTAAATATGAAGAAGAGGGACACACTATCCTTTGTAAGGATACCTCTAATATTGTTTCACAAAGTAGTGTTATGAGAGCTAGTATTCCTGTGTTTTCTGTTAGGATAAGTGATCATTGCTATGATGGTTCTTGTGATAGCTATATTGCTAAGTTTATGCATGATACTGAAAGTTACTATGAGAGAGGGAAAAGTGTTCTTATGCATCTCATTAATATCAAGTTTCCTCGTTTTATGCTGAAAGTTTTTATGTTGCATTTCTTTTGCCTTCTTATGCAAGTAGCCTCTGGTTTCAATAACTTGTTTGTTTACAAAATTCCCTTGCATAGGAAGTGGGTTAGACTTAAATGTGTGTGTGTGTTTTTGCTTCTTAATGCTCTCTTTCACTTCAATTCATATTCCTGAGTGAGCATCTTCAAAATTATCATGCCCATCTTAATGGTTATAAAGAAAGAGCTTTATGGGAGACAACCCAATTTGTTTTTGCTTTTAGTTTGTTTTTGTTTCTTTGAGGCTTGGAAGTTGTTACTTCGGTAATAACCTCTCCTTATCCGTTTTGTTTGGTTTTTGTGTCAAGATCAACCTCTAATGAGAGAGAAGTAAGATTTGGAGAGTTTGCTGTCCCGAAGCAGATTTTTGTGCTTCACCGTAAAAATTCGTGAGAGATCTCTGTCTGTCGGGATTGAGCTGTAATTGTTTGTGCTTCTTCCCCAGGTTGTTATTTAACTTTCGTTAGTTTTTCACTTTTTGATTTGAGCAACATAATATTTTCGAAAAAATCGATCTTTACCTGCTGGTCTGTTTTGACAGAATTTGCCACTTTTGCATTTGCTTCTTTATTCGATTTCCTTTTTGAATTCTTTTTGGGTTTTCAGAAGGAGTTGTTTCAGTAGCTTATGTTTTGATGGTTTTAAGTTGAAGTTGGACTCAAAAGGTTTTATCACTTCATTTATACTAATGTTGCTTATGAGAACTGTGTGAAGTTTTGTGTGAAAGAAATTTCCAGGAAGTGGAGTTAATGGTGTAATAAGGAAGAGAAAGGTTTTATGAATCAAGTAATAAGTGAATGAAGATGAAGATATCGATATTATTCAAGTGATGACCCCAGAAGAATCTACTAGATACCAAATTCAGAGACCTACAGAGTCTGTTTTCAAATAGGTAACAGTTCTGGTAAGAAAAGTTCCACGAAAATACTATCCAACTATACTTTTGCAGTTTTTAGGCAATAAGGAAAGCAACGAAGCAAAAAAGGGACGGAAACGGAGCTAGGGTGTCTCACACCACCCTGTGGCGCGGGCCCACCCCTTGCCGCGCCACCAGGTGGTGAGTCCACCCCGGACTCTGCCTCCGACTCGTTTTCTCCCAGTACCTTCCTTTTGTTATGAAACTTCGTAATATATAACCCCCGGATCTCCCGAGGTTTGTATATCGTGTTTTTGTCATGTTTTTGTTTCGATCTGTTTCTGCCAGGACATACTCTTTGAAGGTTTAGAAGCACAATGGTGTCCGCCAAGGATAAAGGGAAGGAGCCTATGGAGGAACACCTCCAAGACACCAGGAAGGAGAAGGAGATCAAGAGTGAAGATGAAGAGGAGGCAAAGCCAACCGGCACTACCATTGCAAGCATTGGAGTTGTGGCGAACCCTGCCAGGATCAAAAGGACTGCGCGGATGCAGACTGGGGGGAAAGCTCCTGGTCACATTTTGGCTCCACGGTCACCCTCTCCAAGCACCAAGGGTCCCTTCCATACCTTTATCCATAACCATGCAGGAAAAGAAGACTCTAAGGGGGAAGAGCGGAAAAAGAATCACAAGAGCTAGGATCCACAATCCGACATGATCATGCACTGCATCAAGCACAACTCGGAGTTGATTCGTACACTCACCTTCGAGATTGAGGACTTGGGGAAATTGGTCAAGAAGCTCATTGAGAGAATACCACCACCACCGAAGGAGTAATTCGTCATCAGGTTTGGCATCCCCTTGGCTTGTTCCAAGCTTGGGGGAGTGCCGCGGTATCGCATCACTATCTTCTATCTTTTTACCTTTTTAGTAGAGTCATATCATGAATAGAGAAGTTATTATGTAGTATGGTTTGCATTATGGAAGTGTCCCCTCTCTCGTTAGATATGTATCCCTTGGTGTGAGTTTCCGTTATGGATTATTAATGAGAAGTTCTATCATTCACTCTTTTGCATAGCTTATATTAGTTTTCAATTCGTGGTTATATGATTAATCTTGTTGTTAGTATTGGTATAACTTTGGGATCATTGAGTTAATTTAGTTGTTTTTGGCAAACCTGGCTTGGTCAGTAGCAACACTATTTTTGAGAGTTGAAAGAAAAGATAAAAGTAACTTTAAAGAAAAAATAATTTCATCATCTTTCTTTCTTGATTTGCTCATAAGTCTAGTATTCTCTAGTTAAGATATTTTGTGCTTCCAAGGAAGATTGCATGTTTGTCTTTATCACTTGTATGCTTGTTTGTTTCCTTCAACTCTTGTACTTTCTACCCAGCCTTGCTAGCCAAAAACCTGTACTGAGAGGGAATTCTTCTCGTGCATCCACTCCTTTAAACCAAAACCCATGCCATTTGTGTCCACCATACCTACCTATTAGCACTATTGCTATTCCAAGTAAATTCTTGTTTTATCTACCTCCCAAATTAAACTTGTTATGTGACAAGTAGTGATTAAAGCTCTCACGAACTTGATGACACACTTTACTTTCTTGCATTTAATAAACTTGAACCATTGTGCTCACCTATGTTACGTCCATGCTTGCACTTTGTAAGTTGTGAATTAGCAGAACCATGTTGTCATGGGGAACGCTTTCAACATTGCACTGGTACTTTGTACCTAGTTGATATCATGTTCTTTTGTCTATGGATGTCGTCAGTGTGAAATGAAAGGGGAGCTTGTAAGTCCATGGAGTTATGCATGTCTGTTAGAGAAATGCCTGGGCCGCTGGTCTAATCCATGCTGACATGGTGGAAACCTACAGCGTAACCATAAGGAGCATCTATGAAGCATTCTTCTTATAAAAAAAGAGATAGAGATTGAGAAAAAGAGAAAAGAAAAAAAGATATATTATGAAAAGAGGAAAGAGAAAAAAAGCACCATATTCCCATGGTAAATAAGAAGATTGCTGAGATGCTTGTTGTCTGCTTGCCTTGTCATTTTGATATGGGGATTCTTCTGTATCATCGGGCAAGGGGTACCCCGGGTGCGGTTCTCTATGATACACATATGCTTACAATGACAAGAACTTACCGGTGACTTAACTTGAGTAGCATGAGGAGCGGCCCTCGTATTCAAGGGACATGAGATTCTCAATTTACAACTTGTCAATGCATATCCTGATATTTGATCACTTTAACCTTAATGACCTAAATATGCCTATGATAGGGGCAATGAGAGCTGGAAACTAGTAAGTATCATAATTTTTGGGAGCTCTTTATGAGACTTGCAGTCCCTACTTCCCTCTGCGAAGGGCCTTTCTTTTATTTTGTAGTTGAGTCAGTAAACCTATTCCCTTCTATCTCAACAAGTATTTTGAGTTGTTGTGTTTCATTCATTCATATGATGATTTATTCAATCATGTTGCGTATGTTCCTTGTTTTACACTTTGCTCTTATCTTGATATTTACTACTTTGAAAGCTATCATTGAAAACCAGCTATTTGTGAACTCCAGCAAATTATTAACTATTCTTCGACCAAGAGCTAAGTTTGCCATTACCAATTATGATTTACTTTATGTATATCTATTGTGTTTCCTTTACTCATTGCAAGTTGAGTTATATAATAGTGAGTTGTCTTCTATTATGATCTATGTATTTAATAAATGTGATGCTTCTTGTCCGTATTCTTTTCTCGACTCTTCACTCTATGAACCTGAGGCCATGTTTATTGAGCTCAGTTTCGCTTGGGGACAAGCGAAGTCTAAGCTTGGGGGGAGTTGATACGTCCATTTTTGCATCACTATTCTATGTCTTAATCAGGGCCGGTCCTGAGTTTTCAGGGACCCGGGGCAAAACTAAAATTTAGGCCCCCTCGGTTAATTTTTTATGATATAAATATATGAAACAATGAAAAACAAATACTTCAAGTATACAAAATATTCATATAAAAGTAACAATGTTTACATATTACCTTAAACTTTTCTCCATGATTTTCTAGAAGCAAAAAACCAGTGACATTGGAATCAATATCAATCTCGTCCAATAAATTTTTCTCGATGCATAGAGTTGCTATACCATTTAACCCTTCTTGAGATATTACATATCTCAAATAGTTTTTCAATAGTTTCAACTTTGAAAAGTTGATGCCATAGTCACGGGCAATATATGGGATAAATGATAGAAATATTGGGATAACAATGCTTCTCTGAAAAACTAAAAAATCTTCATAGCAGACATGGGTGTATCTGGCAAAGTCAATTTCATAATACTTAACTCAGAAATAAGACCATTTAACTCAATGTCACATAAACCAGATATTCGATACCAAAATCAGGCGCCATAACCAGTTACTCACACTAAAAATAAGAAGAACAATTACTAATCAAAAACTAAAACTAGAATTAGGGCATAATGCATAATCCACGTACGTATGGTCATAGAATTGGGGATTGGGGACAAATATTTGATACCTTTCATGCAGACCAGACTAATCTGATCGAGATGGAACGTCCGAATGAGAATGAGTCGCAGGGGATGCGTGAGCACGAGCCACGAGGACGACAGCCGAGGGCCGACGGGCGATGGCCTCTAGCCTGTGTAATTGAGATGGAACGGGCAAACCGTGAATGACAGAAGTGCTAAATGCGAGTTGCTAGCGATAGATGCCATCTGAATGTAACCTCCTACCAATCGGAAAAAGGCCCAATATGGCCCATGGGAAACTACTTCCGTAACCTGATGAGCAGTTGGACGGTCTGATCGTAATTTGCTATCGATACCCTTTATTTTTTATATGGAATCTAATTATCTAAACTAGGCTAAATACAGAGCACATATCTGGGGAGGGCCCCCATATTTTTTGGGCCCGGGATGGCCGCCCCTCCAGTCCCTCCCCAAGACCGGCCCTGGTCTTAATTCACTGTTATTCATTGATATATTTCATATTGAGAGGTGATACTTATGTTATTTCATCTGTTTTTGCATGGTTGATGACTTTTGGAGCATGGACCGCTGCAGTCAGGATTCTGATGGAAAAGGTGTTGTTTGGAGGCAAAATTCGCAAAGATCAGAAAATCCAGGAAAATATACGAAAAATCCTATTTTTTTAGAAGACGAAGGAAGCCAGAAGGGGGGCTGGAGATGGGCCATAGGGGGCCCACCCCACCCCCTAGCGCGGGCAGCCCTAGGCCACGCCAGTAGGTGGTGTGGCCGCCCTGGCCCACTCCAGGGTCTCCCCTCTGGCGTATATTATCCTCCCGAAACACTAAGACTCGGGGAGCAACCACAGAAAGATTCCGCCACCTCTACGGGGCGGAAAACACCGAGAGAGAAAGATCTCTCCCGCAGACAGATTTCTGCCGGGGGAATTCCTTCCCGGAGAGGGGAGATCGTCGCCATCAACACCACCATCAAGCTGGACTTCATCGGGATCATCATCATCATCACCACCATCATCACCATCAGCACCCTCATCACCATCTCCATATTGCTGTAACAATTGCGTTGAATCTTGCATAGTTCATAGGGGAAACTTTCCTAGTGTTGATTACTCTTTGTAGTTGATGCTATTGAGTGAACCGTTGAATTATTGTTTATGTTCAGATTGTTATACATCATTATTCCATCTCTGATCATGATCCATATCATGTCTTGTGAGTAGCTCGTTTTGTTCTTGAGGACATGGGAGAAGTCATGTTGTTAGTAGTGGAATTGTGTTGAGAAAGATTCAATAGTTTGATATTTAAGTTGTGGTGTACTTCTTCTAGTGGTGTCATGTGAACATCGACTACATGACACTTCACCTATATGGGCCTAGGGGAATGCATTGTGTATTTGGATACTAATCGTAGGGGTTGCCGGAGTGACAAAAACCTGAACCCCCGTTAGGAAACCATTGCACAAGGGACGTAAGGGTCTTAGAGTTTAAAGCTATGGTTAGGTTTCTACCTTAATTACTTTTGTGTACTTACGAATGTTTGCAAGGGGTATAATCACAAGTATGTATTAGTCCTAGGAAGGTCGGTACATTAGCACAGGTTCACCCACACAACAATTAGCAAGCTAAAGAAGATTAATCAACTATATGAAGCGAGAGCACTTGATAGTCTTCCCATGTGTCCTCGAGAAGTTTG
This sequence comes from Avena insularis, assembly GCA_023614405.1. Taxonomy (NCBI): domain Eukaryota; kingdom Viridiplantae; phylum Streptophyta; class Magnoliopsida; order Poales; family Poaceae; genus Avena; species Avena insularis. The sequence goes on from CM042688.1 coordinate 335,535,284, forward strand.
GTCATCTTAAGTAATACAACCGGCTTGTACTTTGCTGAATAATGGATTGGGCCACTTACTGCATTTATTCCTACTATCTTTTAGTTACTCGTACTTTGTTTACTTGCTTTATCAAAAACCCCTAAAAATCCGTTTGCTAAGTATTTGCAGAGAATTCCTTATCCATACCACTAGCCAGCACCTTCTGCTCCTCGTTGGGTTCGACACTCATACTTATCGAAAATACTGCGATACACCCCCCTGTACTTGTGGGTCATCACATATGTGTTCTTTTCATAAACCATGGCTATAGTCATTGCATGTGTGTTCTTTTCATAAACCACATGGATCCACTAGTGTCATTGCATGTGTGTTCTTTTCAAAAACCACATGGAACCACTAGTGTCAATGCATGTGTGTTCTTTTCATAAACCACCACTAGTGTCATTGCATGTGTGTTCTGTTCATAAACCACATGGATCCACTAGAGTTCATTAAATGTGTGTTCTTTTCATAATCCACATGGATCCACCAGTGTCATTGCATGTGTGTTCTTTTCATAAACCACATGGATCCACCTGTGTCATTGCATGTGTGTTCTTTTCATAAACCACATCTAGAGTGATTGCATGTGTGTTCTTTTCATAAACCACATGGATCCACCAGTGTCACTAGATGTGTGTTCTTTTCATAAATTACATGGATCCACTAGTGTCATTGCATATGTGTTCTTTTCATAAACCACAGCTAGAGTCATTGCATGTGTACTCTTTTGATAAACCACATGGAGCCACCAGTGTCATTATATGTGTGTTATTTTCATAAACCACCACTAGAGTCATTGCATGTGTGTTCTTTTCATAAACCACATGGATCCACCAGTGTCATTGCATGTTTTTTTCATAAACCACTTGGATCCACTAGTGTCATTGCATGTGAGTTCTTTTCATAAACCACCACTAGAGTCATTGCATGTGTGTTCTTTTCATAAACCACAACTAGAGTCATTGCATGTGTGTTCTTTTCATAAACCACAACTAGAGTCATTGCATGTGTGTTATTTTCAGAAACCACAAGGATCCACTAGAGTTCATTGCATTTGTGTTCTTTTCATAAATCACAACCAGAGTCATTGCATTTGTGTTCTTTTCAAAAACCACATGGATCCACCAGTGTCATTGCATGTGTGTTCTTTTCCTAAACCACATGGATCCACTAGAGTCATTACATGTGTGTTCTTTCCATAAACCACATGGATCCACTAGAGTTCATTGCATTTGTGTTCTTTTCATAAACCACATGGATCTACCGGTGTCATTGCATGTGTGTTCTTCTCATCAACCACAACTAGAGTCATTTCATGTGTGTTCTTTTCATAAACCACATGGATCCACTAGAGTCATTGCATGCGTGTTCTTCTCATAAACCACAGCTAGAGTCATTGCATGTGTTTTGTTTTCATAAACCACATGGATCCACAAATGTCATTGCGTGTGTGTTATTTTCATAAACCACCACTAGAGTCATTGCATGTGTGTTCTTTTCATAAACCACCTGGATCCGCCAGTGTCATTGCATGTGTGTTCTTTTCATAAACCACCACTAGAGTCATTGCATGTGTGTTCTTTTCATAAACCACATGGGTCCACTAGAGTTCATTGCATTTGTGTTCTTTTCATAAATCACAACGAGAGTCACTGCATTTGTGTTCTTTTCAAAAACCACATGGATCCACCATTGTCATTGCATGTGTGTCCTTTTCATAAACCACATGGATCCACCAGAATCATTGCATGTGTGTTCTTTTCATAAACAACATGGATCCACTAGAGTTCATTGCATTTGTGTTCTTTTCATAAACCACATGGATCCACTAGTGTCATTGCATTTGTGTTCTTTTCAAAAACCACATGGATCCACTAGTGTCATTGCATGTGTGTTCTTTTCATAACCACATCAAGAGTCATTGCATGTGTGTTCTTTTCCTAAACCACATCTATCCACCAGTGTCATTGGATGTGTGTTCTTTTCACAAACCACATGGATCCACCAGTGTCATTGCATTTGTGTTCTTTTCATAAACCACAACTAGAGTCATTGCATGTTTGTTCTTTTCATAAACAACATGGATCCACCAATATCATTGCATGTTTGTTCTTTTCATAAACCGCCACTAGAGTCATTGCATGTGTGTTCTTTTCATAAACCACATGGATCCACTAGTGTCATTGCATGTGTGTTCTGTTCATAAACCACAACAAGAGTCATTGCATGTGTGGTCTTTTCATAAACCACAACTAGAGTCATTGCATGTGTGTTCTTTTTCATAAACCACAAGGATCCACTAGAGTTCATTGCATTTGTGTTCTGTTCATAAATGACAGCTAGAGTCATTGCATTTGTGTTCTTTTCAAAACCACATGGATCCACCAGTGTCATTGCATGTGTGTTCTTTTCACAAACCACATGGATCCACTAGAGTCATTGCATATGTGTTCTTTTCATAAACCACATCTATAGTCATTGCATGTGTGTTCTTTTCATAAACTACCACTAGTGTCATTGCATATATGTTCTTTTCATAAACCACATGGATCCACCAGTGTCATTGGATGTGTGTCTTTTCATAAACCACATCTTGAGTCATTGCAAGGGTGTTCTTTTCATAAACCACATGAATCCACCAGTGTCGTTGCATTTGTGTTCTTTTAAAAAACCACGTGGATCCACCAGTGTCATTGAATGTGTGTTCTTTTCATAAACCACATCTAGAGTCACTACATGTATGTTCTTTTCATAAACCACATGGATCCAACAGTGTCATTGGATGTGTGTTCTTTTCATAAACCACATGGATCTACTAGTGTCATTGCATGTGTGTTCTTTTCATAAAATATAGCTAGAGTCATTGCATGTGTGTTCTTTTCATAAACCACCACTAGTGTCATTGCACGTGTGTTGTTTACATAAACTACATGGATCCACTATAGTTAATTGAATGTGTGTTCTTTCATAAACCACATGGATCCACCAGTGTCATTGCATGTGTGTTCTTATCATATACCACATGGATCCACCAGTGTCATTGGACGTTTGTTATTTTCATAAACCACATGGATCCACCAGTGCCATTGTATGTGTGTTCTTTCCATAAACCACAGCTAGAGTCATTGCATGTGTGTCCTTTTCATAAACCACATGGATCCACCAATGTCATTGTATGTGTGTTATTTTCATAAACCACCACTAGAGTCATTGCATCTGTGTTCTTTTCATAAACCACATGGATCCACAAGTGTCATTGCTTGTGTGTTCTTTTCATAAACCAGAACTAGAGTCATTGCATGTGTGTTCTTTTCATAAACCACCACTGGAGTCATTGCATGTGTGTTCTTTTCATAAACCACATGGATCCACTAGAGTTCATTGCATTTGTGTTCTTTTCATAAACCACAACTAGAGTCATTGCATTTGTGCTCTTTTCAAAAACTACATGGATCCACCAGTGTCATTGCATGTGTGTTCTTTTCATAAACCACATGGATCCACTAGAGTCATTGCATGTCTGTTCTTTTCATAAACCACATGGGTCCACTAGAGTTCATTGCATTTGTGTTCTTTTCATAAACCACATGGATCGACCGGTGTCATTGCATGTGTGTTCTTTTCATAAACCATAGCTAGAGTCATTGCATGTGTGTTCTTTTCATAAACCACATGGATCCACCAGTGTCATTGGATATGTGTTATTTTCGTAAACCACATGGACTATACCAGTGTCATTGCATGTGTGTTCTTTTCATAAACCATAGCTAGAGTCATTGCATGTGCGTTTTGTTCATAAACCACATGGATCCACCAGTGTCATTGCATGTGTGTTCTTTTCATAAACCACATGGATCCACCAGTGTTATTGCATGTGTGTTCTTTTCATAAACCACATGGATCCACTAGAGTTCATTGAATGTGTGTTCTTTTCATAAACCACATGGATCGACCAGTGTCATTACATGTGTGTTCTTTTCATAAACCACATGGATCTACTAGTGTCATTACATGTGTGTTCTTTTCATAAACCACATCTAGAGTCATTGCATGGGTGTCCTTTTCATAAACCACAACTAGAGTCATTGCATGTGTGTTATTTTTATAAAGCACAAGGATCCACTAGAGTTCATTGCATTTGTGTTCTTTTCATAAATCACAACGAGAGTCACTGCATTTGTGTTCTTTCAAAAACCACATGGATCCACCAGTGTCATTGCATGTGTGTCCTTTTCATAAACCACATGGATCCACTAGAGTCATTGCATGTGTGTTCTTTCCATAAACCACATGGATCCACTAGAGTTCATTGCATTTGTGTTCTTTTCATAAACCACATGGATCCACCGGTGTCATTTCATGTGTGTTCTTCTCATCAACCACAACTAGAGTAATTTCCTGTGTGTTCTTTTCATAAACCACATGGATCCACTAGAGTCATTGCAAGCGTGTTCTTCTCATAAACCACAGCTAGAGTCATTGCATGTGTGTTCTTTTAATAAACCACATGGATCCACAAATGTCATTGCATGTTTCTTATTTTCATAAACCACCACTAGAGTCATTGCATGTGTGTTCTTTTCATAAACCACATGGATCTGCCAGTGTCATTGCATGTGTGTCCTTTTCATAAACCACAACTAGAGTCATTGCATGTGTGTTCTTTTCATAAATCACATGGATCCACTAGAGTTTATTGCATTTGTGGTCTTTTTCATAAACCACAACTAGAGTCATTGCATTTGTGTTCTTTTCAAAAACCACATGGATCCACCAGTGTCATTGCATGTGTGTTCTTTTCATAACCACATCTAGAGTCATTGCATGTGTGTTCTTTTCCTAAACCACATGTATCCACCAGTGTCATTGGATGTGTGTTCTTTTCATAAACCACATGGATCCACCAGTGTCATTGCATGTGTGTTCTTTTCGTAAACCACAATTAGAGCCATTGCATGTTTGTTCTTTTCATAAACCATATGGATCCACCAATGTCATTGCATGTGTGTTCTTTTCATAAACCACCACTAGAGTCATTGCATGTGTGTTCTTTTCATAGACCACATGGATCCACCAGTGTCATTGCATGTGTGTTCTTTTCATAAACCACAACAAGAGTCATTGCGTGTGTGGTCTTTTCATAAACCACAACTAGAGTCATTGCATGTGTGTTCTTTTCATAAACCACAAGGATCCACTAGAGTTCATTGCATTTGTGTTCTGTTCATAAATGACAACTAGAGTCATTGCATTTGTGTTCTTTTCAAAAACCACATGGATCCACCAGTGTCATTGCATGTGTGTTCTTTTCACAAACCACATGGATCCACTAGAGTCATTGCATATGTGTTCTTTTCATAAACCACATCTATAGTAATTGCATGTGTGTTCTTTTCATAAACCACCACTAGTGTCATTGCATATATGTTCTTTTCATAAACCACATGGATCCACCAGTGTCATTGGATGTGTGTCTTTTCATAAACCACATCTTGAGTCATTGCAAGGGTGTTCTTTTCATAAACCACATGAATCCACAATTGTTGTTGCATTTGTGTTCTTTTAAAAAACCACATGGATCCACCAGTGTCATTGAATGTGTGTTCTTTTCATAAACCACATCTAGAGTCACTGCATGTATGTTCTTTTCATAAACCACATGGATCCAACAGTGTCATTGGATGTGTGTTCTTTTCATTAACCACATGGATCTACCAGTGTCATTGCATGTGTGTTCTTTTCATAAAATATAGCTAGAGTCATTGCATGTGTGTTCTTTTCATAAACCACCACTAGTGTCATTGCACGTGTGTTGTTTACATAAACCACATGGATCCACTAGAGTTAATTGAATGTGTTTTCTTTTTATAAACCACATGGATCCACCAGTGTCATTGCATGTGTGTTCTTCTCATAAACCACATGGATCCACCAGTGTCATTGGACGTTTGTTATTTTCATAAACCACATGGATCCACCAGTGCCATTGTATGTGTGTTCTTTTCATAAACCACAGCTAGAGTCATTGCATGTGTGTCCTTTTCATAAACCACATGGATCCACCAATGACATTGTATGTGTGTTATTTTCATAAACCACCACTAGAGTCATTGCATCTGTGTTCTTTTCATAAACCACATGGATCCACAAGTGTCATTGCATGTGTGTTCTTTTCATAAACCAGAACTAGAGTCATTGCATGTGTGTTCTTTTCATAAACCACCACTAGAGTCATTGCATGTGTGTTCTTTTCATAAACCACATGGATCCACTAGAGTTCATTGCATTTGTGTTCTTTTCATAAACCACAACTAGAGTCATTGAATTTGTGCTCTTTTCAAAAACTACATGGATCCACCAGTGTCATTGCATGTGTGTTCTTTTCATAAACCACATGGATCCACTAGAGTCATTGCATGTGTGTTCTTTTAATAAACCACATGGGTCCACTAGAGTTCATTGCATTTGTGTTCTTTTCATAAACCACATGGATCGACCAGTGTCATTGCATGTGTGTTCTTTTCATAAACCATAGCTAGAGTCATTGCATGTGTGTTCTTTTCATAAACCACATGGATCCACCAGTGTCATTGGATATGTGTTATTTTCGTAAACCACATGGACTCCACCAGTGTCATTGCATGTGTGTTCTTTTCATAAACCATAGCTAGAGTCATTGCATGTGCGTTCTGTTCATAAACCACATGGATCCACCAGTGTCATTGCATGTGTTCTTTTCATAAACCACATGGATCCACCAGTGTTATTGCATGTGTGTTCTTTTCATAAACCACATGGATCCACTAGAGTTCATTGAATGTGTGTTCTTCTCATAAACCAAATGGATCGACCAGTGTCATTACATGTGTGTTCTTTTCATAAACCACATGGATCTACTAGTGTCATTGCATGCGTGTTCTTTTCATAAACCACATCTAGAGTCATTGCATGGGTGTCCTTTTCATAAACCACAACTAGAGTCATTGCATGTGTGTTATTTTCATAAAGCACAAGGATCCACTAGAGTTCATTGCATTTGTGTTCTTTTCATAAATCACAACGAGAGTCACTGCATTTGTGTTCTTTTCAAAAACCACATGGATCCACCAGTGTCATTGCATGTGTGTCCTTTTCATAAACCACATGGATCCACTAGAGTCATTGCATGTGTGTTCTTTCCATAAACCACATGGATCCACTAGAGTTCATAGCATTTGTGTTCTTTTCATAAACCACATGGATCCACCGGTGTCATTGCATGTGCGTTCTTCTCATCAACCACAGCTAGAGTAATTTCATGTGTGTTCTTTTCATAAACCACATGGATCCACTAGAGTCATTGCATGCGTGTTCTTCTCATAAACCACAGCTAGAGTCATTGCATGTGTGTTCTTTTAATAAACCACATGGATCCACAAATGTCATTGCATGTGTTATTTTCATAAACCACCACTAGAGTCATTGCATGTGTGTTCTTTTCATAAACCACATGGATCTGCCAGTGTCATTGCATGTGTGTCCTTTTCATAAACGACAACTAGAGTCATTGCATGTGTGTTCTTTTCATAAATCACATGGATCCACTAGAGTTTATTGCATTTGTGTTCTTTTTCATAAACCACAACTAGAGTCATTGCATTTGTGTTCTTTTCAAAAACCACATGGATCCACCAGTGTCATTGCATGTGTGTTCTTTTCATAACCACATCTAGAGTCATTGCATGTGTTCTTTTCCTAATACACATGTATCCACGTGTCATTGGATGTGTGTTCTTTTCATAAACCACATGGATCCACAGTGTCATTGCATGTGTGTTCTTTTCAGAACCACAACTAGATACATTGCATGTTTGTTCTTTTCATAAACCATATGGATCCACCAATGTCATTGCATGTGTGTTCTTTTCATAAACCACCACTAGAGTCATTGCATGTGTGTTCTTTTCATAAACCACATGGATCCACCAGTGTCATTGCATGTGTGTTCTTTTCATAAACCACAACAAGAGTCATTGCATGTGTGTTCTTTTCATAAAGCACAACTAGAGTCATTGCTTGTGTGTTCTTTTCATAAACCACAAGGATCCACTAGAGTTCATTGCATTTGTGTTCTTTTCATAAATGACAACTAGAGTCATTGCATTTGTGTTCTTTTCAAAAACCACATGGATCCACCAGTGTCATTGCATGTGTGTTCTTTTCATAAACCACATGGATCCACTAGAGTCATTGCATGTGTGTTCTTTTCATAAACAACATCTATAGTCATTGCATGTGTGTTCTTTTCATAAACCACCACTAGTGTAATTGCATATATGTTCTTTTCATAAACCACATGGATCCACCAGTGTCATTGCACGTGTGTTCTTTTCATAAACCACATGGATCCACCAGTGTCATTGCATGTGTGTCTTTTCATAAACCACATCTTGAGTCATTGCAAGGGTGTTCTTTTCATAAACCACATGGATCCACCAGTGTTATTGCATATGTGTTCTTTTCATCAACCACATGGATCCACTAGAGTTCATTGAATGTGTGTTCTTTTCATAAACCACATGGATCGACCAGTGTCATTACATGTGTGTTCTTTTCATAAACCACATGGATCTACTAGTGTCATTGCATGCGTGTTCTTTTCATAAACCACATCTAGAGTCATTGCATGGGTGTCCTTTTCATAAACCACAACTAGAGTCATTGCATGTGTGTTCTTTTAATAAACCACATGGATCCACAAATGTCATTGCATGTGTGTTATTTTCATAAACCACCACTAGAGTCATTGCATGTGTGTTCTTTTCATAAACCACATGGATCTGCCAGTGTCATTGCATGTGTGTCCTTTTCATAAACCACAACTAGAGTCATTGCATGTGTGTTCTTTTCATAAATCACATGGATCCACTAGAGTTTATTGCATTTGTGTTCTTTTTCATAAACCACAACTAGAGTCATTGCATTTGTGTTCTTTTCAAAAACCACATGGATCCACCAGTGTCATTGCATGTGTGTTCTTTTCATAACCACATCTAGAGTCATTGCATGTGTGTTCTTTTCCTAAACCACATGTATCCACCGGTGTCATTGGATGTGTGTTCTTTTCATAAACCACATGGATCCACCAGTGTCATTGCATGTGTGTTCTTTTCGTAAACCACAACTAGATACATTGCATGTTTGTTCTTTTCATAAACCATATGGATCCACCAATGTCATTGCATGTGTGTTCTTTTCATAAACCACCACTAGAGTCATTGCATGTGTGTTCTTTTCATAAACCACATGGATCCACCAGTGTCATTGCATGTGTGTTCTTTTCATAAACCACAACAAGAGTCATTGCATGTGTGTTCTTTTCATAAAGCACAACTAGAGTCATTGCTTGTGTGTTCTTTTCATAAACCACAAGGATCCACTAGAGTTCATTGCATTTGTGTTCTTTTCATAAATGACAACTAGAGTCATTGCATTTGTGTTCTTTTCAAAAACCACATGGATCCACCAGTGTCATTGCATGTGTGTTCTTTTCATAAACCACATGGATCCACTAGAGTCATTGCATGTGTGTTCTTTTCATAAACAACATCTATAGTCATTGCATGTGTGTTCTTTTCATAAACCACCACTAGTGTAATTGCATATATGTTCTTTTCATAAACCACATGGATCCACCAGTGTCATTGCACGTGTGTTCTTTTCATAAACCACATGGATCCACCAGTGTCATTGCATGTGTGTCTTTTCATAAACCACATCTTGAGTCATTGCAAGGGTGTTCTTTTCATAAACCACATGGATCCACCAGTGTTATTGCATATGTGTTCTTTTCATCAACCACATGGATCCACTAGAGTTCATTGCATTTGTGTTCTTTTCAAAAACCACATGGATCCACCAGTGTCATTGCATGTGTGTTCTTTTCATAACCACATCTAGAGTCATTGCATGTGTGTTCTTTTCCTAAACCACATGTATCCACCGGTGTCATTGGATGTGTGTTCTTTTCATAAACCACATGGATCCACCAGTGTCATTGCATGTGTGTTCTTTTCGTAAACCACAACTAGATACATTGCATGTTTGTTCTTTTCATAAACCATATGGATCCACCAATGTCATTGCATGTGTGTTCTTTTCATAAACCACCACTAGAGTCATTGCATGTGTGTTCTTTTCATAAACCACATGGATCCACCAGTGTCATTGCATGTGTGTTCTTTTCATAAACCACAACAAGAGTCATTGCATGTGTGTTCTTTTCATAAAGCACAACTAGAGTCATTGCTTGTGTGTTCTTTTCATAAACCACAAGGATCCACTAGAGTTCATTGCATTTGTGTTCTTTTCATAAATGACAACTAGAGTCATTGCATTTGTGTTCTTTTCAAAAACCACATGGATCCACCAGTGTCATTGCATGTGTGTTCTTTTCATAAACCACATGGATCCACTAGAGTCATTGCATGTGTGTTCTTTTCATAAACAACATCTATAGTCATTGCATGTGTGTTCTTTTCATAAACCACCACTAGTGTAATTGCATATATGTTCTTTTCATAAACCACATGGATCCACCAGTGTCATTGCACGTGTGTTCTTTTCATAAACCACATGGATCCACCAGTGTCATTGCATGTGTGTCTTTTCATAAACCACATCTTGAGTCATTGCAAGGGTGTTCTTTTCATAAACCACATGGATCCACCAGTGTTATTGCATATGTGTTCTTTTCATCAACCACATGGATCCACTAGAGTTCATTGAATTTGTGTTGTTTTCATAAACCACATGGATCGACCAGTGTCATTACATGTGTGTTCTTTTCATAAACCACATGGATCTACTAGTGTCATTGCATGCGTGTTCTTTTCATAAACCACATCTAGAGTCATTGCATGGGTGTCCTTTTCATAAACCACAACTAGAGTCATTGCATGTGTGTTATTTTCATAAAGCACAAGGATCCACTAGAGTTCATTGCATTTGTGTTCTTTTCATAAATCACAACGAGAGTCACTGCATTTGTGTTCTTTTCAAAAACCACATGGATCCACCAGTGTCATTGCATGTGTGTCCTTTTCATAAACCACATGGATCCACTAGAGTCATTGCATGTGTGTTCTTTCCATAAACCACATGGATCCACTAGAGTTCATTGCATTTGTGTTCTTTTCATAAACCACATGGATCCACTGGTGTCATTGCATGTGCGTTCTTCTCATCAACCACAGCTAGAGTAATTTCATGTGTGTTCTTTTCATAAACCACATGGATCCACTAGAGTCATTGCATGCGTGTTCTTCTCATAAACCACATCTAGAGTCATTGCATGTGTGTTCTTTTAATAAACCACATGGATCCACAAATGTCATTGCATGTGTGTTATTTTCATAAACCACCACTAGAGTCATTGCATGTGTGTTCTTTTCATAAACCACATGGATCTGCCAGTGTCATTGCATGTGTGTCCTTTTCATAAACCACAACTAGAGTCATTGCATGTGTGTTCTTTTCATAAATCACATGGATCCACTAGAGTTTATTGAATTTGTGTTCTTTTTCATAAACCACATGGATCGACCGGTGTCATTGCATGTGTGTTCTTTTCATAAACCATAGCTAGAGTCATTGCATGTGTGTTCTTTTCATAAACCACATGGATCCACCAGTGTCATTGGATATGTGTTATTTTCGTAAACCACATGGACTATACCAGTGTCATTGCATGTGTGTTCTTTTCATAAACCATAGCTAGAGTCATTGCATGTGCGTTTTGTTCATAAACCACATGGATCCACCAGTGTCATTGCATGTGTGTTCTTTTCATAAACCACATGGATCCACCAGTGTTATTGCATGTGTGTTCTTTTCATAAACCACATGGATCCACTAGAGTTCATTGAATGTGTGTTCTTTTCATAAACCACATGGATCGACCAGTGTCATTACATGTGTGTTCTTTTCATAAACCACATGGATCTACTAGTGTCATTACATGTGTGTTCTTTTCATAAACCACATCTAGAGTCATTGCATGGGTGTCCTTTTCATAAACCACAACTAGAGTCATTGCATGTGTGTTATTTTTATAAAGCACAAGGATCCACTAGAGTTCATTGCATTTGTGTTCTTTTCATAAATCACAACGAGAGTCACTGCATTTGTGTTCTTTTCAAAAACCACATGGATCCACCAGTGTCATTGCATGTGTGTCCTTTTCATAAACCACATGGATCCACTAGAGTCATTGCATGTGTGTTCTTTCCATAAACCACATGGATCCACTAGAGTTCATTGCATTTGTGTTCTTTTCATAAACCACATGGATCCACCGGTGTCATTTCATGTGTGTTCTTCTCATCAACCACAACTAGAGTAATTTCCTGTGTGTTCTTTTCATAAACCACATGGATCCACTAGAGTCATTGCAAGCGTGTTCTTCTCATAAACCACAGCTAGAGTCATTGCATGTGTGTTCTTTTAATAAACCACATGGATCCACAAATGTCATTGCATGTTTCTTATTTTCATAAACCACCACTAGAGTCATTGCATGTGTGTTCTTTTCATAAACCACATGGATCTGCCAGTGTCATTGCATGTGTGTCCTTTTCATAAACCACAACTAGAGTCATTGCATGTGTGTTCTTTTCATAAATCACATGGATCCACTAGAGTTTATTGCATTTGTGGTCTTTTTCATAAACCACAACTAGAGTCATTGCATTTGTGTTCTTTTCAAAAACCACATGGATCCACCAGTGTCATTGCATGTGTGTTCTTTTCATAACCACATCTAGAGTCATTGCATGTGTGTTCTTTTCCTAAACCACATGTATCCACCAGTGTCATTGGATGTGTGTTCTTTTCATAAACCACATGGATCCACCAGTGTCATTGCATGTGTGTTCTTTTCGTAAACCACAACTAGAGCCATTGCATGTTTGTTCTTTTCATAAACCATATGGATCCACCAATGTCATTGCATGTGTGTTCTTTTCATAAACCACCACTAGAGTCATTGCATGTGTGTTCTTTTCATAGACCACATGGATCCACCAGTGTCATTGCATGTGTGTTCTTTTCATAAACCACAACAAGAGTCATTATGTGTGGTCTTTTCATAAACCACAACTAGAGTCATTGCATGTGTGTTCTTTTCATAAACCACAAGGATCCACTAGAGTTCATTGCATTTGTGTTCTGTTCATAAATGACAACTAGAGTCATTGCATTTGTGTTCTTTTCAAAAACCACATGGATCCACCAGTGTCATTGCATGTGTGTTCTTTTCACAAACCACATGGATCCACTAGAGTCATTGCATATGTGTTCTTTTCATCAACCACATCTATAGTAATTGCATGTGTGTTCTTTTCATAAACCACCACTAGTGTCATTGCATATATGTTCTTTTCATAAACCACATGGATCCACCAGTGTCATTGGATGTGTGTCTTTTCATAAACCACATCTTGAGTCATTGCAAGGGTGTTCTTTTCATAAACCACATGAATCCACAATTGTTGTTGCATTTGTGTTCTTTTAAAAAACCACATGGATCCACCAGTGTCATTGAATGTGTGTTCTTTTCATAAACCACATCTAGAGTCACTGCATGTATGTTCTTTTCATAAACCACATGGATCCAACAGTGTCATTGGATGTGTGTTCTTTTCATTAACCACATGGATCTACCAGTGTCATTGCATGTGTGTTCTTTTCATAAAATATAGCTAGAGTCATTGCATGTGTGTTCTTTTCATAAACCACCACTAGTGTCATTGCACGTGTGTTGTTTACATAAACCACATGGATCCACTAGAGTTAATTGAATGTGTTTTCTTTTTATAAACCACATGGATCCACCAGTGTCATTGCATGTGTGTTCTTCTCATAAACCACATGGATCCACCAGTGTCATTGGACGTTTGTTATTTTCATAAACCACATGGATCCACCAGTGCCATTGTATGTGTGTTCTTTTCATAAACCACAGCTAGAGTCATTGCATGTGTGTCCTTTTCATAAACCACATGGATCCACCAATGACATTGTATGTGTGTTATTTTCATAAACCACCACTAGAGTCATTGCATCTGTGTTCTTTTCATAAACCACATGGATCCACAAGTGTCATTGCATGTGTGTTCTTTTCATAAACCAGAACTAGAGTCATTGCATGTGTGTTCTTTTCATAAACCACCACTAGAGTCATTGCATGTGTGTTCTTTTCATAAACCACATGGATCCACTAGAGTTCATTGCATTTGTGTTCTTTTCATAAACCACAACTAGAGTCATTGAATTTGTGCTCTTTTCAAAAACTACATGGATCCACCAGTGTCATTGCATGTGTGTTCTTTTCATAAACCACATGGATCCACTAGAGTCATTGCATGTGTGTTCTTTTAATAAACCACATGGGTCCACTAGAGTTCATTGCATTTGTGTTCTTTTCATAAACCACATGGATCGACCAGTGTCATTGCATGTGTGTTCTTTTCATAAACCATAGCTAGAGTCATTGCATGTGTGTTCTTTTCATAAACCACATGGATCCACCAGTGTCATTGGATATGTGTTATTTTCGTAAACCACATGGACTCCACCAGTGTCATTGCATGTGTGTTCTTTTCATAAACCATAGCTAGAGTCATTGCATGTGCGTTCTGTTCATAAACCACATGGATCCACCAGTGTCATTGCATGTGTGTTCTTTTCATAAACCACATGGATCCACCAGTGTTATTGCATGTGTGTTCTTTTCATAAACCACATGGATCCACTAGAGTTCATTGAATGTGTGTTCTTCTCATAAACCAAATGGATCGACCAGTGTCATTACATGTGTGTTCTTTTCATAAACCACATGGATCTACTAGTGTCATTGCATGCGTGTTCTTTTCATAAACCACATCTAGAGTCATTGCATGGGTGTCCTTTTCATAAACCACAACTAGAGTCATTGCATGTGTGTTATTTTCATAAAGCACAAGGATCCACTAGAGTTCATTGCATTTGTGTTCTTTTCATAAATCACAACGAGAGTCACTGCATTTGTGTTCTTTTCAAAAACCACATGGATCCACCAGTGTCATTGCATGTGTGTCCTTTTCATAAACCACATGGATCCACTAGAGTCATTGCATGTGTGTTCTTTCCATAAACCACATGGATCCACTAGAGTTCATAGCATTTGTGTTCTTTTCATAAACCACATGGATCCACCGGTGTCATTGCATGTGCGTTCTTCTCATCAACCACAGCTAGAGTAATTTCATGTGTGTTCTTTTCATAAACCACATGGATCCACTAGAGTCATTGCATGCGTGTTCTTCTCATAAACCACAGCTAGAGTCATTGCATGTGTGTTCTTTTAATAAACCACATGGATCCACAAATGTCATTGCATGTGTGTTATTTTCATAAACCACCACTAGAGTCATTGCATGTGTGTTCTTTTCATAAACCACATGGATCTGCCAGTGTCATTGCATGTGTGTCCTTTTCATAAACCACAACTAGAGTCATTGCATGTGTGTTCTTTTCATAAATCACATGGATCCACTAGAGTTTATTGCATTTGTGTTCTTTTTCATAAACCACAACTAGAGTCATTGCATTTGTGTTCTTTTCAAAAACCACATGGATCCACCAGTGTCATTGCATGTGTGTTCTTTTCATAACCACATCTAGAGTCATTGCATGTGTGTTCTTTTCCTAAACCACATGTATCCACCGGTGTCATTGGATGTGTGTTCTTTTCATAAACCACATGGATCCACCAGTGTCATTGCATGTGTGTTCTTTTCGTAAACCACAACTAGAGACATTGCATGTTTGTTCTTTTCATAAACCATATGGATCCACCAATGTCATTGCATGTGTGTTCTTTTCATAAACCACCACTAGAGTCATTGCATGTGTGTTCTTTTCATAAACCACATGGATCCACCAGTGTCATTGCATGTGTGTTCTTTTCATAAACCACAACAAGAGTCATTGCATGTGTGTTCTTTTCATAAAGCACAACTAGAGTCATTGCTTGTGTGTTCTTTTCATAAACCACAAGGATCCACTAGAGTTCATTGCATTTGTGTTCTTTTCATAAATGACAACTAGAGTCATTGCATTTGTGTTCTTTTCAAAAACCACATGGATCCACCAGATCATTGCATGTGTGTTCTTTTCATAAACCACATGGATCCACTAGAGTCATTGCATGTGTGTTCTTTTCATAAACAACATCTATAGTCATTGCATGTGTGTTCTTTTCATAAACCACCACTAGTGTAATTGCATATATGTTCTTTTCATAAACCACATGGATCCACCAGTGTCATTGCACGTGTGTTCTTTTCATAAACCACATGGATCCACCAGTGTCATTGCATGTGTGTCTTTTCATAAACCACATCTTGAGTCATTGCAAGGGTGTTCTTTTCATAAACCACATGGATCCACCAGTGTTATTGCATATGTGTTCTTTTCATCAACCACATGGATCCACTAGAGTTCATTGAATGTGTGTTCTTTTCATAAACCACATGGATCGACCAGTGTCATTACATGTGTGTTCTTTTCATAAACCACATGGATCTACTAGTGTCATTGCATGCGTGTTCTTTTCATAAACCACATCTAGAGTCATTGCATGCGTGTCCTTTTCATAAACCACAACTAGAGTCATTGCATGTGTGTTATTTTCATAAAGCACAAGGATCCACTAGAGTTCATTGCATTTGTGTTCTTTTCATAAATCACAACGAGAGTCACTGCATTTGTGTTCTTTTCAAAAACCACATGGATCCACCAGTGTCATTGCATGTGTGTCCTTTTCATAAACCACATGGATCCACTAGAGTCATTGCATGTGTGTTCTTTCCATAAACCACATGGATCCACTAGAGTTCATTGCATTTGTGTTCTTTTCATAAACCACATGGATCCACTGGTGTCATTGCATGTGCGTTCTTCTCATCAACCACAGCTAGAGTAATTTCATGTGTGTTCTTTTCATAAACCACATGGATCCACTAGAGTCATTGCATGCGTGTTCTTCTCATAAACCACATCTAGAGTCATTGCATGTGTGTTCTTTTAATAAACCACATGGATCCACAAATGTCATTGCATGTGTGTTATTTTCATAAACCACCACTAGAGTCATTGCATGTGTGTTCTTTTCATAAACCACATGGATCTGCCAGTGTCATTGCATGTGTGTCCTTTTCATAAACCACAACTAGAGTCATTGCATGTGTGTTCTTTTCATAAATCACATGGATCCACTAGAGTTTATTGAATTTGTGTTCTTTTTCATAAACCACAACTAGAGTCATTTCATTTGTGTTCTTTTCAAAAACCACATGGATCCACCAGTGTCATTGCATGTGTGTTCTTTTCATAACCACATCTAGAGTCATTGCATGTGTGTTCTTTTCCTAAACCACATGTATCCACCAGTGTCATTGGATGTGTGTTCTTTTCATAAACCACATGGATCCACCAGTGTCATTGCATGTGTGTTCTTTTCGTAAACCACAACTAGAGCCATTGCATGTTTGTTCTTTTCATAAACCATATGGATCCACCAATGTCATTGCATGTGTGTTCTTTCATAAACCACCACTAGAGTCATTGCATGTGTGTTCTTTTCATAAACCACATGGATCCACCAGTGTCATTGCATGTGTGTTCTTTTCATAAACCACAACAAGAGTCATTGCATGTGTGTTCTTTTCATAAAGCACAACTAGAGTCATTGCTTGTGTGTTCTTTTCATAAACCACAAGGATCCACTAGAGTTCATTGCATTTGTGTTCTTTTCATAAATGACAACTAGAGTCATTGCATTTGTGTTCTTTTCAAAAACCACATGGATCCACCAGTGTCATTGCATGTGTGTTCTTTTCATAAACCACATGGATCCACTAGAGTCATTGCATGTGTGTTCTTTTCATAAACAACATCTATAGTCATTGCATGTGTGTTCTTTTCATAAACCACCACTAGTGTAATTGCATATATGTTCTTTTCATAAACCACATGGATCCACCAGTGTCATTGCACGTGTGTTCTTTTCATAAACCACATGGATCCACCAGTGTCATTGCATGTGTGTCTTTTCATAAACCACATCTTGAGTCATTGCAAGGGTGTTCTTTTCATAAACCACATGAATCCACCAGTCTCGTTGCATTTGTGTTCTTTTAAAAAACCACATGGATCCACCAGTGTCATTGCATGTGTGTTCTTTTCATAAACCACATCTAGAGTCATTGCATGTACGTTCTTTTCGTAAACAACATGGATCCAACAGTGTCATTGGATGTGTGTTCTTTTCATAAACCACATGGATCTATCAGTGTCATTGCATGTGTGTTATTTTCATAAACCACAGCTAGAGTCATTGCATGTGTGTTCTTTTCACAAACCACATGGATCCACCAATGTCATTGCATGTGTGTTCTTTTTATAAACCACATGGATCCACCAGTGCATTGCATGTGTGTTCTTTTCATAAACCACCACTAGTGTCATTGCACGTGTGTTGTGTACATAAACTACATGGATCCACTAGAGTTAATTGAATGTGTGTTATTTTCATAAACCACATGGATCCACCAGTGTCATTGCATGTGTGTTCTTTTCATAAACAACATCTAGATTCAATGCAAGTGTGTTCTTTTCATAAACCACATGGATCCACCAGTGTCATTGGATATGTGTTATTTTCGTAAACCACATGGACTCCACCAGTGTCATTGCATGTGTGTTCTTTTCATAAACCATAGCTAGAGTCATTGCATGTGCGTTCTGTTCATAAACCACATGGATCCACCAGTGTCATTGGACGTGTGTTCTTTTCATAAACCACATGGATCCACCAGTGCCATTGCATGTGTGTTCTTTTCATAAACCACAGCTAGAGTCATTGCATGTGTGTCCTTTTCATAAAAAAACATGGATCCACCAATGTCATTGTATGTGTGTTATTTTCATAAACCACCACTAGAGTCATTGCATGTGTGTTCTTTTCATAAACCACATGGATCCACTAGTGTCATTGCATGTGTGTTCTTTTCATAAACTAGAACTGGAGTCATTGCATGTGTGTTCTTTTCATAAACCACCACTAGAGTCATTGCATGTGTGTTCTTTTCATAAACCACATGGATCCACTAGAGTTCATTGCATTTGTGTTCTTTTCCAAAACAACAACTAGAGTCATTGCTTTTGTGTTCTTTTCAAAAACTACATGGATCCACCAGTGTCATTGCATGTGTGTTATTTTCATAAACCACAGCTAGATTCATTGCATGTGTGTTCTTTTCACAAACCACATGGATCCACCAATGTCATTGCATGTGTGTTGTTTTTATAAACCACATGGATCCACCAGTGCATTGCATGTGTGTTCTTTTCATAAACCACCACTAGTGTCATTGCACGTGTGTTGTGTACATAAACCACACGGATCCACTAGAGTTAATTGAATGTGTGTTCTTTTCATAAACCACATGGATCCACCAGTGTCATTGCATGTGTGTTCTTTTCATAAACCACATGGATCCACCAGTTTCATTACATGTGTGTTCTTTTCATAAACAACATCTATATTCATTGCAAGTGTGTTCTTTTCATAAACCACATGGATCCACCAGTGTCATTGCATTTGTGTTCTTTTCGAAAACCACATGGATCCACCAGTGTCATTGCATGAGTGTTATTTTCATAAACCACATCTAGAGTCATTGCATGTGTGTTCTTCTCATAAACCACATGGATCCACCAGTGTCATTGGACGTGTGTTGTTTTCATAAACCACATGGATCCACCAGTGCCATTGCATGTGTGTTCTTTTCATAAACCACAACTAGAGTCATTGCATGTGTGTCCTTTTCATAAACAACATGGATCCACCAATGTCATTGTATGTGTGTTATTTTCATAAACCACCACTAGAGTCATTGCATGTGTGTTCTTTCCATAAACCACATGGATCCACCAGTGTCATTACATGTGTGTTCTTTTCATAAACTAGAACTAGAGTCATTGCATGTGTGTTCTTTTCATAAACCACATGGATCCACTAGAGTTCATTGCATTTTTGTTCTTTTCATAAACCACAACTAGAGTCATTGCATTTGTGTTCTTTTCAAAAACTACATGGATCCACCAGTGTCATTGCATGTTTGTTCTTTTCATAAACCACATGAATCTGCCAGTGTCATTGCATGTGTGTTCTTTTCATAAACCACATGGGTCCACTAGAGTTCATTGCATTTGTATTCTTTTCATAAACCACATGGATCCACCGGTGTCATTGCATCTGTGTTCTTTTCTTAAACCATAGCTAGAGTCATTGCATGTGTGTTCTTTTCATAAACCACATGTATCCACCAGTGTCATCGGATATGTGTTGTTTTCGTAAACCACATGGATCCACTAGTGTCATTGCATGTGTGTTCTTTTCATAAACCACAGCTAGAGTCATTGCATGTGTGTTCTTTTCATAAACCACATGGATCCACCAGTGTCATGGCATGTGTGTTCTTTTCACAAACCACATGGATCCACCAGTGTCATTGCATGTGTGTTATTTTCATAAACCACCACTAGTGTCATTGCATGTGTGTTCTTTTCATAAACCACATGGATCGACCAGTGTTATTGCATGTGTGTTCTTTTCATAAACCACATGGATCTACTAGTGTCATTGCATGCATGTTCTTTTCATAAACCACATCCAGAGTCATTGCATGTGTGTTCTTTTCATAAACCACGTTTATCCACCAGTGTCATTGGATGTGTATTCTTTTCATAAACCACATGGATCCACCAGTGTCATTGCATGTGTGTTCTTCTCATAAACCACCACTAGAGTCATTGCATGTGTGTTCTTTTTATAAACCACATGGATCCACAAATATCATTGCATGTGTGTTATTTTCATAAACCACCACTAGAGTCATTGCATGTGTGTTCTTTTCATAAACCACATGGATCCACCAGTGTCATTGCATGTGTGTTCTTTTCATAAACCACAACTAGAGTCATTGCATGTGTGTTCTTTTCATAAACCACATGGATCCACTAGAGTTTATTGCATTTGTGTTCTTTTCATAAACCACAACTAGAGTCATTGCATTTGTGTTCTTTTCAAAAACCACCTGGATCCACCAGTGTCATTGTATGTGTGTTATTTTCATAAACCACATGGATCCACTAGAGTCATTGCATGCGTGTTCTTTTCATAAACAACATGGATACACTAGAGTTCATTGCATTTGTGTTCTTTTCATAAACCACATGGATCCACCGGTGTCATTGCATGTGTTTTTTCATAAACCACAGCTAGAGTCATTGCATGTGTGTTCTTTTCATAAATCACATGGATCCACCAGTGTCATTGGATGTGTGTTCTTTTCATAAAGCAGATGGATCCACCAGTGTCATTGCATGTGTGTTCTTTTCATAAACCATAGCTAGAGTCATTGCATGTGTGTTCTTTTCATAAACCACATGGATCCACCAGTGTTATTGCATATGTGTTCTTTTCATAAACCACATGGATCCACCAGTGTCATTGCATGTGTGTTCTTTTCATAAACCACCACTAGTGTCATTGCATGTCACTACAAGAAAAGTTTCCTTCCGCAAAGAATTGCCCCGACGGTCGTCATAGAAGGCGCGTCTTCCGCGACGAAATTCTTGGCTCGGCCGTGGCCAATGGAAAACTTTTTTTCAGTTTCGCGGCCCTCTACTACGACGGATCTGCTAAAAACATGGAGGAAGCTAGACTGGCGTGTGGCAGAAGCAAGATTTTCGTTTCCTCGCGCGATGTTGACTCGCCGAAGTCTTTTGAGGCGTGTGGGTCCCGGACGTTAGTGTCTCTAGCGGACCATACTTTTCGGTCGTGCCTCCCTGATCTAAACTCGATAACGTAGCTCGAGGCGTCTACCGTTTAGTCAGACTGCTAGGTCCCACATGTCTGCCTCTCATTAGAAGGATCGTGTGTATGATGGAATTTTTTTCCTTCATTCGCGCTACCCTGTTCTGAAGTTGATAACACTGCTTGATGCATCTACCGTCTAATCAACCTCCTAGGACCCACATGTCATCCTCTCATTAGAAGAAACATGTGTATGATGGAATTTTTCCTTCACTGACGCTACCCCGTTCCGAGTTGATAGTGCTGCTTGACACATATACTGTTTAACCAACGTCCTGAGCCCCACATGTCATCCTCTCATTCGAAGAAACATGTGTATAATAGATTTTTTTTCCTTCGCTCGCGCTACCATGTTCCAAACTTGATAGCTCTGTTCGATGCATCTACCGTTTAATCACGATGTTGGGCCCCACATGTCATCCTCTCATTAGAAGAAACATGTGTATGATGGAATTTTTTCCTTCGCTGGTGCTACCCCATTCCGAGTTGATAGCGCTGCTCGACGCATCTACCGTTTAACCAACCTCATGAGCCCCACATGTCATCCTCTGATTAGAAGAAACATGTGTATGATGGTTTTTTTTCCTTCGCTCGCGCTACCCTGTTCCGAACTTGATAGCGTTGTTCGATGCATCTACAATTTAATCACGCTGCTAGGCCCCACATGTTAGCCTCTCATTAGAAGAAACGCGTGTATGATGGAATTTTTTACCCTTTGTCGCTCCTTCATGTTCTGAACTTGATATCTTCGCTCGCTGCATCAGCCGTTTATTCAGGATGGTGGGTCCCTTATGTCAGCCCCACATTAGAAGAATTGTGGGTATGATGGAAAATTTTTCTTCTCTAGCGCTACCCTGTTCCGAACTAGATAACGTTGCTCGACGAATCTGCCGTTTGCTCACGCTGCTGGGTCCCCCATTTCAGCCTCTCATTAAAAGAAACGTGTACATGCTGAACTTTTTTCTCACTCGCGCCTTCCTGTTTCGAACTGGCTACGTTGCTCGATGCAGCATCTGTATAAGGTAGCGCTGCTGGGTCCCACATATCAGCCTCTTTGTAAATAAAACATGCGTATGATGTACTCTTTTTGGCCATGTCCGCTGTTTTGACCTTGGTAACTTGCTGGGTCCCAGATGTCAACCACCTCTGTGCAGGAAACGTGTCTATGCTGGGTCCCAGCTGACAGCCTCTATTTGAAAGAAACGTGTGTATGTTGGACTATTTTTTCGGGTCCCTGATTGCTCAGAAAGGCTGATTCTGGGCTAACTCAGGGCGGATGCCCTATTCGTCATGGCTTATATTCCATGGGATCACTCCTAAATTAAATGGGCTATGGTCGGTGGACACAAAACCACAAAAAGGCTGAATTATATGGTATTGGGCTATGCTTGGGGCTGATAGGCTAATTTCATGAGCTATGCTTGGGCTTGCTGGGTCCGACATGTCTGCTTCTCTATAAGTGCAACATGTGTGTGATGGACTTTTTTTCCAGCCGTGTCCGCTGTTTTCACCATGGCGGCCGTGTATGGTCTTACTGATGGGGCCCTTATGTCAGCCTCTCTAGCACGTTCTGGCTTGTGGGTCCCCGATGCAGCCTTGTATGTTCTGTCTAGTGGGTCCCCGATGCAGCCTTGTATTTTCCCTTGGCTATTGCCTCCATGATTTCAACTCGATAACGTTGCTCGATCTATCTGCCGTCTAGTCACTCTGCTGGGTCCTCCATGTCAGCCTCACATTATAAGAATCGTGTGTATGATAGAATTTGTTTTTTCGCTCGCGCTACCCTGTTCCGAACTTGATAGCGCTGCTCGATGCATCTACCGTTTAATCAAACTCCTGGACCCCACATCTCATCCTCTCATTAGAAGAAACGTGTGTATGGTAGAACTTTTTTCCCTCGGTCGCGCCTCCGTGGTCTGAACTTGACAGCGCTGCTCGCTATATCTACCGTTTAATCATGATGCAGGGCCCCACATGTCATCCACCGATTAGAAGAAACGTGTGTATGATGGAATTTTTGCTATTTTTCCAGGCTGCTGGGTCCCCCATGTGAGCCTCTCATTAGAAGAAACGTGTGCATGCTGGACTTTATTCTTGCTCGCACCTTCCTGTTTTGAACTTGGCAACGCCGCTCGAGGCAGAAACCTGTATAAGGCCGCTCTACTGGGTCCCACATGCCGGTCTCTCTGTAATCAAACCTGTGTATGATGGACTTTTTTTGGCCACGCATCCGCTGTTTTAACCTTGGCAATGTTGCTCGATGTGGCAGCCATGTATGGTCTTGCTGCTAAGGCCCCCTATGTTAGCCTCTCTGGTATGTTCTGTCTTGTGGGTCCTAGATGGAGCCTCGTATGTTCTGGCAGGTGGGTTCCTGATGCCAGCCTCTCTATACAAGTATTTAACTTTTTTTCAAACCCGACCATTAATCTCGAGGGATGCTGAAGGCTGGTGGGTCCGTGATGTCAGCCTCTCCATGAAGTAATATTGCTAGAAGAAAAATGTAAACCCAAGATAATTTTATGACAAGCACAGAGAATTGAACTCAAGACTTCAAAACACAAATAAGCCATGTGCATTGCCACAACAACAAACAACATAGAAGAACATTCTCATTAAAAAGCTTTATAGTACCTATAACTTATATATTAGCCTTCTTAAAAAGATTTTATGTGTCCATGTTATCTAACTTATTAAAATAAAAGGGAAGCGATCCTGGCATCTCAATTTATGAAATGCCAGATAATGGAGTAGTTTCTTAAATACATGGGTAGGCGGGTTTTTTGTTTTTGTTTTAAAGGGAAATTCCAAAAACACCGAATTAAACATTTTAGGCTATTCTACATCTACTATACTCAATGGGGTATACTCCATGCACTATTCTCCATGGGCTCCTTAATAAATATTTAAATAGGCTATCGTCAGGAAGTCCCCTGACCCCTACAAGGCCGAATTAAATTGTTCTGGGCTAAAGAGGGGTCGAATGGGCTAGATTTTACCCCCTCTTTAGTAAAATTTGCATTATGCTATGGCTCGGTCAGATTCGGAACACAGACCTCACTACCGGAGGGAAAAAGAAACAATAATTCTTTTGACATATATTCGTTTAAAAATATCTAAAGAACAAGGGACACAGACCGCGTGCGCCAAAACTGGACTGGTCCAATGACTTCACTTGGTACCGTCTCATTTCTGTCCAAAACACATCCAACTGTTCCGATGACACACAAGCAAAAGCTCTAGTGCAAGCAGCCCAGCAGTAGTGACATTACTTTTTTAAAAATTCAATAGCATTTTAAAGATCCAATAGTACAGAATAAGACAGAAAAAATATTGACATATTCCTAGGTCATTGTTCATATTCAGCAGCACTTGACCGATTCTTCAGCATTCCAAAGTGACTGTTTTAGCTATACAGACAATGAAACTTAATAGCAGTACAGAGAGAACCCATTCATGTTTCAGCTCTAAAAACCTTGTCGCACGATCAGTTTGCGCTTTTCTCCAAACACTCTCGATCATTGGAGCAAGCAGAACTGACGATCAAGTATGCTTTTGTGTGCATACCTCCTCTTCACATTAATACCAGTGTGACCCCATATATATGCATCCAAAAATGCCCAAGCCTCATCTAGATTGTGATAAAGCCAAGTTTAAAAAGGAAAGCAAGGCCATCTACTGCACTTGATCTAAACAAGTACCAGTACATTAGTATTAGTTCTAGAAAATACCTTAGTAATAGTAATGACATAACACTTGATAGATTGAGTAGCATTTGAAGCTTGAGTAGTACATAATAAGACAGAAAAAATATCTACAAATTCCCAGTTCATATTCAGCACCACTTGACAGATTCAGCAGTATTTTAAAGTGACCGATTCAGCAGTACAGACAATGGCCAAAAGAAATGACAGATTCAGCAATGCAGACATTGAAATTCAATAGTTATAGCAAGGCCATGACTCATAAGGAAGGAGAGTCCATATTCAGCACTCGATCGGTTGATATGAACAGGTACCAGTACATATGTATACTACAAAATAGATAAGCAATAGCAAGTTAAGACCTCCATACAAAATACTCAGCATAGCACACCATCTTGTCAAGTTCTGATCGGGTAGCACTTTCTTTCCTGCCTGTTACCCTTTCCTTGTCACACCGTCGCCTGTGGGCCCACTATGTCAGTAGCGTACATTGGAAATAGGTATACATTGCTGCAAACTTGTTCCACCTCTCCCCATACAAATTGAATCTGTCACCAACATAAAGTAGTAATTAATTAGTACGATGTTACATATCTTAACATTGGGATCGTCACAAAGAATATTTAGATGTTTTATCTCACTTTTGAAACTTGTTGATGCAATACTCCTAATCCAAAGGTAATTCCGACGAAGGGTTCAGAAGCTTCCAGGTAACACCGCGGTTGCGACAATTACGACCTGAGTCCTTCTAGGCGACTTCGGCCGATGATGGCCTTCTCGTCAGCTCAGAGGTCGCCACCATTTTGACCGCATGGGGCTCATGCCACAAGGACAGCAACCAAAGCTTCACCTTGTACCGCGGTGATACGCACACCCCTGAACTAATGAACCTGGGGGATATGACGATGTTCGTGGTGTCGCCATCAATTTGGGCGATGAACACGGTGCCCTCTTTCCCGATGCCGATGATATCCGCTCTCCGCGAGCCCCCTGTGGGCACCGACATAGACGACTCCCAGTGTTTGTGGCTATAGGGCATTATGGGCGCAGTCCTCAAGTGGGCAACTCTGAGGTGGCGGACGAGCTCTACCATAGGAGTTAGCTCTACCGACGAGGTGATGAACTCGCATCTAGGCTCCATGCAGACTTGCTGGCCATGAAAGCACCAGATTATGTGGTCATAGACGTTGTTGTAGGGGACGAATGTCCCGCAGTGGTCGTTGGGCGCATTTGCTACCTTTTCCACCCGCGACTTGGCGGTACAACTCCTTGGAGCATGCCGCCAGCTGGGCGGTGCTGGTAGTGTCCAGACGCATAGCGATTTCGTTGAAAACGTCATCGCCGACCTTGCTCCAGACGCCGTGTAGTGGGCTGTGCGTCGATTGCGACATCGGGATGGATTGAGGGGAAGAGATCAGACCAGAGTATGACTATCGGGGGACTTTTGGAGAGGAGTGGCGCACGGCCTGCAAGATCCGATGCAGCGGGCGAGATGGCAAGGAAAATGTGCGAAGCATGCACTGGAAATGATCCCAAATGCGGGGCCAGGCGGCGTTGGCGAGTGGGGATAAAAACAACCGAGATGGGGAAGATAGGAAGATGGGTTGCCAGATTAGACATGTAGAAACATATGTGGGCCTTACCTTGGTTGTTACCGAGCTTAACGAGTAGCTCATGAACATAGTTAACTCGATCGTTTAGTTTGTTAAGGATATCGAGCAAAAACTGCAGCACAACTCAGATCATTAAGGAAACGAGTCGATTTTGAATGAGCCGAGCAAACGAGTGCTCATTAAACTCGTCGAGTTTCGAGTTTTATGTCCATCCCTAATACTTTGGAACAGGAAGTAGTACAATACTAGCAGTAGTACACTAGATATTTGTTTTGCAGTTTTCCTCATAGTACAATAAATACCTCCACATTGAAGCTTAGCGCGATTAAGTACCACGGTGTTCCAACAGGATGCATGATAACGGAAGGTGTTGAAGCACCTCTTTATAGAATAGTTATAATTAGAAGCGAACAATCACTACATTAATACACCTACGATATAGTAAATTGTCCATCAAATGATGGATGATAACCTGCACATCTGATCACCTTCTCACAGTTATCATGATCAAATACTATCACCTTAAAGGAAGTGGTGGCAAGCTTCTTCAATACCAGAAAGTATCCTACCTTCAAGTCATGTGCTTTGACAAAATCTAGCCATCCTTCGTCAAGGATTACCTTGCCATCTTTCTTCTTCAGCTCGACGTGCTAGCTGCAGGCTTTGCATATCTTCAGCTTGATGGCCTCTGGATACTCACCGCCAAACGTTGGCAAAAAGGAGCTGGGTATGCTCTGCACGTCTAACCCTCCTGGTATTAACAGCATCTTGCAGAAATCATCACAGGTGTTCTCCACGTGGGTGTTCCTGGCTAGCCTCTCCATCCAGACTGCATAGGGCTCTCTTGTCTTCTTCGATGATGAGTCTATCCAAGCTCTTCTTGCCCGAACACTGCAAAAAAAATCCCATGGATAGATAATTTCTCTACTAGCTGTCAATATTTGTGAAATAGTACAATATTAGCTGATAGAGTACCGATGACCCACAAGTATAGGGGGTGTATCGCAGTATTTTCGATAAGTAAGAGTGTCGAACCCAACAAGGAGCAGAAGGTGCTGGCTAGTGGTATGGATCAGGAATTCTCTGCAAATACTGAGCAAACAAATTTTTAGGGGTTTTTGATAAAGCAAGTAAATAAACTACGAGTAAATAAAAGACAATAGGAATAAATGCAGCAAGTGTCCCAATCCTTTATGCAGCAAAGGACAAGCCGGTTGTATTACTTAAGGTAACCAAACGTTCTTGAGGACACACGGGAATTCTGTCAAGTGCTTTCGCTTCATATAGTTGATTAATCTTCTTTAGCTTGCTAAGTGTTGTGTGCGTGAACCTGTGCTAATGTACCGACCTTCCTAGGACTAATACATACTTGTGATTATACCCCTTGCAAACATCCGCAAGTACAAGAAAGTAATTAAGGTAGAAACCTAACCATAGCTTTAAACTCTAAGACCCTGACGTCCCTTGTGCAATGGTTTCCTAACGGGGGTTCAGGTTTCTGTCACTCCGGCAACCCCTACGATTAGTAGCCAAATACACAATGCATTCCCCTAGGACCATATAGGTGAAGTGTCATGTAGTTGATGTTCACATGAC
This sequence comes from Avena insularis, assembly GCA_023614405.1. Taxonomy (NCBI): domain Eukaryota; kingdom Viridiplantae; phylum Streptophyta; class Magnoliopsida; order Poales; family Poaceae; genus Avena; species Avena insularis. The sequence goes on from CM042688.1 coordinate 335,564,182, forward strand.
ACCACTAGAAGAAGTACACCACAACTTAAATATCAAACTATTGAATCTTTCTCAACACAACTCCACTACTAACAACATGAATTCTCCCATGTCCTCAAGAACAAACGAACTACTCACAAGACATCATATGGATCATGATCAGAGATGGAATAATGATGTATAACAATCTAAACATAAACAATAATTCAATGGTTCACTCAATAGCACCAACTACAAAGAGTAATCAACATCGGGAAAGTTTCCCCTAAGAACTATGCAAGATTCAACCCAATTGTTACAGCAATATGGAGATGGTGATGAGGGTGCTGATGGTGATGATGGTGGTGATGATGATGATGATCCTGATGAAGTCCAGCTTGATGGTGGCGTTGATGGCGACAATCTCCCCTCTCCAGGAAGGAATTCTCCCGGCAGAATTCTGTCTGCCGGAGAGATCTTTCTCTCTCGGTGTTTTCTGCCCCATAGAGGCGGCGGGATCTTTCTGTGGTCGCCCCTCGAGTATTAGGGCTTCGGGAGGATTATATACGCTAGAGGGGAGAGCCAGAGGTGGGCCAGGGCGGCCACACCACCTGGTGGCGTGGCCTAGGGTGGCCCGTGCCAGGGGGTGGTGTGGGCCCCCTATGGCCCATCTCCACTCCTCCTTCTAGCAGCCTTCATCTTCTGGAAAAATAGGATTTTCCATATATTTTCCCAGATTTTCTGATCTTCGCGAATTTTGCCTCCAAACAACACCTTTTCCATCAGAATCCTAACTGCAATGGTCCGTGCTCCAAAAGTCATCAACCATGCAAAAACAGTAAATTATCAATGAATAACAGTAAATTATGACATAGAATAGTGATGGAAAATGGACGTATCAACTCCCCCCAAGCTTAGACTTCGCTTGTCCCCAAGCGAAACTGATCTCAATAAACATGACCTCAGGTTTATGGAGTGAAGAGTCGATAAAAAGAATACGGACAAGAAGCCTCACATTCATCAATACATAAGTCATAATAGAAGACAACTCACTATTATATAACTTAACTTGCAATAACTAAAGGAAACACAATAAATATACATAAAGTGAATCATAATTGGTAATGGCAAACTTATCTCTTGGTCGAAGAATAGTTGATAATTTGCTGGAGTTCATCAATAACTGATTTTCAATCATAGCTTTCAAAGTAGTAAACACCCAGATAAGAGAAATGTGCAAAACAAGGAACATAAGAAACATGATTGAATAAATCATCATATGAATGAATGAAACACAACTACTCAAAATACTTGTTGAGATGGAAGGGAATAGGTCTACTGACTCAACTAAAAAGTAAAAGAAAGGCCCTTCGCAGAGGGAAGAAGGGATTACAAGTTTCATAAAGAGCTCCCAAAAATTATGATACTTATTAGCTTTCAGCCTTCATTGCCCCTATCATAGGAATTTTTAGGTGATTAAGGTTAAAGTGATCAAATATTAGGATATGCTTGACAAGTTGTAAGTTGAAAATCTCATGTCCCTTGAATACGAGAGCCGCTCCTCATGCTACTCAAGTTTAGTCACCGGTAAGTTCTTGTCATCGTAAGCACATGTGTATCACAGAGAACCGCCAACGGGGTACGCCTTGCCCGATGATACGGAAGAATCCCAATATCAAAATGACAAGGCAAGCAGGAAACAAGCATCTCCGCAATCTTCTTATTTACCATGGGAATATGGTGCTTTTTTCTCTCTTTCCTCTTTTCATAATCTCTTTCTTTTTCTTTCTCTCTTTTTCTCAATCTCTATCTTTTTTTCATAAGAAGAATGCTTCATAGATACTCATTATGGTTACGCTGCAAGTTTCCACCATGACATCATGGATTAGACCGGCGGCCTAGGCGTTTCTCTAACACACATGCATAACTCCATGGACTTACAAGCTCCCCTTTCATTTCACACCAACGACATCCATAGACAAAAGAACATGATATCAACTAGGTACAAAGTACCAGTGCAATGTTAAAGCGTTCCCCATGACATCATGGTTCTGCTAATTCACAGCTTACAAAGCGCAAGCATATACACAACATAGAGGGGCACAATGGTTCAAATTTATTAGATGCAAGAAAGTAAAGTGTGCCATCAAGTTCGTGAGAGCTTTAATCACTAATTTTCGCATAACAAGTTTAATTTGGAAGGTAGATAAAAACAAGAATTTACTTGGAATAGCAATAATGCTAATAGGTAGGTATGGTGGACACAAATGGCATGGGTTTTTGGTTTTAAAGGATTGGATACACAAAGAATTCCCTCTCAGTACAGGTTTTTGGCTAGCAAGGCTGGGTAGCAAGTATAAGAGTTGAAAGAAACAAACAAACATACAAGTGATAAAACAAACATGCAATCTTCCTCGGAAGCACAAAAGATCTTAACTAGAGAATACTAAACTTATGAGCAAATCAAGAAAGAAATATGATGAAATTATATTTCTTTAGAGTACTTCTATCTTTTTCATTCAACTCTCAAAAATAGTGTTGCTACTGACCGAGCCAGGTTTGCCAAAACCAACTAAATTAACTCAATGATCCCAAAGTGATACCAATACTAACAACAAGATCAATCATATAACCATGAATTGAAAACTAATATAAGATATGCAAAAGAGTAAATGATAGAACTTCTCATTAATATTCCATAACGGCTACTCACACCAAGGGATACATATCTAACGAGAGAGGGGACACTTCCAAAATGCAAACCATCCTACATGATAACTTCTCTATTCATGATATGACTCTACTAAAAATGCTCGTTCGCCGCCCATTGCACCAAAGCCACCGCTCACCGTGGAGACCGCCGCCTCTGCCACGCAGGGCATGAGCAGCGCCCGACCATTTGCCACCGCCCCTAAGCCCGCATTTAAGCCGTAGCGCACCGCCAGGAGACCAGCCATCGTCCCCTACCTCGAGCCTTGCCGCTAGCACGCTGTGTAGCCCTCGCCTGAGTCGCCCGCCCATCCCTTTCGGTCGCACCGTCGAGCTATAAATAGAGGCCACCCCTAGCCGCATTCTGCACACCACTCACCTCCCCTCTTGCCACTGATCAGTCCCCACTTCTCCCTGGAGCCGCTCGAGCTTGCAGTCGCCGGAATTTCCCGGAGCAGGCCGCCTCTAGAGGAGAAGGGCCCCGCTGATTGCGACCACCCCCGGAGCTACCTCGACCACCCCTGAGCTCGTTGTCATCCACCAGTTCGTTTGCCCCCATCGTTGTCGTTGTTGGAGCCCTGGTATGCCCCCTGAGCACCCCCACCGAGCCTCTAGGGTATGACCTCGCCTGTGACCTGTTCGTCGTCGACGACGAGCCCCAGCCATTGATCCTATTTCTAATCTAACGGCCCACATCGCCCCGTACCGCTTCACGTGTAATGAGCCTCTGACCGATGGACCCCCTGTCAGCTGTGCCCCACGTCGCGTAGTGTCACTGGATCGGCCCGTTAGCTTTCCCGCGCAACCCACTTAGTTTGAATTAGGATTTTTCTATTTTAGTTTAAACCTAGTTCTGTCCCCTAGTTTGAAATTCAATTCAGAGAGATTTATGAGTCCAAATGGAGTGATTCCAATTTTGTTAGAAAGCTATTGAAAAGATCTACCCAAGACCTTTGGATTTAATTCAATTAGAGTTAGATATCTCTCCTAGTAAAAATAACAAGACAGAAGCTTTTGCACATTCAAACATTTTTATAAAATCAACCATTATAGCTTTTGTGTTGATTTCAACTCTCAAAAATCACATTTCACCTTACCTATCTGAATATGTAATAATATTAGGGTTTACATGCAGTGACTTTGGACTAGTACCAAAATAATGCTATATAGACATTTCTAGTCACTTTAAATCATTAAATAATGAACTTAAACCAAAGTAATTGTGATCCAACCTTTAAATCACATTCCCACATGTTACAATATGTGGTGATGACATGTGTCCACATGATACCATATTTTAAGTGGTGAATATTAAATCTTAGTTATTTTTCAATGAGTAGAAATTACTTTTCTAAAATAAAAAGAATGAAACTAGTTAATAAAACTTGTGATGCTTGTGATGATAATAGATCATCAAATGTGAGCCTTAGAGTGCTAGTTAGACTAGTTAAGTATTGTTTGGTGATTGTGTACTCTGTATGTATTTATAGACGATGGTACCGACCAAGCTTTCAAGGAGGAGGAGTTCTATCAAGAGGAGGAAGAAAACTTCAACCACTTCACTAACCAAGGCAAGCTATTGTTAGCAAGCTAGAATTAAGCTAGTTGACTTGAGCAAAGATGCTTTAGGCATGCTTGAGTTATACCACTTTGACTACTATTTATCCCAAGTATTAATTTCAAGCTTTACTTCCTTTACTTTACACAAAGTTCTTTACTTGTTTTGAAGGTAGCATAAAGAGTATAAAACTTGGCCTATTTAGATAAACTTTAGATGTCATTCTATGGCATGAGATTGATCCCATCATTTCCACCTTAGTGAACACTCTTAACTTAGTAGTTTAGAGTAGATAAAAACTTGAGTCACTTTAGATGGGAACACTTGGTGAAAATGAATTATGAAAACCTTGGAATGATGAGTCATTCTATTGAGATGTTTTGACATGTGTTGAGAAACACAAATGGTTTATGATGGTGAAAATGTTGAGGCATGAGCCTTAACCCTTTTTACAAAACTGATGGTTGGATTCGTATGCGATACCATTCCGAATTTACCGTACAACCACACTACCTGAATTAGGTAAGGCTTAGCCGGCAGTTTATATGCATTAGTATTAGTTCCCTCGCGGGAGAGGTCTGAGCTGAGGCTACCTCTCAATGTTGTCCACCTATGCAGTGCCCAAGATGACAGATGGTCATGGTTGGGAGGCCATGCTCATAGGAGAGGTGCTTATACTAGGGTGTGTAAAGGAAAGGTTATGTTTGATTATCTGCATACTAAGTATGATGATTTAGGGTTATCCCAGACAGATGTATCGAATCTTGTGGTGAAAGTGTACCACCTCTGCAGAGTGTCAAACTATGCGAATAGCCACGTCCGCGGTTATGGACAGTTGGAATGGCCATACCGTTTCGTTGTCAGATGTTTTCCAAATAAATTATGAAAGGAATGATGAATCTTGACTTGACCACAACAGGGTTATGACTATGAAACTAGCTTCCCCACTTAAGTGATTCTAGAACTTTATTTTATCTTTCTTTGTTTCAGAACTCAGCTTAGGTTTCAAACTTAACTTTATAGTTAAACTTAGAGTTAGCACTTTAACTTAGACCTATACTACTTGTTAGTGGTAGTTTGCGAGTACTTATAGAGTACTCATGGCTTTTGTCCCTGGCTATTCTCATGGCCAGACTATGAAGGAGACTACCAAGATGATGGCCAGTAGGATGGCTATGATAACTAGGACTATGTGCCTTCGTCAGCATTTCCTGTGCCCCTGAAGATGGACCCCACCGCTACGCTTATCTTTTATTCTGCTGCTTGTTGTATTAAGACTGGATCCTGAGATCCTTATTTGAGTAAGACCTTATGTATGGTTTGTAATGGATGATGTACTGTGATATCCAATCTGTTATGTCTCACAAAAATGGTAATCCTGGGATTGCGATGAATGACATAACATGCATCTGGGATTAAAAATCCGGGTGTTGACAGTATGGTGTGTTACACCATCTACCACACTAGGGACAAGTAGGTGTCATCAAGGGGTTTTTACTTAATAGTACAAAAGTGTAATAGTTCAGAGGAGCCAAACCACTACCATATATACATCAACATATAGTAAAACCATGCAGTTTTAATAAACAGTAGATAAAACATGCATAAGTAAAACAGTAGGACAAGGCTTATGAGTTATGAGCAAGAAGGTGGCTTGCCTGATGATCAGCAATATGGCAATATGTCCCTGGACTTCTTCTTAGAATACCATAATAATAACCAAGTAGAATAACCAACTTCTTCTGGTCTCCGATATAATCGCATCTATCGTCGATATGGATCACATGCAAGCATACAAAGGCCACAATCAACACCAGGAATACAAGCATATTTGCAATACAGCAAACAAACATACAACAAATCATTAAATTCAGTAGGTTTTGATAGATTAAGGTCGTAGCATTCGGGAATACTTTAATTGCCTTTCTCGATTTTCCTTGGTGATGTATTGTCTAGAAACTACTTGAGAGAGGGGTTTTGGATCAAGGCTAGGTTTTGGAGGATATAATTGTATACAAATGACTCCATCAGGTAGGTAGTGATAATATGAAACCAACAAAAGTGGTTTCACCAAATAAATTTTCTAGTGGGAAAAACTCTAGTTCTAGGGAATAAATCACTAGAGAAGTTCTGGAGCTCCAAAAATTATTTCCTTGGAGGATTTTGTAGAGTTTTATGTACTAAAACACTGAGAGTTGGAATCACTCCAAAATAATTAACAGAATGCCCTCAGGAAATTCTCAAAGCCAGTCCTGTAGCTGTTTTGTATTTTTCACCAAATAAATATACAAAAGCTTTTGATTTGATTACAAGGACACATTGTGGGTATTTAGAGTACCTTTCTGTAGAAATTGGAATCAACCTTTTTGGAGTTGCAGAGCTACTGTAGTGATTTATCTAGTGATAAAGTAACATGCAGAGGTGTTTAATTCACTAGAAATCCTCAGAAACTCAATAATTTTTGAGCTCCTCGGTTTTGACAAATCCTGATGTACCACTTCCCTAAGAATTGGAATCAGGTCAAAACAATTTATAGTTTGGCCTAGGGAAATTCCTAAAGGCAGAAAAGGACTATTTTTGTTATTTTTACTACAGGAAAACAAAGCTCCACTTGGCATGAGGCCAATTCCATGCGATAGGTACAAGCAACACCTACCAGATACAATTTGATTTACCCAATTTGGGTTTATGAAACTCTCTGAATAAATTTTTGAGTGATTTAGACACATGTTGGGGATTTATTTGTCATAAAAGATATATTTATCAAGTTGGCTTGATTTTTGTCCTGTGTGTTGAATAAAACATATGGGAACACTAAACAAATTTTACTTATGATTTTCCATGCAGTTTCCCATTTTATTTGTAATTAAACTAGAGGGCCAACTTCAGATCGGTAGACAAAAGGAAAAACAGAAGGGGCTTGACATGCCGGATCTTAGCAAGATGGGCCACGACGAGGGGAAAACGACCCACCGGGAGCTAGTGCGTGCGGGAGGATCCGGTTTGAGCTGCTGACAGGCAGGGCCCGCTCGTCAGCCACTAGGGGAGGGCGAAGAGGTATTGGCGGATCTCGGCCGTTCGATTAAAACGTGATGGACGGCCTGAGGCCGTCTTCTCCATGCGAGCTAGCGCGGCGGTGCGGAAACCCTAAGCACTGTGCCGGCGGGTGCAGGGCTCACCTGGGGTGCTCCTTAGGTGCCAGGGAATGGTGGAGGTGGATCTATGCTCGATACCAACACCAGCGAGGGGTGGGAAAGGGGGTATCGGTGCAGATCTCGCGCGGCGAGGTTGACGGAGACGGAGCATGCTCGGGTGCTCTCCAGAGGTAGCCCCAGGGTGGTCCTAGGCATAAAATAGAGTGGGGGTGAGATAGATAGAGGTGGGTAGATTGACATGCATGCACAAAGAGGAGGGTAGAAGGTAGGAGAGGGAGGGGAACCTGCCTGCAACCCGGCAACACATCGGCTATTTTCTTCACCTTCTGAGCAGCAGAGGGGGAGGGAGCTTTTGGTCCTTTAGGGGAGGGGAATACTGAGGTATGGGAGTGTTCTGGCAGGAGTGGAGTGGTTCGGGGTGGTTGGAAATGAGCACGAGCTCGGGAGCTCGAGAATGGCCAAAGGGAGGTTTCCGTTCCTCTCTAGAGCAATGGAGGAGGAGGGAGGGGGCAGGAGCGAGTGGGGTGGTGCTCTAGGTTCCAGGGGGAGGAAATGAGGAGCAGAGGCATGCTAGGATGGCCTCTGGCCTTTAAGAACCGAGAGGAGTGGGCTATGATGGACCATGTCCATGGGGATTCTTGGAGGGATGGAGGTGGCCATCCATTGGGCAGCAGGGGTGGTGGGGAGGTGAGGTGGGTCAGGGACACGACCAGAGGGAGATGTGAGGCGTGCTACCGCTGCTATTGCTTTTCAGGTCAAGATTTAAATTCCCTAGGCCTAGTCTCTCTCTCTCACACACTTCCAAAAGTAATAAGATCAAAGTAATTATGTTTACATTGCTATAACATCATGCGAAGTAACCCTAATCCTTAGACCATGAGATTATGTTAATCACTAACACCAAAAGAGTGCCTTGATAACATCACACGTAACAGGGTGACAATAAAGGTGGGTTCATATACTCTGGAAGTGTTATGTAGAGTCTCATGGATCAAGAGTGGGATTTTTCTATCCTGATGATGGAGAGATATACTCTGGGCCCTCTCGGTGATATCACATAGACACAACTTGTAAGTAAGTGATAAGATCACAAAGAATGTTACATCATGGGAAGGAGAAAAGAGTACTTGTCGGTAGAGAACTTAAACTAGGTATGGGGATACCGATGATCGAATCTCGGGTATGTAATATATTGCGAGACAAAGGGATTTAGTTACATCGTCAAAGGTTCTCACAATCACAAGAGTTATCTTTGAATATGTGGGAGTCAGTACAGATCTATAGGTCCTGCTACTAATTATCGATCAGAGAGGGGTGTCGATCAGGTCTGCATCATTAGAAAAATGTAGGGTGACACACTTAAGGTATACCAAAACCAAATGGGGCATATATAATACTAGAGAAAAAATTTTAAAGTGCGGGGATTATTTCGATGAGCACCAGAATTGTTTGGGGTCAGATTGCTAAAAATGGTTTGAAATGTAATATCGAAGTAATGCAAGGGGTTTTATGTAGATGTTTGTTAATTGAAGTAATTAATAAAATTCTACATAAAATAAATAAAGTCTTTTATTTAAAGACAAAAATACATATAATTTAGTGGACATTAAATGCAAAGTGAGTGGAGCTGGAATTGATGAGAGTGGGCTTAGTGGAAGCTCCACTCCCATGAATGAGGGAGTAGTCGGGAGACCCACCATGGCTGGCTAGCCATGGGCATGAGGATGCACCCCTTCCCCTATAAAAGGAGGTGGAGACCTCCTCTCCTCTTGCACCACCAGCTCGTGAAGGTTTTCTTCTTCCCCTAGCAATTCCCCATGGCTTCGGATTAGCGAAGTACATGTTCTAGGTGTTTCTATAGAAAGTATTTGCTGCTTCCAATGCTTTGCTGGAGCAAGGACTCGGAGGTTGTCGGGATGCTAGATGTGTGTGCGATCATGGATGCGCTGGTGGTTTGTGGCACTAGACTACAACTCGATCTTGAGATCAAAAAGAGTACGACTACATCATCCACGAGATCAGATTTTGTTAACAGCTTTTCAGTCTTTGAGGGTAACATATATATGGATGTATATCCACCTATTTCTTGCATCTAGTAGATAAATCTTGGTTCTTAGTTGTTCATATCGTAGGAAATTTTATTTTCTATGCTGCGAACCCAACTGTGGTATTAGAGCCAGATATATGCGTAGGTGTTTTGTACGGGTAGAACACATATGCGTATATGGCCACTAATGATCATATTATTGCATCTTCCTTGTAGTTTGGATATTAGTGGCATAGTGGTATGAAGCGACCCAGACTAACTTTAGATGTCCTTACACATGAGACCTGTTCCACGCTTGATATGCAACTAGTTTTGCATAAGTGGCTAGCGGGTGTCTATCTCTCCCACTATAGTTGATATCCGATTTACAGCGGGTTTCTAATAATTTGATTATCATAGTTGTGGTTCCATGTTCATAGGTAAGAACAGTTCTGTCTCTAAAAACCCTAAACCACATAAAAACATGCAAAAGAAAAATTAGAAGAGTCTAGTTTTGTTTTTGCTAGGCAAGTGTTATGATATGGTGATGTTATAATTTTAAGTATGATTGGATACTCTTGTAAAACTATAACAAACCAAAGTGTAAACACCATAAACCTGTGTAATACATGAATGGAATGATGGATATCATACCATGATGCATAAGATAGTGATCAAGTGTAAGAACTATATTGTACCACTTTTTGCATATGATGTTTGTTTGCATCTTATTTTGCTTTAATAGCGCTTAGTAGCATTATAAGATTATCCCTCATTTAATTATCAAGATAAAAAATGTGTTCTTGCTTTAGTATGTGCCGTTAAGAAAGTTCGTCATTTCGAGACACCACGTGATGATCAGGTGTGATAGACTACATTCGCATACAATGGGTGTAAGGAAGTTTTACACATGCATGTACTAAGGTTCTTACTTGGTTAGCCTAACATGTACAAACATGACCTCGGAACATGAACCGAAAGGTAAATAAGAAGTCATATAGTTGATATGATGACCATATATATGCTCTCCTTTGCAGCTTCACCAATTCACGTGATGATCGGTCTTGGTGCAGTGAATTTGGTTCATGTAATCACCAAAAGGACTCGAGGGATATTGGTTTTGAGTGGGAGTTCACGTAGTAATATGATTAAAGTTGAACTCAATTTATCATAAACTAAATCAAAGTGAATTTTCATAGTTTGTTGTAGTCTTTGGCATCCATTTACTACCTTGTGTTTAGTTATAATTAAGATAACAGAACTATAGAATTCTGGATATTTACTTTACAAACCGGTATCATATTGCTTTGAGTGTCAATATAAAGTTTAGAAGTCCAATTGCAAACTTTAAGCAAACTCCATTTACCCCATGAAGTTTAATAAGTAGTATTAAATCAAGAGTAACAATTCTAATATTATTATCTGAAGTATCATGCTTGCCTCCATGATCTTCGATTTTCAAAAGTTATTTTAGAATCAAGATTATCTAGGAGCTGAAAGAATTGTTTCAAAAACCATCATGTGTGGAAGATATTGTGATATTTTAAATAATGTTTGGTTGCAATGAGATAGAATTATAATATTAGTAAAATACATATTCTTATATTGTATGAGAATTTGCAAAGGTTGGAGATGCTAGGCGCCCAATCTCCCAAAAAGGTTATGGGAACTAACATTATAATCGTGATTCTCCTTGTAGGATATAGTAGCTTGATCATTAAAGTTTTCATGATAAGGATGAATAAAAGATGGAGGTATAATGTTTTCTAAACTAAAATATTACTAAAGAATGGATTTTGAAAGAACGCCAAACATTTGATGATGGTGATCCACTTCAAAGTGCTAATCCAAGGGTATTAGTATTTCACTAACATGCTTTGGACTAAGTGTCATGTGTATGGTGCCACTATTTATGTATGTTGATAGATTCTTTTAAAAAGAAAAGGAAATGCTGAACGAGAATCTGGAAAATATTTGGCAGAAAACAAACGACTAGAGATGTCCAGCTTAGGTATATAGATGATATACATGTTATGGGTGTATTCTTTGCTTGTTAAACAATGTGGTTCTTGGGTATTGTATATCGAATTGGTTGGTGTGAAATGTCATACAGAACAACACAATTCATGAACTTCAATAGCCTAAGTAACTAGCAAGAGAATATGTGATGATGTTTCAAAAACAAATAAAGTGTTGTTGTGTTTCTCATTAATGTCAAACCTTGCCTTCGAGATTTGTTTCCTAATAATTGTTATTTTGTTCCGGTTTTATGAGAAAAATGGTTATTGAAATAATTATCGTATTCTATACAAGATGGATGAACTCCTATAAGTTGAGTTGGAGAAATCACATCCATAAACACTAATGCTAAAATGTCACAAGACAAATGATTGAAAGATCACTTATGAAGTGACATCGTCATTTTAAATTATATTGGAAAAAAACATGTAGAAACTCCATGTTGATGGATTTTTGGAGTCTATGGTTTTGATCAATTGACGCTTGTGAGACTTTCCTAGAGATAATTGAAACTCTGTTCATAGACCAAAGAGGAACGAACGACTAACTTATTGGACATTATGCATGTTGATGTGTATAGTACATTATGTGTAGCCGTGTGCAGTGGATCTTTCAACTTTATACACTTCCTCTAGAAATTTTAGTGGATATATGTGTATATTTACTTAATAAGAAAGACATATGAAACATCTAAAAAATGTTTAAAGGCTTTCAAGATGAATTCGAGAATCATTGTAATGAGAAAATAAAGAATTTATGGTTGGATCATAAAGGAAGATATTTGAGTTATAAGTTTAGCATAACACCTAAGATTTGAGGAATCGTTTCATGGATCTATGTTTCCCGATAAACCATAGGATTATGGAGTTTTCGAGAGATGAAATCAAACCTTGTTTAACATGGTAAGATTAAAAGGTGTCATTTATAAAACTACCATTATGTTTTAAGGATTAAAGCTTTAGAGACTACTGCTTTTACACTGTAAAGAGCACCATCTTGATCCATTGAAATAACACCATATGAGTTATGGCTTGGGATAAAACCCGAGCTGTCTTTTCTTAAATTTTGGTATGCTAGGCACAAGTAAAATGTTTACAACCAAAGTCGGATAATAAAGACTTTGTAGGTTATCCCAAAGAAATCATTGGGTATTCCTGCATAAAACAAAGAGAAAAGTGTTTGTCACTTAGAACGTCAAGTCTCTTAAGAAGGATTTTTTTCGCAAAAGTTAAGTGGGAGGACAATAGAACTTTGAATAGTTTGATGAGCCTAAGAAACATGTTCTAAGTAATGCAGCACCAGAAAATGTCACCGAGGCGGCCACAATTCTCATGGATCTCATGACTACAAAGTTTGTGATCTTAGAGATTAGAGTTCCTACTAAACCGCGTGGGTCGGATAACAATCAAATAGTAGATTTGAAAAATAAGTCGTTATTGTTTTAACAATGATGAACTGATAGCATGCAAAGAGGCACTGATGGGTCCTGACTCCATCAAATGTTTAGAAGACCCTTCAAAAAGGCGTGAAGACCCTTCACGAGAAAACATGTTTTTGAACTTGGAAGACCCTTCAAAAAGGCGTGAAGTCTATCAGTCATATTTGGGTCTATAAAGAAATAGACATGGATGTTTCACATCTGTGAAATAGTCGACATGCCGGAAGAGAGCTTGCGACAATGTTTAAGAGTTGATTACGACAAGATTTGATCTTTCGTAGTGATAATTAGTTTTGACAAATTATTGTAGCAACCACTACATATGTCAATTTTGGTATATGATAGTTGAACAAAAAATAATGTTCTTCTAATAGAATGGTTACCTAGGACATGTACATGACATGGTCTAGAGGGTTTTTTTAATTCAAGGAATACTAAAAGAGCATGCAGACTTCAATGGTTGAAGTAAGAATTGTGGAGTTGGAATATTCACCATGATGAAACTGTTAAAAGGTTTAATTTCATCAAATACAATGAAGATACTTGCATTTGCAAGAAATTAAGTGGGAGCGCTGAGACATATTTCCAATACTTTATGTGCAAGACATGTTGTTGATTGGAAATGATGTATATTTTATTGACACACATTAAGAATTTCATTAAAATTAAATTTCGATGAAAGACTTGGGAAAAACCATAATATGAGGCATCAATGTCTGTATGGATAGATTTAGACGCTAATATGGTTGTGCCAAATGTACATAGATGAGATATTGAATGAGCTCAATATGGAAATGATAAGAAAGGTTCTTTCCGCATGGAAAATGTGGAATCAAGATTCAACTATATTGGCACTTGGTGAGTGAAACGAGATTCAAGTGTTTTGACACTTGGTGAGTTAAATCACATGAATATTTTGATCAATTAGCATGATATGTACATATCCATATATGTCTTGTGCTCTAAATGTTATGAGGAACTACAAGGGTGATTCATATGATGATCATTGGACGATAGTAAGAATATTCTTATGAGCTTTGGAAGAACTAAGAATATATTTATGTAGATGTGACAAATAGTTTATTGTAATTGGTACTAGTTTTGTCAGAAGATACAAATTAAAGTTTATCTCCATTTAGGCTATTGGTGGTGCAATGTAATGGAAAGGAAGTTCCATGATGGATTTGGATGAGTTCCAAAGTTAAGACATTGTGACGGATACTACAACAAAGGCTGAGTATATGACTGCTCTAGTAGCAACAAAGGATGGAATTCATGTCAAGTAGCTTGTTATCAAACTAGGTGTCGTTTAGAGCTGGCGAGTTCTATGAAGATATATTGTATGGCAATAGTATCGACATGATTTGACCCAAGAAATCGAGGTCTCACCAAAGGACCAAATTTATACAATGCCATCTAATTTCAGAATGAGTGATTCATAGAGACGCAAATAGATGCAAATACACACAGACCTAGAAGTATCAGATTTGGAGATTAAGGTTAACCACATGAAACACTTATATACAACACCAGAAAGCATAGGTGTTAACTGCACAAGTTTTTCAAACTAGATTATTGACTCCAGTGCAAGTGGGAGACTGAAGGGAATATGCCCAAGAGGCAATAATAAATGGTTATTATCTTGTTCCATGTTTATGATAAATAATTATTTCGTATGCTATAACTTTGTTAATTGGAAACGTTAATACATGTGTGTTTAATAAACAAATAAGTGTTTCTAGTTATGCCTCTCATATAAACTAGCTCATTGATTAACAAGATGATCAAGGTTTACTGATCATGGACATTGGATGTTGTTAATAACAAGGTCACAACATTGGTCGAATGATGTGATGAACATTCAACCAAAGTATATTAATACGACCAAAGTCATTATTTTTACATTGCTATAACATCATGCAAAGTAACCCTAATCCTTAGACCATGAGATCATGTTAATCACTAACATCTAAATAGTGCCTTGAGAACATAAAACGTCACACCATAATAGGGTGACAATAAAGGTGGGTTCAGATACTACGAAAGTGTTATGTAGATTCTCATGGATCAAGATTGATATTTATCTATCCTGATGATGGAGAGATATACTCAGGGCCCTATCGGTGATATGACATTGACACATCTTGCAAGCAAGTGATAAGATCACAAAGATTATTATATCACGGGAATGAGAAAAGAGTACTTGTTGGTAACAAGACCAAATTAGGTATGGGGACACCGATGATCAAATCTCGTACATGTAATATATCGCGAGACAAAGGTAATTAGTTATGATGACAAAGGTTCTCACGATCACAATAGTCATCTTTGAATATGTGCGAGACAGTACGGATCTCTAGGTCCCACTGCTGATTATTGATCGAAGAGGGGTATCAATCATGTATGCATCATTCTCGAACCATAGGGTGACACACTTAAGTTATACCAACACCAAATGTGGCCTATATAATAGTAGAGAAATGATTTGAAAGCACAGGGATTATTTTGATGAGCACCAGAATTGTTTCGGGTCAAATCACTAAAAATGGTTTCAGATGTAATATCGAAGTAATGCAAGGGGTTTTATGCAGATGTTTGTTAATTAAAGTAATTAAAAAATTCTAAATAAATAAATAAAAGTGTTTTATTTAAAGAGAAAAATGCATTTAATTTAGTGGACATTAAATGCAAAGTTAGTGGAGTTGGAATTGATGAGAGTGGGTTTAGTGGAAGCTCCACTCACATGAATGAGGGAGAAGTGGGGGCTGCGGCCCCTCCCCTATAAAAGGAGGTGGAGATCTCCTCTCCTCTGGCACCACCTCCTCGTGAAGGTTCTCTTTTCCCTCTAGAAATTCCCCATCGCTTCAGATTAGCGAGGCACATGCTATCGGCATTTCTCTAAAAAGGATATGCTGCTTCCACTACTTTGCTGGAGTGAGGGCTCAGAGGTTGTCAGGCTGTTGGACATGTGTGCGATCATGGATGCACTGCTGGTTTGCAATGCTAGACTACGACTCGATCTTGAGATTAGCAAGAGTACGACTACATCATCCACGGAATCAGATTTTGTTAACAAACCTTTTCGGTCTTCGAGGATAAGATCTCTATGAATGTATATCCACCTGTTACTTGCATCTAGTAGATAGATCTTGGTGCTTAGTTGTTCATGTTGTAAGAATTTTTTTGTTTTCTATGTTGCGAACCCAACAGGTTCAAGTGCTCCAATTTTTACTCTTCGGGAAAAAATCCCTCGTCCATTTGACTTCATTTAGGTCCCTGAAAGATAAAAATACATAAAAATAGGGTTTTCCTATCCTACAAAGTTATAACCCAAATAAAGGGGATCATTGCTAAATCCTCATATATCAATGTAAAACATGGATATAATATTCTATATGATGCAAATATATGGTAATATGTGTCAATAAACTACAAAGTTCATGTATGCGTTTTACATGCATTAACATTCCCAAGCTTAACCTATGCTCATCCTTGAGCATGATGGTGATAAAACTAAACATGGACTTTGGAATTTGTTGCTATTGTTGAATATCACAAGTCATAATGATTGTAACACAAAGTTAAATGGTTCATTCTTTAAGGAATAGCAACAAGCAAATGATCTATAAAGTGACGTTTCTTATGCACTGCATATATGCTTAACAATATGTTAACTTGTATAAAACAAATGAGAATACTACGGACCATTAAGCATGTAAAGTGCAAACAAAATTAAATCCTATATTGGTCTTAGAATCATCTTTTTATTTCTCATTTTTTCATTACTAGACACTTAAGTAACATAAAGCAAGAAGGGTATACATGTGTAGATCTTTGAGAAAATAAAATGTTATAAGAGAAAGCAAAGTAACTTTTTGGGATATGTAGCTCATGTCAATGGTAATCATAAGAGTTTGTCTCTAGGCATACTTTATGGTTATGGTTAAAGTGAAAGTAAGTATGGTTTATATACTTTACCCATTACAAGTTGAATATCTCATGCCAGTTGACCACAAGTGCCTAGTCCTCATGTAACTCAACTTAGGCCCCAAAGAATTATGTCATTCTAAGAACAGAGTTCCAAACGAGGGTGGAAAATGAGGTACCCCTTGCCCCCTTGTACGAGGAGTCCCTTTGTGAGGGGATATCCATACTTAAATGACAAGACAAACAGACAAATGATCCCCTCGACGTTTCTTTTTATTTACTATTTGCATAGCTTTCTATTTAAAACGCTTCATTGAATGTCCATGCTATAAATTTCCATCATGATACATAGTATGGATTAGGTTGGCGGCATAGGTAGCCCTCTAACACATATGCAGACTTTAGAAAACTTTAGGGTGGTTCCACCTTATTTCACATCGAAGGCATCCATAGCCAAAATAATACTTGGTATCAACAAATGGTGCAATAATGAAAGTGTTCCCCATGTTAGCACGGTTCTTCTAACAACCAACTCATAAGTTGTCAAACACATTACTTACATAATTCTAGTCATAGTGGATCAAGTTTAATTATTATTCTTCCTTATTTGAAGAAGTTGCACACTAGTGGTTGATGGGGTTCGTTGCATAGAAAACAAAAAATCCTACAGTTGCAACCACCAAGATCATATCTAGGAGATACATGTAACAGTTTCTGATGGACTCACCCTCGAAGACCATAATGCGGGATAACGTTCCTGCAAACAAACGTGTATGGTGTAGAATGTACTCGAACGTCCTCAAGGACGCATAGGTGATCAACACCACAAGAGGCAGTGCTAACGTAATTGGTCACACGTACGGTGTGCTGACGACTCCTGATCCATCACTCCAGCCGGGCAGCGGAAGTAGCAGATCCCCGGGAACTCCAACAGCACTACACCATGGTAGAGATGGTGGAGGGGAAGATCTCGAGCAGGGCTTCTCCTAAGCACCTTTTCTTGTGGCAATGGACAAGGCTAGCAAGAGGGAGAAGATGCCAACCAAAGAGCATTTGAGAGAATAGGTAAGTGAGAATGTGTGAGAGGAGGAGGTCTCCACCTCCTTATATAGGGGGAGGGGCAATCCCCTCCCTTCGCTAGTGAACAAGAGGGTGCCCCTCACCTCCTCTCATTCATGTGGGTGGACTCTCCACTCACATTATTTCAAATTCCACTTTCTCCCATTTATTCTCCACTCAAAAACCAAAGGTCTTTCCATTAAAGTATTTTAATTCTCTTGTTTTAATGCAACTCAATTTAATGAACACTTCATTTAATGAGTACTTCATTTAAGTGTCCATTGTCTTCCCCTATGTTCCCCTATGTTCCTGTGATGTCCATTGTCTTCCCCTATGTTCCCTATGCACTCAATTGCGTCGACTAACCTTAAGTGTGTCCCCCTACGGGTTCGAGAACTATGTAGACATGATCGAGACTTTCTTCGATCAATAATCATTAGCGGGATCTGGAGATCCATAATGACTCCCACTAGTTCCATGAAAATCCAATGATCGTCCGAAACTTTTTTGCTGTAATCAAATTCCTTTTGTCTCGCGATATATTACTTGTCCGAGATTCGATCACTTGGTATCATCCAAACCTCGTTTAATCTCATTCCCGACAAGTACTCTTTTTCTTGTTCTTATGATATAATATTCTAGTGATCAAATCACTTCCTTGCATGCTATGTCAATGTGATATCACTGAGAGGGCGCTAAGTATATCTCTTTGTCATCTGGATGGACAAATCCCATTCTTGATCCACGAACATCAACTAACACTTTCCAAGTACCCGACGACACCTTTATAATTACCCAGTTATAGAGCGACGTTTGATGTAATCAAAGTACGTTTCTGGTGAAAGTGATTGACGTGATCTCATGGTCTAAGGACATTGAGTTAATACGAATGTGATAACAATATAAACTTGAGGACATGATCGTATTGTTACATCTAATTCGGGTGACTTTTCATCATATCATTCTCCAACATTATGACCCTGTTATTAACAACATCCAATGTTCATGATCAAGAAACATGTGATCATCAGTTAATCAACAAGCTAGTATAAAGAGAGGCTTTACTAGGAACCTTTTTCTGTTTATAAATCACACAATTATAGCATGAAAAATAAACATCTGTTATAAACCTGGAATAGGATAATAACCAGTTTATTATTGCCTCTTGGGCATATTCCATTCAGTCTCCCACTTGCACTAGAGCCAATAATCTAGTTTACATAATCATGAATCTAACACCCATAGAGTTCTGGAGTTGAGCATGTTTTGCCCTTGGGAGAGCTTTAGTCAACGGGTCTTCCACATTTAGATCCGTGTCTACTTTGCAAATCTCTACCTCGCCATCCTAAACATGTTCCTGGATGGAGTTAAACCTGCACTTTATATGCTTGGAATTCTTGTGAGACCTTGGTTCCCTTACATTGGCGATGGCACCATTGTTATCACAATAGATTACCATTGGATCCAAAGCACTTGGAACTACACCCAGTTAGGAATGAACTCCTTCATCCAAACTGCTTATGCTAGTGCTTCTAAAGCAGAGATATATTCCGCCTCCATTGTTTGTCTCTCTATTACTGGTTGCTTGGATCTCCTCCAACTCACCACTGTACCATTCATTAAAAACACTGATACGTCCAAAACGTATCTATTTTCCCGAACACTTTTGCTATTGTTCTTCCTCTAAACTTGTGTGAATTGGATGCAACTAACACGGATTGACGCTGTTTTCAGCAGAATTACCTTGGTGTCTAGTTTTTGTGCAGAAAATCAACTATCAGGAAAAATCCCGGAAAATATGCCAAAAATCCTATTTCACCAGAAGACTCATGGGGCCAGAATATGAGACGGAGTGGGGCTGGGGCCCAGCCACACCACCTGGCCGCGTGGGCTGGGCCTGGCCATTCCAGGGGGTGGTCTGGCCGCCCTAGACACCCCCTTTGTCTCCCTCTTCGCCTATAAGTTGCCTTCTGACCTAAAAACTCAGGGGGTTTCGACGTTTTTCCAGAAGGAGTTCCGCTCCGCCGCCACCACCAGATTCCACGATTCGGAACCAGAAATTCCGCTCTGGCACCCTGCCGGGATGGGGAATTGGAGGAGATCATCGCCATCATCATCACCATCGCTTCTCCATCGACCATCCATGTTTCCCCATCTATGAGTGAGTAATCGCCCACTGTAGGCTATGGGGATGGTAGGGATTGGATGAGATCGTTCATTGTAATGGCATCGGATTGTTAGGGCATGGTGCCTAGTATCTTCTATTAGTGCTTTTTGACTTTGTTGCGACTTGTTATTCTTAATGCTTGTCACTAGGGCCCGAGTGCCATGATTTCAGATCTGAACATTTTATTGATTCATTATGATAGTATTATTTATGGTCTTACCTGCAAGTTGTATACACACGTTGTTGTCTGGAACCAATGGCCCCAAAGTGACAAAAATCGGGATAACCGGAGGGAATGGCTTTGATGTGAGGATCACATGTGTTCATGGAGTGTTAATGCTTTGCTCCAGTGCTCTATTAAAAGGAGCACCTTAATTGCCAGTAGTTCCCTTGATGCCCCGCTGCAAACGGTCTGGCAGGACAAAAGATGTTGTGCAAGTTCTCATTGCGAGCACGTATGACTATATATGGAACACATGCCTAGGATTATCTAGTACTTTATCTTATGTATCTTCAATTGCCCTATTTCTGATTTCCATGTGAATTGGCTTGTCCATGCAACACCCGTCCATTCATCCCTATGCCTACGCACTCGAATCCTACTGTCTACTGCTATTGTTACTACTGTCTTTACTTTTACTACTGTTGTTACTGTACTATTCCTACTACAAAACTGTTGCTACTGATAAACTGGTGTGAGCAAGATTGTTTCCCGGTGCAGATGAATTGACAACTCAGGTGTTAAGGCTTATAAGAATTCTTTGGCTCCCCTTGTGTCAAATCAATAAATTGGGTTTCACTTCCCTCGAAAATACCGCGATACACCCCATATACTTGTGGGTCATCAAGACTATTTCTGGCGCCGTTGCCGGGGAACATAGCTTTATTTATCAAGTTCATTTGGATTCATAATTGTTCACTGCCATCCATCCATCATGGGTAAGTCTAGTGATGGCAAGGTTCCTATTTTACCATCCACTACAAGAAGAGGTACGGTTTTGAATACCTCTGTTGCTCTTGATTCACCATCTGTTATGAGTAAGCTCATTACACCACCACATACACATGGTACACACACTGCTACTACTGCTAAATCTGAAACTTCTGATTCTTATGATGTTGCTTCTACTGTGCTTGATAAGAGTGGTTCATTAGGTCCTTTCCTAGATGCTATGATTGCTAGAAATATAGCTGGAAATACTGAAACTCCTAATGAAGACACTACTACACTTGTTAGTTCACCTGAGTCTAGAGAGAGCTATGATATTGAAGGCGGTTATGTTGAGATGACCGATGAATTTATTAAAGAATGTCAAAACAACCATGATAGGAGTGCTTCTAAGAATCTCCTTGAGAGGCATACTATTAGATCCAAATTATCTCCTAATGCTAAGTTTTTTGCTTCTCCCATAAACATTAAAGATAAAGATTATGATTTCTCTCTTGATTTATCCTATATAGCTATTGTTGAGAAATAACCTTTTTGTGGGACTAAGAATGAAAGTGCGGTAGCACATATGACTGAGCTTTCTACCATGAGTGGCTTATTTTCTGATGATATTAAGATGCATACTTACTTTGTTGCTAAGATTTCCCCCTTTTCATTGAAAGGAGAAGCTAAAACTTGGTTTAGTAATTTACCTCCTGGATCTATTGATAGCCCTGATTGCTTGATTAGCACTTTCCTGCAGAAATATTTTCCTCCTAGTGCTAGAGATGATATTTTGCAGGAACTTTTTCATTTTAAACAGGGAGAAAAAGAGATATTGCCTGAATCTTGGGCAAGGTTTTGTGCTTTGATTCATGCACAGGCTGGATGTCCATTACCTAAGAATGAGATTCTTGATATATTTTATAATGGACTAACTGAAGAATCTAGGACATACGTGGATAGCTGTGCTGATTGTGTTTTCAGGAATAGGACTCCCAAGGAAGCTGAGGAATTAATGGCTAAAATAAGCAAGAACTATGAAGATTGGACTCCTCCTGAACCAGCTATACCTGAAGTAATTATACCTGAACCAGCTATACCGGCGCCTATACCATTATCTAAGAAGAGGGGAGTTATTGAATTGAATGATGAAGTGATGAAGGAAGCTAAGAAATGTCTTAAGGAGAAGGGAATTAAAGCTGCAGATGTCAAGAATTTACCTCCTATAGAAGAATTATGTAAGCCTATCCCTTATTCATCCACTATTGAGGTACACTCTCTCCAACACTTTGATGAAGGTGACGTTCCTTACCTCAAACCTCCTGATCAATGCTTAGAAGAATTCCATATTTTTATTGTTAAGCAAGATAATTTTAATAAAAGGGTGCAAAATCATCTAATGGAAAACACTAGAGCTATTGTTGAGTTAAAAGATATTGTGGAAAGAACCTCTAATGATGTTAAAACGATTGTCAAACATTTTCAAATGGTTCAAACTCAAATAGATCAACTTATTAAAGTGCAAAAGACTTGCTAGTTAATGCTGCTAAAGAAAAACATGCTTATGAAATTAGAACTAGAAGTGGTGCTGCTACCCAGGATCCTCTATATCCTGAGGGGCATCCCAAATGAATTGAGCAGGATTCTCAACAAGCTGAAAATAGTGGTTCTACTCATAAGAAAATAAAAAAGAAACATAAAACTATTATAGAACCCTCTGAACCTGCTAAAGATCCTAATAGTATATCTATCTCTGATGCTGAAACTGAAAGTGGTAATGAAGAAAATGATGTTCCTGATAAAGAAAAAGTTGAAGAAGAACCTGAAAAGCACACTAAGAATACTAAATACACTAAAGAAGATTTTGTTGCTAAGAAACATGGTAGTGAAAGAGAGCCTTGGGTCCAAAAACCTATGCCTTTCCCTGATAAGAAACACAAGTCACAGGAAGATGAACACTATAATAAGTTTTGTGAGTGGATGAAACCTTTATTCTTCCAAATTCCTTTGACTGATGCTTTTAAATTGCCTCCTTATTCAAAGTATATGAAGGATATTGTCTCGAATAAAAGGAAGACCCCTAATGAAGAAATCTCTAATTTTCTTGCTAATTATTCCTTGAATGGTAAGGTTCTAAAGAAACTTGGAGACCCAGGGATTCCAACCATCCCTTGATCTATTAAGAATAGTTATGTTAGAACTGTTTGTGTGATTTGGGAGCTAGAGTTAGTGTTATGCCTTTTTCTCTCTACAAGAGACTTCAACTTGAAAAACTAATACCAACTGATATATCTTTGCAAATGGATGATTAATCTACCACTATTCCTGTTGGTATATCTGAGGATGTACCTGTTCAAGTGGCTCATAATTGCTTGATATTAACTGATTTTGTTGTGCTTGAAATGCCTGAAGATGATAATATGTCTATTATTCTTGGGAGACCTTTTCTTAATACTGCAGGAGCTGTTATTAATTGTAATCAAGGAAAGGTGACCTTCAATGTTAATGACAAGGAACATACTGTCTATTTCCCCGAGAAGATTGATAGGACTTATGGTTTGAATTCAATTGAACATGTTGAGGGCATTCAAGTTGGAGAAATATATTGTCCCATACCAAAAGAAAAATTTGAAACTATTATGATTGGGACCATTGCTATCAAAGTTGAGGTAACATAATCTTTAGTGGAATACAAAGTTTTGTTTCATATAAATTTTTTTTGGTAACAAGACCTGATCAACCTTGTTAACAAAAGGATTTCATTGAACAAAACAATGTTTTCACCATGATTATCTCCGCTTACTTCTATTCTATCCATTTTAGTTTTTGATTTCCTTTAGTTTTCTTTTATGTTGCTAGTTGCTTGCATGTTAGGGTGTCTTAGAACTTCTGTAGTTCTAGCCTTGTTTTGTCATTGCATCATTCCAAAAAATCTTTCTGTCAGAAAATCATTCATCTATACCTGAAAATTGTTCAAAAATAAAGTGTATTGAAAAATTCCAGAAAATTCATATTATTTTTTTACGTGAAAAAAGGGGCAGAGGAGTGCCTGGAAGGTACCAGGGGGACCCACCTGGCAGGCACACCACCTGGTGGCGCGGCCAGCCTTGGGGCGCGCCTGCCTATGGTGTGGGCTACCCTGACCCTCCACTAACTCTCTCACTTGCCACTTTCTTCTCTCTCCCGAGTAAACACCAGTTCATTGCTCGAAATCGCATTCTTGCTGTGCTTGCCCTCGATTTTTTGATCTCCTTGCTTAGCCCATCTTTCTGCTGAAGTTTGGAGCATTTGTTCTCTGGTATGTGACTCCTCCGCTTGTCCAAGTAGATTTGTGTTGAGTGGTTTATATCTTGAGTATTTTTCTGCTGTAGGTGATAGGTTATGAGAGCTTCTAAGCTTGTTTGATGCTTAGAGATATAGATTTGATGCATGTTTAGGCCTCATACAAGTCCCTATGAGTAGTGCCC
Source organism: Avena insularis (assembly GCA_023614405.1). NCBI lineage: Eukaryota > Viridiplantae > Streptophyta > Magnoliopsida > Poales > Poaceae > Avena > Avena insularis. The sequence continues at coordinate 335,588,596 of CM042688.1, forward strand.
TTCATTATATTCACTTTGCAATCACTTGTTTAATAAATGTTTAAATTTCATAATATCAAACATGAATAACCATACCTTTGGAGAAATATTTGAGAGGGATGAACCTAGGAGGTGTGGGCATGACGGGGACCGTGAAGAAGATTCAAGGGTGGCCCGCTGATTTGTTGGAGCTCTACCGAGGTGTGCCCAATGACGACGACCATGTAGCTCAGCACGGAAAGATAAGAAACATCCAACTCCCTGATCTAAGAGAGTTCGCATATTATCTTGCTACTAGCGTTCTTGGTAGGCAGAATACGAGTAATATCTCCAACTATCATTTAGCCTTCCTTGCTGCTGCGCTTAACAATGATACTCGGTACAATCTTGGCTCTCTTATTGCTCGCCGCCTAGCTGCTAGGGGGCCTATCTATGGGGCATCATCGCTTCACGTATGGTCAATGCATTAGAGCTTTGAGTGGACCCCAATGATACTATATTGGCACCACAAAGGCTTGACCTTGCTGCTATGAAAACACATCACTTTGTCACTGCTGATTCTGATTTGGACTGTCTAGTATATAGGATGTTGTTTACTGACGGTGATGAAAGGGAGTTTCCTTTGCCGCAATCTACTTTGTTCAGTGTTCACAGGAGGCCGTGGTTGCGCTCCAAGGAGGAGGTGGACGAGCAGCTCTGCTTGCTGGGTTTCCACAGGCAGCACCAGGAGGATGTGCCCTCCTATGATTACTCTATGCATTATGGTGGGGCGTCCTCGAGATCGCAACAGGATGAGGGTACCTCCTCACCATACTACGGAGGCGCTCCATCCTGGCCAGCATGGGATTGACACCCACTTAGGCTAAAATCCTAAGCTTGGGGGGAGGTACACCGACACCACACTCATCTCCTTATCATGTTTCGTCGGTACTTTGTATATTCGTATTTCGTTCTCTTTTTAGCTTTCGTTCTTTCTTTGTTTTTTCTCTTTGTTTGCTTCTTCTTTTGGCCTTGGTTTGTTGTTTTTTCTTTGTTTGAATTAATTGAAAAACCAAAAAGATTTTGCTTCGCTTGTTCTTCCTTTTTGGTTCTTGTTCTAAAAAATCGAAAACACCAAAAATATATGTTGTTCTTCTTTGGTTTTGTGAGTTTGTCGCAGGGTTCAGCAGTCCTCAGTGGAATTTGGTTTCATACTATTATTCAAGCCACACAAGTGAAGGGCAATAATGAGGATTAATGACAACTTAAGGTGTGGTAAGAGGCTGGTAACGAACCCTATTTGTTTTCATTTTTGTACATATACTCGTCATTGTGGGCATGCTTAGCCTGTTCGTGTAGGGTGTATGTTATTTATGGATGCTTAGTATTTCTTGCTTTGATATGATTAGTTCCAGCTTGCTAATAGTTTGTAGCATGCCATATGAATATTCGCTTGCATTACTCTATTCATAACTTGGTATGACACCGTGGTATCCTCCTCTGAATGTTTCATTTGAATTGACTTGGCACATGCTCATGCATGCATATGACTGAAATAATCAGTTAAGCCTCGATGAATTATTTTGCCCCAGGGGTCTTGAATCACTTTCATGCCATGATTAGTCATGTTTTGTTGCAAGCATGATTACAACAACTACTGCTCTCTCGTTTGTCGCTCCCTTACTCTTGCTATCCCCCACTTGCACTGAGTATAAGCTTTACTCGTGTTTCCAACTTCCCAAAACCAATATTGCCAAAAGTGTCCACCATATCTACCTACTAGCATCATTTGCTGTTCCGTGCATACTTAGTATGCCTTGTTTTCTTCCGAATAAAATGTTTGCTTGTTATGAGAAAGTTAGTTGGTAAAGCTCTCACAAACTTGATGGCACACTTTATTTTCTTGCACTTAATAATCTTGAACCATTGCGTCCTTCTTTGTTGCGTATATGCTTGTGCTTTATGAGTTGAAGTTAGAAGAACCATGTATCATGGGGAACGCTTTCGGCACTGCACTGGTACTTAGTACCTCGTTGATATCATGTTCTTTTGCTTACAGATCCTGGTGGTGTGAAATAAAAGTGGAACTCGTAATATCATGGAGTTTGTATGTGTGTTAGATAAACGCATGGGCCTCTAGCCTAAGCCATGCCTAATCATGGTGGAAACTTGCAGCATAACCATAATGAGCATTCTATGAAGAATCCTCAATAAAAATCTATGCACATAGTAAATAAAAAGATTGCTAAGATGCTCATTGTCTGCTTGCCTTGTATTTTTGATTATGGGATAGCTCCTATATCATGTGCAAGGGGTACCCCGTTGGCGGTTCTCTATGATATATATGTACTTACAATGACAAGAGCTTACTTGTGACTGAAGTTGAGTAGCATGAGGTTCGGTACTCGTAAGTAAGGGGCATGAGATTTTAACTTATAACTTGTCAAGCATATCCTCTTAGTTGTGTCACTTTAACCTTAACCACTTAAAGATGCTTATGATAGGGGTAATGAGAGCTCAAAGCTAACGAGTACCATACTTTCAGCATTTGGCAGCCTTTCAAACTTTTCAAAACCTGTTCATTTCCTTGTTGAGTCTCCACACATTCTTTGAGCACTTTCCTGAGAGGATAGTTGTCATTCTTAGTATAATGTGCTTGTCTCAAAACATGATTATTTGTGTTATGACTTTGATGCTTGTATCGTTGATATCTTTACTTCTAGTCTTCACCTGAATTTAAGAGGTGCCTTGGCATTCACAATCAAAGGCAAGCGAGATACCACTCTATCATACCTTGTTATGAGCATCGTAATGTTGCTTATGTTTATGTTTCAGCTACTTTTTTTTGAGGTGGAATCTCTTCATAGCTTGCAATGCCTATTAAGTAAACTTAGTTGCATACTCCTTATTATGAATTGTCTAAGTAGTTGATTACATGCTGAGAATATATACATCATATGAAGCAAATGTGTTCGTGAAAGTTTCTTTTATCACACTCAGTTTTCAACTGAATTGCTTGAGGACAAGCAATAAGCTAAGCTTGGGGGGAGTTGATACGTCCAAAACGTATCTACTTTCCCAAACACTTTTGCTATTGTTTTTCCTCTAAACTTGTGTGAATTGGATGCAACTAACACGGACTGACGCTGTTTTCAGAAGAATTATCCTGGTGTCTAGTTTTTGTGCAGAAAATCAACTATCAGGAAAAATCCCGGAAAATATGCCAAAAATCCTATTTCACCAGAAGACTTATGGAGACAAAATATGAGACGGAGTGGGACTGGGGCCCAGCCACACCACCGTCTTGGGCTGGGCTGGCAGCGCCGAAGGTGGTCCGCCGCCTGCACACGGTCTCCCTCTTCGCCTATAAGTTGCCTTCTGACCTAAAAACTTAGGGGGTTTCGACGTTTTTCCAGAAGGAGTTCCGCCCCGCCGCCACCACCAGATTCCACGATTCGGAACCAGAAACTCCATTTTGGCACCCTACCGGGACGGGGAATTGGAGGAGATCATCGCCATCATCATCACCATCGCTTCTCCATCGACCATCCATGTTTCCCCCATCTATGAGTGAGTAGTCCCCCGCTGTAGGCTATGGGGATGGTAGGGATTGGATGAGATCGTTCATTGTAATGGCATCGGATTTTTAGGGCATGGTGCCTAGTATCTTCTATTAGTGCTTTTTGACTTTGTTGCGACTTGTTATGCTTAATGCTTGTCACTAGGGCCCGAGTACCATGATTTTAGATCTGAACATGTTATTGATTCATTATGATAGTATTGTTTATGGTCTTACCTGCAAGTTGTATACACACGTTGTTGTCCGGAACCAATGGCCCCGAAGTGACAGAAATCGGGATAACCGGAGGGAATGGCTTTGATGTGAGGATCACATGTGTTCATTAAGTCTTAATGCTTTGCTCCAACGCTCTATTAAAAGGAGCACCTTAATTGCTAGTAGTTCCCTTGAGGCCCCGCTGCAAACGGGCTGGCAGGACAAAAGATGTTGTGCAAGTTCTCATTGTGAGCACGTATGACTATATATGGAACACATGCCTAGGATTATCTAGTACTTGGATGCTTTATCTTATTTATCTGCAATTGCCCTATGTTCTGATTTCCATGTGAATTGTCTTGTCCATGCAACGCCCGTCCATCCATCCCTAATGCCTACCACACTCGAATCCTACTGTCTACTGCTATTGTTACTACTGTCTTTACTTTACTACTGATGTTACTATACTATTCCTACTACAAAATTGTTACTATTGATAAACTGCTGTGAGCAAGATTGTTTCCAGGTGTAGCTGAATTGACAACTTAGTTGTTAAGTCTTATAAGAATTCTTTGGCTCCCCTTGTGTCGAATCAATAAATTGGGTTTCACTTCCATCGAAAATATTGCGATACACCCCTATACTTGTGGGTCATCAAACACATATCTGGATTGTGACTTAGAGTGATCTGGATTTGTGTCGAAGCTAGCATCAACGTAACACCTTGCGACGAGCTCTTCTTCACCGCCATATACAAGAAACATGTATTTAGTTCTTCTAAGTACTTAAAGACATCCTTTACTGCCTTCCAGTGTTCCAAACCTAGATCAGATTGGTACCTGCTAGTCAAACTAACAACATGTGCCACATCTGGTCTTGTACAGATCATAGCATACATAAGAGAACATATGGCTAAGGCATAGGGCACACGGTCCATCAATTCTCTATCTGTTGTTTGTAACACCCCAGTTTTAGCTAATCTTACATTAGGGTTTGTTTGTGCATTCATGAGCATCATATTTTGGTAAGACAAATTTAAAATGCAAAGAAAATCAATGAAAACCCTAAACCCTAGTTTGCTCTCTCTCAAATACATTCAAACGGTTTTTGAATTCTGAAAAAGTACCAAAAAGGTAGGAGCCCAAATGGTGTTAAGGGCCCTTGCAAATATTTTCATACTTTTTACAAAGCCTCTTGTATTTTTGAAATTGTACAAAATAGATCCGTTTTGAAAATATAAAAAAGAGAAAGAAAAACTAATTTGCAAAATGTTTTGAAAATAAAGAAGAGATCCAGAGCCTCCAGGCTGCCCAGCCCAGCAACCCATCTATCTTCTCTTCCTCAACCTGCCGCTCAGCACGCAACAGACAACAACCCTCGAGATCTAGCAGCAGCCCACTTCGGCCCAACTAGCCCGTACCCTTTTGTCCAACCTATCGTCATCCTCAACCTCTCGAAGCTCCTATGCGTCGCCGCCCGCCAGTGCCGCCGTCGTCGGTGCGCCAAGATGTCGGCCCGCCGCCTACTGGATGAGGATAAGAGTGTCGCGATGTGCCATCCTTCTACTTCCCCGGTCTTATCCCTAGAGCCTCTCTCTCTCTCTCTCGTTTTCCCTGCAAGGCGGAAACCTAGCTCCGACCAGAGCTGCTGCCGCCGTCGTCCCTGGCCGTACCTTGCCGAGCTGAGAGCACCACCAGAACTGCCTCGTCCTCCTCGATCTTTTACCCCAGCTCGTGTAAGCCGGAGCTTCCTCAACCACTCCAATCGCCACCTCCTCCCCGAGCTCCAGCCGCCGTGTTCGTCGTCGATTCCGGCGCCTTCCGGCCTCCTCGCTCCTCGCCGTCGCCTCCACTCGCTTCGTGGTGAGCTCCTGGTCGTCATGGACCTCCCCACCCTCTCCCTCGTGCTTTGTTTCATGCTCGCGCCGTGCACCGCCGTGCTCCACTGTCGGTCACCACCGTAGTCGCTATTCCGCAACCGCTAGCAAGCCGCGCATCATCGCTTAGCCCTGCATGCTCTCCTGCATCGCCGCTGGCCACCGTCTGCCGCGCCGCCGTCTGGGGCTAGACCCAGCCCCAGTGAGAATCAACCCCACCCCTGTGGTGATGTTAGCCTCTGTCACGCTGACGCAATAAAAGTTTAATAAATGGTTTAATAATTTCAGAAAAAGGATAAATACTAGAAAATCAATATCTTTTATTCTGTAATTCAGAAAAATACAAATAATATATCAAAATGTTCATAAAAATAACATCTATCTAATAGCATCAAAATAATGCATTGTTCAACAACTTTAATTACAAGTTTAATTAGAGAACTGAATGAACCCCCGCAGGTGACTCCAAAGTCTGTCCTGTATTAGGGTTTGGACCCCTCGGACGTTGCTTAAATTGCCAAGCATGCCTTAGGGTTCCTTTACAATACAATTTAACTTGTCATATCATCATCCTTGCTTGAGCACTTCATTGATGCCATGTATTGATTGTTGTTCCCCTTTTCTTTCCGGTGTTTGGTTCTTCCCGGTAGAATACGATATCGAGATCAAGATTGAAGACCGAGGTTAACACCATCGAAGACCGATGAACAATACTTGACCAACTGTAATCAAGTCAAGTATAAGGCTTCCGAAGATATATATTTGGGTATCAACAAACAAGGCAAGCATAACCCCACCATGATAGAATCCTATGATTTCGAAAGTATTTCATTCTTGCCATGATGCATACGATTCCACTGTGGTCTTTTATCGATAGATAGAGTATCCTATCTATTGCATTACTCACCTTGAGCTTATATTACCTGATCCACTGCTCCTAGCATAACTAGGTTTGGCTGGTGTGCACTGCTAGAGCTTTTATCGGTGTCTTGCTTACCCATGCTTAGCTATCAGTGCTGGTTCATCCAGATGATCTATCATATGCAGAGAATCTAGTATGACAGGAGAACGAGGTATACTAATGAGGTAAGATCAGTGACAAAGGTTAAACATGTTATGGCTTGTATGGGAGGCCACTGTGGGATGTGGTTTTTGTAGTCCCATGCACACCACTACTAGGACCCGAGTTCTTGCCTTTGGACCAAGACGAGCGTACAGCCACACGGGGTTTATGGGGAACCCTCCGCTTGCCTAGTAGATTCCATGAGTCACATAGTTCGGGCGTCCCATTCGACATATGCATTCTGGATCTTCTCGAAGGCGGTGAAGGAGGTGCATTCATACGGGTAGGTAAGCGTGGACGAGGTTAGGGAGGCGGTTTCTCTGGGTAAACTAACCTTGCCTCACATCTATAGGGACCGGATTTAGGATTTGACCCATTACGGCGGAACCATCCTTAGGGGGTGACTCATGGTCTCGCCGAAAGCAAGGTAAAGGTCGTGTCCAACCACCCTCTGTCGGCCTTCCAAGGAAGAGGGCTTATCTAGTGGCATTAAGAGTTGGTTGGTACGTGTGGTAAAGTTGTACACCCCTGCAGGGTTAAATCTTTTCGAAAAGCCGTGTTCACGGTTATGAATTCTTGGTGACCGAATTCTAAGATCATAGAGAACATGAACCTAATCGTAAAACTTGGTAGTTCAACGTGTGCTTAAGGATGCTTCCTCATGGGTACGAGGGGGTGATCCTAGTTGTGAGATGAGGATTACTTTGGTGGATATCAAGATGATGATCAATTCTTCGGAGATGTCGCTCTCTTATCCCCTTCTAAAATACGAGTAGAGCTTCTTCTCCCTCTTGTTTTATAAACAAAGATGGCTTTATGAAAAATAACCCCACCAGCCATAAGTCTTGCGGAGTACACCCTGTACTCACCCTTGCTTTGTTGATACTTTTGTAGCAGAGTAAGTGTTCCCTGAAGATGAGTTCCGTACAACATTGACATCGACGAGTAGCTTGGGGTTCCTGGCCGGCATCCTAGAATCTATGGATTGGGACGTCATCGTTATGCTTCAGGTCTCTTAGGCCATTTGTTAAGTTTGCTATACTTAATAGCATAATTTGCCTTCCGTTGTTTGATGTTTGTGGTTAGTGACCTCTGCTTGTAATATTTTGGTTCTTCGCTCAGTTATGAGCTTGCTATAATAATTTTGGTGTCACGGGGTTACTGTTGTGTTACTGATTTCTCACTTGATATCCTCGAGTTCTAGATTTATCTTATGTCAGGCTAAGGTCTGGATTTGTTTAACCCTGATCCCGGGGGTGTCACATTGTTAGGCGGTATTTGAGTCCTACTGAAAATAGTACCTTGCAACATAGGTAAGAACCATTTCTTAGTTTCATCCATTCTGAATTTCTTCAAAATATTGTCAAGGTATGTACTTTGTGACAATCCTATTAAGCGTCTTGATCTATCTCTATAAATCTTGATCCCTAATATGTACACAGCTTCACCAAGATCTTTCATCGAAAACTTGCTATTTAAGTAATCCTTTACGCTTTTCAAGAGTTCTATATCATTTCCAATCAACAATATGTCATCCACATATAATATTAGAAATGGTATAGAGATCCCACTCACTTTCTTGTAAATACAAGCTTCTCTGATGGTTTGGACAAATCCAAGACCTTTGATTACTTCATCAAATCGGAGATTCCAACTTTTGGATGCTTGCTTCAGTCCATAAATGGACCGCTGAAGTCTTCATACCTTGTTAGCATCCTTAGGATCGACAAAACCTTTAAGTTGTATCATATACAACTATTCCTCAATGTTTCCATTAAGGAACACTTTCATAATCAAAAAATGCAGCAATTGATAACATAATCCTAAAAGACTTTAGCATCGCTACCGGTGAGAAAGTCTCATCATAGTCAATTCCTTGAATTTGTCGGAACCCCTTCGTGACAAGTCGTGCATTATAGACGGTCACATTACCGTTAGCATCCGTTTTTATTTTGGAAATCCATTTATTCTCAACGGCCTTTCGGTCTCATGTGCGTTCCAAACTCGTAACTAAGATACTCTCCTCCATGATCGGATTGTAGAAACTTGACCTTTCTGTTATGATGATTTTCTACTTTACTCTGAAATTCTTTGAATTTTTCAAATGTTTCAGACTTGTGTTTCATTAAGTAAATATACCCGTATCTACTTAAATTTTCGTGAAGGTTACAAAATAACGATATCCTTCACGTGCAGATACACTCATTGGACCACATACATCGGTATGTATTATTTCCAATAAGTCAGTCGCTCGTTCCATTGTTCTAGAGAATTGAGTTCTAGTAATCTTGCCCATAAGGCATGGCTCACATGTCTCAAATGATTCATAATCAAGTGATTCCAGTAGTCCACCAGAATGGAGATTCTTCATGCATTTAACACTAGTATGACCTAAACGACAGTGATAGATATATATGCAGCAATATTATCATTTAACTTGATTATTTTGGCATTAACATTATGAATATGTGTATCACTAATATCAATATTCAAAACAAATAAACCATTCAACATAGGTGCATGACCATAAAATATATTATTCATATGAAAGGAACAACCATTGTTCTCAGATACAAATGAATAGCCATCTTGCATTAAACATGATCCAGACATGATGTTCATGCTCAACGCAGGCACATAATAACAATTATTTAGGTTTATTGTAAATCTGGATGGTAGATGAAGTGGCATCATCCCAACGATGATCACATCAACCTTCGATCCATTGCCTACACACATCATCACTTCATCCTTTGCTAGTGGTCGACTATTCCTTAGCCTCTGTTTCGAGTTACATATATTAGCAACCTAACTGGTATCAAATACCCAAGTACTACTTCAACTACTAGTTAGGTAAACATCAATAACATGTATATCACATATACCTTTATTCACTTTCCCAACCTTCTTATCTGCCAAGTACTTTGGGTAGTTCCGCTTTCAGTGACCAGGTCCTTTGCAGTAATAGCACTCAGTATTGGTCTTAGGGCCTCCCTTGGTCTTCTTCTTAGGAACAACAACAGATTTGTTGTCCTCCTTGAAGTTACCTTTAGGATCGCCTTTCTTGCCTCTTTTCTTGAAACTGGTGATTTTATTGACCATCAACACTTGATGTTCCTTTTTGATGTCTAGCTCAGCAGTCTTAAGCATAGCTTCGAGTTTGGTGAGCGACTTGTCCACACCATTCATCTTGTAATTAAATACAAACTCTTTGTAACTTGGTGGGAGCGATTGCAGAACCCTGTATGTCGTGTGATCAGCTGGAATCTCACATCCTAGTGTCTCAAGACGTTGAGTGTAGCCCGTCATCTTAATGACATGCTCGTTTACAAAGTTGTGCTCCTCCATTTTAGCGCTAAAGAACTTATCAGAGATCTCCTATCTCTCAACACAGATTCGGTCCCCAAACATAGTTTTGAGTTCCTCCACTATGAAATCAACATCAGTAAGTTCAAAGCGCTTTTGGAGTTCAGCTCCAGTGATTGAAGGATCACACACCGAACAAGAGTGTAGTCATCAAATTTCACATCATACGTGTGGCGCTCTTCTTGATTCGCACTAGCTGCAGGGGCGTCACCTAATGGACCGTCCAACACATCGGACTTCTTCATGCCCGTGAGGATAATCCTCATGTTGCGGTGCTAGTTGGTGAAGTTAGATCCATTGTCTAGCATATTTTCTTTCTAAAGGAATGCATTAAAATTAAATGTAGGGGGTGCCATGATCTACAATGTATTTGGAAAGACTATTTAGATGAGGTTCATGTAAATTCTAAAATTACATATAAGAATTCCCACTCAAAATGACATTCCTCTAGTAATTTTAGTGATTACACGAACCAAATTCACTACGCCACGACCGATCATCACGTTTGGTGGCGTATCTCCAATGGAGAGCATCGTATGGGCATCATATCATCCATATAACTCGTTCTTTACCTTTTGGTTCATGTTCCGAGGACATGTCTGTACATGCTAGGCTTGTCAAGTAAGAACCTTAGTACTCGCATGTGTAAAACTGTCTTACACCCGTTGTATGTGAACGTAGAATCTATCACACCCAATCATCACGTTGTGCTTCGAGACGATGAACTTTCTTAACGGTGCATAATAAGGAAGAACATATTATTATGTTGATATTTAGTGGGAGGGGGATCATATTATAATGCTACCGAGGCAATCAAATACTACCGAGGCGATCAAATTGTTGCAAAATAAGATGCATTAAAGGATAAACATCACATGCATATATAATGTGATATTATATGGTCCTTCTCGCATTAGGTATCCATCTTACGCGTCTTGGTATGACCTCCATCATTCCTATGGCGCGCCACCAAGGTCCATGGCGCCACCAAAATGGTTTTCTCCACTAATCTAATGTAACACCCCAGTTTTAGTTAAATCATAATTATAACTTTGTTTATGCATTCATGAGCATCATCATCTTTGCTAAAGAAAATTCATGTAAGAAATAATCACAAAACCCTAATTTTGCCCCTCTTATAAACCCTCTCAAATGGTTTTATATTTTGAAAACTACCAAAATATGTGGATCCCAAATGGACTAAATGGGCCCCACAATATTTCTCTAGTTTTACAAAAGGCTCTGGTATTTTTGAATGACCCAAAACAGAAGTAAATTTGAAATTACAAAAGAGATAAAATAAAAAAAAAGGAAATGGAAAAATAATTTGATAGGAAAAAAAATACAACCAGAACCGCAACCAGGCCCAGCCCAGCTCGCCCTCTTTCCCTCTCCCTTCTCTCTCTACCGCCCGGTCACGTGTGGTGGCCCTCCGGCAAGTGTGGCCCAGCTAGCAGTACCCCTAGTCTTTCTCCTTTCTTCTTCTTCGCCGACAGAAGCTCCTGCGTATCCGCCGCCTCGCTGTTAATCTCCCTCGCGCTATGATGCCTGCCGCCGCCGTTCAATGCAAGGATAAGAATGACCACCTTGTCCTCTCTCTCCCCATACCAGTCTTATCTCCTCTCGCCCTCTCTCGTGGTTTTCCCCTTCGGCCCCGAAACCCTAGTTCTGGTCGCCAACGATCCTCTCTGTTCTCGGTCTTCCCTAGCCTACCCGAGGTGCCCAGGAGCTCTACCTCATCACGCCGGCCATCTTACCCGAAGGAATCCACCTCGCGCGCCGTGATTCAATGCCACGGTCTTCCTCCTGTCCGACGCCATTCGTCGTTGATTCGCCTCCGTCTGGCCTCCACGAGCCTCACCGACCCCTTCATCGCAACCCCGTGAGATTTTGGTGCCCACGCACCTCTCGGTCCTCTCCCTCGTGCTCTAGTTCGTGCTACCGACAATCACCACCGAGCGTCGTCGCCAGACCTTGTCGTTGTAGTCGCTCCGGCCACCTCCTGCAAGTGACACCGCCATATTCTGGTCGCCCGCGTCGAGACGCGTTCAACGCGCCCACCCGTGCATCCAGGCACGCTCGGAATCATTGGATCCATGGTCGACCTAGAGTTTCGCCATTGCTAACGTCAGCATGACGTCATGCTGACGCAGTAATTGCCTTTTATTTTATTTTTTTAAATGTTTTCTGTAATTATTTTCTGTAAATTAAAAATGCTGACAGGTGGGCCCTATCTACCAGGGTTTTATTCTTTTTGGAAATGATTTCTGGAATTAATAAAAGTCTGAGATGTGGGGCCAGATGGAAAATAATTTAATAATTCCAAAAATGCTTAATTGTTTTAATAATGATTTAAAAATGGATTAAAGTTGGGAAAAATCATAACTAATTATTTTTAAATCAGAAAAATATGTATAATATATCCAAATGTTCAGAAAAATGAGATCTACACAAGACTCATAATCATGCATTATTAAGCATCTTACATGACAAGTTTAACTAGAAGAACTAAATGAACCCCGCAGGTGATTCCAGGGTCTCTCTTGTATTACAGTTTGGACCCTTCGGATCCCGCTCAAACTTCAAAGTATGTATTAGAGTTACATTTAAACTCTATTTAACTTGTCATATCATCATGTTTGCTTGAACATTGCATCGATGCCATGTGTTGATTGTTCTCCTTTCATTCTGGTGTTTGGTTCTTCCCGGTAGAATACGATATCAAGATCGAGATCGAAGACCAAGATCAACACCAATGAAGGATATCGACGAACAATGTCAAGCATATGAAATCGAAGATCTATAGTTGGGTATCAACAGGCAAAGGCAAGAAAAACCCAATACATGATATAATCCTATATTTTCAAAGTATTTCATTCTTGCCATGTGCATACGATTCCACGTTGGTCTTTTATCGATAGATAGAGTATCCTATCAGTTGCATTACTCCCTTGAGATTATATTACCTGATCCACATCTCCTAGCATAACTAGGTTTGTCTTGTGTGCATTTCTAGAGGTTATATCTGTGTCTTGCTTAGCCATGCTTAGCTATCACTCCTGGGTCATCCAGATGATGTATTAGATACAAGGAATCTAGTATGGCAGGAGAACAAGGTATACTGATGAGATCTGTGGTAAAGTTTAAACATGTTAAGGCTTGTATGGGAGGCCACAGTGGGATGTGGTTTTTGTAGTCCCATGCTCGCCACCACTTGGACCCGAGTTCTTGCCTTTGGAACTGAGATGAGCGTACAGCCACATGGGGTTTATGGGGACCCCTCCACTGATTAACTTGCCTAGGAGATTCCATGAGTCACATAGTTCGGGCGTTCCATTCGACATATGCATTCTGGTCATTCTTGAAGGAGGTGGAGGATGTGCATTCATACAGGTAGGTAAGCATTGCCGGGAACAAGAGAGGCACGACCTCCGTAATATTGAACCCTGCACACATCTCTAGGGACCGACTTCGGGACTTGACCAGTTACGACGGCATCTCCTTAGGGCGCGACTCATGGTCTCGATGAACGCAAGGTAAAGGTCGTGGCCAACCATCCTCTACCTTCCTTCCAAGGAAGATGGCTAATCTATAGTGGCATTAAGAGTCGGTTGGTACGTGTGGGTAAAGTTGTACACCCTTGCAGGGTTAAATATTTTCGAAAAGCCGTGTACACGGTTATGAACGCTCGGTGACCGAATTCAAAGATCATAGAGAAGAATAACCTAATCGTAAAACTTGACATGAGAAGTGAGGTGTGCTTAAGGATGCTTCCTCGAGGATCGTGGGGGTGATCCTAGTTGTTAGGTTCGGCTGATAAAGGTTCGGTGGATATCAAAGATGATAAAAGTTAGAGATATCGCTTTCTTATCCCCTTCTAAAAGGTTCTATTAGTCAAGATTCTCCTCTCTGTCTCTTTTACAAAGAAAGTTAGCTTGATGAAAAGTAACCCCACCAGCCATAAGTCTTGCGGAGTACACCCTGTACTCAGCCTTGCTTTGTTGATACTTTTGCAGCAAGTAAGTGTTACCATAGAAGATGAGTTCGTTATGACATCGACATCGATGAGTAGCTTGGGGTTCCTCGTCACCAGCCTGGAATCTATGGATTGGGACGTCATCGTTATGCTTCAAGCCTCTTAGGCCATTTGTTAAGTTTGCTATACTTAATACCATAATTTGCCTTCTGTTGTTTTGATGTTTGTGGTCAGTGACCTCTGCTTGTAATATTTTGGTTCTTTGCTCAGTTATGAGCTTGCTATAATAACTTTTGTGTTGTAGGGTCACTGTTGTGTTACCGATTCTTCCTCTGTATGCTTTTGAGATTTAGGTTAGGCTTATATCAGACAGAGATCTGGGATTTGTCTAGCCTTAATCCCGGGGGTGTCACGGGTTTTTGTATCAGAGCAGTACGGCCCGTAGGAAAACCTTTCTATTGGTCGATGATGGGTCTAGTGCTTGTGAAAACTATTTTAAGTTGAAAAGTATTTGTGAAAACTCTGGTATGCTTGTTTTTCTCCTTATCCAGTTTCTCTCTAACTCTGGATCATCTTATCTTGTGTTGACTTTGAAAAGTTTTGCTATCTCGTCTTGTCTTTCAAAGCTTAAGTGCCTTTTTGGCATGTCGTTTCTTAACCAGTTGACCTAGTGTTGAGTTCTCCAGAGTTAGAGCGTGTGTGTTCCTTGTTACCCTTTGCTCTTATTCAGTTGAGAGATTCCTTTCCATCATGATCTCTCTATCTTATGGGCCCAAAACATTGTGTTGATGGTTCCATAGTGTTCTGTTCTAGGTCTCGAGGTTTCCTTTCACCTCGTGTACCTACTTTTCGTTTGTTTGGGTACTTCAGAAGTTGTGATTTATTCTGGAAGGTACCTCGTGGTTATTATCTTGTAGTGCTCTTCGCGCTACTAAGATAGTATTTACTCTTTTCTCAGGTTTTAACCCTTGGAATTAAACCAAAGATCCCTGATTGTGCTGGATTCTCGTGTTGTGAATCTTGTACATGAAGCTGACCTTTAACCCACGATCCATTTTGTTGATCCCTGTTGTTAATGTCTAAACATTACCTCAGGAAGGCTAGTACCGTATAGTATAGCCTTCAATCTTGTGGTTATTGTTGGGATTAAATTACGACAAACAAAGTACTTTCCTACCACATGTTATGGCTGATGTTCTTTAATGGAACCAAATAGATCACGACAAAAGAGCTCCTTGTGAGTCTCACTTCTATAACCGTGACTCTGCCACACCTTTCCTTTTCAGCATCGGTCCTCGGAAGATTGTTTACTTATGCATCCACATCTCGGGATTCTATCCTGAGCATGTTCCTTTTCCCTTATTGTTTCCGAACTTTGTTTACCATTTGGTAGCCAAGTAGTAATGCACATCGGTGTTTTCCGATACAAGATACTCTTGTGGTCCATCAAGACAAACCATTTTGGGATGTCAGGACAAATAAACTCCAGTACCATGTCATATATACGACCAGGTCAAAGAGTTGTAATCCGGAGACCAATAAGCATTGATTAACTTCTGATCTGTTCTACCTTAAAGTATCACACTCTTCTATACCAAGAGGTCGTGTTGAGTTTCATGATCCCTTAATGAAGTTATGCTCTTACACATATTTACCCACCCTTCCTTTGAGCTTTCGTGCTCGTGAATGATGCGTGTGCGTAATAATGTGGCCATCTGAGATTCTTAGCAATCATTATTGCTTTGGACTTCAACAAGGATATTTGTGTCATTCTTAGCTTGATAGTTAATTCTATCACTAAGCCAAGGGTGATTGTGCCACGAAGTCCGTTACTCTGGTACACCCTCTCCAGTCAAAGAGTTAGGCTTGTGCCGAAGCTCTAAGACTATGTCTTCTTGCCTTACCAAGCAAGTTTCCTCTCGAACTAAGTGACATATCGGTGGTTCATGATATTCTAGACGTCTTTCTAGAAGTATCGTCATGTTGCCACGTGACGGTGTTTGTAAAGTTCTTGAGCATGCAAGTTTTCTGAACTGCTCCTTTTTCCAAGGATCTGTACTATATACCCCTGAACTAGTTGGTTGGGCTTAAACAACAACTTGGAGAGTTGTAAGACAAAAGTTCTATCATACTTGTTCCTCCTAAAGAGATGAATAGTTTTGTTCGCACTGAAGAAAGATAGTATTTTATTTATGGAAATGTTATCGTACCCACCTTTGATTTGATTCAGGCTATCATCAAATCAAACTCAGTTCTGAGGACTATCCTGATGATGTATTTACTTGTGATGTTTCACCTGGGTACATCTTCATGTCCTTTGGTCTGACCAATATTGTTGTTTGTTCATACCACATGCGAGTCTATCTTCTTGGAGTATCATGATAAGTTTGTTATTGAGCCCATCGATGACATCCTTATCTTCTCCATGCTATACTAGACTCATATGGAATAGTTGGCATTAAAGTTGGAAACTTTTGAGAACCTTCTTCGAGTTATCTCAAAGTATGTGTTCTGGATGTTAGAGGTGACCTTCTCTAGTTCACGTGCAATTGTTGAAAGATGTCATCGTGGATTTGAGAAGAGTTATCTTTAATTCCTCGGGAATCATTTCAAGTCAATCAAGCATGTGCGAAGTATTCTTTATATGGTAGGTTGATAACCTTTCCATCTCGAGAACATCCTCTGAGCATGTTAAGGCACTGATGATTTGTCATGGAAGAGAAGAAGTCCTACAAACTTGAGTATTTTCTTAAATGTTTTCCAATAAGAATTCAGTTGTGGTCTGTTGCAGACACTCTATGCAGGAGAAATTATCTTTTGGATAACTTGTTAATACATGGGTGACGCAACCTAGATCATCTTTTGAAGCTTGACAATGTAATCCATGACTTGAGAATCTAGTAACTTTACCTTTGTGGTAAATGTTGCAACTCTTCTATTCGGATATGCCGAGTCTAAATTACCATTCCACCTAACCAGAGTTGAATCTCAAGCAGCAACGATGGTTGGTGTCCTTCAAGGTTTTTGACATAGGTCTTTTCGAAAGTCTGACAAGATTGATGTAGTGGTTGACACAATCAGTCGGAAGGCCTATTGTCATATACTTTGGAACCAGCAATAACAACCACTCTTCATAAGATTCTTCTATGCTTTACTGTAGGAGTTGTGTTATGGTTTCCTTTGCATCCGAAGTCCAACCTTTACTTGATGTCTGTTTTCTCGAACATCAAGGAGAACATTTAAAGTAGTGTTGCTAAATGTCTCTCAGTCAATCCTCCAGACCCTTTTATGTTGGCAAGCGTCTTGTTGTGCCAAGTAACTGAAGTCTGAGAATGAAGTTTCTTTTACCTTGTGTCATCAGGAATCTCCTTATATATTCATTTTAGTGGTGTAAAGTGATATCACGATCTTTGGCAAAGATTTTGATAGACCTAGATGAATAAAGAATTTCCTTCGGTTCCTCTAACATGTTCGAAGAGCGACTATGATTTCGATATTCAGAAGTTCCTCTTGTTACATGTTCCTTGTGACTCTTATGAGTCCTCGCCACAAAACACCTTTCTATCTTAACCTTGTGTTGAACAAAGTGATCCTTCTATATCAAAAGTAGTTCAACAACTTGGTTCTCCCGATCTATCTATGTATCCCTGGAAGCTCTACTTAAGCCGTTAGTAGAGGTTCATCTTTTGAAGTCTGTGGTCGTGTTCTTTCCATTGTATGCTCTCCTTTTCAGAAGCTTAAACTCTTCTGAAGCTCCATGGCCTCAATTCTTATGAAGACAAGCTATCTAACAACTTGAAACCTTCTCCTTTTGTTTCCTCCTTACCTTGACGTGTTTCATGCTCATTGGCTCCAGAGATGTTATGAAACATCTATCCATGAGTTGATCATGAGATACTTAGTTTGTGGTTTTGTGGCATTCCCTCTTTCACTACAAGAAAAGTTGGTTTTTAGAATGGACGATTTTCGTGGTTGAAGGCCCGTTTTTCGTGGCCAAAGAGTCTTCCGCGACGGATGGCCTTCGTGGTAAAAGCCCCGTCACAAATGAATTAACCACGGGTTTTTTTCGACCGTGGCAGATTGCACCCTTCAGCCACGAAACCTTGTTCCGTTGTAGATCTATTCGCCAGCCGCGCTGACTGCTGACGTCATGTGAACTGCCAGGTGGTAGCCACCGTGAGCATCCGGTTACCGCTGTTAACAGCCATAGAAACCGTGGCAGAAGCCATGCCCAGCCAAGGCCTGCTAAATACTAACTGGGCCAGCCCATAATGGGAGCCCAATAAGAAGATGGCCTGTTACTGTTTTGTCCTATATTGTTTGAAATGGGCCCAAAAATGCAGCCAACAGTGGCCCGCGAACTTTCAGGCCTGATTCTGTTTCGGCCTACATAAGGCCCATGTTGGTCCAACAATGTGCGGCCCATTAGCAGCCTGCGCCAAGTCGCTCCTGTAACATTAGGCTTGTGGTCAGCTCAACACTGTTATAGCAGCCCATCATCGACCGCCTACTAACGGCCCTTCTCTGAGATAGTCCATTACTGTTCTGGCATGTTACTATTCTAGCCACTTACTGTTCTGGACTTTAGTTGTTTAGGCCCACAAAAGGCCCTTTAGTGTTCAAGCCTGGTAAATTTGTCGGCCTGTTACTACGCTCGTCCGGGAATTTCTTGGCCCGTACTTTTCAGGCTCGTCACTGTTCTGGCCATTTACTGTTGTGGCCCGCTATTGTTTTGGCCTGTTACTGTTTTGCGATTTGTGCAGTTTCTTGCATGTTACTGTAATGGGTTGTTTTTGTTCTGGCCTGCTACTGTTATGGCCTGCTTTAGTAACGACCTATTTCTGTTACGGCCCATTAGGCCTGTTACCACATGCGCATTGGCCCATTATGTTTACAACATTTTGTAGTTTCATCAGTTCTGAAGCCCATGACAGTATCATAAAACATGTATAATAATCCAGCATTTTTTTACTGTTCGTTGTTGGCTGAATACAACATGGTACTGTTCTCTAATCGACCTGCCTGGCGTAGTTACCATAATGACTACCACAATGTGTGGACAACGTCAACTAAATGCCTACATGGCCTACGCGAGTTATCTAGATATTACCTCAGCTGCAAACTTCTTAAAATTATTACATATTATCAACACAGGGGAAAGAAAAATCGGCATTTCAATTGACAATCAAGTTGATAGCAGAGTCCTCAATTTGCTTTCTCAATCGATCACCTGCATCTTCCATTCAGTGTGACAACTACATTGGAGGAGACATGATCTTGCAGCCCCCTTTTTGGTGGGGCTAGCAATAATTGCAGTCTGAAACAAAGTAATAACAAGATAATACATCAAACAAGACAAGCTACTCATTTGACTAACAGGAGCTATGAACTGGAGTAATCAAGTATTGACTAACTGGTCAATGGTTCAATTATTGACCAACACGTCAAACAAACATGACAAGTACGCACGCATTAAACAAGTGTGACTACCGTGAAACGAGCAATCAAAAAATGTGTGTGTGTGGCTTAGAATTGTAGCAGATATAAACTAGCTAGGTCATTTTGAACAAATATATATGGAAGCAGTTCTATACCCTAAAATGCAAGACACGTTGGGTTACTCGGAATTTGCGCTAAGCCACAAAATGGCATGCAGTTACTGTCATAGCGAAGAACGAACCAGATAGAAATTATAACCGCATCATACGAGAACCTGTAGAGAAGGAATGCAAACCACGGATGAACTATATATTGTAGAGGATAGTTATGTCATGTCTTAGGAAGAACCAGACCTAGAACCAGATGCAAGATATAACGGCGTCGCTTGTGAACCTGTAGAACAGGACAAACAAGCATTAGACATGTGTGCCTAGAATGAAATGAGCAATCAAACAAAGTGTTTCTTAGAATTTCAGCAAATATATATGGAAGATGTGGCATCTCCTAGAATGCATAGAGTCATTGGGTGACTCAGAATTTGCGGTGAGCTACACAATGGCAAGTAGTTACTGTCATAGATAAAAATGAACCAGATAGAAATTATAATGGCATCATAAGAGAAATTCTAGAGCAGGAATGCAAACCACGAGTGAACTACATAGTAGAGGACAGTTATGCCGTTGCTCAGGATGAACCAACACCAGATAAGGAAGTAATGACATCCCTTGTGAACCTGTAGAATAGGCTATGCAAACCAACATGTTCATTGTTCCATTTTGATCTCGATGCAAGAAAAAGGAAATACTTAGTGATGCAGCTTTTGAAGAGCCAGATGGCACTATGGCAAAAACAAAATTATAATCGAATTAGTACGAAGAGTTTAAACGGCTACTAAGGATAGGAGAACGATGCCAAGGAGGAAATAATAGCAGGAACTGATCTCAGGACGAACCAGATAGATTCAGCAACTATAGAGCAGGGAATCCACACTAATATTTTCCACTGGCTACAAATTTTACAAGAATTACATAGTAGCAGGCAATTACTGTTGTATGGAGTAGCTAAGAACATGTGCATGACAAAATAACAAACATGTGCATGACTTGAAATTTGTAGAGTAACGAATGCAAATCATCATGTCTAATGACCTTGCATGTACTAGCACGAAGAACAAGCGTGCCCAGTGACTTGTATGTACTAGCACGGTTACAAAAATGCAGTTCACTGTGACAGGTTTGAACCTGCTATACAAAACAAAAACGGATAGGAGATTAGATTAACCTTGGTCGGAGAGGCGTCTAAGCATCGTCGGTACCGTGCGAGTGACGTCCAGGTCACCGAGGGTGTTGCGGTTCTGGTGGCTGTTGGCGTCGGGGAAGCAGATCTTGGATGGTTGATGACGGCATGAACACGGTGGACGAGAGCATCGCTGAGGCAGATCCGGTGCAGTGAACAGCGACGGCCGTACAGCTGGTCTGGAGTGGTGGACATGGAACTCCTTGAACTAGGTCACGTCAGGTGGACACCGGTGAAGAGGATCCGATACACTTGGGTAGCTTTCGGCAGCGAGGAAGCAGAGCTTGGGCGGTCGATGACGCCATCGACGGTGAGGAAGAAGAGCTTGGGAGGTCAATGACGCCATCGGCATGGTGAACGACACCGCAGCTCTGGTGCAGTGGCAGAGAGACCCGGTGGGTGAGCGTCGGTGAAGCGGGTCTGCGGCAGCGCACGAGACCAGAGATCAAGCCGGTGCGCGCGGTGGCCGTGGAGGCGACAAAGGAGCTTGGGATTTTTGGGAGGACCAGGGGAAAAACTGTGCGAATCGGGACCATAGTATAGGTGAATAGCAATATAATTATGATCGTGCCACCGAGGTACTAACTTTAGCGTGCCCATCTATCGTCTGGACAATGGGTAGAATAGGAAATTTAAATACAAAAGTTTTTGAAACAGAGGGGCGTGAAATGCTTCAAGGTCGGTGTGTGATATTGCCGCTCGATGAGATTTGAATTTGGCCCGCGTCCAGCTAATAATAATAGAAAAATGGTACTATCTGGTGGGAGATTTTGGCTCAAAGGTTTTTAATCGGTGGGGTGGGAAATGCTTCAAGGTTGGTGGGTGATTTTGCCGCTCGATTCAGATTTTGAATTTGGCTAGCATCCATCTAGTAATAGAAAAAGGTAGTAGACCTTAACCTATCTGTCCAGGAAATCAAAGCCAAGAGTCACATCAACTGATCATCCATATCCATACTAGTAAAAGGCACATGACACAATTTCCATACCACTATATAGTGCTTGACAGTTCTTTTCAGAACAAAAAACGACTATGTTGCTTCACAATTTCCATACACCATATAGTGTACGACTAACTTCAAACATTGGCAGTTGGATATAGATTGGCAAAACCCGACATTGTTGACCATTGGATCTCTTTCAGTACATTTGATTATGTCATGTCTAGCATATAGAAGATCCCATTATTGTTAACCTCTAGCACCATGAATATACTATGCACAGAAAGTACAAAGAACATGGTTTTGAATGCCACAAGCTAAGTTTCCAGATATAGTGGACAATGTTTTAGTATGATTCCCAAGTTTTATGAGTTTTCAAAGCTTCTGAGCTAACTCGTGATACGTCCATTTTGCATCACTATTCTATATCATAATTTACTATTATTCATTGATATATTTCATAAAAAGAGATGATACTTATGTTATTTCATCTGTTTTTGCATGGTTGATGACTTTTGGAGCATGGACCGCTGCAGTCAGGATTCTGACGGAAAAGGTGTTGTTTGGATCTAAAATTCGTGAAGATCATAAAATACGGGAAAATACATGGAAAATCCTATTTTTCCAGAAGACAAAGAAAGCCAGAAGGGGAAGTGGAGATGGGCCACACACACCACCCTGGCCTTGAGCCACCCCAGGCCACGCCACCAGGTTGTGTGGCCGCCTTGGTCCACTCCAGCCTCTCCCCTCTGGCATATATTATCCTCCTGAAACCCTAAGACTCGGGGAGCGACCACAGAAAGATTCCGCCGCCTCTGCGGGGCAGAAAACACTTAGAGAGAAAGATCTCTCCGGCAGAAAGAATTCTGCCGGGGGAATTCCTTCCCAGAGAGGGGAGATCGTCGCCTTCAACACCACCATCAAGCTGGACTTCATCGGGATCATCATCATCATCACCACCATCATCTCCACCAACACCATCATCACCATCTCATACCGCTGTAACAATTGGGTTGAATCTTGCATAGTTCTTAGGGAAACCTTCCTGGTGTTGATTACTCCCTGTAGTTGATGCTATTGAGTGAATCATTGAATTATTGTTTATGTTCAGATTGTTACATATCATTATATCATCTCAGATCATGATCCATATGATGTCTTGTGAGTAGTTCGTTTTGTTCTTGAGGACATGGGAGAAGTCATGTTGTTAGTAGTGGAATTGTGTTGAGAAAGATTCAATAGTTTGATATTTAAGTTGTGGTGTACTTCTTCTAGTGGTGTCATGTGAACATCGACTACATGACACTTCACCTATATGGGCCTAGGGAAATGCATTGTGTATTTGGCTACTAATCGTAGGGGTTGCCGGAGTGACAGAAACATGAACCCCCGTTAGGAAACCATTGCACAAGGGACGTTAGGGTCTTAGAGTTTAAAGTTGTGGTTAGGTTTCTACCTTAATTACTTTCTTGTACTTGCTGATGCTTGAAAGGGGTATAATCATAAGTATGTATTAGTCCTAGGAAGGTCGGTACATTAGCACAGGTTCGCCCACACAACACTTAGCAAACTAAAGAAGATTAATCAACTATATGAAGCGAAAGCACTTGACGTTATTCCCATGTGTCCTCGAGAATGTTTGGTCATCTTAAGTAATACAACCGGCTTGTCCTTTGCTAAATAAAGGATTGGGCCACTTGCTGCATTTATTCTTATTGTCTTTTATTTACTCGTACTTTATTTACCTGCATTATCAAAAAATCCTAAAAATTCGTTTACTAAGTACTTACAGAGAATTCCTACTCCTAGCCATTCGCCAGCACCTTCTGCTCCTCGTTGGGTTCAACACTCTTACTTATCGAAAATACTGCGATACACCCCCTATACTTGTGGGTCATCAAGACTATTTTCTGGCGCCGTTGCCGGGGAGTGAAGCGCTATTGGATAGTGGAACAGGTAAAGGAAACTTCTACTGTGAGTAAGGTTTATTTCTATTAGTTGCTTTATTTTAAATATGGATAATTCGCTGAGTTTCTTATTTTGTAATGTTACTACCACTGCTAAGGTAGTAGATGAACCATCACCTACTGAGAATGATACTTTTAAAATACCTACAAGAATTATTGATCGTGTTATGGATAACTATTATGTTGGAGATGGAACTGTCCATCCCGGTGATCATTTGCTCTTTATACACGAATTATGCGGGTTGTTCAAGTGTGCAGGTATTACAACAGATCAAGTCAAGAAGAAGTTATTCTCATTATCACTAAAAGGAAGAGCTGAGGAATGGTATAAGCTGCTGAAGAATGGTCAAGCTCTTGAATGGGAGGAAATAGTGCTTGTCTTTTATTCAAAGTTTTATCCTCCTAGTGAGATTCATAAAGATCGGAATCAAATATACAACTTTTGGCCTCTTGATGGAGAGAGTACAACTCAAGCTTGGGGGAGATTGAAGTTACTAATGCTCAAATGTCCCATTCATGAGCTCCCCACAATATTATTATCAATAACTTTTATGCAAGGCTTTCTCTTCATTATAAGGATTTATTGGATGCCTCTTGTGCTGGATCATTTACACGAATGGAAGAAGAAGCTAAATGGGATCTTCTAGACCGTATTCAAGACAATGCTGAGCATGGGAGAATGACAAAGGAAGAAATTCAGCCCCTACAAACTGGAAGAGATTGATGTGGTTATTCACCTTGCTAATAGAGAGACCATGTCTCCAATTGGTATTGTACAGGATGTAGAAGTTCTTTGTGGTAAGATTAAATATCCTGCTGATTTTCTAGTACTTGGTTCAGCTGCTAGTAAAACTTATCCCATCATTTTTGGTATACCTTTCTTGAGTACTTGTGGAGCTATTATAGACTACAAAAGGAAGAAAATCTTGACTAAATTTGATGGGGAATCTTATGAGTTTAATTTTTCAAAATTTACTAAAGAACCTTGTGAAAATGAAACCCATAATGAGGATTTTAGAGTTGAACAACTTGCTTCTATTTCTCTTGCTCCTAACAATGCTTTGTAGCAATTTATGGAAGATCATGAAAGTGAAATCTTCATGGAAGAAAGAAATGAGATTGACGAGATTCTCCGTCGTTAACCTAAGATGCTTAAGCATAACTTGCCTGTTGAAGACTTGGGTACCACGTTGCCACCTAAAAAGGATCTGGTCTTCGATCTAAAACCTTGACCTGACGATCGTAAATATGCTTACATTGATGATAATAAGATATATCCTGTTATTATTAGCTCTAAACTTTCAGGTAAGGAAGAAGAAAGGTTATTGGAGGTACTGAAGAAACACTGAGGGGGTATGGGCTATACTCTGGATGATTTAAAAGGGATTTCTCCTACTATATGTCAGCATGCTATCAATATAGAACCATATGCTAAGCCAATGGTAGAGCACCAACGGCATTTAAATCCTAAGATGAAGGAAGTGGTAAGAAATGAGGTATTGAAACTCCTTGATGCTGGTATTATTTACCCTATTGCTGATAATGAATGGGTTAGTCATGTTCATTGTGTCCCTAAAAAAGGGGGAATTACCGTCAACCCTAATGATAATGATGAGTTTATTCCACAAAGAATAGTAGTAGGCTATAGAATGTGCATTGATTTCAGGAAAGTTAACAAAGTTACTAAGAAAGATCATTACCCACTTCCTTTTATTGATCAAATGTTAGAAAGGTTGTCTAAAAAGACCTATTTTTGTTTTATTGATGGATATTCTGGTTTCTCTCAAATTGCTGTTAAACAACAAGATCAAGAAAAAACTACTTTTACATGCCCTTACGGAACCTATGCTTATAGACGTATGCCTTTTGGTTTATGTAATGCTCCTGCTACTTTTCAAAGATGCATGTCTGCTATCTTTCATGGTTTTTGTGAGAAAATAGTGGAAGTGTTCATGGATGACTTCTCCGTCTATGGAACTTCTTTTGATAACTGTCTGCACAACCTCGATAAAGTTTCGCAGAGATGTGAAGAAACTAATCTTGTTCTTAATTGGGAGAAATGCCACTTCATGGTGAAAGAAGGGATTGTACTTGGACAAAAGGTTTCTGAAAGAGGCATAGAAGTTGATAGAGCTAAAGTTGAGGCAATTGAGAAAATGCCCTGTCCAAGAGACATCAAAGGTATTCGTAGTATCCTTGGTCATGCTGGTTTCTATAGAAGGTTTATTAAAGATTTCTCTAAGATATCAAAACCCCTCACTAATCTTCTTCAAAAAGATGTACCCTTTGTCTTTGATGATGATTGTAAGGAGGCTTTTGAAACCCTAAAGAAGGCTTTAACTATAGCTCCAATCGTTCAACCACCTAATTGGAGCTTACCCTTTGAAATAATGTGTGATGCTAGTGATTTTTCTGTAGGTGCTATCCTTGGGCAACGAATTGATAAAAAGTTAAATGTTATCCATTATGCTAGTAAGACTCTTGACGCTGCTCAAAGGAATTATGCTACTACTGAAAAAGAATTCCTAGCTGTCGTCTTTGCTTGTGATAATTTAGACCTTATATTGTAGACTCAAAAGTTACCATTCATACTGATCATGCTGCTATTAAGTACCTTATGACGAAGAAAGATGCTAAGCCTAGGCTTATTAGATGGGTGCTACTCTTACATGAGTTTGACCTACATATTGTAGATAGGAAATGTACTGAAAATCATGTAGCTGATAATTTATATCGATTGGAAAACATCTCTTTTGATCCTATGCCTGTTAATGATAGTTTCCCAAATGAACAGTTGGCTGCAGTAGGGGTAAGCTCGCGAGGGAGCCCTTGGTATGCTGATTATACTAACTTTATTGTCTCCAAGTACTCCAACTTTCATAGCTCAGCAAAGAAGGAAGTTCTTTTACAATTTGAGGCATTATTTTTGGGATGACCCACATTTATATAAAGAAGGAGTGGATGGTATTATGTGAAGATGTGTTCCAGAATATGAGCAAAAGGAGATATTGCGGAAATGTCATGGTAGTGCCTATGGAGGACATCATGCAGGAGATAGAACTGCGCAAAAGGTGCGACAATCAGGTTTCTACTGGCCTACCCTTTTTAAAGATGCAAGAAAATTTGTTTTATCTTGTGATGAGTGTCAGCGTGTTGGTAATATTTCTAGACGCAATGAAATTCCTATGAACTACTCTCTAGTTATTAAACCCTTTGATTGTTGGGGATTTAACTTTATGTGTCCTTTTCCTCCCTCAAAAGGTTATACTCATATTCTTGTTGTCGTTGATTATGTCACTAAGTGGGTAGAAGCAATACCTATGAAGAGTGTTGATGGGGAGACCTCTCTAAAAAGCTTAAGGATGTTATCTTTCCTAGGTTTGGAGTGCCTAGGTATCTTATGACTGATGGAGGTTCTCATTTCATTCATGGTGGTTTTAGAAAGACCCTTGCTAAATATGATGTTAATCATAGAATCCCTTCAGCTTATCATCCCCAAACTTGTGGACAAGTAGAGTTATCAAATAGAGAAATTAAATCCATCTTGTAAAAGGCTGTTAATAGATCTAGAAAAAAATGGGCTAAAAAGTTGAACGATGCTTTGTGGGATTATAGGACTGCCTATAAAAACCCTATGGGGATGTCTCCTTATAAAATGGTTTATGGGAAAGCTTGTCACCTACCCTTAGAATTAGAACACCAAGCTTATTAGGCAGTTAAAGAACTTAATAGAGATTGTAAGCTTGCTGGTGAAAAAAAATTATTTGACTTAAGTTCGTTGGATGAATGGAGGAGTGCAGCATATGAGAATGCTATACTCTTTAAGGAAAAAGTTAAAAGATGGCATGACAAGCGAATACTTAAGAGAGAATTCCATGTTGGTGAGAAAGTTCTACTGTACAGGTCTCGTCTCAGATTTTTTGCAGGGAAACTACTGTCAAAATGGGAAGGACCTTTTGTTATTGAAGAAGTGTACCGTTCAACAGCAATAAAAATTTCTTCTTTAAAAGATAACACTACACAAGTGGTGAATGGGTAGCGACTCAAGCACTATATTGCTGGAGAGTCTTACAATGAAGATGTTGATGCTTTTCAAGTTATAACTCCGGAAAAATTTATCAAAGACCAAATTCCGAGACCTGCAGAGTCCGTTTTTGAATAGGTAACAGTTCCGGTAAGAAAAGTTCCACAAAAATTCTGTCCAATTATATTTTTGGAGTTTTTATCCAACAAGGGAAGCTACGAAGTGAAAGAGGGACGGAAACGGAGCCAGGGTGGCTCACACCACCCCTGGCGCGGGCCCCCTGGCCGCGCCAACAGGTGGTGTGGCCACGTCGGACTCCTTCTCCGACCCGTTTTCTCCCAGTACCTTCCTTTTGTTGTAAAACTTTGTAATATATAATCCCCCGGATCCCCCGAGGTTCATATATTGTGTTCTCGTCGTGTTTTTGTTTCGATCTGTTTCTTACATGTAGAGTCCTAGATTTGGAGCCACAATGTCTTCCTCTGGATCAGCCAAGGAAGAGTCCTTAGCGGATATCATCAACCCATAGATGCGAGAGTTGAAGATTCATCTGAAGGAGTTGTTGCTTGAAGATGGGAGATACGGATAAAAGAGGTTCAAGGCCCTAAAGGTGAAGGAAGTCTGGAGGATAGGATGGAAGCACTAGAGAAAGAAGTCTATAGGTACAAGAAGATGGCGGAATGCAAAGTGGATATCATCCACAAGATTTGTTCCGAACTCATCGCCGAGCACCAAAAGGAGACTGCTGAGCTCAAGGATGAAATTCTCTCACTCCATCAAACAACCAACCAACTGCAAGCACAGCTCTACGATGTTCAAAATCAAAACTATGAGTACGAGGTTAGGTTTAAACGCATAAGTGATGCTGCAGGTTTCAGGATGCTGGAGACCATGATGTCTTTTGTTGATGGGGAACCCTTACCTTGGAAGTCGGATGATGATGAGAGAATACCACCATGATACGTCCATTTTGCATCACTATTCTATATCATAATTCACTATTATTCGTTGATATATTTCATATTAAGAGATGATACTTATGTAATTTCATTTGTTTTTGCATGGTTGATGAGTTTTGTAGCATCGACTGCTGCAGTCAGGATTCTGATGGAAAAGGTGCTGTTTGGAGGCAAAATTCGCGAAGATCAGAAAATCCGAGAAAATATACGGAAAATCCTATTTCTCTAGAAGACGAAGGAAGCCAGAAGGAGGAGTGGAGATGGGCCATAGGGGGCCCACACCACCCCCAGCAGGCGATCTAGGCGCGCCACCGAGTGGTGTGGCCGCCTGTCCACCAGCTCTCCTCTTTGGTGTATATAATCCTCCCGAAACCCTAATACTCGGGGAGCGACCACAGAAAGATTCCACCGCCTCTGGGGGCAGAAAACACCGAGAGAGAAAGATCTCTCCGGCAGACAGATTTCTGCTTGGGGAATTCCTTCCCGGAGAGGGGAGATCGTCGCCATCAACACCACCATCAAGCTAGACTTCATCGGGATCATCATCATCATCACCACCATCATCACCATCAGCACCCTCATCACAATCTCCATATTGTTGTAACAATTGGGTTGAATCTTGCATAGTTCTTAGGGGAAACTTTCCCGGTGTTGATTACTCTTTGCAGTTGATGCTATTGAGTGGAACCATTGAATTATTGTTTATGTTCAGATTATTATACATCATTATTTCATCTCTGATCATGATCCATATGATGTCTTGTGAGTAGTTCGTTTTGTTCTTGAGGACATGGGAGAAGTCATGTTGTTAGTAGTGGAATTGTGTTGAGAAAGATTCAATAGTTTGATATTTAAGTTGTGGTGTACTTCTTCTAGTGGTGTCATGTGAACTCGACTACATGACACTTCACCTATATGGGCCTAGGGGAATGCATTGTGTATTTGTCTACTAATCGTAGGGGTTGCCGGAGTGACAGAAACCTAAACCCCCGTTAGGAAACCATTGCACAAGGGACGTCACGGTCTTAGAGTTTAAAGTTGTGGTTAGGTTTCTACCTTAATTACTTTCTTGTACTTACGGATATTTGCAAGGGGTATAATCACAAGTATGTATTAGTCCTAGGAAGGTCGGTACATTAGCACAGGTTCGCCCACACAACACTTAGCAAGCTAAATAAGATTAATCAACTATATGAAGCGAAAGCACTTGGCAGTCTTCCCATGTGTCCTCGAGAATGTTTGGTCATCTTAAGTAATACAACCGGCTTGTCCTTTGCTGAATAAAGGATTGGGCCACTTGCTGCATTTATTCCTATTGTATCTTAATTTTCGTACTTTATTTACTTGCTTTATAAAACCCCCTAAAAATCCATTTGCTAAGTATTTGCAGAGAATTCCTGATCCATACCACTAGCCAGCACCTTCTGCTCCTCGTTGGGTTCGACACTCTTACTTATCGAAAATACTGCGATACACCCCCTATACTTGTGGGTCATGAAGACTATTTTCTAGCGCCGTTGCCGGAGAGCATAGCTTTATTTATCAAGTTCACTTGGATTCATAATTGTTCGTTGCCATCCATCCATCATGGGTAAGTCTCGTGATGGCAAGGTTCCTATTTTACCATCCACTACAAGAAGAGGTACGGTTCTGAATACCTCTATTGCTCTTGATTCACCATCTATTATGAGTAAGCTCGTTACACCACCACATACACATGCTACACACACTGCTACTACTGCTGAATCCGAAACTTCTGATACTTATGATGCTGCTTATACTGTGCTTGATAAGAGTGGTTCATTAGGTCCATTCATAGATGCTACGATTGCTAGAACTATAACTGGAAATATTGAAACTCCTAATGAAGACACTACTACACCTGTTAGTTCACCTGAGTCTAGAGAGAGCTATGATATTGAAGACGGTTATGTTGAGATGATCGATGAATTTATTAAAGAATGTCAAAACACCCATGATATGAGTGCTGCTAAGAATCTCCTTGAGAGGCATACTATTAGACCCAAATTATCTCCTAATGCTAAGTTTGCTGCTTCTCCCATAAACATTAAAGATAAAGATTATGATTTCTCTCTTGATTTATCATATATAGCTATTGTTGAGAAAGAACCTTTTTGTCGGACTAAGAATGAATGTGCGGTAGCACATATGACTGAGCTTTCTACCATGAGTGGCTTATTTTCTGATGATATTAAGATGCGTACTTAGTTTGTTGCTAATGGAAAACACTAGCGCTATTGTTGAGTTAAAAGATATTGTGGAAAGAACCTCTAATGATGTTAAAATGATTGTCAAACATTTTCAAATGGTTCAAACTCAAATAGATCAACTTATTAAAGTGCAAAAAGACTTGCTAGTTAATGCTGCTAAAGAAAAACATGCTTATGAAATTAGAACTAGAAGTGGTGCTGCTACCCAGAATCCTCTATATCCTGAGGGGCATCCCAAAAGAGTTGAGCAGGATTCTCAACAAGCTGAAAATAGTGGTTCTACTCGTAAGAAAAGAAAAAAGAAACATAAAACTATTGTAGAACCCTCTAAACCTGCTAAAGATCCTAATAGTATATCTATCTCTGATGCTAAAACTAAAAGTGGTAATGAAGAAAATGATGTTCCTGATAAAGAAAAAGTTGAAGAAGAACCTGAAAAGCACACTAAGAATACTAAATACACTAAAGACAATTTTGTTGCTAAGAAACATGGTAGTGAAAGAGAGCCTTGGGTCCAAAAACCTATGCCTTTCCCTGATAAAAAACACAAGTCAAAGGAAGATGAACACTATAATAAGTTTTGTGAGTGGATGAAACCTTTATTCTTGCAAATTCCTTTGGCTTATGCTATTAAATTGCCTCATTATTCAAAGTATATGAAGCATATTGTCTTGAATAAAAGGAAGATCCCTAATGAAGAAATCTCTACTTTGCTTGCTAATTATTCCTTTAATGGTAAGGTTCCAAAGAAACTTGGAGATCCAGGGACTCCAACCATCCCTTGCTTTATTAAGAATAGTTATGTTAGAACCACTTTGTGTGATTTGGGAGCTAGAGTTAGTGTTATGCCTTTTTCTCTCTACAAGAGACTTCAATTTGAAAAAATAATACCAACTGATATATCTTTGCAAATGGCTGATAAATCTACCACTATTCCTATTGGTATATGTGAGGATTTACTTATTCAAGTGGCTCATAATTACTTGATATTAACTCATTTTGTTGTGCTTGAAATGCCTGAAGATGATAATATGTCTATTATTCTTGGGAGACCTTTTCTTAATACCGCAGGAGCTGTTATTAATTGTAATAAAGGAACGGTGACCTTCAATGTTAATGATACGACTTATGGTTTGAATTCAATTGAACATGTTGAGGGCATTCAAGTTGGAGAAATATATTGTCCCATACCAAAAGAAAAATTTGAAACTATTATGATTGGGACCATTGCTATCAAAGTTGAGGTAACATAATCATTAGTGGAATACAAAGTTTTGTTTCATATAAAATTATTTTGGTAACAAGACCTGATCAACCTTGTTAACAAAAGGATTTCATTGAACAAAACAATGTTTTCACCATTATTATCTCCGCTTACTTCTATTCTATCCATTTTAGTTTTTTGCTTTCGTTTAGTTTTCTTTTCTGTTGCTAGTTGCATACTCCTTATTATGAATTGTCTAAGTAGTTGATTACATGCTCAGAATATATAGATCATATGAAGCAAATGTGTTCGTGAAAGTTTCTTTTATCGCACTCAGTTTTCAACTGAATTGCTTGAGGACAAGCAATAAGCTAAGCTTGGGGGGAGTTGATACATCCAAAACGTATCTACTTTCCCGAACACTTTTGCTATTGTTTTTCCTCTAAACTTGTGTGAATTGGATGCAACTAACACGGACTGACGCTGTTTTCAGCAGAATTACCTTGGTGTCTAGTTTTTGTGTAGAAAGTCAACTATCAGGAAAAATCCTGGAAAATATGCCAAAAATCCTATTTCACCAGATGACTCACAGAGCCAGAATATGAGACGGAGTGGGGCTAGGGCCTAGCCACACCACCTCGGTCTCCCTCTTTGCCTATAAGTTGCCTTCTTACCTAAAAACTCAGGGGGCGTTCGACGTTTTTCCAAAAGGAGTTCCGCTCCGCCGCCACCACCAGATTCCATGATTCGGAACCAGAAACTCCGTTATGGCACCCTGCCGGGACGTGGAATTGGAGGAGATCATCGCCATCATCATCACCATCGCTTCTCCATCGACCATCCATGTTTCCCCCATCTATGAGTGAGTAATCCCCCGATGTAGGCTATGGGGATGGTAGGGATTGGATGAGATCGTTCATGTAATGGAATCGGATTGTTAGGGCATGGTGCCTAGAATATACTATTAGTGCTTTTTGACTTGGTTGCAACTTGTTATGCTTAATGCTTGTCACTAGGGCCCGAGTGCCATGATTTCAGATCTGAACATGTTATTGATTCATTGTGATAGTATTGTTTATGGTCTTACCTGCAAGTTGTATACACATATTGTTGTCCAGAACCAAAGGCCCCGAAGTGACAGAAATCGGGATAACCGGAGGGAATGGCTTTGATGTGAGGATCACGTGTGTTCACGAAGTGTTAATGCTTTGCTCCGGTGCTCTATTAAAAGGAGCACCTTAATTGCCAATAGTTCCCTTGAGGCCCCGCTACAAACGGGCTGGCAGGACAAAAGATGTTGTGCAAGTTCTCATTGCGAGCACGTATGACTATATATGGAACACATGCCTAGGATTATCTAGTACTTGGATGCTTTATCTTATTTATCTGCAATTGCCCTATGTTCTGATTGCCATGTGAATTGTCTTGTCCATGCAACACCCATCCATCCATCCCTATGCCTACCGCACTCGAATCCTACTGTCTACTGCTATTGTTACTACTGTCTTTACTTTTACTACTGTTGTTACTGTACTATTCCTACTACAAAACTATTCCTACTGATAAACTGCTGTGAGCAAGATTGTTTCCAAGTGCAGCTGAATTGACAACTTAGTTGTTAAGGCTTATAAGTATTCTTTGGCTCCCCTTCTGTCGAATCAATAAATTGGGTTTCACTTCCCTCGAAAATACTGCGATACACCCCCTATACTTGTGGGTCATCACACCAGCACCGACAGTGTAATTCTTCATCAGGTTTTGGCATCCCCTTGGTTTGTTCCAAGCTTGGGGGAGTGCCGCGGTATCACATCACTATCTTCTATCTTTTTACCTTTTTAGTAGAGTCATATCATGAATAGAGAAGTTATCATGTAGGATGGTTTGCATTATGGAAGTGTCCCCCTCTTGTTAGATATCTATGTATCCCTTGGTGTGAGTTATCGTTATGGAATATTAATGAGGAGTTCTATCATTCACTCTCTTGCATATCTTATTTTAGTTTTCAATTCATGGTTATATGATTGATCTTGTCATTAGTATTGGTATCACTTTGGGCTCATTGAGTTAATTTAGTTGGTTTCAGCAAACCTGGCTCGGTCAATAGCAACACTATTTTGGGAATTGAATGAAAAAGATAAAAGTACTCTAAAGAAATATAATTTCATCATATTTATTTCTTGATTTGCTCATAAGTTTAGTATTCTCTAGTTAAGATATTTTGTGCTTCCAAGGAAGATTGCATGTTTGTTTTTATCACTTGTATGTTTGTTTGTTTCCTTCCACTATTATGCTTGCTACCCAGCCTTGCTAGACAAAAACCTGTACTAAGAGGGAACGCTTCTCTTGCATCCAATCCTTAAACCAAAACATATGCCATTTGTGTCCACCATACCTACCTACTAGCACTATTGCTATTCCGAGTAAATTCATGTTTTTATCTGCCTTCCAAATTAAACTTGTTATATGAAAATTAGTGATTAAAGCTCTCACGAACTTGATGGCACACTTTACTTTCTTGCATTTAATAAACTTGAACCATTATGTCCATCTTTGTTGCGTATATGCTTGCGCTTTATAAGTTGAAGTTATCAGAACCATGTATCATGGGGAACGCTTTCAACATTGCACATTATATTCCGTTGATATCATGATTCTTTTGCATATGGATCCTAGCGGTGTGAAGGAACTTGTAAGATCATGGAGTTTATATGTGTGTTAGAGAAACGCCTGGGCCGCTAGTCTAAGCCATGCCTAATCATGGTGGAAACTTGCAGCATAACCATAATGATCACTCTATGAAGCATCCTCAATAAAAACCTATGCAAATAGCAAATAAAAGGATCGCTGAGATGCTCATTGTCTGCTTGCCTTGTCATTTTGATTATGGGATAGATCCTGTATCATGTGCAAGGGGTACCCTGTTGGCGGTTCTCTATGATACATATGTATTTACAATGACAAGAGCTTACTTGTTACTGAAGTTGAGTAGCATGAGGTTTGGTACTCATAAGTAAGGGGCATGAGTTGGTACATATCCTCTTAGTTGTGTCACTTTAACCTTAATCACCTAAATATGCTTATGATAGGGGCAATGAGAGCTGAAAGCTAGTAAGTACCATAATTTTTGGAAGCTCTTTATGAAACTTGAAATCCCTGCTTCCCTCTGTGAAGGGACTTTCTTTTACTTTTTTAGTTGAGTCAGTAGACCCATTCTCTTCTACCTCAGCAGGTATTTTGAGTTGTTGTGTTTCATTCATTCATATGGTGATTTATTCAATCATGTTTCTTATGTTCCTTGTTTCGCACTTTGCTCTTATCTTAGTGTCTACTACTTTGAAAGCTATCATTGAAAACCAGTTATTTGTGAACTCCATCAAATTGTCAACTATTCTTCGACCAAGAGCTAAATTTGCCATTACCAATTGTTGTTTACTTTATGTATCTTTATTATGTTTCCTTTACATTTTTGCAAGTTAAGTTATATAATAGTGAGTTGTCTTCTATTATGACTTATGTATTGATGAATGTGATGCTTCTTGTCTGTATTCTTTTATCGACTCTTCACTCCATAAACCTGAGGTCATGTTTATTGAGTTCAGTTTCGCTTGGGGACAAGCGAAGTCTAAGCTTGGAGGGAGTTGATACGTCCATTTTGCATCACTATTCTATATCATAATTTACTGTTATTCATTAATATATTTCATATTAAGAGATGATACTTATGTTATTTCATCTGTTTTTGCATGGTTGATGACTTTTGGAGCATGGACCACTGCAGTTAGGATTCTGATGGAAAAGGTGCTGTTTGGAGGCAAAATTCGTGAAGATCAGATTATCCGGGAAAAAACAAGGAAAATCCTATTTTCCTAGAAGACGAAGAAAGCTAGAAGGGGAAGTGGAGATGGGCCATAGGGGGCCCACAACACCCCCTGGCACGAGCCACCCCAGGCCGCACCACCAGGTGGTGTGGCCGCCCTGGTCCACTCTAGCCTCTCCCCTCTGGCGTATATTATGCCCCCGAAACCCTAATACTCGGGGAGCGGCCACAGAAAGATTCCACCGACTCTGCGGGGCAGAAAACACCGAGAGAGAAAGATCTCTCCGATAGACAAAATTCTGCCGGAGGAATTCCTTCCCAGAGAGGGGAGATTGTCTCCATCGACACCACCATCAAGCTGGACTTCATCGGGATCATCATCATCATCACTACCATCATCTCCACCAACACCATCATCAACTCCTCATACTGCTATAACAATTGGGTTGAATCTTGCATAGTTCTTACGGGAAACTTTCCCGGTGTTGATTACTCCTTGTAGTTGATGCTATTGAGTGAACCATTGAATTATTGTTTATGTTCAGATTGTTACATATCATTATATCATCTCAGATCATGATCCATATGATGTCTTGTGAGTAGTTCGTTTTGTTCTTGAGGACATGGGAGAAGTCATATTGTTAGTAGTGGAATTGTGTTGAGAAATATTCAATAGTTTTATATTTAAGATGTGGTGTACTTCTTCTAGTGGTGTCATGTGAACATCGACTACATGACACTTCACCTATATGGGCATAGGGTAATGCATTGTGTATTTGGCTACTAATCGTAGGGGTTATCAGAGTGACAGAAACCTGAACCCCCGTTAGGAAACCATTGCACAAGGGACGTCAGGGTCTTAGAGTTTAAAGCTTTGGTTAGGTTTCTACCTTATTTACTTTCTTGTACTTGCGGATACTTGCAAGGGGTATAATCACAAGTATGTATTAGTCCTAGGAAGGTCGGTACATTAGCACAGGTTCACCCACACAACACTTAGTAAACTAAAGAAAATTAATCAACTATATGAAGCGAAAGCACATGAAGATATTCCCATGTGTCCTCGAGAACGTTTGGTCATCTTAAGTAATACAACTGGCTTGTCCTTTGCTAAAGAAAGGATTGGGCCACTTGCTGTATTTATTCTTATTGTCTTTTATTTACTCGTACTTTATTTACCTGCATTATCAAAAACCCCTGAAAATCCGTTTGCTAAGTATTTATAGAGAATTCCTGCTCCTAGCCATTCGCCAGCACCTTCTGCTCCTCGTTGGGTTCGACACTCTTACTTATCAAAAATATTGCGATACACCCCCTATACTTGTGGGTCATCAACTCGGTCCACTCAAATGACTTTATGTCTCTATCAACAAAATCATGTCATATTTGAACTAGAAGCTCTAGAAAGTGGTAGATTTCTATCAAAGTTCTACAAAAAGCTTTTGGTGGTACGCATCAGGTAGTTAATATATCAAAAACAATCGAGAGTTTTGAAAAATTCAACTTCTTGCTAAGAATTTGTATCTTGACAATTTTGAACATGTTTTGAAACAATCGCATGTAATAAAGAAAAACAAAAAAACAAATATTTACGCATGGCATCCTATCACATCACGTGTATAGCCTGCCAGGAAACTGATAACCATGGGATTTGACAACTTCTGGAAACCAGCCACGCCATATTTTCCCACCATGTCTGAATATTATTAGGTTTCAATCCTGATGACCAAAAAAGGTCATGGCCATATCGACATCATAGTTAATGTACTGTTCCCACATTAATTTGCTATATGGGTGCATCTTGGCGTAGTAGGAAATGTTGCCGGTGGGAGTCTCAACATTGGGCCTGTTTTTTGTTTTTTTAACGGGCTTTGCCCTTTTTCTCCGAACACACTCCATCATTGGAGCAAGCAAGACTGACGATTAAGTCTGCGTTTGCGTGCATACCTTGTTCTTACATCAATGCATGTGTGACCAACATATATGCAACCCAAGAAGCCCAGGCCTCATCTAGATTGAGAAGGCCATGTTTCAAAAGAAAAGCAAAACAATCTACTGCCATTGATCAAAACAAGTACCAGTACAAGAGTATTAGTTCTACAAAATACTTTAATAATAGAAACATTAGCACATTTGAGAGATTCGGTAGCTTTTGAAAGATTCAGCAGTACATACCATATTCTGCACTAGATCTGAACAATTCCCAGTACATAGGAATTATATCAAAATATATTAGCAGTTGCAGAACTCCAAACAAAATACTCGGTAGAAGTATAAAACTACTCTTAGTAGAACCTTAATCTAGCTAGGAACGATTACATGTCCCATCATATAGTCCAAACATGCATGAGAGAAAGAGAGAGGTTAGAATCACCACAAGATCTGTATGCCAACGATTAGCCATGTCCAGGTCGTGGCTGGGTAGCTCTTCCTTTCCCGCCTGGCACGCTTCTCTCGTTTTACCGTCGTCTCTGGATCCTCGTAATAGGCTTTCGCCTGTTCACCCTTAGCAAGATAGGTGTAAAATTCATGGACCTTTCCAGCCATTTCCACCACTCCGATTGCGAAAGGAATCTGCCACTACAATAAATAAAGTAATTAATATTAGAATAGAGGGACTAGAAAATTACATATACATTCATATTAGGATGACCAGGAGAATATTAAGATGTGATATCTCACAATGGGTTGATGTCGTCGTCGCTCCAACATTGGAACTTGATATGTTGCAAACGTATCTATAATTTTTGATGTTCCATGCTTGTTTTATATCTACTTTGTTATGTTTTGTCCACACTTTGGAGTACTTTTACACTTTTTTGGAACTAACCTATTAACAAGATGCCACAGTGCCAATTGCCTGTTTTCTGCTGTTTTTGGTTTCAGAAAAGCTGTAAAAGTAATATTCTTGGAATTGGACCGGACAAAAGCCAAAGTCGATATTTTACCAAAAGACTCACGGAGCCAGAAGACGAGACGGAGAGGGGCCAGGGGCTGGCCACACCATATGCTGGCGCGGGTCCCCCTGGCCGCACCACCAGGTGGCGTGGGCCCCTGGTCCACCCTCTGACATCGCCCTTTCGTCTATAAGAAGCCTCCGATGCAGAATACCTAAAACAATCCAGACTCCAGCCATGAAAAGTTCCACAGCACCGCCGCCACCGAAGGGGAGATTCGGGGGACAGAAAGTCTCTGTTCCGGCACCCTGCCGGGACAGGGAAGTGCCCCCGGAGCCATCTCCATCGATCTCCACCGCCATCTCCATCGCCGTTGCTGATTCCCATGATGATGAGGGAGTAGTTCTTCCTCGAGGCTAAGGGTTCTACCGGTAGCTATGTGTTCATCTCTCTCTATGCATGATCATATTGTGATCATGAGCTTTGTAATCAAGTAGATCTACCTTGCTACTCAAGTGCTTTAATAGATCTCTGGCTCTCCCCACGTGTGTGAAAGTGATAGCATGCACACCATGGTGGCACTTAGGCTAGAGATTACAAATACTTGTAATGATTTATATTTGGAGTTGGATGTCTCTATGAAATTGTGGTCTTTGTTGGAACCATCTAGCACTCAAGGTGATAGTGAGGGGTTATCTAGATGGGGAAAGCGAACTTTGAGGAGTGCTGTTATAGCCCTACCATGGATTAGAGTGTCCAACCAGAGAGTAGTTTAGAGTAGTATCATGAAGAGAAGATATTTATATGAGAGTGTTCACTAGCGAAATTATGATCCCTAGGCCTTGTTTCTAAGCATTGAAACACCATTTGCAACTAGATCTGTTACATGTTTGCTTGCTTCCATCTTTATTTTAGATTGCCTTTAGTCTTTTTCTCCCATCAAGCTCTTTTCTGTCACCGTTGTCTTATATTTATACCACTTGTATTTCACTATCTCTTCGCTGAACTAGTGCACCTATACACCTGACAAGTGTATTTGGTGTGTTGGGGACACAAGAGACTTCTTGTATCTTGATTGCAGGGTTGCTTGAGAGGGATACCTTTGACCACTTCCTCCCTGAGTTCGATAAACCTTGGATAATCCACTTAAGGGAAACTTGCTGCTATTCTACAAACATCTGCACTTGGAGGCCCAACAACTGTCTACAAGAATAGAAGTGCGTAGACATCAAGCTATTTTCTGGCGCTGTTGCCGGGGAGGTAAGGTAAATGGTACTCACATCCTCCGGTGTGAGATATCGAAGTTATTTCCTTTAGATTCTGCAATTTTGACTTTTTGTTTCTTGTTTTTATTTTCACTAGTTAGGCTTAATGGAAAACAACAACAAAATAGAGAGCTTTATAGTATTTATCTTGAGTTAGGACATGAAGTGTTTGAAGAGAAAATTAAAAAACCTATGGAACTTTATTTGCATGCTAATAGCAATTTTATTAGTATGAATTCTTTGAACACCATTATTGCTAATGCTATGGAAAAGTCTAAGCTTGGGGAAGCTAGTTTTTATGAAAATGATCTTTTTAGTCCCCCAAGCACGGAGGAGAAAATCTACTTTGATGATACTATACCTCTGATATATGATCATTACAATGATGAGTATGATATTTTCAGTCCACCTACTATTGAGGAGAAAATTAATTATGATTATAATGTGCCTCCTATATTTGAAGATTATGGTGATGAGAATAATAATTATAGCTATTTTGTTGAATTTGCTCCCACTATAATTAATAAGAATGACTATGCTTATGTGGAGAGTAATAATCATTTTATGCTAGTGCATCATGATAAGAATGTTGTATGCGATAATTATATGGTTAATTTTATTCATGTTTCTACTGAAAGTTATTATGAGAGAGGGAAACATGGTCTTATGTATCTCAACATTATTAAGTTTCCTCTCTTTATGTTGAAAGTCTTGAAGTTGCACTTGTTTTGCTTTTCTATGCTTGTTGCTTTGTGCTTTCATGACTTGTTTCTTTACAAGATTCCTATGCATAGGAAGTGGGTTAGACTTAAATGTGTTTTGAATTTCTTCTTGATGCTCTCTTTTACTTCAATTCATATTTTCTTATGTGAGCATCTCCTCAAACTATCATGCCTAACTTAAAGGCATTAAAGAAAAGTACTTCTTGGGAGATAACTCAATAGTTTTCTTGAGTCTTGGAAATTATTACTTCTATAATAACCTATCCTTATCCTTTTTATTTGATTTTTGTGCCAATAATAACCTCTAATGAGAGGGAAGTAAGATTTGGGGAAGTGCTGTCCCGAAACAGATTTTTGTGCTTCACTGTAAAAATTCGTGAAACATCTCTGTACGTCAGATTGAGCTGTAACTATTTGTGATTCTGCCCCAGATTGTTATCTAACTTTCATTAGTTCAACACTTTTCGATTTGAGCAACAGAAGGTCTTCGAAAAATCGGTTTGTACCTGCTGGTCTGTTTTGACAGATTTCTGCCATTATTTGCATTTGCCTCTTAATCTTTTTCTCTTTGAGTTCTCTTTGATCATTTGAACTTTTTAAAGGAAGTGCTACAGTATCTTGTGTTTTAATGGAAGTTTTACTTGTGTTGAAACTGAACCAAAAGAATTATTATCTTGACTGCACTAATGTTGCTAATGAAGATTGTGTGAAGTTTTGTATGAAGGAAATTTTCAGGTGTAGGGAAAGAATGATGTGATGAGATGAAGAATGGATAAAATCTCAAGCTTGGGAATGCCACCCGTGTCACCCCAAGAAATATCCAAGAAGTACAAGCGTCAAATCTTGGGGATGCCCAAGGCATCCCCTTCTTCATCAATAAAAACCTCAGGTTTCTTCCAAACACTTCGTTTTTATTGTTTCATGCACTTTTGTGTTGTCTTGGAGCGTCATCATTCTTGTTTTTAGTTTTCTTTTGCTTAGTTTGCTTAAATAAGTTGGTTGGATCCCAACACACTTTGTTTGGAGAGAGACACACCTCGTTATTCATTGCCTAGAACACTCTAGTTTTCACTCTTATTGTTCTACGAGTGTTCTCCTTTGCTAGCACTATGTTTAGCTTTAGTTTTCGATTGGTGTTGGAAAAGAGTAGGAAGTTTCATGCTTATAAGTGGTATAAAAGGAGTCTTGTTTCTGACTGTGGCCTAGGCTTTGTCATGTCATGCTTGATATTGTTTTGGCTTTATGCTTAGTGATTTTTTATGTAGCATGACATGTTTTAAACAATTGAGATTGATTAATGTGCCTTGAAAGAATCATGTGTTGTTTTAGCATATTAAAGCATAGTATTGTGGTATTATCCTTTGATGCTTTATTTGGGTTCACTTGGCGCATGCTCACACCATGTTAAGACTATCCCAAGTCACCATAGCCTCTATGATCATTTAGTTTTCGACTTGTAATATCACTTTATGCTTTAATTAATAATGTTTTGTTGCTTTGCATGATTATGGACATTATTGCTCTCTTAGTTGGTCGCTCCCAGTCTTTTGCTAGCCTCCATACCAAGTATGAGTTCCACTCATGCATCCAACTCCAAATAAAACAGTTATTCCAAAGAGTCCACCATACCTACCTATTAGCATTTGCTACTCCAAGTATATTCATGTTTTAATCTACCTTCCGAATTAAACCTGTTATGTGAAAATTAGTGATTAAAGATCTCACGAACTTGATGGCACACTTTACTTTTCTTGCCCCTAATAAACTTGAACCATTATGTCGTCTATGT
The DNA here is from genome assembly GCA_023614405.1 of Avena insularis. NCBI lineage: Eukaryota > Viridiplantae > Streptophyta > Magnoliopsida > Poales > Poaceae > Avena > Avena insularis. Next base: position 335,631,160 of record CM042688.1, read on the forward strand.
TGTATATGCTTGCACTTATACGTTGGTGATTAGAAGAACCATGATGTCATGGGGAATGCTTTCAACATTGCACTTGTACATTGTACCCAATTGATACCATGCTCTTTTGTTTATGGATGTCGTTGGTGTGAAATGAAAGGGGAGCTTGTAAGTCCATGGAGTTATGTATATGTGTTAGAGAAACGCCTGGGCGGCTGGTCTAATCCATGCCTAATCATGGTGGAAACCTGCAGCGTAACCATAATGAGCAATCTATGAAGCATTCTTCTTATAAAAAAGAGATATAGATTGAGAAAAAAGAAAAAACAGATGAGAAAAGAGAGAAAAAAGCACCATTTTCCCATGGTAAATAAGAAGATCGCTGAGATTCTTATTGTCTGCTTGCCTTGTCATTTTGATATGGGGATTCTTCTGTATCATCAGGAAAGGGGTACCCCGTTGGTGGTTCTCTATGATACACATGTACTTACTATGACAAGAACTTACCGGTAACTAAACTTGAGTAGCATGAGGAGCGGCCCTCGTATTCAAGGGACATGAGATTGCCAACTTATACTTTGTCAAGCATATACTCCATAGTTTGTTCACTTTAACCTTAATCACTTCAAGATGCTTATGATAGGGGCAATGAGAGCTGAAAGCTAATAAGTACCATAATTTTTGGAAGCTCTTTATGAGACTTGAATCCCTGCTTCCTTCTATGAAGGCCTTTCTTCCACTTTTATATTGAGTCTCCACCTTCTATCCTTAGGCACCAATTAAGAGAGCATAGTTGTCATTCTTAGTTCTATGTGCATTGTCCCAAAACTTATTGATTGATTCATAATGTTGATATTGCTTGTTCTTGAACTATTTGTATCTAGTCACCCTTATGAACTTTGAAGGTGTCCTATGCATTTATGTTTTGCTACTCCATGAGGGACAAGCTGAATGCCACTATGCTATGTTTTCTATATGTGAAACAAACAAACGTCTTTCAATGCATTGTTATTCATGATGTTTGTTTGTATCCTTTCATGTTGCATGCATAGTTACTATGTCTTATTGTTACAACTTCATCTTTCAAGATCATGTTTAGAGTACTTTGATCCTAGCTTTCAATGCTTGCAAATGGTTTGATCTTGATTGTGATGGTGCATGTCACCTCAAAAATTATTCTTTTTATCAATTACCTACTCGAGGACGAGCAGGAGTTAAGCTTGGGGATGTTCATATGTTGCAAACCTATCTATAATTTTTGATGTTCCATGCTTGTTTTATATCTACTTTCTTATGTTTTGTGCACACTTTGGAGTACTTTTACACATTTTCTGGAACTAACCTATTAACAAGATGCCATAGTGCCAGTTGCCTGTTTTCTGCTGATTTTGGTTTCAGAAAAGCTGGAAAATAAATATTCTCGGAATTGGACCGGACAAAAGCCAAAGTCGATATTTCACCGGAAGACTCACAAAGCCAGAAGACGATATGGAGAGGGGCCAGGGGCTAGCCACACCATGTGGTGGCGCGGGTCCCCCGGGCTACGCCACCAGGTGGTGTGGGCCCCTGGTCCACCCTCTAACATCGCCCTTTCGCCTATAAGAAACCTCCAATGCAGAAACCTTAAAACAATCCAGCCTCCAGCCATGAAAAGTTCCACAGTGCCACCGCCACCGAAGGGGAGATTCGGGGACAAAAAAGTCTCTATTCCGGCACCCTGCCGGCACGGGGAAGTGCCCCCGGAGCCATCTCCATCGATCTCCACCGCCATCTCCATCGTCATTGCTGATTCCCATGAGGATGAGGGAGTAGTTCTTCCTCGAGGCTAAGGGTTCTACCGGTAGCTATGTGTTCATCTCTCTCTACGCGTGATCATATTGTGATCATGATCTTTGTAATCAAGTAGATCTACCTTGCTACTCAAGTGCTTTAATAGATCTCTGGCTCTCCCCATGTGTGTGAAAGTGATAGCATTCACACCATGGTGGCACTTAGGCTAGAGATTACAAATATTTGTTATGAGTTATATTTGGAGTTGGATGTCTCTATGAAATTGTGGTCTTTGTTGGAACCATCTAGCGCTCAAGGTGATAGTGAGGGGTTATCTAGATGGGGAAAGCGAACTTTGAGGAGTGCTATTATAGCCCTACCATGGATTAGAGTGTCCAACCGGAGAGTAGTTCAGAGTAGTATCACGAAGAGAAGATATTTATATGAGAGTGTTCACTAGAAAAAGTATGATCCCTAGGCCTTGTATCTAAGCATTGAAACACCGTTTGCAACTAGATCTGTTACATGTTTGCTTGCTTCCATCTTTATTTCAGATTGCCTTTAGTCTTTTTCTCCCATCAAGCTCTTTTCTGTCACCGTTGTCTTATATCCATACCACTTGTATTTCACTATCTCTTCGCCGAAGTAGTGCACCTATACACCTGACAAGTGTATTGTGTGTGTTGGGGACACAAGAGACTTCTTGTATCATGATAGCAGGGTTGCTTGAGAGGGATACCTTTGACCACTTCCTCCCTGAGTTCGATAAACCTTGGGTAATCCACTCAAGGGAATCTTGCTGCTGTTCTACAAACCTCTGCACTTGGAGGCCCAACAACTGTCTACAAGAATAGAAGTGCGTAGACATCAGAACTCCACGAGGAACTCCGACCAACAATTGAGGAGCTTGACAATAAGTCCCCTCTACCGATAGGTAATGGTTGAGCGCCTCCAGCGCGGCTTCGGCCAGCGCCGGCAGCTGCCCAATCTTTGGCTCAGAATCAAACTCGAGAAGATAGAACCCAGGACAAATTGACCAATGATGATATCCTCACCTCATAGTCCTCGAATTCCCACACCGTGGACCTTGCACGGCTGACGGACAGGACAATCTCCGTTCTGTGCCCGTCAATATGGCCAACAAACAGCATGCCCGTCTTCCCAATGCTGATGACATTTGTTCTCCGCGAGCACCCTATAGGCGCCGGCTTAGATGGGTCCATTGTTTGACGCTGTAGAGGATGGTGGGCACCTCGATCGAGTGTGTGGATTTGAGGTGCAGATACAACGTTAATTTGTTGCCGACCCAGTTGCATCCTGGCTCCGTGCAGATAAACGTGTTGGGGATATACTTTCCGGGTATCCTCATAATTCCTCACTGACCAGGGTGGCCCACTTCAGGTTAGAGCTTTGCTTCATGGGCGGCCCTGTCAGGGAGAAGGGACGGAGTCCAATCCGGTTATGGGAAGGCCCAGAAGACTTACCTACATAGGCCCATAGTGTTTCTTGTAATTCAAGATGTACTCTGTAACCAACTCTTAGTCGTGGCCAGATATAACTCTCCTGTAAACCCTAGGCCGGATATCTATATAAGCCATCCTAGGGAGAGCCTTTAGGGCACCCTCACAATAGTCTACAATCTCAACTCGCACAGGCAAAACCCTTGTAACCCATATTCCAGCTCTGCTATATTACTGGATTGCTAGCAGGAGTAGGATCCATCCAAAGCCGGTGGATTCAAACTTGGGTAAACTTGTGTGCTCACCGTCCCGGAACACCGTACGTCTCACACCCCTCTCTTCACACGCCTCGAGGACCCCCTCATGGTGTACTTGTCATTAATCCGACGATAGTTGGCGCCCACCGTGGGGAAAGTGAGCTTCGGATCTGTGTTTCGAGCGGAATCTGCAAGAATCGGAATCGGCAAGACTATCACCGTCGGTTGCATCCTCTACGCTAGTGATGTCCCTCTCATTGTTCTCGACGAGACCTAGATTTCGGCTAGGGAGGCTATGACTGCTTACACTATCATGTCTTTTGGCGAGTTCGATGTATACATCGGATTCGCTGAACCTGCCCCACCCACCCCAGCTGTGATGATAGAGGCATAAGACATTTCTGGGTACCCTTTGTCCACGGTGGCGGCAGAGTTCCGGATCTCAGAAAACCCTAATCCCACCCAGCCTGCACCAGTTGCGGAGATAGTGGAGAAATCTGAGCCTGAAGCAGACCTGGTGGTTCAAGTCGAATCTGGAGTGGATTTCCCTTGCGAGGCCGAATCCCAGATCGATCCACCTGTTGAGGTCGAAATCCAGGATGATCACCACAACAACCTTGGTTCTGGCCCTGCTAACGCTGGAACAGATCAACTCTTCCTGAGGCACATGCTGAGGCGTATGATGATGCAAGACGCAAGCGTGGATGAAGTTCTCGAGGCTATCAGGATATTCGAGGAAGCCCACGAGGAAAGCCGCAACTACCTTAGGACTCACACATCACACTTCATTGGATACATTGGATCCAGATTCGGCCCTACCGATGCCGGAGAAAACACTAACTCAGTGCTGGAGGCGATCGGAATAAACACTGACTTACCCGCATCCTCGGATGACTCGATGACGTCGGCAGATTTCCGAAAGTTCTCCGCGGAGTATGAAGAGGAGTATAACTCCAAAGCCGCAGAGGAAGGAGAAGCCATGTATGAAGGATCCGGAGAAAACTCTCCCAAAGAGCAGGATGACATGGATATCGGAGATAATCCCGAGGTCCAAAAGTCCGAAAGTACCGATCAGAGCTTGACTCCGGGAAACAGACCCAAAGCCGTCTTTGCTACCGGCGCTGCCAGGAAGGCAAAGAAGAAGAACAAGAAGAACAAGACCCCGGCAAAAGATCCTCTAGCGGAGGAAGTGATTGCCGAGGAATATGAGGAAGACTCGGATGGCGCATTAATTCTAGAAGAGCCCAAAGAAGAGTCAGTGGATGGACACGTGATCACCAAAGGTGCGCGTAAACTCATCGATGCTGCTCTAACCACACATATTCCTACAGCTATAGAACTTACTACTGAAGAGCTAGACGAAAGGGCCCAGTCCCTAGAAGCAGGTCGCCAAGTACTCCTTAATGAAGCCAAAAACCTTGAGGAAGAAAAGAAACGCATGGCAACTGCGGAGAAGTACAACTCCCGGCAGCATCAGAAGACCAGGAAACATCATACTCATGATGACCAATTCCCGCAGATTCACAAAGTCCTCTTCGGAGGAGACCATGGGATGCCTTGGCGCGACAGCAATGGGGATTGGGTGTATCCAACACTAGTGCAAAACACCGTTGCGGCTCGAGAAATCCTATCAAGTAATCCAGGCCCAGAGTAGATTCGATTGGGCATTAAACTACTCAACAACGGTCTGGAGCAGCAGAAGGCCGCCCTGTCCGGAAGCGGAAAACTGGTCTCCCAATCTGAGCAATGCCGCACGGATCTGGCCTGGAATGACGTAAGACCCCAACGTGTTCCAGAACAGCATCACCGTTTCGACCGTCGGGAAGACAACTACTCAAGAACCGGATCTTCAGGACAACACCACAAAGCTACACGTGACTGGCGCAACATTGCCCCATCTACGGAGCAAGAGGCAATTGCTGCACTGAATCCGAAGAATCCTCCGAGGCGAGAGTCGAATGATCACAGGGAAGAAGATAAAGAAAACGCAGGGAGGAGGACCGTCAAAGAATGCCACCTCCTAGACACACAAGCCGTCCAGCTGATGGACGAAGGAACGACGGACACCGTGCTAGTCAAGCCAGCAGGGGGCTCGTCATAATGAAGATCCTCCCTGGAACCGAAATAACAACGCTCCGAACAGAGGTCGGCGATCAGCCGGAAACCATCTAGCTACTCCACCCTCTCCACCGAGCAGCCATCACAACGGCTCCCAAGGAGGCCATGGAGGGCATCGTGGTGGAGGAGGTGGTGGCGTAAGACGAAGTCCGGCTCCAAGGGACCGCAGCCACAGCCGTCATTCGGGATGATCTTTATCCCCAAGTGATGCAAGGCATAGGATTAACTCCAACATAGAGGCGCGGCGCTATGAAAACGATGATATATACGTGGGCCCAAAATGCTTCGAACCATGCATAAGAGCTACAAAATTCCTGGAAGGATTTCCTATCTCAAGACACATTCAAGCCTACAACGGTATAGCTCGACCAGATACTTGGCTCCAGGATTTTTCCAGGCTTGCTGTATCGCCAAAGGCGGAAATAGCCTGGTCGCGACCCGATATGTCCCACTCATGTTGCGGAAGACGACATGGTCATGGATCAATGAACTTCCGGAGAACACCATTCACAACTGGTATGATATGAAAAGTGCGTTCTTTTGGAATTTCGAAGGCACATATCGGAGGCCCTGTATGGTAGGAGGCCTACAACGTTGCACCCAAAAAGCCGGAGAAACTTGTCGGGATTATCTCGGACGATCGATCGACACCAAGAACTCTGGTGAAGGAGTAAATGAACAAACTGCAATTGAAGCTTTCATTGCAGGACTCCCAATTGGTTTACTACGTCATCGCTTGAAGTGTGACAAGTTCACTGATTTGGGAGAGATGATAGAAACAGCGAGCAAGTATGTAGATGCTGATGACGATGCAGAGGGATTACTTAACGCCCTAGTTGTGCCATAGTCGGCAAAACAACCAAAGCAACAAGCTCAAAAACGCAAGAACACCTCCGAAGAAAAGCCCAACGCGGAAATGGTAGTGGTCACTGCTACTTTCGGGTCTGGAGGACGAGGAGGGCGCGGCGGCGGCCGTGGACGCGGTCGCGGGACATCAAGAGTCCAGGGTAGAGGAGACCAACAACCCGGCAAAACCTACTCCTGGGCCGACATTGCCAATAACCCATGTGTGCATCACTTAGATGCCAATGGGGGCTCGTCCCACACAAACGCCGAGTGTCGTTTCAATGACGACATCAAGAAAGACGATAGAGCAAAGCAGAAGAAGGGAAAGAAGAATCCCGAAAAGTATAAGGAGACCAAGGATGATTCTGACATGGAGGAAGCCGATGCTTCAAATCCCAGGCCAGAAGGGAAAAAGAATTTCCCGACAAATAAAGACACTTACGTCACCTTCCTTGGATCTCAACCAGCAAAGTTCAAGAAAGCAGTTCTACATGAGCTCAACACAATAGTTCCGGCTGTCCCTCAGTTCCTGGACTGGTCGGAAGTGGCAATCACCTTTGATCGCGTTGATCATCCACCTAAGTTACACATGCGAGGAAAGTACGCCTTAATCATCAATCCACTTATTGATGGCTGTGGTTTCTCCAAGACTCTCATGGACGGCGGCAGCAGCATCAACATTCTGTATGTCAAAACGCTATGCCGGATGAAGATCTCGGAGACCCAGCTGAACTATAGCTCGGTGATTTTTTACGGAGTTGTCCCAGGAAGACAAGCAAATTCCCTGGGGGAGATCACTTTGGATGTTACCTTTGGAACTCCAAAGAACTACCGGACGGAAGCACTTTCCTTCGAAGTGGTCCCGTTCAAGAGCGCGTACCACGCTATATTCGGACGCCTGGCTTACTAGGCTTTTATGGCTCGTCCGTATTACATTTACAATATGATGAAAATTCCAGGTCCCAACGGCGTGATCACCATTAGGGGAGACCCAAAGAAAGCGCAAGAATGCAAGGATGGAAATGCCGCCTTTGCTGAAGCCGTGCTGCACGCCCAGGAGTACCAGGAGATCAAGAAGACCATAGATCCGTCCGAGATGCCCGCGACAAAGAAGGAGGTGACAAAGCCGAATCCAGAGTTCAAGGCATCAGAAGAGACGAAGAAGACGCCGTTGAAGGATGATGACCCCTCCAAGGTGACCTAGATAGCCGTAGGCCTAGATAGCGCATAGGAAAGCGCGCTTGTCAAGTTCCTCCAAGCAAATAAAGATATATTCGCATGGTAGCCATCTGACATGACCGGAGTACCTTGGGAACTTACCAATCACTCTTTTAATGTACACCCAAATGCTAAACCCATCAAACAGCCCCTACGACGTTTTGGTGACAAAAAGTGTAAGGCAATAGCTAAGGAACTAGCACGACTCGAGTTAGCTGGATTCATAGAAGAGGTCATCCACACTGAGTGGACGGCCAATCCTGTAATGGTCCCTAAAAAGGACACCACTGATTTAAGGATGTGTGTTGATTATACTGCCTTGAACAAGGCTTGTCCCAAAGATCCGTTCACTCTGCCTAGGATTGATCAAGTTATCGATTCCACGGCAGGCTCGGAACTCCTATGTTTTCTCGACGCATATTCCGGTTATCACCAAATCCAGATGAAGGAATCTGACAAAGTCAAAACTTCATTCACAACCCCCTTCAGAACCTTCTGTTTTGTTACGATGCCATTTCGGCTGAAAACGTAGGAGCTACGTACCAACGCACAATGCAGTGTTGCCTCCACGATCAAATCGGACGCAACATACACGCATATGTGGATGATATTGCGGTGATGTCCAAAAAGAAGGAAACCCTGATTTCCGACTTGGAGGAAACATTCGCCAATCTACGAAAATACAACATAATGCTTAACCCAAAGAAATGCTTCTTTGGAATCCCAGCCGGAAAATTGTTAGGTTTTATTGTGTCTCAAAGAGGCATAGAGGTAAACCGAGACAATATCAAGGCTATACTCAATGTTTCCAAGCCGACTCGCCTGAAGGACGTACAAAGACTAACTGGTTGCATTGCCGCAGTTGGTCGGTTTGTAAGCCGGCTCGGTGAAAGAGCCGCACCACTATACAAGCTCCTGAAAAAGACCAAGAATTTTGTTTGGACCGACGAAGCTGAAGCTGCACTACAAGACCTGAAAGCAGTACTCTCATCTGCTCCCATCCCTGCAGCACCGGAACCACAGGAAAAGATGTTGCTCTATCTTGCTGCGACAAACAAAGTCATCATTATCATCACGGTTGTGGAGAGACCGGAGGAAAATCAGGAACACTTGGTGCAGCCTCCGACTTACTATCTCAGCGAGGTCTTAACGGAATCAATACAGCGATATCCGCATTATCAAAAGTTGGCTTATGGTGTGTTCTTAGCATCTCGTAAGTTACGACATTATTTTCAGGAACATCCAATTACCATGGTGAGCACAACTCCCATGAGAGATATAATCAACAATAGTGACGCTACAGGACGCGTCGCCAAATGGGACACAGAGCTCTCAGCTTTTGATATTGAGTACAAACCTCGTACAACAATCAAATCCCAAATCCTCGCTGACTTTATCCCTGATTGGATAGAGACAATGGAGAGTATGACCCTGCCAGAGTCAGAATACTTGACATTGCATTTTGACGGGTCTAAAGCGCTCGGGGGCTCGGGGGCTGGCGTGGTGCTCAAATCACCCCAAGGTGATAAACTTTTATATGTATTGCAGATACACTTCACGGCGACGAACAACATTGCCGAGTATGAAGCACTACTACATGGAATCCGGATTGCTAAGGACATCGGCATCCGATGTTTAATGTGTTATGGAGATTCGGATCTTGTTGCTCAACAAGTGTGGGATATCTGTAAGGCAAACAAGCACATGGTGGCATATAGGGCTGTCGTGGATGAATTATCTAAATCGTTTGAAGGGTTTGAAGTTCAACACATCCCTCGAATAGGAAATGAGGAAGCAGATGCACTATCTCGAATAGGCTCTGCCCGGAAAAAGGTCCCGGATGGCACTTTTCTAGAGCACCTCAAAGTTCCCTCTATAAAAGGAGTAGATGAGGAATGTCCGACCAAATCCGACTCACCTTTAGTAGCAATTATGGCTGAGATTCCCAGTTGGACTGAACCCTATCTTGATTTCTTGATAGACGGAAAATTACCCGAAGACCAAGTTTTGAGCCAACAGATCGTCCGACAAGCAAAAGCCTATACTATAATCAGTGGTGAGCTCTATAAGCGGAGTGCATCTGGGGTCTTTCAGTGTTGTGTATCTCCGGAATAAGGAGTGGAAATCTTACAAGAGATCCACGAAGGCGAGTGTGGTCACAATGCTGCAGCCAAATCTTTAGTGGCAAAAGCTTTCTGACACGGTTTTTTCTGGCTTACAGCCAAGGCAGATGTCGAACGGCTGGTCAAGACGTGCAAGGGCTGCCAAAAGTACGCCAAACAAGCTCATGGTCTGGCTGATCAGCTGCGAACAATACCTATAACATGGCCTTTCGCGGTCTGGGGCGTGACATGGTAGGACTGTTTAAACAAGCTCCAAGTGGATTACACACCTCTTAGTGATGGTGGATAAATTTACCAAATGGATTGAGGCTAAAACCGTCACTAGTTATGATGGAGCAATAGCCAGAAGATTTGTTGAGGATGTTATAATCCGATACGGTTATCCGCATAGCATTATCATGGACAATGAGAGTAACTTTTCTATGGGAGAGCTTGCCAATTCTGCAATGAACAAAATATCCAGCTTGACATTGCATCAGTCACACATCCATAAGCAAATGGACAAGTTTAAAGAGCAAATGGTTTAATCTTACAGGGCCTAAAACCAAGACTCTAAGCACCACTACGACGTGCTACGGGGGCTTGGGCAGAACAATTACCTTCTGTAATATGGAGTTTACGAACAACTCCAAACATGTCAACTGGATATACACCTTTCTTTTTGGTCTATGGCACAGAAGTAGTTCTTCCTAGTGATTTGATTCACACTTCTCCTAGAGTGGCCACATATATTGAATAAGATGCCGGAATTTCTTGACAAAATGATCTCGACTTAGTCGAAGAAGTTTGTGTCATTGCTGAGATGAGATCAATAGCCTATCACCAGAAGTTATGCAAGTATCATAGCCAGAGAATCAGAAACCGATCTTTCAATAAGGGCGATTTGGTTCTCCGGCTTGTGCAGGAAAGAAGGCACAAAATTTACCCAATATGGGAAGGGCCATTTTTAGTTAGTCGAGTATTGCACAATGGTTCATACTACCTAACTGATATGCGTCCAGCCAAAGAAGAACCTGCTACTAAGAAGAGAAAGAGAGCTGGAGGCAGTACAAATCTGGATGAGTTAGACAGACCATGGAATATTGCTCAGCTACGTCCCTTTTATTCTTAGTTTACTTTTCTTTGTAATCATATATGTGTACATGTTCAATGAGAAATAAAGTCTTGGTTCACTCAAAATCTTTCTGAGAAGTTTTTACCATCTTATTTCCGAATGATCATGTCGTAGTCAAAAATCCCAGAATACTTGAAAGTATTTTATGCTCATGTTTGTTCTAGTTTAGATTTCAGATTCTAAAATTGATACCTTTAGGTATAAATCTAAATTTTCTAGTCTATAGTTTGGTTATTTGTCTGATTACTGGATGCGGGCATTTTCTGAGTAGTGAATTGTTGGTACTAAAGCCGGCTTTGTTTTCCGAGTTTAAACTGGTTTAGCAATTGAGCTCCGTTGCTCGGCAAAGTTTCGGTGCTGAAAGTTGGCCGGCTCACGAAAGGGACGAGTCAGAAAGCCAGATAAACGATAAGTGCAGACAAAAAATACAAGTTCTTATGCAAAACTTTCAAGCACATAATATCAAAGCCAAAAGTGTTGAATAGATAAATTAAAACTTAGCACTAGCATGTACTACTTATTTACAGATCCAAATTGTTTTTCAGAATAACATATTGTTCTTCTGATACTCTATGATGCAGGAGGAGTGGTAGGAGCTGCCGGCTCGCTGGATACATCGGCCTCGGCTTGATAATGTTCCGAGATGTTCAAATCCGATATGGTTTGATCATTGTCGGAAACTTCAGTTGTTTCTTCGGAAGGCGGAGGCCACGTGTCCACGCGGGTGAAGAAGGGAGTGTCATAGCTGGTCAAATCAGCTACGTGGCACCCATATCTGGCGCAGGAGTCCATGATGGCCTTGATGTTTTGCTCTTGTCCGTCTTCATCCACCTTGTAGTACCCTCTGATTACTTGCCAGATCTCCATGTTTCCATGGTGGCTCATAACCATGGTGAGAGCATTTTGTGCTGTGGTTCGCCCGTAGGACATGTTCCAGTCCTGAACAAGATGTGGCATATCCTTGGCCTTGTCTCACACCTCAAAACCGGACATGTTATGCATATCCGGAACCTTGAGAACTTCGTCAATATCTTCGAGGGATTGGCAGAAGTCATGTAGAAAATCACCGACTTGGGTAAGCCGGTGGGTGCGAGGTTCGGTAGAGGCTGAGTCCATCAAGTTTAGAGGACCTGCGCATATAATGCAAAGGTGTAAGTCAAATAAAACCCGGACTCCAAAAAGAGTCGAAAGATGCATATAAGTCAGAAAAAGGGAAACATACCAAAGATGACATCGTCGACTTTGGCCTTCTCTTCACGAAGACTCTAGAGTTCAGCCCGGAGAGCATCGGAAATGTCCTTTTCTCTGAATAACTCATTGCTGAGATCCGAGATTTTCTTATCTTGAAGCGTAATCTTGCGACCACGCTCCTCGGTGGCCATGGAGGTGGATTCGAGAATTTGAGCAATGCTCTTCTCATGATTTGCCTTAAGCTTATCCAGCTCTTGGCGAATTTCTTTGTTTTCCACCACCAAGGTCTTAAGATTCTCGGCCTCTTCGATCATAGCGCAGGACTGTTTTACCAGTGCTATAAGTCCAAAGAACAATAGTTCAACAAAACTTCGACTATGAAATGAAAGACAAGGTTTGAGTTTCGGAATGTTTACCTTCAGCCTCATCCTTGGAAACCTTCCGCTGTGCATTTTCAAGCCGGAGAGCTTTGATCTCTTTCCTCTTGTTGCAAACATTCTTCAACAAATCCTGGTTATAGGAATATACTTTCTGTAAGTCAGAATACCCAGAGTCAGAAGTCTACTAAAGACTCGAGCTAATATTTTTACTAGTATCAGCACGAGCCTTGGGGGCTACACTAGTTCATTCTTTGGCATCCTAAGGAAGCATAAAACCGGATTTGATTTTCCAGCTTCATGCTTGGGGGATAGAGGATATGATATGAAATAAGGAAAAATGGGAGTTGGAATTCCGACTTACATATTGTTCGCGAATGAGTTTGTCTAAACTCGTATTCACCTCGGTGGCAACCTTCTCGGCGAAAGTTAGGGGGATCACCGGCGCAGTTGGAAGCACGCCGGACCTTATCTTCTCGTCGTGAAGACGAACTTGTTCAAGAAGATCAGAGTGTTTGATATCCTCTGCTTCTTGCGCTTCTTCTTCGGCAGAGAGAGTCCGCCTCTCCAGGCATTCCCGGTCCAGCCGTTGAATATCCTCCATAGACTTCCGAGATAAGCCAAGTTTGGCAAGTCCCGGATTGTCCAGGAGATTCTCGGCAAAGGTCTCTGCCGAGGTACCATTACCCAAAGAGAGTTCACCCTTATCAACACCTGAGTCACTCATAGTGACATCAGTTTGCGATTCAAGGATCACTGGCTCTGATGGTTGAGCCGGATCTTCTACAACAGTCAGAGATTGAGTAGTCTCCAGCGCTGCAGAAGGCTGAGGGGTAGGAGTCGGAGGAGCCATGGCAGGAGAAGCCAGTTTGAGCTTCGACTAGCGCAGGGGTTTCGAGGCAGCTTCCTTCCCCTTGCCCTTGATAAGCTGTTTAGCTCTGAGAAGATAATAGAACAAGGAGCATTACATCTCAGAAGGAATTACAAGTAAAATATAAAGACCTAGTGAGGAAAGATTACCTCTTCACAACGGGCACTTCTTTGGTGCCGATGGCCAATGTTAGAGCCTTGTGTTTCCGAGGAATGACATCCGGCATTGGGACCAATTCACCCTTGTCCTGATAAAACTCAGGAGGATATCCCTCGATAGGAGCGAACTCCGACTCAGGGAGGTCAGGAAGCTAAAAAGGAAAAGTATCTCAGTATTGCAAAAATAACATAAAGATGCGCACATAAAAAGAGTTACTTCTGAAGTTTACCGGCACAAAAGGATTTTCCGCTATATGCATGTCCAGGGACAACTCCGGAATTTTCCCCTCAATCCGCTCCCTTATCAGCCATTTGACTTGGCATACATAATCGTTTGGCTTTAAGGTCTTGGAGCTGATGCGGAGGGGATCCTTCTTTGATGACATGATGGAATGCATTAGTCGATCTCCATGATGTTGAAGGGGTTGGATCCGGCGTGCGACCCAGCATTGAACCAAGTCAGACCCTTTCAAGCCCTTGTGCTTCGTCAGATATTCGATCTGTCTCTTGGCGAGAAACAGATCATCACTGAGAGTCGGAGCAACCTTGTCCCAGGACTCTTGGGGCGTGGCGGCTCCGTCGATGAAAGCCGGCAAAGCATGATCTTTGCCGGGAGCGGGGATATCCTTATGATAGAAAAAGGTGGACAGCCATTGTTTGACCGACTCACTTGCCATAATCCAGGGATAACCGCGCTCTCACCTAATCAAAAAATAATGGTACCAGTAATATAAGGATTACCGGCAGTGATGGAATTTCTCCGGACATGAAAATAGTACCGGAAAAGAGTAAGGCTCGGCCTAATGCCGAGATACCCCTCGCACAAAGAGGCGTAAGCACTCATCTCTAAGATGGAGTTCGGGGGAAGATGGTGGAGATGAACACCATAATGATCTATCACCTCGGAAAAGAAATCTGAGGGAGGAAAAGAAAGACCTTTGTCAAGGTGAGTGCCGAAATGCACTCGCTCGTCATCGCGGGGGTTGGGGATGGTTTTGCCGAAGCCGCTCCGCCAGTCGCCAGCGCGGAGGAGCCCTTCATCTTCAACGACGCGGAGTTTGGGGTCATCGAGGATGCATGGGATCCAAACTCCATGGTGGCTCTCCTTATGTACCGCCGCCGCCGTCGCCGCCGCGGCTGCTGCCGCTGCCAAGCCGGAGGATGATGAAGAAGCCATTCTTTCTAGTGCGCCGGTGACCTTGGATGGGCGGCGCTGGAACTTTTTTCTGGGGGCAGAGGAGCGCTAAGTGCGTGGGAGGCATAGAGGAGAAGGAAAAGGCACTGAGAACTAGTGAGAAGATGGGGGAAAGAATCCACACCACTTATATCCGCCAGGCGCGTCAAGATTCGTGTAAACGCTACAGTGAACGTGCCACGCATCGTGGAAAGGACGGGGAAACCTCTGCGTGATGATTACACCGCCTCGATCTCCACGCACGCATTGAAACGGCGCCTCGGTTCCGTGAAAGGCAGACCCACCAACGGTCGTGCTGACAGGAAATGTCTGTCAGTGACGTGACTTGACCATGACTGTTGTCAGATTACGTCAGAGACCAAGTTCCGGCTTAGTTTGAATTTCGAGCTGGAAGCACGAATAAACGCACTCATAGGTCCGACTTATTTCTAAGACCCGGATCGTAACTTTTGTTTTGAAGTTTCAGGACCCTTCAAGATTCTGCAAGCCGAAGATCAAGCTAGATGGTGATGAATCCAACTTTGGATCTTGGAGACTTCCAGGGGCTGCTGTTGGGGATATACTTTCCGGGTATCCTCACGGTTCCTCACTAACCAGGGTGGCCCACTTTGGGTTAGAGCTTTGCTTCACGGGCAGCCCAGTCAGGGAGAAGAGACGGAGTCCAATCCGGTTATGGGAAGGCCCAGAAGACTTACCGACATAGGCCCATAGTGTTACTTGTAGTTCAAGATGTACTCTGTAACCGACTCTTAGTCGTGGCCGGATAAATCTCTCCTGTAAACCCTAGGTCGGATATCTATATAAGCTGTCCTAGGGAGAGCCTTTAGGGCACCCTCACAATAGTCTACAATCTCAACTCGCACAGGCGAAACCCTTGTCACCCATATTCTGGCTCTGCCGTATTACTGGATTGCTAGCATGAGTAGGATCCGTCCAAAGCCGGCGGATTCGAACCTAGGTAAACTTGTGTGCTCACCGTCCCGGAACACCGTACGTCTCACACCCCTCTCTTCCACACGCCTCGAGGACCCCCTCATGGCGTACTTGTCATCAATCTGATGACAAAACGGGCTGTGGATGCAGGAGATCATGTGGGCATAGAGTTTGTTGAAGGAGTCCACTTCTGGGCAGTTGTAGTTTGGGTAGCTGTAACCTTCTCCGCTGACGACTGGGCGGTGTAGCTTCTTGGAGCATGGGGCCAGCCGGGCGGCGCTTTTAGTGTCGAGACGCTCAGCGATTTGGTCTACGACGTCGTCACCGACCTTGTTAAAGCCGTTGTACTACCGGCTCTCCCTCGAACCTCTCCAAATTTTGTACAGATGATCCGCCATCACGTCGAGGAGGATTGGGGGCGAGGGCGGATCTATATAGAACTGTTTGGGTTTTTTTGGAAGAGAGGGGTGGTGGTCTGGAAGGAGAGATGCACCGGGCAAGATGGCGACGAAAATGCGTGATCCGCGCGGTGGATAGGATCCCAAATGCGGCCAGGCAGCGTCGGCGAGTATGAATAAACTAAACAGAGATGGGGAAGATGCGATGGCTCTTTGAAAGAGGTTTTTTCTTTTCTTGTAATAAAATACCCATGTCACCTCTTGTCGCAGTATAGTCTCATCACGTCAGTTTGACTAGACACATTATTTATTTGCAGGTTCTACTGTAGTAGTATTGTACTGTTTGCATAAGTAGGAGCGTGAAATAAGAGTAGTAGGTAGGAGTATTACTCTACCTCCGTCCCGAGGAATAATAAGGCGTCCTAGTTTTGGGTGTTTTTTCTTTGACCAAGATTTACTCTAAATATATAGTATAAAGAATGTTGGTAGAAAATTAGTATTATTGGAAAGTTTTACTCTACCTCCAACAGTATGAGTACTAATTTTACACAAATTAATCAAGTGTATTAGTTACTCTATTTATTCGGTCAAATTTTACACAATGTAATCAAGTATGTATCTTCTCCGCACCCCCACGCACACCTGCTTGTTGATCTCTCCCTCGTCCGGAGTGTGGCGCTCAGCGCATGTGCAATGGTTAGGGTTGCGACCAGGATCCCGCGAAAGTCCTGCCCCTAGTTCATTTTGAAGTTTCTATAGGAGTACTTCAAAATAAACTATAAGCGGAACTTCTGCGAGATGCCGCTTCCAACTCTAAAATTGGTACGACGGCTACGTGTCTGTCTATCGTGTGTTCATCAGCTACGTTGTGTTGGTGTGCATATGAAGGAACAACTTTGGGCGTTCGGTTGGGGCGGCGGAAAAAAGTAGTCGCAGATCAAACTTTTTAGGTTTCGATTTTTTCACTTGCTTCGTCCCAAACATCGCATGGAAGGTTATTACAAGGATCAACACTCACAATACTAGAGAAGGGATATTGTACTTGGTATGTATATATAAATATATACATGTAGGCAGCCTGAGATAAGGCATCCCAAGAGGGCTGTAGTGAAGGTTATTACAAACTACTGTTGAAGAGATTATGGGGTTAGATAAGGCAGCCCGAGAGGGCTGCAACGAAGAGGTGTTGAAAGCGGTTCGATGTCAGAGCAAAGTTATGAAAAAAAAAGATAGAAATAGAGCCTTCGTAGTACCATGGCACACGTGCGCATTGCCACACTATGGACGAGGGAGATATCAGCTAGAGGATGGGTGTGATGCAGCAAAGGAGAGAGTAGTATACAATTTATTTTCCTTGCATAGAGGAGGAGTAGCACACTATAAGGCTGTAGGAGTAAGCACCACGCTGATTTTCTTTGTTAATAAAGTACAAGTGGACCTTATAAAAAATGAAAATTGCATCCAAGTCCATGCATTTAGCACAAGGACCCTGAAACTTAGCAATGAAGTGTGTGTTTTTAGGTTTACGCATACTAGCGTTCATCGTGCTAAAGTAGAATCTTTCTAGATGCTAAGAATAGAAAAGAAGATCCAATGGTTAACAATGTTTGGATTTGCCTGTCTTGATCAAACATTCATTGTTCTGTACACCATGCAGTGGTATATATGGTTTTGTGAGTGATAAGAGACAAGATAAAGATAAGATAAGATAAGAAGTACTGCGAATGGCCGATCTAACTTTAGGTCTTGTAGGAGTGAGGTGCTCGAGAGTTAAAACGATCGGTGGAAGTACATGTTACATCAAGGACTTTGTAAAAAATAAAAAATTACATCCAAGTCCATGCATTTAGCACGAGGACCCTGAAACTGAGCAATGAAGTGTGTGTTTTAAGGTTTGCGCATACTAGCATTCATCCTACTAAAGACTTTCAGTAGAATCTTTCTATATGCTAAGAATGGAAAATAAGATCCAATGGTTGTTAGCAATATTTGGATTTGCCAATCTTGATCAAACAGTCAATCGTTTGTACACTCTATAGTGAAGGTATGATATTGTAAGAGATAAGAGAAGATAAAGATAAGAAGTATTACGAATGTCCAATCTAATGGTAGGTCTCATAGGAGCGAGGTGCTTGAGAGTTAACATGGTCGGTGGAAGTACAAGTTACATCAAGGACCTCATGAAAATGATAATTATTGCATCCAAGTCCATGCATTTATTAGCACAAAGACCCTAAAACTGAGATCAATGAAGTGTGTGTTTTGAGGTTTGTGCATATACTAGCGTTCACCGTGCTAAAAACTATCAGTAGAATCTTTCTAGATGCTAAGAATGGAAAAGAAAATCCAGCGGTTGGCAATGTTTGGATTTGCTACTCTTGATCCAACGGTCAATGTTCAAAGTTAATCAGTACACTATGCAGTTGTTTATTGTATTGTAAGAGATAAGACACAATAAAGAGAAGATAAGAAGTACTGCACATGGCTATCAAATGGTAGGTCTCGTAGGAGAGAGGTGCTTGAGAGTTAACACGGTTGGTGGAAGTATAAGTTACCTCAAGGACCTCATAAAAATGAAAATTGCACCCAAGTCCATGCATTTATTAGCACAAGGACCCTGAAAACTGAGCAATGGAGTTTGTGTTTTTAGGTTTGCGCATAGTAGCATTCATCGTGCGAAAGTAGAATCTTTCTAGATGCTAAGAATGGAAAAGTAGATCAAGAGGTTGGGAATGTTTTGATTTGCTAGACTTGATCCAATGGTCAATGTTCAAAGTTAATAAGTTAGCAAAGTTTGACCTAATTTCATGAAACAGTGAGCAAAGTTTGACCTAATTTCATTAAATAGTTAGCATGCAAAATCTTAGCAAGAAGATGAACCTGTCGTCAAAACTCTCGGTGGTTTCTGATATGTATTAATTGACCCTTCCTCCCGATGGGTACCTCCAAGAGCTTTTTCGTAAAACTTTCAAAGAGACCTACAATTTACCTGTAGATGACCTTGGTCGTTCGGGTTGAAATAAACCCGATAGTGTCCATACACATGGTAGGACAATATTGTGAATCTATTTTTCCAAAACTTATCTAATCCCATGATTACATTTTTCATGGCACGTGGTGCACAAGACATGATAGCACATCATGAGTAAACTTTTGTTTTTTGTTTTTCGTTTATTCAATGTGATCAATGTTAAAAACTGGTTCAAAATTGCCTTCCCTCCTGATGTTTGGCCGATCTTTTGGATAACCTTCCCTCCTGATGTTTGGGAAGCAAGTGAAAATTTTGAAAACCGGAAAAGTTTGAATTTTTGTGCCACCAAGGACCAAAGTGGTTTCCTTCCTATGTACTCATCCTCGTCCCTACTCCACACCAACGTGCGGCTACTGAACACGCCAGAGACATAGAGCTGCTGTACCAAGGCACATGTGCATAGCGCCACGCTATGGACGAGGGGAGAGAGATCAGTCGGACCGGTGCGCGAGGGGAGATGGGAGGAGAGATGGAGCAAAGGGAAGGAGAGAGAAAACATACGATTTGTTTTGCGTGCATAGGTCCTAAAATTTACTACTAGTAGAGTGTACACTGTAAGGCCGCATGAGTACCTCGTGTCAAAAACCCATCATAACTTTGCTCTGACATGGAACCGCCTTCAACTTCTCTTCTTCACGCCCTCTTCCCCGCCAACGTTTTATTCTCTCGGATGTATAAGCGGCGTGGGAGGTGACCATATGTCTAAGCAAAGAAATATACTACTCCCGCATTGTGTAAAAAAGCACACCTTAATAAGGCTCAGATAGTAAATCGTATGACATATCATCACTATATAAAATTATAATTGGTAAAGCACAAAAAATTATAAATTTGATCAACATCTACTGTATAAAGTATGGGTGTATATTTGGTCCTTCTACTTTGTATCATCATGTGTAGAAGTCAAAGATTATTAGCTCCTAACACTTGAATTTTTTGGTAACATGGTCTAGATAAACGAGGGAGAAGATTCTAGTATGATCGAGAAGTGTGTTTGGAGAGGTTTATGCATAGTGCATCATTGTGTTCAAGACTATCAATAGAATCTTCTAGATACTAGAATGGAAAAGAAGATCCAACGGCTAGAAATGCTGGGATTCGCGAGTCTTGATCCAACGGTCAACATTCAAAGTTATTCGTACACTATATAGTGGTTTGTAATGAAGACTATCAATAGAATCTTCAAGCTGCTAGAATGGAAAAGAAGATCCAGCGACTGGAATTGTTGGGATTCGCGAGTCTTGATCCAACAGTCAATATTCAAAGTTGTTTGTACACTATATAGTGGCAAGATCATGTAGAAGTCAACGATTATTAGCTACTAGTAAGTTGCACGTGAGACTCGGATAGTAGACGTATGACATATCATCACTATATACAATTACAATTGGTAAAGCACAATAAATTATAAATTTGATCAACATCTATAAAGTGTTGCTATACATTTGGTCTTTGTACTTTGTATCATCATGTAGAAGTCAAAGATTATTAGCTACCTAACACATGATTCATTATGCCGAAGACTATCAATAGAATCTTCTAGATGCTAGAATGGAAAATAAGATCCAATGGCTAGAAATGCTAGGATTCACGAGTCTTGATCCAACAGTCAACATTCAAAGTTATCTGTACACTATATAGTGGTAATATAAGATAATATAAGATACAATCATGTAGAAGTCAACGATTATTAGCTATGAGGGAGAAGATTCTAGTATGATGGAGAAGTGTGTTTTGAGGTTTGTGCATAACATTCATTATGCTGAAGACTATCAATAGAATCTTCTAGATGCTAGAATGGAAAAGAAGATCCAACGGCTAGAATTGTTGGGATTCACGAGTCTTGATCCAACGGTGAATATTCAAAGTTATTCGTACACTATATAGTCGTAAGATAAGATCACATAAGATAAGATATATCTATCTCTACTACTATAGTGGAGCAGTTTTGAATTGGATCCATAGCACCAATCCTGACCGTTGGGCTGTTGGATCCAATGGTTCAGAGAAGCTGGATTCGTGTTGAATAGTACCTAGAGCAAACTCCACCATGCATGTTCTAGAACCATCATGTCACCACCCCCAAAATTTCATAGCCTAGTAGACTGTATTCTCACTACTTATACTACTATAGTGGAGCAGTTTTGAATTGGATCCATAACACTAATCATGACCATTGGGCTGTTAGATCTAATGGTTCAGAGCAACTGGATTCGTGTTGAATAGTACTCCCTCCGCCAAGATATAAGGCGCCTAAGGATTAGTCGAAAGTCAACATTTTTTAAGTTTGACCATGATTATACACAAAAATAAAAAAATTTAGAGTACTAAATTAATATCAATAGATTCACCATAAAGTATATTTTCTTAATATGTCCATTCAATATTGTAGATGTATATATATTTTTCTAAATATTGGGTCAAAGTTAGTAAGGTTTGACTTTTGACCAATCCTTAGGCGCCTTATGTTTTGGGACGGAGCGAGGGAGTACAGACCTAGATGCTATAATGGAAAAGAAGATCCAACGGTTAGCAATGTTTGGATTTGCCAGTGTTGATGCAACGGTCAATGTTCAAATAAGTTAATCCCTTCACTATTTAGTGGTGGTATGCATGGTATTGTAAGAGATAAGAGACAAGATAAAGGTAAGATAAGAAGTACTGTGAATGGATGATCTAATGGTAGCTCTCGTAGGAGAGAGGTGATTGAGAGTTAACACGGTCAGTGGAAGTACAAGTTACATCAAGAACCTCATAAAAAATGAAAATTGCATCCAAGTCCATGCATTTTAGCACAAGGACCCTGACACTGAGCAATGAAGTACTGTGTGTTTTGAGGTTTGCGCATACTAGCGTTCATTGTGCTAAAGACTATCAATAAATCGAATATGTCTCGATGGTAAGAATGGAAAAAAAGATCCAATGGTTAGAAATGTTTGGATTTGCTAGTCTTGATCCAACGTTTAATATGTTCAAAGTTAATCCCTACACTATGTAGTGGTATGGTATTGTAAGAGATATGAGACAAGATAAAAGATAAGATAAGAAGTACTGCGAATGGCCGATCTTATGGTAGGTCTCATAAGAGAGAGGTGCTTGAGAGTTAACACGGTGGGTAGAATTACAATTTACATCAAGGACCTCATAAAAAATGAAAATTGCATCCAAGTCCATGCATTTATCACAAAGACCCTGAAACTGAGTAATGAAGTACTATGTTTTTTGAGGTTTGTGCATACTAGTGTTCATCATGCTAAAGTCTATCAACATAATCTTTGTAGATGCTAAGAATGGAAAATAAGATCCAACGGTTAGCAATGTTTGGATTTGCTAGTCTTGAGATCCAACGGTCAATGTTCCAAATAAATTAATCCCTACACTATGTAGTGGTGGTATATATGGTATTGTAAGAGATAAGAGACAAGATAAAGATAAGAAGTACTACGACTGGCAAATCTAATGGTAGGTATCGTAAGAGAGATGTGCTCGAGTGGTCGGTGGAAGTAAAAGTTACATCAAGGACCTCATGAAAAAATGAAAATTCCATCCAAGTCCGTGCATTTGGCACAAGACCGAGGAATAATGAAGTACTGTGTGTTTTGAGGTTTGCGCATACTAGTGTTCATCGTGCTAAACACTATCAGTAGAATCTTTCTAGATGCTAAGAATGGAAAAGAATATCCAACGGTTAGCAATGTTTGGATTTGCGAGTCTTGATCCAACGATCAATGTTCAAAGTTAATCGGTTAGCAAAGTTTGACCTAATTTCATGAAACAGTGAGCAAAGTTTGACCTAATTTCATTAAATAGTTAGGATGCAAAATCTTAGCAAGAAGATAAACCTATCGTCAAAACTCTCGATGGTTTCTGATATATATTAATTGACCCTTCCCCCTGATGGGTACCTCCAAGAGATTTTTCGTAAAACTTTCAAAGCAACCTACAATTTACCTATAGATGACCTTGGTCGTTAGGGTTGAAATAAACCCCATAGTGTCCATACACATGGTAGGACAATATTGTGAATCTATTTTTCCAAAACTTATCTAATCCCATGATTACAGTTTTCATGGCACGTGGTGCACAAGACATGATAGGACATCATGAGTAAAACTTTTGTTTTTTGTTTTTCGTTTATGCAATGTGATCAATGTTCAAAACTGGTTCAAAATTGCCTTCCCTCCCGATGTTTGGCCGATCTTTTGGATAACCTTCTCTCCTGATGTTTGGGAAGCAAGTGAAAACTTCGAAAACCGGAAAAGTTTGAACTTTTGTGCCGCCAAGGACCAAAGTGGTTTCCTTCCTATGTACTCCTCCTCATCCCTACTCCACACCAACGCACGGCTGCCGAACACGCCAGAGACATAGAGCTGCCATACCAAGGCACACGTGCGTAGTGCCACGCTATGGACGAGGGGAGAGAGATCAGACGGACCAGTGCGTAAGGGGAAAGGGGAGGAGAGATGGAGCATAGGGAAGGAGAGAGAAAACACACGATTTGTTTTCCATGCATAGGTCCTAAAATTTACTACTAGTAGAGTGTACACTGTAAGGCCACAGGAGTACCTCGTGTCACAAACCCATCATAAATTTGCTCTGACATGGAACCGCCTTCAACTTCTCTTTGTTGCTGCCCTCTTCCCCTGCCAAAGTTTTATTCTCTCAGCATGTACAACGCGTGGACAGAGGTGACCATATGTCTAAGCAAAGAAATATACTACTCCCGCATTGTGTAAAAAAGCACACCTTAATAAGGCTCTGCTAGTAAATCGTATGGCATATCATCACTATATAAAATTATAATTGGTAAAGCACAAAAAAATTTAAATTTGATCAACATCTACTGTATAAAGTATGGGTGTATATTTGGTCCTTCTACTTTGTATCATCATGTGTAGAAGTCAAAGATTATTAGCTACCTAACACTTGAAATTTTTGGTAACATGGTCTAGAGAAACGAGGGAGACGATTCTAGTATGATCGAGAAGTGTGTTTGGAGAGGTTTATGCATAGTGCATTCATTGTGTTCAAGACTATCAATAGAATCTTCTAGATACTAGAATGTAAAAGAAGATCCAACGGCTAGAAATGTTCAGATTCGCGAGTCTTGATCCAATGGTCAACATTCAAAGTTGTTCGTACACTATATAGTGGTTTGTAATGAAGACTATCAATAGAATCTTCAAGATGCTAGAATGGAAAAGAAGATCCAGCGACTGGAAATGTTGGGATTCACGAGTCTTGATCCAATGGTTAATATTCAAAGTTGTTTGTACGCTATATAGTGGCAAGATCATGTAGAAGTCAACGATTATTAGCTACTAGTAAGTTGCACGTGAGACTTAGATTGTAGACGTATGAAATATCATCACTATGTACAATTATAATAGTTAAAGCACAATAAATTATAAATTTGATCAACATCTATAAAGTACGGGTGTTCATTTGGTCTTTGTACTTTGTATCATCATGTAGAAGTCAAAGATTATTAGCTACCTAACACATGATTTTTTTTGATAACATGGTCTAGAGAAACAAGGGAGAAGCTTCTAGTATGACGGAGAAGTGTGTTTTGAGGTTTGTGCATAGCATTCATTATGCCGAAGACTATCAATAGAATGTTCTAGATGCTAGAATGGAAAATAAGATCCAACGGCTAGAAATGCTGGGATTCGCGAGTCTTGATCCAACGGTCAACATTCAAAGTTTTTCATACACTATATAGTGGTAAGATAAGATAAGATCATGTAGAAGTCAATAATTATTAGCTACGAGGGAGAAGATTCTAGTATGATGGAGCAGTGTGTTTTGAGATTTGTGCCTAGCATTCATTATGCTGAAGACTATCAATAGAATCTTCTAGATGCTAGAATGGAAAAGAAGATCCAACGGCTAGAATTGTTGGGATTCACGAGTCTTGATCCAACGATGAATATTCAAAGTTATTCGTACACTATATAGTCGTAAGATAAGATCAGATAAGATAAGATCTCTATCTCTACTACTATAGTGGAGCAGTTTTGGATCCATAGCACCAATCCTGACCATTGGGCTGTTGGATTTCAATGGTTCAGAGAAGCTGGATTCGTGTTGAATAGTACCTAGAGAAAACTCCACCATGCATGTTCTAGAACCATCATGTCAGCACCCCCAAAATTTCATAGCACAGTAGACTGTATTCTCTCTACTTATACTACTATAGTGGAGCAGTTTTGAATTGGATCCATAGCACTAATCATGACCATTGGGCTGTTAGATCCAATGGTTCATACCAACTAGATTCGTGTTGAATAGTACTCCCTGATACATTGCAAATGTATCTATAATCTTTGATGTTCCATGCTTGGTTTTATCCACTTTCTTGTGTTTTGTTCCAACTTTGGAGTACTTTTCATATGATTTCTTGGACTAACCTATTAACAAGAGCCATAGTGCCAGCTGCCTGTTTTCTGTTGTTTTTGGTTCCAGGAAAGTCAGAAAATGAATATTCTCAGAATTGGACGGGACAAAAGCCAAAGTGCCTATTTTTCTGGAAGGGATCAAGTGCAAGAATACGAGACGGAGAAGGGCTAGGGAGCCACCACACCACCTGGTCAGCGTGGCTGTGCCCGCCCACGCCAGGTGGTGTGGCCGCCCCTCACCCCTCGGCCTCTCATTCCGCCTATATATTGCCCTCGGGACGAAAACCCTAAGGGATCGATCAAAAATCCACAAAAGAGTCTGTAGCCGCCATCATCTCCATCCCTAGATTGGGAGGGATCTGAAGCTCTTCCCGGCACCCTGCCGGAGAGGGGAATTCACCCTGGAGGCCTTCTTCATCACCATGCAAGCCTCTAGTGTGATGCGTGAGTAGTTCATCCTTGGACTATGGATCCATGTAGTAGCTAGATGGCTGGTTCTCCTCTTTTGTGCTTTCATGTTTAGATCTTGTGAGCTCCGTTCATGATCAAGATCATCTATTTGTATTCATACATGTTGTGTTTGCGGGGATCCGATGGATATTGAGATGCTATTTCAGATTGATTATTGATTCTATCATGTCTTTGTTATTTGTGATCTTGCATGCTTTCCGTTGTTAGTAGCTATCTTGGCCAAGTAGATGCTAGCAACTCCAAGAGTTAGTATTTATGCTCGATAGTGGGTTCATGCCTCTGGTAATCTGGGGAAGTGACAGAAATCTCTAAGGTACTAGATGTGCTATTGCTACTAGGTAGAAAACCACAATCCTTTATTCATAGAACAATCATATTGTTTACTTTACACGCAGTTCGTAAAGCAATAATCTATTACTTGCCACTTAATACTGGAGGGGGTTCGAATGATAACCTGAAGGTGGATTATTAGTCGTAGATGCAGTTGGATGGCGGTCTATGTATTATGTTGTAATGCCAATCAAGTCTCAAAGGAGTCAAGATGATTAGTATATGCATGTATTGCTTTCTCGGTGTTTGTCAATTGCCCCGTTGTAATTTGTTCACCCAGCATGTAATCTATCTTAAGGAGAGCCACCTCTAGTGAATTATGGATCCCGGTCCTTTCTCTTTACATACAATCTACAATCTTTTACTGCTTTGTGTTTACTTTCTGCAAACTTTTACTTCTTTCCATTCGATACGTTTAATCCTTTGTTTTCCGCAAAACACGGTGAGATTGACAACCTCATCGCAAGTTGGGGACAAAGTTCTGTGGTTGTGTTGTGCAGGTCTCCACGTTGCTACTAGCACCGGTAGTGCGCCCTGCCAAAGCTCAGCTAGTAACACCTTTGGGGTGTTTCCTTGCTCCTACTGGTTCGATTAAACCGTGGTTTCATAACCGAGGGAAAACTTGTTGCTGTGCTCATCATACCTTCCTCTTGGGGTTCCCAACGAGCTCCCACCTCAACCACTCGCCAGCAAAATTTTCTGGCGCCGTTGCCGGGGAGTCAAGGACATCTACAGAAGGGGAGTCCCTCATAACCAATCTCTTTACTTTGTTGTTTTTGTTTTGCTTAGTTTTCTTTTTGCGTTGTTTGCTTGTTTTGTTTATCAAAAACACACAAAAATTAGTTTTACTAGTTTGCTTTCTTATTTCAAAAACACAAAAAAAAATCAGTTCCTACTATAGTTGTTGGTCTATTATTGTCTTGCTTTCTATCAATGGTTGGTTTCTTTGAAACTGAATCTTATTGGCAAGGTGGGTTCACGGAAGAACAAAAATATTATTATAAGGAACACCGCTTATCACAAAAAGGGAAACACTTATGGGAACAAATTGATAAATTTAATATCATTGCTAGAGATGTGTGCTCTACTTACAATGTTACTTATTGCTTTGATAAATCTTGTTGCTGTAGGAGGTATAAACACCTCCCTTTTCAATGTGAGTATAATGATAATGTTACCATATCTTCTTATGTTAAAGGAAATTATGACTTTTATGAAGTGGAACAAATTGATGAATTTATTGCTTGGAAGGGTGCATTTGAACTTGCTAGTTTTTTTGAAAATACTGATGATGCACCTTATAAATATGAGGTTTATGATATACTAAAATTTTGCTTTGATAATTACAAGGAAGAAAATGGCTATATTCTTGAATATCTCAATAGATGCTCTCCACCAATGGAAGAGACTAATGCCTTGAAAGATACTATGGAAGGAGAAATTGCTGAAACAGGAAGCTCATTGGATGAAAAAGTGGAGGAGAGTGATGATCTAGAGGAGGAAGAATGGTACACATGCCTACCTTCTAATGAGAGTAACTCTTTACCCCTTACATTATTTGATTGTCCCCCATGCTTACCAAAGGAGGACGAATGTCATGTTCTTGAGGATTCTTTTGAAAATATTTATAATAAAGCTCTAGTGTTTGTAGACCATGAAAAGCATGCTTTATGTGATAGTTATATTTTTTAGTTTATTCATGAGGCTACTGAAAATTATTATGAGAGAGGAAAATATGGTTGTACAAGTTTTCATGGTACTAGAACACCTCTCTTTTTGCTGAAAGTTTTGAAGTTACTCTCGTATTATCCTCCTATGCTTGACACTTTGTTCTTTGTGAACTTATTTGCATATAATATTCCTATGCATAGGAAGTGGGTTAGAATTAAATGTGTTTTGAATTTGCTACTTGATGCTCTCTTTTACTTCAAATCATATCTCCTATGTGAGCATCTTGTCAAACTATCATGCCTAACTTAAAGGCGTTAAAGAAAAGTACTTATTGGGAGATAACCCAAAAGTTTTAGATGAGTCTTGGAAGTTATTACTTCAGTAATAACCGCTCCTTATCCTTTTTATTTGCTTTTTGTGCCAAGAGTAACCTCTAATGAGAATGAAGTAATGATTGGGAAAGTTGCTGTCCCGAAACAGATTCTTGTGCTTCACCGTAAATATTTGTGAGAGAGTTCTGTATGTCGGATTAAGCTGTAATGTTTTGTCCTTCTGCCCCAGGTTGTTATCTAACTTTCGTTAGTTCAGCACTTTTTGATTTGAGCAATAGAAGGTCTTCGAAAAAATTCGTCTTTACCTGCTAGTCTATTTTGACAGATTTCTGCCATTTTCTGCATTTGCTTCTTGTGGGTTCCTTTTTGAGTTCTTTTGGGGAATTGAGCTTTTTGAAGGAAGTGCTACAGTAGCTTGTGTTCTAATGGAAGTTTATTTGGTGTTAGAACTTAATCTTAAGACTTATTTATCTTGAGTGCACTAATGTTGCTAATGAGATTGTGTGAAGTTTTGTATGAAGGAAAAATTTCAGGTGTATGGAAGGAATGAGTAATGAGATGAAGGATGGAATAAAGCTCAAGCTTGGGGATTCCACGCGTGTCACCCCAATAAATATCCAAGAAGTAAAAGCGTCAAAGCTTGGGGATGCCGAAGGCATCCCCTTCTTCATCAATTAAAATCCCAGGTTTCTTCCAAACGCTTCATTTTTATTGTTTCATGCACAGTTGTGATGTTCTTGGAGCATCTTATTTTTCGTTTTCGTTTTGGTTTTAGTTTGCTTTGGTTTGCTTAGTTTGCTGAATAAATTGGTTGGACCCCCTCTTTCATACATTGGTTTGCAAATAGTTTGGTTTGGTTTGGAAAAGAGTAGGAAAGTTCATACTTATGTGGTAAAAAGAGCTCGTTTTTGACTGTGGCCTATGCTTTGTCATGCCATGCTTGATATTGTTTTGGATTTATGCTTAGTATTATTTTCTGTATCATGACTTGTTATAAACAATTGAGATTGCTTAATGTGCCTTGGATGAATCATGCATTGTTTTAGCATATTAAAGCATAGTATAGTGGTATTCTCCTTTGATGCTTTATTTGGGTTGACTTGGCACATGCTCACACCATGTTATGACTGTCTCAAGTCACCATAGACTTTATGATCCTTTAGTTTTCAACTTGTAGTATCACTTTATGCTTTGATCAATGATGTTTTGTCGCTTTACATGATTATGGCCATTATTGCTCTCTTAGTTTGTCGCTCCCTGTCTTTTGCTAGCATCCACAACAAAGTATAAGTTCCACTCATGCATCCAACTCCCTAAACCAAGTTATTCCAAAGAGTCCACCATACCTACCTACTAGCTTATGCTATTGCAAGTATATTCATGCTTTTGTTTACCTTCCACTTGTTATGAGAAAACTAGTGATTAAAGCTCTCACGAACTTGATGGCACACTTTACTTTTTTGCCTCTAATAAACTTGAACCATTGGGTCCTTCTTTGTTGCGTATATGCTTGTGCTTTATAAGTTGAAATTAGCAAAACCATGTATCATGGGGAACGCTTTCAACATTGCACTTGTACTTTGTACCCCGTTGATATCATGTTCTTTTGCTTACGGATCCCGGCGGTGTCAAATAAAAGTGGAACTTGTAAGATCATGGAGTTTGTATGTGTGTTAGAGAAACGCCTGGGCCGCTAGCCTAAGCCATGCCTAATCATGGTGGAAACTTGCAGCATCACCATAATGAGCACTCTATGAAGCATCCTCAATAAAAACCTATGCAAATAGCAAATAAAAAGATCGCTGAGATGCTCATTGTCTGCTTGCCTTGTCATTTTGATTATGGGAAAGCTCCCGTATCATGTGCAAGGGGTACCCCGTTGGCGGTTCTTAATGATACACATATACTTACAATGACAAGAGCTTACTCGTGACTAAAGTTGAGTAGCATGAGGATCGGTCTTCGTAAGTAAGGGATATGAGATTTCGGTTTATAACTTGTCAAGCATATCCTCTTAGTTGTGTCACTTTAACCTTAATCACCTTCAAGATGCTTATGATAGGGGCAATGAGAGCTGAAAACTACAAGTACCATAATTTTTGGAAGCTCTTTATGAGACTTGAATCCCTACTTCCTTTTACAAAGGCCTTTCTTCCACCATTATATTGAGTCTCCACCTTCTATCTTTATGCACCTACTTTGAGAGCATAGTGTCCATTGTTAGTTCTATGTGCATTGTCCCAAGACTAGTTGATTGATGCATAACTTGTTATTGTTTGTTTTAAACTATTGTATCTAGTCCCTCTTATGAACTTTGAAGGTGTCCTATGCATTTATATTTGCTACTGTATTGAGGGACAAGCTGAATACTATTATGTTATGTTTTCTTTATGTGAAACAAACAAACGTTTTGCAAAGCATGTTATTCATGAATCTTTTGTTTGGGCCTTTTCATGTTGCATCATAGTTTCTTTGCTTATTGCTAGAACTTTGTCTTTCATGTTATGATTGAAGTACTATGATCCCAGCTTTGAATGTTTGGCAAATAGTTTGATCAAGTCTTTAATGGTGCATGTCACCTCAAAAATTATTCTTTCTTTTTATCACTTACCTACTCGAGGACGAGCAGGAGTTAAGCTTGGGGATGTTGATACATTGAAAATGTATCTATAATTTTTTATGTTCCATGCTTGGTTTTATCCACTTTCTTCTGTTTTGTTCCAACTTTGGAGTACTTTTCATATGATTTCTTGGACTAACCTATTAACAAGAGCCACAGTGCCAGCTGCCTATTTTCTGCTATTTTTGGTTACAGGAAAGTCAGAAAATGAATATTCTCGGAATTGGACGGGACAAAAGCCAAAGTGCCTATTTTTTCGGAAGGGATCAAGTGTCAAAATACCAGACGGAGATGGGCCAGGGAGCCACCACACCACCTGGCCGCGCGGCCAGGCCTAGCCCGTGCCAAGGGGTGGTGTGGCCGCTCCCGGCACCGCCTCATCCTCTACTTCCACCTATATATTGCCCTCAGGACGAAAACCCTAAGGGCTCGATCAAAAATCCACGAAGAGTTCGAGTCACTCATCTCCATCCCTAGATCAGAGGGATCTGAAGCTCTTCCGGCACCTCACGGAGGGAATTCACCCTGGAGGCCTTCTTCATCACCATGCAAGCCTCCGGTGTGATGCGTGAGTAGTTCATCCTTGGACTACGGATCGATGTAGTAGCTAGATGGCTGGTACTCCTCCTTTGTGCGTTCATGTTTAGATCTTGTCAGCTCCGTTCATGATCAAGATCATATATTTGTATTCATACATGTTGTGTTTGCAGGGATCCGATGGATATTGAGATGCTATTTCAGATTGATTATTGATTCTATCATGTCTTTGTTATTTGTGATCTTGCATGCTTTCCGTTGTTAGTAGCTATCTTGGCCAAGTAGATGCTAGCAACTCCAAGAGTTAGTATTTATGCTCGATAGTGGGTTCATGCCTCTGGTGATCTGGGGAAGTGACAGAAATCTCTAAGGTACTAGATGTGCTGTTGCTACTAGGGAGAAAACAACAATCCTTTGTTCATAGAACAATCGTATTGTTTACTTCACATGCAGTTCATAAAGAAATAATCTATTGCTTGCAACTTAATACTGGAGGGGGTTCGAATGATAACCTAAAGGTGGATTATTAGTCATAGATGCAGTTGGATGGCGGTCTATGTATTATGTTGTAATGCCCAATCAAGTCTCAAAGGAGTCAAGGTGATTAGTATATGCATGTATTGCTTTCTCGGTGTTTGTCAATTGCCCCGCTATAATTTGTTCACCCAGCATGTTATCTATCTTAAGGAGAGCCACCTCTAGTGAACTATGGATCCCGGTCCTTTCTCTTTACACACAATCTACAATCTTTTACTGCTTTGTGTTTACTTTCTGCAAACTTTTACTTCTTTCCATTCGATACGTTTAATCCTTTGTTTTCTGCAAAACACAGTGAGATTGACAACCTCATCGCAAGTTGGGGACAAAGTTATGTGGTTGTGTTGTGCAGGTCTCCACGTTGCTACTAGCACCAGTAGTGCGCCCTGCCAAAGCTCAACTAGTAACACCTATGGGGTGTTTCCTTGCTCCTACTGGTTCGATTAAACCTTGGTTTCATAACCGAGGGAAAACTTGCTGTTGTGCTCATCATACCTTCCTCTTGGGGTTCCCAACGAGCTCCCACGTCAACCACTCGCCAGCACTCCCTCCCCCAAAATATAAGGCGCCAAAGGATTAGTCAAAAGTCAACATTTTTTAAGTTTGACCATGATTATACACAAAAATATAAAAATTTAGAGTACTAAATTAATATCAATAGATTCACCATAAAGTATATTTTCTTAATATGTACATTCAATATTGTAGATGTAGATATTTTTTTCTAAATATTTGTTCAAAGTTAGTAAGGTTTGACTTTTGACCAATCCTTAGGCACCTTATGTTTTGGGACGGAGCGAGGGAGGACAAACCTAGATGCTAGAATGGAAAAGAAGATCCAACGGTTAGCAATGTTTGGATTTGCCAGTGTTGATCCAACGATCAATGTTCAAATAAGTTAATCCCTACACTATTTAGTGGTGGTATGCATGGTATTGTAAGAGCTAAGAGACAAGATAAAGGTAAGATAAGAAGTACTACGAATGGATGATCTATTGGTGGGTCTCATAGGAGTGAGGTGATTGAGAGTTAACACGGTCGGTGGAAGTACAAGTTACATCAAGAACCTTGTAAAAATGAAAATTACATCCAAGTCCATGGATTTTAGCACAAGGACCCTGACACTGAGCAATGAAATACTGTGTGCTTTTAGGTTTGCGCATACTAGCATTCATCATGCTAAAGACTATCAATAGATCGAATCTTTCTCGATGGTAAGAATGGAAAAAAGATCCAACGGTTAGTAATGTTTGGATTTGCTAGTCTTGATCCAACGGTTAATATGTTCAAAGTTAATCCCTAGACTATGTAGTGGTATGGTATTATAAGAGATATGAGACAAGATAAAAGATAAGATAAGAAGTACTGTGAATGGCCGATCTTATGGTAAGTCTCCTAAGAGCGAGGTGCTTGAGAGTTAACACGGTGGGTAGAATTACAATTTACATCAAGGACCTCATAAAAAATGAAAATTGCATCCAAGTCCATGCATTTATCACGAGGACCCTGAAACCGAGTAATGAAGTACTGTGTGTTTTGAGGTTTGCGCATACTAGTGTTCATCGTGCTAAAGAGAATCAATAGAATCTTTCTAGATGCTAAGAATGGAAAAGAATATCCAACGGTTAGCAATGTTTGGATTTGCCAGTCTTGATCCAACGATCAATGTTCAAAGTTAATCGGTTAGCAAAGTTTGACCTAATTTCATGAAACAGTGAGCAAAGTTTGACCTAATTTCATTAAATAGTTAGGATGCAAAATCTTAGCAAGAAGATGAACCTGTTGTCAAAACTCTCGGTGGTTTCTGATATATATTAATTGACCATCCCCCTGATGGGTACCTCCAAGAGCTTTTTCGTAAAACTTTCAAAGCAACCTACATTTTACCTGCAGTAGTCCAAATTTTACCTAATTTCGATAAATTGACATAAAATCATTCAAGTGGGTGAAGTTAGCTGGGGAATTTGAGAACTGATAAAACATGGTAAATCGTAAGTGCATCATGTTGGTCCACTATATATGTGTGAAAACTTAGATTGTGGCATTCAAATCCATAGTCTTTGGACATTCTTTAGGGGAAACAACAATCTAGTCATCACTCAAAAACTGAAGAATGTTCTTTCCTAAGATAGTTGGAAACTCACATTGGTGGCATTGTCTACTACAAGAAGATGCACCTATATCTATCTCCGAAAAGACTTTTAAATCAAGAGGAATCTATTGCACTTACTTGTAGCTAAAGTTTGGCCTAGTTTTGTTAAACTGACAAGATGCAAAATCTTAGCAAGAAGTTGAATTTGTCGTCAAAAATCTCGTTGGATGGTTTCTCATATATTAATTGTGACCCCCGATGGGTACCTTCAAAAGCTTTTTCGTAAAAGTTTCACAGTAACCTACAATTTGCTTGTGGTAGTTCAAATTTGACCTAATTTTGATAAATCGACATAAGATCATTCAGGTGGGCGAAGTTAGGTATCGAGTTTGAGATTTCATAAAACACAGGAAATTATAAGAACAATATGTTGGTCTACTATATATATGTGTGTGAAAACTTGGCTTCTAGCATTTATATCGATATTCTTCGAACTTCCTTTACGAGAGAGAATAATCTTGACATCACTCAGAAAATTGATAATGGTCTTTCGTGATAATTGGAAACTCACACCGATGACATTGTTTCCTACAAGAAGATGCACCCATCTACCTCCGAAAAGACATTTAATTCAAGAGCAATCTATCGCGCTTACATGTAGCTCAATTCTGACTTAATTTTGTTAAATTGTCAAGATGCAAAATCTTAGAAAGAAGTTGAACCTATCATCAAAGCTCGTAGTGGTTTCTGATATATTATTTCACTCCTCCCCCGAAGGGTACCTCCAAATGCTTTTTCATGAAACTTTCAAAGCAACCTACAATTTACTTGTAGTTCAAATTCAACCTAATATAAATTCGATAAATCGGGATAAATTCATTCAAGTTGGCAGAGTTAGATAGGAAGTTTGAAAGCACATAAAACATGGGTATCATCAGTACAACATGTAGGTCCACTATATATATGTCTAAAAACCTGGATTGTGGCATTCAAATCCATATTCTTCGGACTTTCTTGACGAAAAATAACAACCTCGCTTGTCATCTCTCAGAAAATTGAGAATTGAATGTTCTTTCCTGATAGTTCGAAACTCACACCGACGACATTGTTTACTGTATATTGATTTTTTTAATGAGTATACTATTTAATACTGTATATAGTTGGTCAAACTTTGTAACGGTTGACTTTGAATAAACCTAATATGATGAGTAATACTCCCTACGTTTAGAAATATAAGACGTTTTAGCTTTGTGAATCAAATGTATCTAGACGTCTTTTAGTGTATGGGTTCGTAGAGGTTCAGAGTGAACCTATACCCTAAAAGGCGTATAGATACATTCATTTCACAAAGCTGAAACATCTTATATTTATGAACAAAGTGAGTATTAAATAAATGGAGTATAGGATAAGATTAGGAAAACAACAATTTTTTAGAACCCTCACAAGCTTTTTCTTAGCATCACAGATCTGAATATTACATTGACACTGATGATTAACCAAACTGCAAACAGAGCAAACCCAAACACATACGGAGTAGTAGTAGTACAACTTAACAACTTCTAGGGGGACTCTGTGGTCTTCTCAGGCGACTTGGCAGCATCCTCCACGGGCAACTTGGCTGCGTCCTCCGCGGTACCATCGCCAAGCAGGGACTCGTGGATGCTAGGCAGCACGCCGCTGTGCGCGATGGTAACTCCGGCTAGCAGCTTGCTGAGCTCCTCGTCGCGTATGACACCGAGCATCACGTGCCTCGGGATGATGCGGATCTTCTTGCTGTCATTCGCAGCTTGCCCAGCGAGCTCCAGCACCTTGGCAGTGAGGTACTCGAGAACGGTCGCGAGGTAGATGGGAGCCCTGAAGCCTATGTGCTGGGAGAACCGACCCTCCTTGAGGTAGCGCCCGATCCGGCCGACGGGGAAATGCAGCCCGGCCTTGATGGACCTCGACACCTGCTTCTTCTTGCGGCTTCCTGGTGCGAGACTGCGACTTGGAGTGGCCAGAGCAGGATTCGGAAGCCGGCGACATGACTTCTTTTTCTCCACGGCCTTTGTCGCCGCCACCTGGGTCTTCTTCTACCCACGGGGAGCTCCGGTCTTCGGAACCATAGCTGCTAAGTCTAAGAGGAAGAAAGGTTAATTATGGAGGGCCGGTGAAGGTGCCGAGGTCCCTTGTATTGAAACTTTAACAGCGTTGTCTTTACTATTTTACTAGTATGAATTTTTAATAGGAGTACTACTAAAAGGTTGTGTGCATGTTTCCTTATTTTCTTTCACTTTTTTGAAACATGGTCAGATGTGTCAGCATGAAAAATCATACAAAGAAGTTGTATCTTTCAAAACAATAGTCGGTTTTAAGTATGACTGCATTGGTACAATAATTAGTACTATATGAATTTCTTACAAATTTACAAGAAATCTATCACGCACTTGTAGTTCAAAATTTACCTACTTTGGTTTTATTGACAAAATGTCATTTAATTATGCCAAATTTGCTAGAAGGCCTAAAAATTCATGAAACTTGTTAACCATGAAACATACTCTATTTTGTGTGAAATTTAGTGTGTTGTGGCATTCGGAGCCATACTCTTTGCCTTTTCTTTAAAAAATAATTATATGTGGCACTTCTAAAATAATTTAACAAAATTCTATACATAAAAGTAGAAAAGTACAACTAACAACATTAGTATGCCATGCCAGGATGCACCCCGTCTACCCGAAATGGACACGACCTTGGTCATTATTTAACTTGAAACCAAAGTACTCCCTCCGTCTCAAAATAGATGTCGCAATTTTTTTTAAATTTAGATGTATCTAGACTAGATAGTGGTTAGATACATCCAAATTTAAACAATTTTGAGACATCTATTTTGAGACAGAGGGAGTATGTTACACATCGCTGGTCATATTGTGAAGAAGTGTTTTTAGACCTTGTCAAAATTCATGTTTATCATTTACGGAAGAGGACACCATACATAAGTGCTTAATATTTTTTATTGTTTTCTTTACTTTTCTTTAATTTATCCCAATAAACAGGACGAGTGATGCAGATATGACCTTGACATTGGTAACTTGGCTTAAAATGTGAACAATGTTCATACATGGTTATGACCATATTGTGTAGCAAGTTTTTTGAAAGTTGTCCAAATCCATGTTTATAGTTTTCGTCCAAACAAGCACAAATATAATAGGACACCATTTAAGTTTCAACTATGTATCATTACCACCCCACCACCCTCCCGCAAAAAAACCATGTATCATGACACACATTGAAATAAGTATTTTCATATAGTACTAACATGCGGTGGAAATTATCTATATTTTGCTAGAATACAGTGAGTGCACTCTAATCCAAATTATTTGGACGTACTTAATTACGAGATGAAGTACATTGCTCGCCTCTTCTCTGGACGCTATTTCATTTTGCACTTGGGCACGCTTTTTCGGTCGGGGCGGGAAGAGACCTCCTCGTCGTCATCCTCAGCCTCCTCCCCGCCATCATCCTCGGCCTCCTCCCTATTGTTGTCTTTGGCCTCCTCCTCAAGGTCGACCTCAGACTCCTCCTCTTCCTCAGTCTCATCTTCCGTCTTGTTGGAGTCACTCGCCGTTGGTGGTGGTGTCCCTTTGAAAAACGCTGCCAGTGGCTACCTTCTTCATCAGAGGAGTCAGACAGCAGCGGCAGCCATGGCCCGTCAACTGATTCTGGGCTTCCAGGTGGAGTTTCGGGGCCTTTCCCATTTGTCAGGTCAATCTATGTGTTCTGGAGAGGGTTGTCATACGATATTTTGGAAGGAAATAGAGAGAGATCGAGTTCTAAGCAACGATGGGTTGGGTGAAAGTAGCGGTGCGTACTGTTGCAATTTATAATTTCTATTTATAGTCGTGCTTGTGTTAATACCCGGAAAACTATCCCAAAATATCATAAATAGATTGTACCAGACTCATCCCGTCAACAAAAAAAGGATTATACCAGACTTGTCGGTTCTTGTTTTTTCTCGGCCTAGAAAATTCAGGAGGTGCCCCGCTTTATCCAAAAATGAAGAGAATCATGCAGATTGTGCAGATCGTGTTGAATTACTCAGTGTCTCTTACTTCCTCCATTAAAAATTAAGTGTCTATAGTAGTACATACTTATCTAGCTACAGTACTACTAGTATACGTATACTCTTCACAAAGTTGCGTCACCAAACTTGATTGATGGTGGTATGGTGTGGGCCTCATCTTTTTCTGCACCGCTGCATCTCATACTAGAAGTATAATCATTGCGTGAAAGCTTATAACGGAAGGAGAAATGGAGAGGATAGTGGATGGATGGTGAGAGGGGGGGCGAAGGAGAGAGAAAATCTACTACGTAGTACGGTAGTATGTGTACTAGTACCACGTGTCACGGCCCATCGTAATATGTAAACTTTTAGCCGAAGTTAGATAGGAACTATGATCAACTACAGTATGTTTGGCTTGTGGCATTCTGAACCATATTATTTGGACTTTCTTCATAAAAAAACATCACCGTTCTCACTAGGAAAATTGAAATTATTTTTTTTCCTAATTGTTGAAAACTCCCACATGCAACAATGCTTACTACGCCAAGATGCACCCATCTACCAAACTATCGTGGGAACTCTATCAAATTGTAAACTATGATGTCAATATGGACTTGATGACCTTGGTCGTTCTGGTTGAAATAAAGCCGATGTTTGGTCAATCTTTTGGATAACCTTCCCTCCTAATGTTTGGGAAGAAAGTGAAAATTTCGAAAACCGGAAAAGTTTGAATTTTTGTGCCGCCAAGGACCAAAGTGGTTTCCTTCCTATGTAATCCTCCTCGTCCCTACTCCACACCAACGTGCGGCTGCCGAACACGCCAGAGACACAGAGCTGCCATACCAAGGCACACATGCGTAGGGCCATGCTGTGGACGAGGGGAGAGAGATCAGCCGGACCGGTGCACAAGGGGAAAGGGGAGGAGAGAGGGAGCATAGGGAAGGAGAGGGAAAACACACGATTTGTTTTGCGTGCATAGGTTCTGAAATTTACTACTAGTAGAGTGTACACTATAAGGCCACAGGAGTACCTCATGTCAGAAATCCATCATAACTTTGCTTTGACATGGAACCACCTTCAACTTCTCTTCGTTGCTGCCCTCTTCCCTTGCCAACGTTTTATTCTCTCAGCATGTACAGCGCGTGGACATAGGTGACCATATGTCTAAGCAAAGAAATATACTACTCCCGCATTGTGTAAAAAAGCACACCTTAATAAGGCTCAGATAGTAAATCGTATGACATATCATCACTATATAAAATTATAATTGGTAAAGCACAAAAAATTATAAATTTGATCAACATTTACTGTATAAAGTATGGGTGTATATTTGGTCCTTGTACTTTGTATCATCATGTGTAGAATTAAAAGATTATTAGCTACCTAATACTTGAAAATTTTGGTAACATGGTCTAGAGAAACGAGGGAAAATATTCTAGTATGATCGAGAAGTGTGTTTGGAGAGGTTTATGAATAGTGCATTCATTGTGTTCAAGACTATCAATAGAATCTTCTAGATGCTAGAATGGAAAAGAAGATCCAATGGCTAGAAATGCTGGGATTCGTGAGTCTTGATCCAACAGTCAACATTCAAAGTTATTAGTACACTAATCTCATCATCACTCGGAAAATTGAGAATGTTCTTTCCTGATAGTTGGAAACTCACACCGGCGGTACTAATTACTACAAGAAGATGCATCTACCTCCAAAGAGACATTTAATTAAAGAAAAATCTATCGCGCTTACTTGTAGCTCAAGTTTGAGATAATTTTTTGTTAAATTGTCAAGATGCAAAATCTTAATTAGAAAGGAGTTAACTAGGAATTTGATCAACATCTATAAATTGGTAAAGCACAAAAAATATAAATTTGATCAACATCTATAAAGTATGGGTGTATATATTTGGTCCTTGTACTTTGTATCATCATGTAGAAGTAAAAGATTATTAGCTACCTAACACATGAAATTTTTGATAACATGGTCTAGAGAAACAAGGGAGAAGATTCTAGTATGATGGAGAAGTGTTTTTTGAGGTTGTGTATAGCATTCATTATGCTGAAGACTATCAATAGAATCTTCTATATGATAGGATGGAAAAGATGATCCAACGGCTCGAAAAGCTGGGATTCACGAGTCTTGATCCAACGGTCAACATTTAAAGTTATTCATACACTATATAGTGGTTTCTAATAAAGACTATCAATAGAATCTTCAAGGAGCTAGAATGGAAAAGAAGCTCCAACGACCGGAAATGTTGGGTCACGAGTCTTTATCCAACAGTCAATATTCAAAGTTGTTTGTACACTATATAGTGGTAAGATAATGTAGAAGTCAACGATTATTAGCTACTAGTAAGTTGCACGTGAGACACGGATAGTACACGTATGACATATCATCATCACTATATACAATTATAATTGGTAAAGCACAAAAAATATAAATTTGATCAACATCTATAATGTATGGGTGTATATTTGGTCCTTGTACTTTGTATCATCATGTAGAAATCAAAGATTATTTAGCTACCTAACACATGAAATTTTTGATAACATGGTCTATAGATGCAAATCGTACTTTCTCCCACCGTCCATATCAAATTTTAACTACTAGTAAGCGCAATAGATAGATTCCTCTTAAAATGTCCCAACAAACTTTTGAACCTCTAACCAGGAATTCAGTACATCGAAAACCACCGAAAGCTTTTTCGTAAAACTTCCAAAGCAATCTATAATTTACTTGTAGTTCAAATTTGACCTAATTTCGATAAATTGGCAGAGTTAGCTAGGAATTTTTAAAATTCACAAAACATGGGAAAATTGAGAATGTTCTTTCCTGATAGTTGGAAACTCACACCTAGAACATCGTTTACTAAAAGAAGGTGCACCCATTTACCTTTAACAAGACAACTAATCCAAGAGCTATCTATCACACGCTTACTTCTATCTCAAGTTTGACCTAATATTATTTCGTTAAGTTGTCAAGATGTAGAATCTTAGCAAGAAGTTAAACCTATTGTCAAAATTTCGGGACCTTTACTATATATATACACGCAAAACAAATTGTGTTTTCTCTCTCCTTTCCTGCCCCATCACCATCCACACACACACCCTGCTGGTCTGATGATCTCTCGTCTATAACGTGGCGCTGCCCACGTGCGTCGACCTGCATTGTTGTTCCATTTCACACCCTGCGAAGAGGAAGCACCAAGCACACCCCCAGCACGCTGGTTCGAAAGTGTGAGAAGTGTTTTGTGTGTTTGTGTGTGTAGCAAATCTGAGTCTGAAGGGTATGGCTCAGTTTCTCGCTCGAGAAGGACCCGAGTGCTTTTCCTTGCTTAACTTTAGGGCCCTTTGTGCTAAGTTTATGGACCTCTATGTAATTTTCTCTTTTTTGAGGTCTTCGATGTAAACTGTACTCCCACTGACCGTGTCAAATTTTAATTACAAATAAGCCCAAGAGATAGATTGCTCTTAAAATTTTGCAAATACTTTTTAGGCTAACCTGGAATTCAGTAGTAAATCGAAAGGTTTTTCTTAAAACCTCCCAGCTTATAGACAAATTCTGCCACCATAGGTGATGCCCTAATACTAGTATGAAAATAAAGTTGACGTGACGAGAAAGTACTGCACTAGGAAGTGACATGTTTAATTTATTGCATAGGGGCGTGTTTTAGACGGATTCATTCTTAGCTGGTGTCCTTGATGCAGCCGCTTTTTACAACAGAAGAAAAGAAAAAACCTCTTTCAAAGAGCCATCCTATCTTCCTCATCTCCGTTTAGTTTATCCCTACTCGTCGATGCCGCCTGGCCGCATCTACGGCGCGTGCTTCACACATTTTACTCCCCATCTTGCACGCTGCATCACTCCCTCCAGGCCATCAGCTCCCTCCTCCAAAAACCACCAACCACTCTACATAGATCCACCCTCGCCCCCAATCCGTCCGGACGGGATGGCGGATTCGAGGTGCAACCCGCGGCACTGCGGCTGGAGCAAGGTCAGTGATGACGTCTTCAACGAAATCACTATGCGTCTGGACACTATCAGCATTGTTAGGCTGGCCGCATGCTCCAAGGAGCTATACCACCAGGTCGCTAGTGGAAAAGGTAGCAGGTGCCCCAACGACCGCTGTTGTTCATTGGTCTCCTACAATGACGTCTACAAGCACAAGATCCAGTGCTGCTACGCCCCATGCGCAGCCTGCATGGAGCAAGGATGCGAGTTCATCAACCGTCCATTGACTTTGCACGAGCTCTTTGACCACTTGAAACTTGCCCACAAGATGTACTATTTGCCCCAAGTGACCTACTCCAACAAGTACTGGTACCCGACTAACCAGGTGCACGCACCAGAGATCATCGGCATCGGGAAAGAGGGCACGGAGTTTGTCGCTCTAATTGGAGGGTACACCATGGACATCTTCCTATCCGTCAGGTACGTCATGTCGGAGGCGCGCGAATCACCGAGGTACAAGGTGATGTTATGGTCGCTGTCGTCATGGAATAAGCTCCATTCGTTCGAAATGGTAGCAGCATCTGAGCAGACGAGCAGGCCTTCGTTGGCTGAAGTCGCGCTAAAGGGCTCATGTCATACCTGTCGAAACCGAGGTGTTACCTGCGAGCTTCTCAAGATGTTGTCGAAATTCCCCCTGGATTACAAGAATATCAACCAAGAGTGAGTTAACACATATAAATCTTCTTGTGATGATCCTAAT
Organism: Avena insularis; assembly: GCA_023614405.1. Classification (NCBI taxonomy): domain Eukaryota; kingdom Viridiplantae; phylum Streptophyta; class Magnoliopsida; order Poales; family Poaceae; genus Avena; species Avena insularis. The sequence continues at coordinate 335,673,940 of CM042688.1, forward strand.
ATGAATATATGTAATGTCGTACTAATTAATTACTTTATGTTGGTGACAGACCCAACTGGTATGGGCTGTCCAGCCAAATATGTCTTCATGTTCAATGCTCGCTGATGCAGTCTAATGGAACTGCGTGGTGCCTGGCTGCGAGTTCGCCGCAATTCTGTATGTGCTCCACTCCCACCTCAGAGAAGCCCACGCCACGAGGTTGCGCATTTTACACTATGGTAGGAAAGGAAGGTACATCTCTAAGCAGGTGCCTGCACCGGGCTCGCAAAATGTAGATATCGGGCTAACCGGGTTCGATGACACGGTGTTCTGCGTGCTATTTGATGGGCGCGACGATGTCATCTTGATATCTGTCGTGTGCGTTAGGCCGGTGGCGCGCGCGTCGCCACAGTTCATGGTGAAGTTGAGCTCTGCACATCCAAATGGCTTGTGTGAGAAGGTATTCTATGCGAATTCTAAAGCCACTTTCTCTTTGTCGGTTTGTCGGTCTAATCTGGTCGCTCGTTGTCGGAATCGACCATCGGAGTTCAACGTGGAATACAAGCTTCGTATCGACAAGATTATTACCGTAGATGCAGAGGTGGGATATGTGGGAGACTTCTAAACTAACTCTAAACTAAGTGGGATAAGCGGGATAAGTGAGATTTGTTAAATCCTACTTGTCCCACTTCTCCCACTTAGTTTATAGTTAGTCTAGGGGTCTAAAATTAAGGATCCCGCATGTCCAATTTGTCCCACTTCTGCATCCCTATTTCTTAGCGATTAACCCATATTTATCTTCTTGTGATGATCCTAACTTGAACACATGTACACCTCGACCGGATTTTTCTTACCATTTTGGGACATGTGGTTCCTAGCTTAAGGTAGTTCTAACTATTTTGTATGGAGTTTTGTTACTGCTAATCTATTTTCTAGTAGGAGTAATACCTATGTACTGGTACTTGTTCAGACCAACGGATCTAGTGCAGAATAAGGTCTCTCTTTCCTTTTGAATCATGGCCTTGCTACATCTACCGAACTTTAATGTCTGCATTGCTGAATCTGTCAATTCCTTTGGTCATTATCTGTACTGCTAAATCGGTCACTTTGAAATGGTGCTAAATTTGTCAAGTGCCGCTTATTATGAACTGGGAATCTGTTGATATTTTTCTGTCTTATTCAGCATGGCTAAATGTTTCAAGTGCCATTGAATCTGTCGAACGTTCTATTGTTGCTATTACTAAAATATTTTTTAGAACTAATAGTGATGTATTGGTACTTGTTTAGATCAAGACCAGTAGATGGTCTTGCTCTTCTTTTGGAACATGGCCAAAATATCTTCTCTCTATCCTTTTGAATTATGGCTTTGCTACATTTATTGGATTTCAGTGTCTGCATTGTTACATCTGTCAATACTTTTGGTCATTATCTGTACCGCTGAATCGGTCACTTTGAAATGTTGTTGAATCTGTCAAGTGCTTTTGATTATGTGTTTAGAATCTATTAATATTTTTCTGTTTTATTCAGTGCTGCTTAATCTTTCAAATGGTAGTGAATTTGTCAAATATTCTGTCATTTTATTATAGTACTAAAGTATCTTGTAGAACTAATACTGACATACTAATACTTTTTTAGATCAAGGGCAGTAGATGGTCTTACTGTTCTTTTGAAACATGGCCTTGTCACAATCTAGATGAGGCTTGGGGCATTTTGGTTTGCATATGTGGGTCACAAAGTCATTTATGTGAGTAGAAAGTATGCACAGAAAAGTAGGCTTGATGGTCAATTTTGCTTGCTCCGATGATCAAGTGTGTTCGGAGAAAAGCGACTGATCCCGCACCAAGGTTTTTAGTGTTGAAACAAGAATTGATTCTCTCTGTCCTGCTATTGAATTTCAGAGTCTGTATTGCTGAATCGGTCACTTTGAAATGCTACTAAATATGAACTGGGAACCTGTCGTTATTTCACCAAGCATGATGCAATTTAGGCCGTGGGTTCTTGCCTTTCTAGAAGTTTCAGCAATTTTCGCAGGCTTGCCAATCTTTGCAAAGGGGTACCTTTCTAGAAAGTTCATATGAGGTTCAGCATCTTGGTATTTTGGTACGTACTATGAAGTACCGAAAAACGTAAGTGACTCAACTTACAACTACTCTGTCTAACTGATGTGAATCTAGACAAAGTTAAGGCCATTAGAATACGAACTGGAGGGAGTAGTATAAAATGGAAGAAGTAAATAAGTCATCTCTCAATTCTAATAACTGATATGTGATGAGAGAACACTCCATGGCAGCGTGCCAGTCTAGAGTACCTATAGTAGTACTCCCTACTCCATAACTCTAATCGGCGTGCTCAATGCAATACGCCCGGCAGAAGACAGCCACAGGAGCACGGCAAAAACCCCTCCTTAAGAGCCATTCCCAACTCTGATAGGCCACATTTGGATCTTCTCTAGCGTGCACTTCACACATTTTTCTCGCCATCCCACCCGCTACATCGATCCTTCCAGGCCACCACCTCTCCTCCAAATAAGCCCAACAGTCATACATAGATCCGCCCTTGCCCCCAATCATTCGGATGTGATGGCTTTTGATTCGAGGCACAACCGGCTGAACAACGTCTAGAAAAATGTCGGGGACGACATCTTCAACAAAATAGCTAAGCGTATGGACAGTACCAGCGCCGTCCGGCTAGCCGCATGCTCCAAGGAGCTATACCGCCAAGTCGCTGGCGGAAAAGGTAGTAGATGCCCCAACAACATCTGCTGGTCTTTGGTCTCCTACAAGGACGTCTACGACCACAAGATCGCGTGCAACTATCGACGGTGTGTCTGCATGGAGCCAGGATGCGAGTTCACCGGCGTCAAGAAAGTGTTCGTCGAGCACCTCATATCTACCCACTTGATGACAGTGCCCAGATACAGCCCCAAAAAGGGGACCCGTCTATGCCGGTTCGTGCACCGGGCTCGCTCATAGCTGAGGTCATCGACATTGAGAAGGAGGGGACCCGTCAAGAAGCTGTTTGTCGCCCAAATTGACAGGCATAGCACGGACTTGCTCCTGTCCGTTAGGCCGGTTAGGTTGGCGGCGTGCCAATCGCCACGGTACAAGGTGAGGTTTTGGTCATTGGTCTTGTTCGCTAGTTTCAATCAGGTTGTAGTAAAGAGGTCACCCGAGACAACGATTAGGCCATCGCTGGCCAACGTTGCGTAGGAAGTGCCCATGTATTTTCTGTCCAAGTCACGTCTTTACTGGCATACTACTAAACATGTAGTCGGACAAGATTCACCAGTGAGATATCAGATCTTAATCCTCTTGTGATGATCCTACTATGAGTGTATGTAATGTTGTACTAATTATCTAGTTCATGTAGGTGGCAGATTCCCTTCGTAATTGGAATTGCCAAAATTAAGGATCCCGAACTTCCTGGTTTGTCGTATGAATTTTACATGTATGCTGCTGACCTAGAGGCCGATAGGGGACAATGAAATGAGAGACGCGTCCCAGGCAGGAAATCAAGGATGCAGCCCGACCAGCACTTTGACACGCTGAAGCATTCTCATTTCTTCGAGTGCGTATGATGAAACATGTAGTGGTTCCTAGCTTAGTGTAAGCTTGTAGTTCTACACTTCTACTAAGTATTGTATGGAATTCAGCTACTGCTAATATATTTTGTAATAATACCTATGTACTTGGACTTATTCAGATCGAGTGGAGAAAATGCATGGTCACGCTTTCCTTTTGAAACTTGGCTTTTCCATGTTACTGTACATTCATTGAATTTCAATGCCGGCATTGCTGAATCTGTCAATTCTTTTGGACATTTTCTGCCACCGTTGAATCAGTCACTTTAAATTGCTATTGAATCTGTCATGTGCTGCTGAATGTGAAACAGACGAGTGCTCGTCGCCCCTGTACATGGTCGTGTCACAATCTAGATGAGACTTGGGCATTTTGGGTTGCATATGGGGGTCACACAGGCATTGATGTGAGAATTAAGGTACTTAAAGCAGACTTGATCGTCAATTTTGCTTGCTCCAATGGTCGAGTGTTATTGGTGAAAACGACAAACTGATTGCGCGACAAGGTTTTTAGAGCTGAAACAAAAACTGGTTCTCTCTGTACTGCTATTTGTATTTCATTGTCTGTATTGCTGAATTGGTTACTTTTGAAATGCTGCTGAATTGGTCAAGTGCTCCTGAATATGAACTTTGTCTGTTGATAAATTTTTTACCTTATTCTTTGCTGCTGAATTTTGACATGAATAGCTGCCAAAAAGAATTATCGCTTTTTCCCCTCCCTCTCTGAGGTCTTTGTTTCGAATCCAGCCGAGCACATCACAATGCAATTTTTATTAACCAGAAGAAGACATCTAGTACTCCGTAGCTTATTTGGCCCCTCTTTAGCCTAGAACATTTTTATTCGTCTTTTTCGGGGTCAGGGGACTACTGACCACAGCCCAAAGAAATTTGAGAAAGGAGCCCATGGTACATAGCCGAGAACATATTAATTCGGCCTTTTAGGGGTCAGGGGACTGCTGAGCATAGCCCACTAAAATTTGAGAATGAAGCCCATGGAGCCTGTCCTACGGAGTATAACCCACGTAGAGCAGCCTATGTAGAATAGCCAAACTCTTTCAAATTCGGCCTTTTGGGCATTGCCCCCCACCTATCAAAATAAAAAAAACTCTACCTACCCATGTTTTTAAGATAATACTCCATTATGTGGCATTTTATAAATTGAGATGTTAGGAGCGCTGCCCTTTTATATTTTAAAAGAGGTAAACATAGACACCCAAAATATTTTTAAGAAGACTAATACATAAATTTTAGTACTAATAAAAGTTTAATGATATTTATTCTATAAATATTTTTGTTGTAGTGGAAACACACTCAGTTTATGTTTACTTGATTTGAAGGTCTTTTGTTCGAATCATATCCTGAATTTACAATTTTTCCTTCTAGCAATATTGCATTACAGAGAGGCTGACATCACGAACCCACCAGCATGCAGCGTCCCTGGAGTTTGTTTTGAGGGTGGGTTCGAAACAAAAGTTTAAATACTTGTACAGAGAGACTCGCATCGGGGACCCACCAGACAAAACATACAACGCTGCATCGGGGACCCACAAGCCAGAACATGCCAGAGAGGCTGACATAAGGGCCCCAGCAGTAAGACTATTCACAGTTTCCATAGTGAAAATAGCAGACTCGGCCAAAAAAATGTCCATCATACACACGTTGCACTTACAGAGAAGCTGACATGTCGGACCCAGCAGGCCCAAGCATATCCCATGAAATTAGCCTATCAGCCCCAAGCATAGCCCAATACCTTCTAATTCAGCCTTTTCATGGTCTTGTGGCCACAGACCATAGCTCATTCAACTTAGGAGTGAGACCATGGAATATAAGCCATGACGAATAGGGCATTCGCCCCGAGTTTAGCCCAGAATCTTTTTAATTCGGCCTTTATGAGCATTTTTTGTACTTTGAGGCTGACATCTGGGACCCGAAAAAATAGTCCAACATACACACGTTTCTTTCAAATAGAGGTTGTCAGCTGGGACCCAGCATAGACACGTTTCCTGCACAGGAGTGGTTGACATCTGGGACCCAGCAAGTTCCCAAGGTCAAACTAGCGGACATGGCCAAAAAAGGTCCATCATACGCATGTTTCGTTTATAGAGAGGCTAATATGTGGGACCCAGCAGCGCGACCTTATACAGATGCTGCATCAAGCAACGTAGCCAGTTCAAAACAGGGAGACATGAGCGAGAAAAAAGTTCAGCATGTACACATTTCTTTTAATGAGAGGATGAAATGGGGGACCTAGCAGCGTGAGCAAACGACAGATTCGTCGAGCAACGTTATCTAGTTTGGAATAGGGTAGTGCTAGAGAAGAAAAAATTTCCATCATACCCACGATTATTCTAATGTGAGGATGACATGTCGGGCCCACCAGCCTGTATAAACGGCTGAAGCAGCGAGCAACGCTATCAAGTTCGGAATACGAAGGCGTGACATAGGGTAAAAAATCCATCATACACACATTTCTTCTAATGAGAGGATGACATGTGGGCCCCAGCGTCGTGATTAAAGGGTATATGGATCGAACATCGCTATCAAGTTCGGAATAGGGTAACGCGACCGAAGGAAAAAAATCCATCATACACACGTTTCCTCCAATGAGAGGATGACATGTGGGGCTCAGGAGGTTGGTTAAACAGCAGATGCGTCGAGCAGCACTATCACTCGGAACAGGGTAGCGCCAACGAAGGAAAAAATTCCATCATACACACGTTTCTTCTAATCAGAGGATGACATATGGGTCCTAGGAGGTTGATTAGATGGTAGATGCATCGAGCAGCGCTACTAACTTCAGAACAGGGTAGCGCGAGCGAAGGGAAAAATTTCCATCATACACACAATCCTTCTAAAGAGAGGCTAACATGTGGGACCTAGCAGCCTGAATAAACGGCAGACGCCTCGAGCTACGTTATCGAGTTCAAATAAGGGAGACGCGACCGAAAAGTATGGTCCGCTAGAGACACTGACTTCCGGGACCCACATGCCTCAAAAGACTTCGGCGAGTCAACATCGCGCGAGGAAACGAAAATCTTGCTTCTGCCATGCGCCAGCCGAGCTTCCTCCATGTTTTTAGCAGATCTGTCATAGTAGAGGGCCGCGAAACCGAAAAAAAAGTTTTCCATCGGCCATAGCCGAGCCGAGAATTTTGTCGTGGAAGACGCGCCTTCTACGACGACCGTCAGGCCAATTCGTTGCGGAAGGAAACTTTTCTTGTAGTGTTTCCCTTAGTGTGTGCAGCTACCTCGCAGAAAATGAAGTGCTTCATTCATTCAATAGTGGTGGCATGGATCAACCTCCTCGAGAAGATCGTCAAAGTTTAGTGTAACCCTGTCTCTTCTATCTTCCTACCTAGGAATCTCGGGGCGAGATTCTGTTAAGGGGGATAGAGCTGTAACACCCTAGTTTTAGGTAAATCATAATTAGGACTTTGTTTGTGCATTCATGAGCATCATCATCTTTTCTAAAGAAGATTCATGAAAGAAGTAATCACAAAACCCTAATTTTCCCCCTCTTATAAACCCTCTCAAATGGTTTTGTATTTTGAAAACTACCAAAATATGTGGATCCTAGATGGACTAAAATGGCCCCACAATATTTCTCTAGTTTTACAAAAGGCTCTGGTATTTTAGAATGACCCAAAACAGAGGTGAATTTGAAATTACACAACAGACAAAAGAAAACAGAAAAGGAAATGGAAAAATAATTTGACAGGAAAAAAATACAACCAGAACCGCAAGCAGGCCTAGCCCAGCTCGCCATCTTACCCTGTCCCTTCTCTCTTTGCCGCCTAGTGCAGCGTGCAGTGGCCCACTCCCGGCCCAAGTGCGGCCCAGCCAGCTTGGTACCCTCGGCCATCTTTCTCCTTTCTTCTTCCTCGCCAACGAAAGCTCCTGCGTGTCAGCCGCCTCGTCGTCGATCTCCCTCGTGCTACGATGCCCTTCGCCGCCATTCGATGCAAGGATAAGAACGACCACCTCGTCCTATCTATCCCCATACCAGTCTTATCTCCCCTCGCCCTTTCTCGCGGTTTTCCCTTTCAGCCCCGAAACCCTAGTTCTGGTCGCCGATGATCCCCGCTGATCTCGGTCTTCCCTAGCCCACCCAAGGTTCCCAGGAGCTCCGCCTCATCACATCGGCCATCTTACCCGAAGGAATCGAAGTCGTGCGTCGTGATTCAACGCCATGGCCTTCAACTTCTCCGACGATATTCGTCGCCAATTCGCCTCCGTCTGGCCTCCACGAGCCTCACCGACCCCTCCATCACAACCCCGGTGAGATTCCGGTGCGCACGCACCTCTTCGTCCTCTCCCTCGTGCTCTGGTTCATGCTGCCGACGATCACCACCGAGCGCTGCTGCCAGACCTCGTTGTTGTCGTTGCTCCGGCGACCTCCTACAAGCGGCGCCGCCATATTCTGGTCGCCCTCGTCGAGACGCGTTCAACGCGCCCACCCGTGCGTCTAGGCACGCTCGGTATCCTCGGATTCGTACTCTACCTGAAGCTTCGCCATTGCTGACGTCATGCTAACGCAGTAATTGCCTTTTCTTTTATTTTTTTAAATGCTTTCTGTAATTATTTTTTGTAAATGAAAAATGCTGACAGGTGGGCCCTGTCTGTCAGGGTTTTATTCTTTTTTGGAAATGATTTCTAAAATTAATAAAAGTATGACATGTGGGGCTAGATGGAAAATAATTTAATAATTCCAAAAATGCTTAATTGTTTTAATAATGATTTATAAATGGATTAAAATTGGGAAAAATCATAACTAATTCATTTTAAATCTGAAAATATGTATAATATATCAAAATGTTCAGAAAAAGAGATCTACACAATAGACTCGTAATCATGCATTGTTAAGCAACTTACATGACAATTTTAACTAGAAGAACTAAATGAACCCCTGTATTAGGGTTTGGACCCTTTGGATCCCGCTCAAATTGCCAAGCATGTATTAGGGTTACATTGAAACTCTATTTAACTTGGCATATAATCATCTTTGCTTGAGCATTGCATCGATGCCATGTGTTGATTGTTCTCCTTTCTTTCCGGTGTTTGGTTCTTCCCGGTAGAATACGATATCGAGATCGAGATCGAAGACCGAGATCAACACCAACGAAGGATATCAACGAACAATGCCAAGCATATGAACTCGAAGATCTATAGTTGGGTATCAACAGGCAAAGGCAAGAAAAACCCCATACATGATATAATCCTATGTTGTCAAAGTATTTCATTCTTGCCATGTGCATATGATTCCACTTTGGTATTTTATCGATATATAGAGTATCCTATATGTTGCATTACTCCCTTGAGCTTATATTACCTCATCCACTGCTCCTAGCATAACTAGGTTTGGCTTGTGTGCATTGCTAGAGCTTATAACTGTGTCTTGCTTAGCCATGCTTATCTATCATTGCTGGTTCATCCAGATGATGTATCCAATACAAGGAATCTAGTATGGCAGGAGAACGAGGTATACTGATGAGATCTATGGTAAAGTTTAAACATGTTAAGGCTTGTATGGGAGGCCACGGTGGGATATGGTTTTTGTAGTCACATGCTCGCCACCACTAGGACCTGAGTTCTTGCCTTTGGAACTGAGACGAGCGTACAACCACACGGGGTTTATGGGGACCACTCTGCTGATTAACTTGCCTAGTAGATTCCATGAGTCACATAGTTCGAGCGTTCCATTCGACATATGCATTCTGGTCGTTCTTAAAGGCGGTGGAGGAGGTGCATTCATACAGGTAGGTAAGCGTGGCCGGGAACAAGAGAGGCACAGCCTCCGTAATCTTGAACCCTGTACACATCTCTAGGGACCGACTTCGGGACTTGACCTGTTATGGCGACATCTCCTTAGGGTGTGACTCATGGTCTCGGCGAACGCAAGGTAAAGGTCGTGGCCGACCACCCTCTACCGGCCTTCCAAGGAAGAGGGCCAATCTATAGTGGCATTAAGAGTCGGTTGGTACGTGTGGGTAAAGTTTTACACCCCTGCAGGGTTAACTGTTTTCGAAAAGCCGTGTTCACAGTTATGAACGCTCGGTGACCGAATTCAAAGATCATAGAGAAGAATAACCTAATCGTAATAATTGACACGAGAAGTGAGGTGTGCTTAAGGATGCTTCCTCGAGGATCGTAGGGGTGATCCTAGTTGTTAGGTTCAGCTGATAAAGGTTCGGTGGATATCAAAGATGATAAAAGTTAGAGATATCGCTTTCTTATCCCCTTCTAAAAGGTTCTATTAGTCAACCTTCTCCTCTCTGTCTCTTTTACAAAGAAAGTTAGCTTTAGGCAAAGTAACCCCACCAGCCATAAGTCTTGCGGAGTACACCCTGTACTCAGCCTTGCTTTGTTGATACTTTTGCAGCAGGTAAGTGTTACCATAGAAGATGAGTTTGTTATGACATCGACATCGACAAGTAGCTTGGGGTTCCCGGTCGTTATGCTTCAGGCCTTAGGCCATTTGTTAAGTTTGTTATACTTAATAGCATAATTTGCCTTCCGTTGTTTCATGTTTGTGGTCAGTGACCTCTGCTTGTAATATTTTGGTTCTTCGCTCAGTTATGAGCTTGATATAATAACTTTTGTGTCGTAGGGTCAGTGTTGTGCTACCGATTCTTCCTATGTATGCTTTCAAGATTTAGCTTAGGCTTATATCAGATAGAGGTCTGGGATTTGTCTAGCCTTAATCCCGGGAGTGTCACATCTAATTACATGGATTTCCATTTTCTAGAACACATGCCATAAAATAAAATAACAAACATATGGTTGTTGTTGGTTGTTTTACAATAAAACACATTGCATACAACAATCTTTGTATCATATACCTCACATCACATGCCCTGCAAAAACAAGTTAGACGCCTCTAATTTATTTTTGCATATTTTACACGGTTTGGGCTTTCTAGGAGAGAACCGCTCCATCTACGAACTTCAGCCACAATGTTGACAGCCAAGTTATTTGCAAATAATTGTAAATTAGATCACGATTATGTTGGGAGAGATAGACACCCGTTGAGCCACTTATGCAATACGAGTTGCATGTAAAGTGTGGGACAGGTCTCATGGCGAGGACATGTAAAGGTACTTCGGGCCGCTTCATCCCAACATGCCACCATGATAAAAAAATTACGCAAGTATGAAACAACAAGACTATCAACGCCCACATCTCCATGTGTTCTAACCGTCCAAAGCATCTACGCATAAACACAACTCTGATACCACTGATGGGGTTCGTTTCATACCAAACAAAAATTTCCTATGGTTGCAACCATCAAGATTATATCTAGGAGATACATGTAAGGGTTTCAGATGGACTCACCCTCGAAGAACGTAACATGGGATAACGTTCCTGCAAAAAACATGGATGGTGTAGAATGTACTCGACCGTCCTCAAGGACGCGTAGACGACCAACACCACAAGAGGCAGTGCCTCTATAATCAGTCACATGTAAGATGTGCCGACGACTCCCGATCCCTCGCTCCAGCCGGGTAGCAAAAGTAGCAGATCCCCGGGAACTCCAACAGTGCTATGCCATGGTAGAGATGGTGGAGGGGAAGATCTCGATCAGGGCTTCGCTTAAGCACACTTCATTGTGGCAATGGATAAGGCTAGCAAGAGGGAGAAGATGCAAACCAAAGGGCATATGAGAGAATGGGCAAGTGAGAGTGTGTGAGAGGAGGAGGTCTCCACCTCATATTATAGGGGGAGGGGGGCAAGCCCCTCCCTTGGCTGGTGGCCAAGAGGGTTCCCCTCACCTCCTCTGATTCATGTGAGTGGACTCTCCACTCACATTATTTCAAATTCCACTTTCTCCCATTTATTCTCCACTCAAAAACCAAAGGTCATTCCATTAAAGCACTTTAATTCTCTTGTTTTAATGCAACTAAATGTAATGAACACTTCATTTAATGAACACATTAACAATTTGATCCCTTGCTTTGTTTTGATACCCTGAGACCATTTCTGCAGATTCGACAGAACAAATTCCTGCGATGTCCATTGTCTTCCCTTGTGTTCCCTATCCACTCAATTACATCGACTAACCTTAAGTGTGTCTCCCTATGGGTTCGAGAAATATGCATATATGATCGAGACTTTATCTAATTAATAATCATTAGCGGGATCTGGAGATCCATAATGACTCCCACCAGTTCCATAAAAATCGAATGATCGTTTAAACATTTTTTGCTGTAATCAAATTCCTTTTGTCTCACGATATACTGTCCGAGATTCGATTACTTGGTATCATCCATACCTCGTTTAATCTCATTCCCGACAAGTACTCTTTTTCTTTTTCTTGTGATATAACATTCTAGTGATCGAATCACTTGCTTGCAAGCTATGTCAATGCGATATCACCGAGAGGGCCCTAAGTATATCTCTTCGTCATCTTGATGGACAAATCCCATTCTTGATCCACAAGCCTGACCTAACACTTTCCAAGTACTCGATGACACCTTTATAATCACCTAGTTATGAAGTGACGTTTTATGTAATCAAAGTACCTTTCCGGTGAAAGTGATTGCCGCGATCTCATGGTTTAAGGACATTGAGTTACTACGAATGTGATAACAATATAAACTTGAGGACATGATCGTATTGTTACATCTAATTTGGGTGACTGTTCATCATATCATTCTCCAATGGTATGACCCTGTTATTAACAACATCCAATGTTCATGATCAGGAAAACTGTGATCATTAGTTAATCAACAAGATAGTATAAAGAGAGGCTTTACTAGGAACCTTTTTCTGTAAATAAATCACACATGTATTAATGTTTCCTATTAACGCTATTATAGCATGAAAAATAAACATCTATTATAAACCTGGAATAGCATCATAACCACTTTATTATTGCCTCTCGGGCATATTCCTTTTAGTGGTTTCACCACACATCTTACTTTCCCATGAGCTTCAAACTACACAAAAGAGATGATTTTGAGACATTCGAAGAAATAACACATATAATATACTTGGAATATCAAGTGATACATAGGTTGGTATGGTGGACACTATTGGAATAACTTGGTTTTAAGGTATTTTGATGCACAAGTCTTTGCTTGTTTAATTATTTAGACTAGCAAGAGGGATAAAGTTGACCATCTACAAGCATGCAAAAGTGTCCATAGTGCTAATCATTTCTTATTAGATAATGTAATTGAAATTTAATCATCTACGCATGTAACTAAAAGGTAGCACTAAATAAGACACTTGCAAATTATCATTCATTAAACCATATGGAACAAACAACATCATGCATAACAAATTATCTCCCATATCTTTTCTAAGAGGTGACACTAGTGGGCACAAAGATATATTGCTAGATGCCATAGAACTCCCAAATAAATTTTGGTTTGAGATGTAAAGTGAGTATATTAAGTTTACAACATAAAATATATAATATTAAAAAGATTCAAAAGGAATCAAATTGAAACTCAAAACAATGACTTAAACAACAAAAGACAGAATTTGTCCAAAAAATACCAGCAGCAAAACATAATTATTTACCCTACTTAAACATTTCCTAAATTTTTGCCACTTTTTTGCATACAGAGGATGAAAATTTGGAACTACAATAGAAAATTTATCTCAATCGGAGTTATAGAAAAAACCAAAAAATATTTTCATGAATAGCACAATGTAGAAAACTACAACTCCTAATAGTTGTATTACCTTTATACATACAAATGGGTTAAACTTGGAACTTTATTGAAAACTACAAAAAGTAATCTAAAATAAAACTCAAAAAGAAAAACAATCGGGCTGTCTCCCGAAAAGCTCTTTCTTTATAGCCATATATCTTGGCTTACTTACTTGTTTCAAGGTGGGTGGATATCATGTGGTAGCTTGTACCTTGGTGACTTCTCCTTATTCCTTGGATAGTATTCCATGTAGTTCTTATGAGGGAACTGAAACTTAACACTCCCTTCCTTTGAATCAATGACAACCCCTCTGGTTCTCAAAAATGTGTTCCCAAGATTATAGGGTTAGATGTTTTACTTCCCATGTCCATAACAATAAAATCAACAGGAACAAAGGTCATATCTAACTCAACCATAACATTACTAACTCTACCTGAAGCATGCTTGGTAGAACCATCAGCAAGTAAAAGATCTATGGTACATTTTTTATACTTTTAAGTTTAAGCAACTCATATAATCTTTTGACAAAATTGAAACACTAGATCCTCTTTCTAATATAGCACGGTGAGTTTATTTGCCAATGGTAATATATATTTTGGGGAACCAAACATCCCCAAGCTTTGGTGGTACCAAACCCTCATTATTGTATCTTGCTATCTTTTCTTTAATGCCATAGTTTCCTATGTATGATCCAAATCCTGCTTGATGAACATTAATAGAAGGATCATTAGAATTTTTTTGTAAGATATTAATAATTTCATGCAAGATACATCTATCAAGATCTAGTAGAGGTTAATTTAGTTCACTGAGTATTTTAACTTTATCTGCTTGTTTATCCTTGTTTTATTTTACTACCATAATGGATTCTTTTTCTTCTTCCACCATCATGTTAGGTTTAGTTGCTAGAGATACAACTTTCAATAAGAGTGGTTCAAGTAGATTAGTATAATTTAACAATTCATTATAGGTTTCTTCCAATGTAGAAGGCTCACTTTCAGTAATATTGCTAGAATTCATGCCTACACCAAGTGGTCCTTGTGGTTTTCCTACATACATGCTTAATAATGTTGGTTGATTATGAGCTAGTTTAGGAATAGATTTATCCAATCCTACTACTTGATGTTGCAAACCTTTATTTCCACACTTATGGATGAGATAGACTTATTTAACTCCTATATCATTGTACTGTGACTAGCTATCTATGCAAAAATACTCTTGTTTGGTTCTTGTTGTTTTTCCAAGTTATCATTAGTGGAAGGAATGCTTGTAGGTTTCCATTTATTTTGAGTTTAATTAGCATTAGGATATGGAATAAAAGGGTGATTAGCAGAATTATTCTTAGAATAAGGTGGCCTACCATAAGAGTTATTAAAGTTGTTCGCATATCCATTGTTGCAAAAATTTCTTATGTAGTTGACATCCACATTTCCAGTATCATTTCCAACAAGATCTTTTAAAGGAATATCATTTGTTTAGTTGTAACATCCCAATTTCAGCAACCCTGATTAGTTGTCCAGAATGCAAAAATCAGGGGGAACAAAAAATTCTTCTTGTTTAGTGATGCAGTGTTAGCTTGTGTTTGTCTATGCTTGTGCATTTGACTGTATAGCAGATGCTATACTCCTTACCTCAACATTAGTTGACAAAATCTATTTAACAAAACCGCCTTGGCTCTTTCTTACATATTCTCAAATGTTCTGGCATTTCAAAACCTGAGCCAAGATGCCTTTGCAACCCTAACTATTTTAGTAGCTTCTATTGCCAAAATTATGGAGATCTTTAAGATATAATCTCCTTATGTTTTCAAGACAGAGTTCAACTACTCTTACCTCTAGGTTTCTCCAAAACATTTTATAAAGCTTTTGAGTTCTACCCTTGGTAGAAATACCAAGGGCTCTCACCTCATTCAAACTCCAACATTTCAAAATACCATCCTTACCTCAAGCTTAGCTTGATGGTAACCCTAGTAGTAGTTGATTTGCTTGTAAGATGAGTTTCCTTGATCTGTTAACATGAATTGCCTTGATCTGATGTCTAAATTGTTTGATTAGGATCTAAAGTGAGCTACTCTAGGATCTCATCCTCTAGGATCAAGATACTTTAAGATCACAAAACCCTATGAAAGAATACAAGATAGATCTGATCTCAAGCCACTAGGTGATCATCTAAAACCCTTAACCAGATGAATTCTGAAGTGATCCATTTTAGAAGTTTCCAAGTCAATGAAGACCAATATAAAGCATGGATCTATTCTACTCAATATCCACTTCAACATCATCCACTTGATGATGCTTTCATACCTTGCAACCCCTCAAAAACATACCCACTCATATTCTAGTCAAAAACCCTAAATCTGGTAAATTAAAATTTGACTAAGTTTGGAAACTGTTTCAACATCACTTCTTTGAGTGCCTCTCTCTCACAACTCTTGTGCATTTTTGGAAATGCACTTGAACTATATTGTAGATCATCCTAAGGAATACCAAGGCCCACTCTTGCTCTTGGTTAGACTATCCTCTAACCCACTTGTTCTTGATAGTTTTGTAAGCAAGAAAATAATAATTCCTGCAAATCTTATCAACATGCCTACTTTGGAAGAATCTCACACATACATGTTATCTTCTTTCCACCAAATCATTGCATGATTGTGTTCTAATCATAAAGGTATAGCAATACCTACTTCACTTGTTCCAAATGGATCCTTGTGCTTCAAAAACCCAAAAGGTTTTGAAGGCTATTTGATAATCTGCTTTGGCAGACTTATTTTATTCAAAGTTTGGAATCCATCCTTGGAGAGCTCAAGCATGATCAAGCTCAAACCTCTATACCATGGTGATCTACGTAACTTGGTCTATGTATCCGTATAGCGCATTACCCAAGAGGAGATTTGAGCTGCAAGATACAACCAAGTTCTAGAGGCATAAAAATAACCTTGCCCAAGATCCTTTATCCCTTGTTTTCTACCAAAATCAAGTTGGATTATCAAAACCAAGGTCTAAAATGATTGATAAATCATATGAACATAATCTAACTTGATTATAAAGATTTATCAAATCTTATCCATAATTATTACGGCTAAAAAGCTATTTATTTCATTTAATGGGCAAAACCTCCAAAACTCCCTCCATAAAGGAGAGTTTGGTTTTTGACAAAACCCTTCTCCAACATAGGAAACACTTGAGGCCTAAATATCATATCCTATCTCCCCATATCAATAATAAATATTTTTGAGAAGCTTTATTATTTCTTTTTGCCCTTTTTCTTAAATGGCAGAAACAAGAAATAATTGTTTAAAATACTTCTCCTCCCCAATAAATTCCACGAAAATTCTCCAATGTGTGAAATCTTATTTGGGACAATCTCAAATAAAAAACCAACCTTATAAAATGTAAATATATCAAATGAGCTTCTAGAAACCATTTCAGCCCTTTTCAAATATATGAAATTAAGAGGACTAATACTCCTTAGAAAAATCCCAAATAAATCCTAGGGGAGTACCTTGACCATATAAATCTACCAGTACCATATTATCAGTTGCCACAAGCAATTCCTCAATCTTCCTTCATAAGCATTGCTTTAATCAATATTGCAAACTAAGCAAAACCACTAATCAAACCCCACAAAACCTTTACCCACCTGATCCACCAAGCTTGTACAGCACACCTCACACCCCTGGGCGACCACCACTGTGGCACCACTGTAGCAAACCCTCCCCCTTTGTCTTTAGTGCTTGGAGGAAGGATAGATGCACACATGGGTCATATATTATCTTTATTTTCTTGCAGCAGCACTCAATACTCCCTCTCACTTTCTGCACGACCAGAGGCACCACACACTCCCTCTCCACCACCCTCCTCGCCCTATCCTAGAGCAACACCCTCCCCATGCCCTCCTCATGGAGTGAGTCCACCAAAGACCCTCATCCTTCGGTACAAAAAGCTATAGGCTCTCCTAGCCCATGAGACCCCAGCCCATGAGCCCTCATCATTTCTCTCCTAGACCACCAGAGACCTCCCCCATGAGCCCCGGCTCACTCCCCTTGCCCTCCATATAAATGGAGAGGAAGAAAACCTCCCCTCGGACTCCCCTCAAAAGGTGAAGCTGCAGTCGATCCAGACCCTCCCTTGCCCCTCTCTCTGCATGCATGGACTTCCCTAACCCAGATCTACCTGCGCATGTCTCTCTTTTGGTCGCAGGGTCAACGGAGGCGCACCCACTCGGGCATGCGCGAAGCAAAGCTCCTCACGCAAGCTAAACCTCTCTGGCACGTCCCCTGGCTCTGAGTGCCTTCTCAGGGCCCTAGGACCCCTACTGGTCCTCTCCTTCGCCTCCCCGCTGACATGCATGCATCCCCGGTGCTCCCCCAGTCCGCTACCGATCTTGCTCGACGGCGCAGATGCACACGATGCCCCCCATCGTGGAACCTGCACTCGCCGCCCATCAGTGAAATCGGCGTTGAGCCTCGAATCTCGTCCGCCACCTACCCATCCTCGACGAGCCCTATGGTGAGTACCCAAACCCCCGCCGCTGCCGGAGGTAGAAGAAGGCCCTGAGCCGTCGATCCAAACTTAATAAGACGGCTCAGGCGCCCCCATACAGTTTTAGCGCTCGTGGCTGCTGACCCGCGGGCCCCACACCCGGGCCGTTGAACTGCTTCTCCCGTGCGAGCTCCTCGCTGGTTGGGCTGTTTTGGCACTGAGAGGCCCATCGGTGTCTAGAATCCGGCCCAGTGGCTATTTCTCCTTTTTATTTTATAAATTCATTAATTCCAGATCTGCTTTTTGGCCAGTTAGTTTAATTGCTAAATAAAATGTAAATCACTCCATTTTGGATAGATACAAATTTATACATGTTCTCACATGTTTTCACAAACATGCAGAACTAGTCCCTTGCCAAAAATAATCTTTATTTATTGAATGGCATTTAATCTACTAAAATATATGTTTGATACTAAATAAATTCCTTAGGGAGATACACATACCCAAATATGATGAAACAAACTTCCTATGAAAGGTTCTTACTATACCTATTAGTTAGCCTTTATCTCATGTCTAGGTGAACCCTGGTTTTACCCCAGTAAAAATAACAAAATCCATCCATATCTAACTTTAGAAAATTCCCTAGGATGCATAAATACATATTTTTGGTTGATTCCAACTCTTTGCGATGTTGTACATTAAGGCCTATCAAAATCTAGGAGCCCATAAATATTTGAGCCTTTGATGAATTTTAAATGGATTAAATCCTTCTACATGTGGTATTTTAGCTAGATAGATCATTACAGCAAATCTACAACTCAAAAAACAGTGATTCCAATGTGTACTAGAAGGTAATTGCAATACCTAAATTGTCCTTTACCTCACATCTTTTGGACCTGTATAATAAATCTGGTTAAAAAGACAAATATACTATAGAACTGACTTTGGGAATTTCCCAATGGCAATCTGGTAAATATTTTGAAGTGATTCCAACTTTCACTGAGCCATACCATTAAATCCTACTTACCCATCCAAGGAAATAATTTGTGGAACTACAGAACTTTTATGGTGAATTTTTCACCTAAACTAGAGGTTATTTCCCTAGAAAAATCATAACTAAATATAGAAAATTGATAAAATCATGAAACCACTTTTGTTGGCCTTGTTATTCTAATACCTATCCATTGATATCATTTTTGCACATTGATATCATATAGGACCAATCCTTAGTTCCAAACCCCTTTATTAAGTTGTTTTGGCAAATAAATCCTAAAGGAAATTCCACAAGTGTTTTTCCGTTAGTTCCAAATGCAACAAACTCAATCTACCAGAACTTACTGGAATAAGTAATGTGTTGTATGTATATTTGCTGAATGGTATTGGTGATTGTATGCCTTGTGTTTATTGTGGCTCTTTTGCTTGCATATACCCTCTTTGACAACGATAGTTGCGATTATATCGAAGAATCGAAGAAGATGGTTATTAATGCATTATTATGGTATTCTAAGAAGATGTCCAGGGACATATATTGCTAGTTTTCTTATCTCAGGCAAGCCACCTTCTTGCTCATAAGACTTGACCTACTGTTTTACTTATGCATGTTTAACTTACTATTTTATGAAAACTGCATTGTTTTATTATGTGATGATCTATACCTGGTAGTGGCTTGGATCCTCCAAACCATTACACTTTTTTACTACTAAGTACAACCCCCTTGATGGCACCTAATTGTCCCTAGGATGGTAGAGGGTGTATAGCACCCTACCCCTTTGGAGACCCTGTTTTAGCCGAAGCCAAACTAGAGGATGGGAAGACCCCCAAAAAAGTTTTACAAAAATGTTTATGGAAAAACCTTGGAGGTTTGACCTACCAAGAGAAGTTTGAGAACAAAAAAGGTTTTTGTTTTACAAAATGCTAAAGGAAAGATGGAGGAAAAAGGTTTACAAAAACGCACCCGGTTCTTTGCAGTTTTGCCAGAATAATTAACCTGTGCAACCACATTACTCTGGAATGGGACAGGGCTGGACTTGAAGTTTGCTACTCTGGTATGGGAATTCTCATCACTACTTATAAGGGAACAACTCCCTCGAATGCCTGGTTTCCTTTACAAAAAGGGTCAACTGCTAGACAGTCACCTGGAGGAAATGTGAACTGCCCTCGGGAGCAGCCAGGCGATACTATGAGCCTCTCATTGAAAGTGCCCACTCTAGAGGAGTCGGAATGCGCTCTGATTGGTATTTAGCCCAGACGTCCCGGTGTTGAGAGGAACAACTCATAGGGTAGGGCATATACTAGAGTGGCATCGAGAAAGTCTTGATTGGTTACTCGACCCACGATTGGTGTAGATCAGGGCAGGGTACCCAGATGGTGTGGGTAAAGGGTACAACCTCCGCAAAGTGTAAATCTATTCGAATAGCCCCGTCCGCAGTTATGGATGGTTGGGAAGGTTGCTATAGAGTGGTGTTGGTTTTTATTTCAAAAAGGATTTCGGAAAAGCAAAGGCTTTGGAAATGAATTAACCAGGGGATGGTCGGAAAGGAAGGAAAGGAGTTTGGTCATGAGATGACCAGAAGGAAGAAACAAATGGGTGACCCAGTCCTAGTGTTTTTCCCAAACCTTTTCCAAGAAGGTTTCCAAAATGTTTTACAAAAGTTTTCAACAAAGATATGTAGATGCTATATCTACAAGAGAAACTATTTGAGAAAAGAACCTCTCTTGCAGCCCTCCTACTACCACAACCATATCGCATATCATGTTGTTATTATTATTCTCTTAAGGTGGTTTGCGAGTACATTCAAAGTACCTACTGGCATTGTCCCTGGTTATTAACTTGGTCAGATATGGAGAAGAAGGTGAAGTTGACGGCTATGCGATCTAGGATGTTCTCCTAGTCAGTTTCCTGTAGGTTAAGGCATGGCTCGGACTCTATGCTTGATGAAGTTCCGCTGATGTTTATTGATGTAGCCATAATGGCATGTAGGGTATGATATGTATCCGCTTAAATAATGGATGTTTACTTTGATACTTGTCGGTTATGTGCCACGACTAACTGATCATGGGATTGTGGTGTTTGTATAATAGGGATTCTCGGAGGATTAATCCGGGGGCCCTACATTAGTGATGTAAGCAAGTATAGTATCAACATTAGCAGCCAAGGAATCTACTTCCTCAACAGAGTTGACTTACCTAGAAGATGAACTAGGTGATCTTTTAGTGTGCCATTGACTATAGTTTTGTAGCATGTTTTGTAAGATAGATTTTGCTTTAGGAATATTTTTACTTAGAAATGCACCCCTAGTAGCAGAATCTAGCACACATCTAGACATGTTGTTCAAACCATTGTAAGAAGAATGTAAAAATAGTCAACTCATTATCTCCGTGTGATGGGCAAGTTCTAAGCATGATTTTAATTCTTTCCCAACCTATAGCTACATATTCATTATTATTATTTTTAAAGGATAATATTTCTTAATAAAATCTTCTTTAAGATTATCCCAAGAGTTCATGCTACCATTTGGTAATGATAGTAGCCATTCTTTATCTTTGCCTTTAAGTGAGAATGGGAATAGTTTAAGCTTAACAATATCATTTTCCACATTCTTAAAATTTTGCATGTCACGAATTTAACAAAAGTCATGTAAATGCATGGATGCATCTTCACTAGCAATTCCCCCAAATTTTTCTTTAGAAATAATATTAAGTATCCCATGACTTACTTCAAAACAATCAGCTTTAATTTCATGAGCTATAATAGGCCTAGCAATAAATTGATCATTACGGGTGTTGGTGTAGTCACATAGTTTTGTAGTTCTTTCTCCCATGATTACAATAAAAGTAAAGTTACAATATTTTTTATGGATTTTTGTGTATAGTAGAAAGTTAAAAACAAGACTAAAAGAAAACAAACAAAAGGACAAAAAACAAGACTAAATAAAATTGCTTTGTAAACATAAAAGATAAGACAAGCTCACAGTGGTGCAACCTCCCCAATCTTAGGTGTTTGCACGAGTTGATAAAGACGATGCAAGAACGTGTTCTAGTAGTTTTTGTGGAAGGAAAAGTGTTCTCAAAATTTGATGAATATGCTATTGCAATGTGCTAGAAAACTTCCTGACAATTGGCGTGGGAATTATTTAGGCACCACCCACTACGAAATTCTTCCTTCCAATTCCCCAGTAATGGAGACAAAATATGTTCTTGATGGAAACAATTCCATGTGTACTAGCTCATTGGGACTCCAAGTGTAGAGTGTTGTAGCAGGTGTTTTTCCCCCACAAGGGTGATTCGAGGATTTTTATCAAACTCTCGAGGAATTGTGTTAGGAACTTCTTGTGTTATCTTCTCCATGCAATCTACAAAACAAAGTATTTTCCTTGGTGATACCTTCGATCTGGATTATAGATGTAGCATAGTAGATTTTTCCCTACAAGACCTAGGTTAAATAGAACCTTGTGAAACAATTTTAGTAGGTTAAGGAGCATCCGCAAGACTTGCTAGTTTGCTTCAATCTTCGCTTACCAAACCTTTCTAGTTTGCTTTTCTTATCAGGGTTGTATCAATGGATGGTGATAGGCCAGGGTTGAGGTTTCACCTATAGCTATCCATACATATGGTATAAAGATAATAATAAGCACATTCATGTGTAAATGATCTAATATAGATTGGATTTGGTAAATACTAAAGCCCCTATGAGCCACAAGCATAGCATAAAGTCTCTTGGACCAACCGTTATACCACTAAGACCTAGCTATGAAAGATTATTAAGTAAAATACAGACAAAAGCATTAAGATAAGTGTTTTTCTTGAGTTCCTAAGACAATCACTAAATGACTACTATAATCCCCTTGATGTCATTGGGTTTCGTGCATAGGTGTCGTTTACCACACATCTCAACTCAAACCTTGATCAATCCTCAGGGTCTTGGGTACCTAATAAGTCCTTGGATTGAGGTAAGGGACAATGATACAAATATGAATCTGCTATACAATCACCACACAATATTCCCATGTAATTAGATGCACATAATTGATGTGAGGCTATTACCCAACCAGTAGCCTGTGAGAACTACTCACTAATTTTTAATATCAAGGATATAAAAATTGTAGAATGACTTAGATAAATACCAAATATCCTCACAATAGTTGCCAACCGCGAGGAGATCTTGAATACAAGTTATGGCTATGGCTATGGATGGAGGTGGAGATGGAAATGATGAACTATGGTGGTGGTGAAGCGGTGGACCTTCCTTGGTGTGTTTTCATATGTAATCTGTGAATGGCGACTCTCTCTATGGTGGCTAGGAGTATCGAAATATATAGGCCCCTTCACAAAAATTCCTTGGTTTGACTCGTCAAAGCCACCGTGTGGTATGGGCAGACGTGACGGGAAAGCTCCGCCTGTACCGATACTCGTAATCCTTCTTGTTGATGGCATTTAGTCCTAGTTGACTTGGTGGTGTTGGCAACATGCCGGTCTTCGATACCGGGGAGATCTAGTGAGTTGGAGGGAGATCGGTGGCGAGGTCCTATAGTACTGGTTGGCAAAGTGGTAGAACCAATCGGACCAATAGGTTGTACCGGTGATGCCTTTTTCTTGCATCTCCTCTTCCATGATTCTTTCTTGGGTGTCTAGTTCCTTGGTCATCCATTGTAGCTCCTCTTGGTGTCATGGTCATTGGTAGGGATCTAGGCATAGTACACGCATGTGGCTCAAGTAGGATCCCATTCAAGTGATGACCAAAGTAATACAACAGATGGAAGCAATTCACCTTTGTAGTAATAGTTGGCATATCATGATGTGGACCCATGGTGTTTTCCATGTGTTGGGCTACATCACTTTTGCAAGCCCTCTTCATGCTCATTGTGGCGGTGGAGGAAAGCCCTCCATATTCGGTTATCCACTCCATTGATTAAACTAGGATGAGAGGAGCATTGGTGTTGTCTCTAAGGTTGATGGCGAGGTTTCTCATGTTATGAATGTTGCCTTCGAGCATGTACATGTCATCATACATGGTGTAGGGGTTTTTTGGCTTCTGCTCCTTCTCAGGTCTTTCTTGTTGTTCTTCTTCATCATCTTCCACTTCGGGTACTTCCTCATGTGGTAGATTTGTTGGAAATATGCCCTAGAGGCAAACAATAATATAGATTATTAACATATTTCATTAAGTTCATAATAGGTTTTATCTCATCCTATAACTATATTGATAGGAACGTCAATACACGTGTGATATGTAAACCACCGGAGTCCCTAGTGATCCTCTAGACACTAGTTCATTCGTCAATCGATGATCGACGTTTCCTAATCATGGACATTTATGTCAATTGACAATGGGGTCATTTCATAGAATATCATCTTGCGACCTGGAAGTTGAGGCGCCAAGGCAAAGCGGTACCCAAGTTGGTTGTAATCATCTGCGTTGCCCACAGTTGGTGTGTCAAATACTTAGGGGGTCTTTTTCAGCACGAATTCAACTTTACGTTTGAATACAAAATATCAGGGTAACGCCCATCAAGTTGGGCCCCCTTGTCAGTTTTCGCCGTTATGTCGCTGTCGTCGTGACTTCCATGTTGGCTTGCAGCGTTGGCGCCTGCATCCATTACGCGTCTTCTTCTTCCCTGGAGCGGAAATCTATGGTAGCAGCCATGGCACGGAGCTGGGACGTGGACGAACCTGCTCGGCCCGCTCTTCTCCCTGTAGGCTTGCAGCGTTAGCGCCTGCATCCATTACGTGTCTTCTTCTTCCCCGGAGCGGCAATCTGTGGTCGTGGCCATGGAGCGGAGCTGGGACGTGGACGAACCTGCTCGGCCCTGCTCTCCTCCCCATCCTGAGTCAAAGCTCGCTCTCACCATGGCCACACCCATGGCACGGTGCGGGGACGAAAATTGGTTCCCGGTGAGATCTGTCACTGTGTCGACCATGCTAGGTCCTATTTTCCTCCTCGGAATCTGAGCTCGCCATCGCGGCGGTCGCGCCCGCACCAATTCTGCCATCCTACCGAGGTCTCTGTGGTAGCTCAAGTTCTGCCATGTGGAACCTATAAGAGAATTCGGAGCTGGGCTCCGGTAACCCGTTGTTGAACCTGTAAGGTCTTCGGCTGATGCATTCGGCTTCTTCCAACGTCCATCGCCGATGCGAGATCATTTAGTTACTTCAATATGAAATTTTGACCAATTTAACTTGTTGATGTATTCCTTGACAATTATAATATAATCGAGCACTAGAAATATTTTGTAGTGTGCATGAGCATAATCAGTAATATAATTGAACACTAGAAATTTAAGGCACTCCATATAAAGGAGTAGATTAATATATATATATACAGAAGATTCACTAGAGACACCACATATATATTGTCTTACATGCAACACACAAGTTGTTAGCTTTGCGACAATTAAATAACGAAGAACAAAAATAAAATCGTAGCAAAGGGGACACAGATTTAACATGGAAAACCCTCTCAAACAAAGAGAGGGAAAAACCACGGGCGCTAGCCAGTAGAACTTCACTATACAAGGAGTGTTTACACAACGCCGGGGATTTCACAGATGCAACTTATCCCAGTTGGCGGCTTACAAGAGATTTATATAACAGTGGAGACCTAGGTCTTTGACGATCTGTACCGCGGGGGCCTGCCGCCCCCGGCACCCCCCACAGGCATCCCTATCGGCCCAAGCCTCTGACGACGGGCCTCGCTCCGCTCCGTCAGAAGTTGGCCTTTACTTTGTAGAATTTGGATCAACATATAACACAAGTAATAATTAACTAAAACAAAATAAAAGCAGGGGCAACAGCATGAGGCCGGGACCGGAGACGCCTAGCTGGGTAGGGGCATCAGTAGGAGGCAGGGACAACATAGTCGAGGGGATACAGCCTAGTCCTGACATAATCCTAGAGGATTTTGCCGAAGGCTGCATGTCGCGCCAAGGTAATCGGCCTATGTAGTCTGCCTCCGCCTCTGCCAACGTCCACCGCGTGCTGGATCATGCTGTCGAGGTCTAAGTTGATTGCTCTGCCAGAGAATGAGAAAACCAGTCTCCCCCTAAGGTAGAAACGGATTTTCCCACACCGTAACCGCCTCAGCACGTAGCGGCTCTAGTTGTCCCTGGATTCTTTGCTAGCGTCCACGTCATCATCATCCTCCTGTTCATTTTTAAGAACATAACTTAGAAGTCATACATATGATTGATATGGCATACAACTTAAGAATTGACAATATATATATGTAAGACAATATTAAGTTGATATCAAAGAGAAATCATATCAGTAATAGTTTGATCAGTTCATATATCATTTCATCTCAACACAATAACAGTTAATTGCATCAGAGTGTATGTAGAATAAAGATTGCAGCATCATAAGTTTCTTCAGGGATGGCGTGAGCGAACCAAGTAACAATTTCACAACCTATATTGTTCTTGTACATCGCCCCAGGTTCGCTAACTCATCCCTGAAAAAATCTGACACCAATGTTGAAGGGTTCCGCAGCAGAAAACAAAAATTTCCTACGTTGGGAGCGCCTAATACTGCCAAGATCTATCTATGTAGTAATGTAGTAATGGCCGAGCATATAGAATACATACCCTTGTAGACTGTACTCGGCTAACGTTGCGAGGGGAACGTGGTTGAAGTAGTCGAACCCGTAGCCAACCTCAAGGTCGTGAAGCTCCTCGCATGTCACCCCTTGCTCCTTCTTCATCGTGCAGCATCTCCGGCTCATGACATCCAAGGTGCCTCAAGTGAGTCCCCTCGTGGTTTCCTACACATATGGTGTACGATGACGACCTCCGACTCCTTGATCCCTGCCGGGAGTGCGGAAGTAGATCTCTGGCTTGGAATCCCTGCAGCGCAACGACGTGCTGTAGGTGCAGTGTCTTTTGCATGGACAGTCCTTACATGGGACCATGCCAACGCATGGAGACGGGAGATAGAGAGAGAGAGGGAAGGAGAGTCAACCAAAGGACTTCTCCAAATATTGTTGTGTCAATCCCACCCATGGGCACCCCTTTATATAGGGGGAGGAAGGTGTGCCATCCCCTTTGGGTTTCCCATGTGAGACTAATCAAGGGAGAGAGGGGGGAGGCGCATGGGCCCTGAGGGCACCATGGGCCAGCCGGCCAGGGGTGGGCCCCACCCCGCGCACAGCCCTAGGCTGTCCGGGTGGGCCCCTTAAGGCAGCTAGGCCTTGGCCCTTCCCTCCTTCGGTTTTCCCTCATGGGCCCTTTTTCCCTAGGAAATTTGGCCCATTAGTGGAATACCCCTTCAAATTAGATTTTAATATTATATTTAATATTAATTACATTAATTAATATGTAAATACATATTACAAAATCCGATTTGACCCGAAACACCTTTCGGTTCCCTTTCGATTTCCTCCGAACCACTTTGGAACTTTCCTGGAATGATTTCGGTTTCCTTTTCTCTTTCATATGGTGATTCCAACTTATAGAGGATCTATAGCTCATCGTACCCTTAAGTGTATTTCCCCACGGCTCGGGAATGGCATAGACATGATCTCCATCAATGATCAATAGCGGGACCGGGATGCCCATAATGACCCCTAGGCATTCCACGATGATAATGTTGTTTGAACCGTAAACAGTCATTTCCCATTCCCTTTGCCACTTGATACCTAGTTCACCCGAGATTTGATCTAAGGTATCTCCATACCTTCGTTCGATCTCATTACTGATGAACTTGTTTTCTCGTTCCCGTGTGGTTGCAATCCATGACCTAGTCACATGCTTGCAAGCTTCGTTAATGCAACGTCACCGAGATGGCCACTAATGTATCTGTTTGTTACATGGATGGGAAAATCCTGGTCTTGATATGTAATCCTCTACACACCCCTTGGGAAAACCTGAGTGGCACCTTTTCGATCATCCAGTCATAGAATGATACTTAATAACCATCTAAGATCCCTCCACAACGGTGATTTGCATTACCTCACAGTCTAAGGATCAGGTTGCAAGGTTTCCTTAGTTTATCATTAATGGTGAACTTTGTAACTAGATCTCATTAAGATATAACTAGATGGGTCGTTTGTCTATCTCATCATTCAACTAATGATGTAACCTTATTGTCAATTGGCATAAATGCCTATGACTCAGAACCCTAGATCATCCTCATGACCAATGAACTAGTTCGCTAGAGGCAACTAGATACTTGGTTTGTTTACATACCACACGTGTATTAACGTTTCGTATTAATACAGTTATAGCACAGTATGAAACTATTACAAAATAACTGAGATATGACAATAAAAACCTATTTATTATTTGCCTCTAGGGAATATCTCCTTCAGTCTCCCACTTGCACTAGGGTACAAATAATCTAGCTTGCATTATACTCATCATAAATCATATCACATATGAGTTTATTGATCATGCCTGCTTATGGAAAACGTCTTGTCCATGTTCTATTTGACCAGATCATTATGTGTTTGCAAATCTTTAATGTCTTCCTAACTTTGACATTCATACCATTATCACATAATGGGTTGAAGTATTCGTTTGCCGACAAAGTGAGACTTTCTTTCTAGTGTTTATAATGATGGTCGTTTTCACTATTGTCATCTAAACTTCAAAACACACTTTGCAATACTTTGTGTATATACGAGAATTATGGTAGCAGAACAAGGCCGGTTTCTAGGAGCCTACAGTGACTTTAGATCAACCTCGAGGGCTTTTTCATAGGCACTGTGCCCTAAGACACATCATTCTACGTTAAAGACGAACTACTCCTGCCATAACAATATACATCACATCATATATCTATGTAGATCCTAGTGCATGAAACGCAACTATGCCACTTACTTTGCTTCTTACCATTTAAGTACACACTTAATTCTGGTTCAGTGATTAACTCAAGAATCACTTCAAGACACGTTCTTACAATTAAGAGCTTGTCCCTCCAACCAGAACCTCAGGTCACATTATGCTGAGTATACAATATCGTTGTATGGAAGAACCTATGAATGAGTCATAGGAGATGAAACACATCTCTTTCTTCCTTTTTAACCATCGTTGTAATACTAATACAATGCTTCATATAGTAAGAACTTCTTCCTTACCTTGTTCCATTCTGAACTTCTTCAGAATCTTGCTTAGGACATTCTGAGCATCTTTAGAATCAAGTCCAAAAAGCATTCGACATTTGATTATTATTAAACTTACCAATCTATCTCGATAACTCTCAATGTTTAATAACTTCAACTTCATCCTTATTTATCTACTTAAATGTTATTAACACCAATCACATCATTCACATATGTCGTCCACATATCCCAGAATGATTTCACGCTCCCACTCAAATATGGCATCCATATTTGAGATCAGGGATTTCACTTAGCTCTCACTCAAAAAATGTCTGATACATATTATGATTCAGCCAAGCTACTTAGATCCCAATCAAAATATGTCTCTTACATATTAAGATTTGGCCAAGCTAATTAGCTCCCACTCAAATGCAGGTCCTCTCGATAATCTTGGACATTCGAAAATTCTTTGATCATCATCAAATTGAGCATTCCAGCTACGAGACATCAATATCCATATATTTCTAGTGTAAATCCAATAGACTCAAGCATCACTACATTTGTAGTCAAATCCTTGAATTTGTCCATACTTTGTGACAAATCGCGCTTTTACGTTTCCATTAAGTTTCATTTCCATCTTATGACTTTGAAGTCATTCAGAAATATCAAGTAAAGTTCTTTACTTAATAAGATCAAGTAACATATTACTTCGCAATCTTAAATGTAACTTAATATAGGATTTTATGACTCCTGGTCATTTCTCGCACTTAGGTCCATCATGCTTCTTTGTAATTCGTAGGTATGTCTTGTTCATAAACATGATAAGTGAATCAATAATATATTTCCATAGACTTGTAGAGTATATATTGTTGAATCCTACTTTCTTTAGTAAAAGTATTCACTGAAACTTTATGATCATTATCATTAGTTTCTCCTCTATATGTAGAGTTTGGTTTCACGAAACAAATTCGGCTGCGCCACTCAACAATTCAGAGGCAAGGTCAAATACCTTGTATTGATCTTTTACTTTCTTCCACCTGTATCTTCCTCAAGAAACGTCAACTTTGGACAACAGCAGGTTTGCCCCTTTTTGGAAGATGTATTCATAGTTGCTAATAATACGCTACAAAGACTTGTTTATTCGCCACAATTTCAAATTGTCGAAACCTCTACAAACTCGAACATGCCATAACTCTTATGGTGTTGTTTCCACAAATTCGTTTTAGATGTTCCTTTGTATTTCAACCAAGTGTTTGCTCATTTCAATCTCTAACTCTAAACGATAACTACAACCCCTATAGGAGATAATATTATACCATATGTATCTCATACTCAATGATTATGATATTTAGACATTTCAATACACTTTGAAACTGCCCTATTATCATAATTTGTGAAACCTCTTTCACATGTCCTTTTATGCCAAAATTAACTTAAATACTTTAGTCATGTCAATCAAATCGAAGAGACTTTGTATTCTTGTTAATTTCAATATCCTCCTTCATTTTGAAATCTTTTGAACAAATCAAAACTGTTTCAAACTTATGTTTCATTAAGCAGATGCTCATATTCACTTAAATCCACAATGAAGTGTGCAATAATGATTTCCACTATTTGTTGAAAATACAATACATCACTATGTATAAGATTCAACATTAAGTATGAATAATGATTTCCACTATCTTGTTGAAAATATGATATATCGTTATGTATAAAGTTCAACATTTCTTTGCATATTACCGTTTTACTAGAATGCGGAGTTTTAGTCATTCTGCCCAACGAGGTATGGTTTTGCAAAGTCTCTAGATTAAGAATCTAGCACCGCAATATTCATGAAGAACATGCAATAACCAAAAAGACTTAGACTATAGTGTCATGTCATTACTAAACCTTGGATATCTTTTAGCATTCTAATCCTTTATGAATGTTTAAACTACTATCATTAACATAGTGTTGAGAGTAAATCATTTATAATTGTAATGTGACCATAATGGTATTGTTCATAATAATAGTACAACTGTCTTGTAACTCGTTCATATGAACAATCGTCTTGCCAAAAGCAAGACACACAAACCAGGATTACAAATTATATTCAAGTCCACTAATCCAAATGATAAACCTTTGAGGAAAAGGGTGATGTCGGCCATCAACAGTTTTGCTTGCTGTCATCAAGCCACATTGCCTCAATTCTAGCAATTCTCAAGCAGACCATCCTGTTTTCACAAAACTAGACAAGTATCCAATACTTATATAAGCTGCAATGAGTTTTGCAAGAATTACATTTATAACTTTATATATCTAACATATACCCTTTTTCATTCATGACCTCCATTGCAATCAAGCCCTTCTGAGAGTTCATAACTCTAATGCAAGATTGCTAAGTGTTTCTCCAAATATTTCCTTTTTCATCCATCATGGAAGAAAACACATCCAACGGCTCATACTTTATGTGCCTGATCTTGTAGAATACAATATTGTAATCCAACTCTCCATCGAATGGAGAATGGTTTATTGGATGATTATGGAGAACACACAAACACTATAGAGTCATCAGATTATCTCCTAATGGTCATTGTATCAAGAAGAGAAGATCACCTTTTACAAGGATATCCCTTAGGCGTGGGTATTAATCTATGAAATTGGACCCTTTTGCTAAGTTCCATATCAAGCAATATATTTCCCATGGTCGCAAAGGACCTCAATGGAATAGGCCATGATCTACTAAGATATTTGCAAACAAACATCTAGAGTAAGTTCATAATATGAGTTCAATTTATAATTGATCTCCCACTAAAATTTTCATCCCCTGGACGATTTTAGTGATCACATGATCCCAATCCTCTACACCTCCCCCGATCGTCATGGCCATCAGTGCAGCATCAAAGGTAGACATTCCCCAATACCAATCACATCATCCATGTGACTCATGCTCGACCTTTCGATATCTTGTGTTCCCAGGCCATGCCTACACATGCTAGGCTCGCCAAATCTAACTTGTGTGTATTTGCTGTGCAACATGGCTTACACCCACTGTATGCGAATGTAGATATGTCTAGCCCCCGATCGGCATGGCCGGCTTCATAACGGCAAACTTTCTTGGTGGTGCACACACAAGGGGAACACTATCATTGGAATTATTTAGAGATTATATTATTTGCTACTGTTGAATATCTAATACTAGCTCACAATAAGATATAAAATAGGTATCAACATCACATGTATATTTGTGATATGATATGGTCCTTCTTCTTGTGCTTTGATCTTCATCGAGCGCTCCGACACAATCTCCATCTTGCCCTTGGTTTGACTCCAAGTCCACGACGCCACCACCAGGTCGTCCATCAGAATGATGGCTATTACTACATAACTTAGTAACATAAAAGTAAACTACTTTACCTTCATAACGACCAATACCATATCATAACACAAGCCTTCCTACAAAATAAAGTTAGACGCCTCTACTTTATCTTTTGCAAGTTTTACGTGGTTGTTAGGGCTTTCGCAATAGAACCGTTTCTAATCTACGAACTTTCAAACCAGAACATGTATCCAACAGTTGTCTCTACTACACCCCTTTCGGGGCCCTCCATTGTAAATGCTATATCAACTATTTAATGAGAGATAGACACCCGCTAGCCAATTATACGGAACAAGCCGTATGTCGAGCGTGGAACCAGTCTCACGTACGAATACGCGTAAGGTTGGTCTGGGCCACTTCATCAAACAATGTCGTGATATAAACAAGTATACATAGATGGTAACAACTAAGGGATCAATGCCTATACAATACTTGTGCGTACTGGACATACAACAATCCTACGCATACATCGGCTCTGATACCACTGAAGGGTTCCGTAGTAGAAAACAAGAAATTTCCTACATTGGAACCGCCTAATAATGCCAAGATCTATCTATGTAGTAATGCAGTAATAGCCGAGCGTATAGAATACATACCCTTGTAGACCGTACGTGGTTAATGTTCCGAGGGTAATGTGGTTGAAGTAGTCAAACCCGTAGCCGATCTCAAGGTCGCGAAGCTCCTCGCAGGTCACCCCTTGCTCCTTCTTCATCGTGCAGCAGCTCCGGATCACGACATCCAAGGTGACTCAAGTGAGGCCCCTCGTGGTTACGTACACATATGGTGTACAATGACTACCTCCGACTCCTTGATCCCTGCTGGGAGTGCAGAAGTAGATCTCCGGCTTGGAATCCCGGCAATGCAATGATGTGCTGCAGGTGCGGTGTCTTTTCCATGGACAGTCCTTACTTGGGACCGTGCCAATGCATGGATACGGGAGAGAGAGGGAAGGAGAAAGTCAACCAAAGGACTTCTCCAAATATTGGTGTGTCAATCCCACCCATGGGCACCCCTTTATATAGGGGGAGGGAGGTGTGCCCTCCCCTTTGGGTTTCCCATATGGGACTAATAAAGGGAGAGAGGGGGGAGGCGCATGGCCCCTTAGGGCACCATGGGCCGGCCGGCCAAGGGTGGGGCCCACCTCGCGCAAAGCCCTAGGCAGGCCGGGTGGGCCCCCTTGAGGCGGCTAGGCCTTGGCCCTTCCCTCCTTCGGTTTTCCCTCGTGGGCCCTTTTTTCCTAGGAAGTTTGGCCCATTAGTGGAATACCCCTTCAAATTAGATTTTAATATTATATTTAATATTAATTACATTAATTAATATGTAAATACATATTACAATATCTGATTTGACCCGAAACACCTTTCGGTTCCCTTTCGATTTCCTCCGAACAACTTCGAAACTTTCCCGGAACGATTCCGGTTTCCTTTTCTCTTTCATATGGTGATTCCAACTTATAGAGGATCTCTAGCTCATCATACCCTTAAGTGTATTTCCCCACGGCTTGGGAATGGCACAAACATGATCTCCATCAATGATCAATAGTGGGACCGGGATGCCCATAATGACCCCTATGCATTCCACGATGATAATGTCGTTTGAACCGTAAATAGTCGTTTCCCATTCCCTTTGCCACTTTATACCTACTTCACCCAAGATTTGATCTATGGTATCTCCATACCTTCGTTCGATCTCGTTACCGATGAACTTCTTTTCTCGTTCCCATGTCGTTGCATTTCGTGATCCAGTCACAGGCTTGCAAGCTTCGTCAATGCAACGTCACCAAGATGCCCACTAATGTATATGTCCGTTACATGGATGGGAAAATCCTGGTCTTGATATGTACTCCTCTACACGCCCCTTTGGGAAACCTGAGTGGCACCTTTTCGATCATCTAGTCACGGAATGATACTTGATAACAATCTAAGCTCCCTCCAGAATGGTGATTTGCATTACCTCACAGTCTAAGGATCAGGTTGCGAGGTTTCCTTAGTTTATCATTAATGGTGAACTTTGTAACTAGATCTCATTAAGATACAACTAGTTGGGTTGTTTATCTATCACATCATTCAACTAATGATGTGACCTCATTGTCAATTGGCATAAATGCCCATGATCTCGAAACCCTAGATCATCCTCATGACCAATGAACTAGTTCGCTAGAGGCAACTAGAGACTTGGTTTGTTTACATACCACACGTGTATTAATGTTTCGTATTAATACAGTTATAGCACATTATGAAACTATTACAAATTAACTGAGATATGACAATAAAAACCTATTTATTATTTTCCTCTAGGGCATATCTCCTTCAAATGTGTCTGCCTCTCTTTTGGGGCAAATTTGAATCATTGGCCGCAATAAAAATTGGAATGTAATCCTACGAAACAATATTCAGGGATATACATATTCAGGTACCAAAAACAATCCTAAAAATTGTAATTATAAATAAAAAACCAAATGATTAATCTCTAGGTAGATGTTGAAAATACTTATGATCAAAATCATGCATATACATATGCATCATACGAATCATTGAAAGATCAGAAACAATTCAAGGATCATACATGTAGTTCCATATGAGAATAAATCAAGGGCCTCATAATTTTTTTCAGAGATGAAGTTGGCAAACCAAAGTAACAACAACACAACCTATATTGTTTGTGTGCATTTCTGCCTCAGGTACACCAACCCATCCCTAAAAAACGACACCATCATATGTGTCTCCCCTTACACTCATTTCGGGCAAATTTCAATCATCAGCCTCAGTGAGGAAATGAAATGTAATTCTTATACACTATGAATCCATGCATGCAATAACAATTCAAAGATCATAGTTTTATGAATGTAGAATAAATCTAGGGGTCTCATAAGTTTCTTCAGGGATGGCGTTAGTGAACCAAGTAACAATTGTACAACCTATATTGTTCTTGTACATTTCCCAAGTTGGCTAACTCATCCCTGAAAAAAATTGACACCAATGTGTGCCTCTCTTTCGGGTAAAATTTGAATCATTGACCACAATAAGAAATTGAAATATAATCCTACGAAACAATATTCAGGGATATACATATTTAGGTACAAAAACAATCCTAAATATTGTAATTATCATAAAAAAAACCAAACAATTAGTCTTCCGGTACATGTTAAAAAGACTTATGATCAAAACCATGCATATACATATGCATCATATGCATCATTCAAAGATAAGAAACAATTCAAGGATCATATATGTAGTTCCATATGAGAATAAATCAAGGGCCTCGTAACAATTCAAGGAAGTCTATTTTGAAGGATTGGTTATGGTGGTTCTAGTACGATGATTATATCGAGCCCAGTGGGCATGTTTACATACGAAGCTTTACTGTTGAGATGATGATATAATAGTGTATGATAATGATTTGATATCATGAAATTGGGTTTTACTTGTGGGATATGATATGTAAGGTGTAATTTTCTGTCAATTTGAGATATTATTCAAGCTATACGGAAAGGTAAGAATTGTTTATTAGTAGCCGCTAGTACATGGATGGAATGATAAAAAGTTGGATTTTCAGATAACCTTGATTAGAGTACTTTTACTTGCGTCTTGACCATGTGGCACCTTTTCCCTAAGATTTTGGAAGTTTTTAATATACAAAAACGAGGCCCTACATGGATTTTATTCTCAGTTCTTGACTATTGACATGTTCTCTGTATAATAATTTTGAAGATCGTACGGGATGTATTTTTAATATCTTCAGGCTATTGGTTCAGTTCTTTATTTGATTTTGAAACCAATGTTTCAAATTTGATAATTGTCTGGTTAGCTCACTCAATGTAGTTCTTATTTGATTTCTTCGAGTGGGACTAGTTAATCGCTTCATGGTTGTGACTACTTGGTTTTTTGAAAGCCTTTTTTCCTTATTTTCTCTGTCTGGTGTGGAGTATATCTTTCAAAGTGTGCTTTCATGTTTAATGTTTCTAAAATGTGCCCTTGGCTAAGAGAGTAATGGAGATCGGGTCGCTTTTGCTCTGGTGTTGGTGTTTGGGTACCATGTTGTTGTTAATGAAACTTTTGTGGAGTGTAAGTAGTCCAATGGTTCTCGTAAGCTCGTGAAAGGTTTTTGAAAAAAATCAAGTGCATTTTGGCAATTAAGCTTTGACCCTTTGACTTTTCTACATCCTGGTCT
Organism: Avena insularis; assembly: GCA_023614405.1. Classification (NCBI taxonomy): domain Eukaryota; kingdom Viridiplantae; phylum Streptophyta; class Magnoliopsida; order Poales; family Poaceae; genus Avena; species Avena insularis. Next base: position 335,710,192 of record CM042688.1, read on the forward strand.
TCCTTGGTCAATCATTTCAGTTAGGGTGTTAGAAGCACCATAAGCCTTGACAAATAATCGGCCAAATCGTAGTAACATTTTTTGTCGCTAATTCCCTTGCAAGTCTAGAAATCGATGCTAGTTAGGCTGTCCATTAAAGTGGAAGCATGCTTTTTCTCTAGAGAGGAGTTGTTTTTGATTCTTCCTAAGAGTGCAAGTTTAGAACCAAATTTTGGTTTAATCAACAGAATATAGTGGATCTTGTAAGTTTGACCAAACCTCTGTACTAGTGCTCTCGTCTATTCAAATAGTGAGTGGTGACGTAATTATTAGTAGAACTTATTGTTTGATGAAAGGTAGATTAGTTTTTCTAGTGGCTTTGTGGATTGAGGAAGTGGGGCTTATCTTGGACAATCCATGAAATATTTTTGTAAAGCCAAGTGAGGTTGCCCGAGTGTTACTTGGCATGATTTATCTGTCCATGTACAAGGTCAATGGTTTGAGTGAGGGATGGATTGGCCCCCATATCATTTACTCTTATTATTTTTTCTTTTTACGTTGGATGGGTGAATCTATGTCTGCCTCACCTTTCGTGCAGAGTGTCGGTGTGTTTCAGTCTTAAACTCAGAATGGGTTAGAAGCGGCACATGGTTGCCAAGCGTAGGAATTACGGTGAGAATGAGCCAACTTGTGGTCTTTGACTACCGAATATAGTATCCCACCAAGAGTTTTCCTTTCACTACGTCAATCTGATTTTAAACTACTTTACCGTTGATAAGTTGCAGGCTTTTAGTACCTAAGGCTCGCCTCCTACTTGTGATGAATTCCCATATGTTTCAACTGACATGCCAAATACTTTGAGTAAAGAGGACTCGTTTCGGTGCAAAAGGTGCAACACACCAAAAGCTACGCACAACTTTTTAGCCATTGGAGATATGGATAATAGACTACGCTGTACGAAAATTGGAAGATATGTTAGGATCCTATAGAATTCTTGGAAGTGCAAACTGATGCTGTGTTGTGTCGACATTCGCCTCTAGTTGTGATTACCATGACCACTTGAAGGGCAATTTGGAACAAAGGAAGTATATCTCTCATACTTGTTTTAGTGTCTGGAAGGCGCTCCATGGACTGAATTTTGTTGATCAAAACTACGGAGGGAGTTGTGAAGACTAGTCATCATAAACAAGCTGCTCAGGTGGGAGTTGTGGAGACTAGTCATAAACAAGCTGCTCAGATTAGGAAAACAGAGATGCCTATTCTAAGAGACTAAGTGTCACACATCCAATGGTTTATGTGGTGATTTTAGGTGTGTCATCTACTAATGGTGTTGGGAGGTTCAATAACGAACAGAAGATTAGACCATCGAACAGTGGACCTTTCAAGATAGTGGCATGAGTTGGGAAGTTAGTGTGTTGTTTGGAGTTACCTAAGCCAATGAAAGGTATACATAATGTATTCTATGTCTCGATGCTTAAGAACTACTTTTGAGATCTACTATGGCAGATGAAGTGGGAACCGATTACAATAGAAAGGGATTTGATTGCTCGATAAGGATTTTGGAGGATGCCAATAGAATAATGACTTCTTAGGATTGCCTGGTAAAGAATTTTGAGATGCTGATAGAGTAACGAGGCATTCGTACAATCATGTTTGTCAAGGCCCTTCAGACAAATAAGACGAAGCGCGAATTAACATGCGAACTTGAACTAGATATATATATAGAAAATGTCCAAGGCTATTCTTGCTTATGAGAAATTAATTTTGCTTACACTAGTGCACACGGCCCCCTCTAACACCGGTTTGGAGGGCCCTCTAACAGCGGTTGTAGAACCGCTGTTGAGGGTTCGGTGTTAGAGGGGCCCCCCCTTTAACACCGGTTCTTATACGAACGGTGTTAAAAAGTGGCGCCGTGGGGCTGCCGAGCTCAGCCCCCTTTAACACCGGTTCGTAACACGAACCGGTGTTAAATGTCTCACTTGGCGTGAAAAGGAGATAAATCTCTGGCGGCGAAAACGGCCTAAATCTGCGCGGCGAGTTCGCCTGCCCGTTCTGGGCGTATTTCTTGTGTGGCGGGAGACGGGGAGGGGGAATCGATCGGGAGCGGTATACACATACATCGTCATCGGTACATACGAGTACATGAATAATTAAGCAACTATTATTATACACAACATCGTCATTGTGTGGTATTCTCCGTAAACGTTGAAGCATCAAGTACAAGACAAACACGTTCAATCATATATACAACGTTCATTTTGGTAGATATCTAAAGAGTTCTCCGCCAAGCGTGACGACCTCATCAAGTATGAACCCCGCCAATTCCTCTTGAATGGCTCATATGCGGTCAAATGATAGGAGTTGGTCCCGCATCCGTTCGATCTGAATATATATCAAGAATGGGGTCAATATATATATAAGAATAAAACTCAACACAATTGATGGTAATAAAATAATGTTGTGTACTTTGTTTACTTACTCTATGTTGTTCTAGTGCGGCTTGGCCGTCGCACATATCGTGTTGAATGAACTACAAACATAGTACCCACATAAGTTATTATCGTGTCACGATGCGCGCACTTTACGAGAATAGAGTTAAATCAAAATAATAATCAATAAAGCATGATATAATGGAATTGGAAGCAGAATCAAAGAGATCATGCAGACCTAGCTAGCTAGTATTACTTATATTTTGGTCTACAAATTTTAGTTCTTCGACCATTCACCCACGGCCCTGCCGTGAACCTTTCAAACCACATCCGGCAATGAAAATGGATAAAGGAGTAATTAATTACTTGTTGTCACGAAAGTTGCCGATCTAGTGCGATAATATGATTGAAATTACCTCTGGAGCATCTCTCTAAAGTCTGCCCATCGCTCCTTTTCTTTTAAATGAGTCCATGACAAGGACTTTTCTGAGTCGAGTTGAATGACTAGCAGAATAAAGTGGAACCTACGCACGCATAACTCATCATCAGTTACACTTAACATCGAGTAAGCCGAAACAGAATGTGTACAAGAGAGGGTAACAGTACTCACGAGAAGTTGTAAGGCAATACTATTTCCCTTTTGGTTTGTTGTCTCAGTAAAGACCTTAGCAATAAATCTTCTGTTTGCCCGGGTTTGGTTCTTACCACTTCTTCATGAACTCTATTTGGGTCAACGAACCCAATGTCAAAAGGTCCTCCTTTTATGCATTCCATAACCTTTTTCCTACATAATAGTATATACATATATGGTGAGCATATATATATACATGCAATTAATAAAGTGAATGAGATGAGATAGAAAATACAGAAATAGTACTTACACACAATAAAGGCTGATGGCAGCTTTGTCGAGTTCCTTCTGATTGAATAGAAAATGCAAGTCTTGAATGTTGAAGGCGATCTCGTTGTCTCCGCACAAGAAAATATGATCTCTTCTATGCGCCGTGATCCATTCTTCCTTTCTCGTCTTGCAGAAATCAAGGTACCACTTGTGCAATCTTCACATCTTTGTTGGTAGATTCTTGAGCTCCTCTTTCTTGACGAGATTCTTCCCATACTTCCATGGCTGTATGGGGTTGGCATCGCATTTGGGCAAGTTGTCTCCCATGATGTTCAAGTATGCAATGTAAGTCATCCCCATCTCATTGGCCTTTCTTTGTAGCTCTGCCTCGTAATCATTTACGGGAGGAGCGTCTCGTGTGTCGAACACTTGGAGCGGGGCGCATGATTGGTTTTCCTGCTCTCCGAGCATGGGAACTGTTTTACAGGGTGCCGCATTGCTACTTTCAGTCTCCCTACGGCGCCTTGCATCCGCCTTCAAAATCTGGCGCTCGTAGTCCGGCACAAGTGGGGTTTCAGGTTTTAAAAGATTTTTGTAAAACTTCTCCACCACCGCCGGATCTATTTTCTCCTTTGGCTCGGCCCGTCTAGGTGCAAAGGATTTCTTGACCTCTTCTTCCGAGATCCTATTGGTCTCCTCGTCGCTGCGATTCCACGGTAAAACCGGCAATGGCTTGGCGGAAGGCTGCGGGACGTAGTTTTTTGAACTCTTTCTGGCAGTGCTAGTGATGCTCTTCGTGGCAGTGCTCTTCCGCTTCTGAGGAGATGGCTGAGCGCCGAGATGGTGACAGGCAGGAGATGGCTGGAGCAGGAGATGGCTGGCGCAGAGATGGCTGCCAGCGGAGATGGCTGACAGGCGGAGATGGCTGGCGTGCGGAGATGGCTGCCAGCAGAGATGGCTGAAGCGCGGAGATGGCTGCAGCGAGGAGATGGCTGAAGCTCAGGCTCAGCCTTCTTGAGGCAGTGCGGGGGCCTCAATTTGGAAGCACGATGTGTTCCTTCTTCCAAAGAATGGTTGTTTTCACTGCAAATTTGAGTTGAGTTTCCGCTTCACCTGTAGCATGGTCAAGCTGTGCTTCCTCATATTCTTTCACAACCTCATCCACCCCGACAATAGCATAGCCATCTGGAATCGGTCGGCAGTGGTAAGTTCCACCAGCTACAGGAGGTAAGGCATAGCCGACAGCCACCTTAATGGATAAGCCCATTAATCTCACATGCAGCTCAGCGTGTTTGCTCTCCGTGATCTCATCCACGGGGTATCGAGGACCCGCCATTTCAAGCATGGGCTGCACGTTCTCCGTGGAAGCCACGCTGCTTTTCCGCCAGATGCAGGCGCGGCGGCTTCCAATGCAGGCTCTTCGTGCCGCTGAGATGGGCCGGTAGCTTGATGGCTATGTTGTGCATTCACTTGCGCCTTCAGCGCCATAAGTGCATGTTCTATCTGTGTCATCCGCTCTGTACGCTCTTTTTCTTTTCTGCCGCGCCATCTGTAAGAGTCGCTCCACTCCGCAAACCCATCCTTCCACGTCATACCCCCTGTGCCTCGTGCATGTCAAGGGTGTTCTTTTTTACCGATGGCGCGTGTGAGCTGGTCATTCTCTCTGTCGGGATGGAAGGTTCTGGCGGTTGTTTCCTCGTATGCCGTGATGAGTTCAGTGACGGTTTTGGCAAGGAGGCGGGTTGGGAAGATACACAATCCTGTTTCTGGGTCCAACCTTGCCCCGATTCTATAGAACCAAGTCTATGCACGTAGGTCCCACCCATGTGTCTGGGGTGTGATCCCTCTGTCGCGTAGGGCCTTCTCAGCTTCCTCCCACTTAGGCCTCTAAGATATGTAGCCACCTAACCCTGTCCTCTGGTGATATTCCTTCTTCTAGGCATTTAGCGTATTGGTTTCTGACCTCTTTGTAGCTATAGCACCTTCCTTGTATGCCACAAATTCGCGCCAGTGAGGTCTTATCTTCGCATAATATGCGTCTTTGAAATCTAGAGTCTTGCGAGCTTTGACAAATTTGTTCAATTTTGTCTTCCAGTTGCGGAAAGCGTCAGCCATCTTCTTTAGAGTCCACTCTTTGACCTTTTCCTTTATAACCGGTTTGTTTTCATCCTCCTCTAGCAGAAGGGTGAAATTTACCAACAGCGAATTCCAAAGCCCTTCTTTGGATCTTTCATCGACAAAGGTACCGTTGCCATTCTTTGGGATTGGGATTGGGATTTGGTCCCTAACAACAACTCCAGCCTGACGTACAAATTTGTCTGTGGCATTCTTGGGCTCCATCGGCCTGCCATCAATACGGACTGCTTCGATCGTGAACTTTGCATGATCTTTCAACCGATGGCTCGCGCCTCGCTTGCTCTTTTTCGTAGAAGAAGATGGTTGCTAGCTGGTCGATCCAGAGGGCTAAAAGAAGAAAGAAGTGTTAATTAATACATGTAGAAGAAGATTGTTGGTGGAAGTCAGCAGAGGCTTAATCAATGCATATACCTCGCCGGACTTTGTAATCACTAAATTGCGTTCACCGGAGTCTTCATCTTCTCCATGACTACTTGAGTTGTCATCATGTCCCTCCAAGTCTAGATATTGTGAGGTGTCCTCATCGATAATGTTCTCCATTATTTCTTCTTCTTCAAGGTTTCTACTAAGTGGATCCATAGTTTCTAAAATAATAATATTATCTAGAGTAAGAGAGTAAACATTCAAGTGGACTTGGATTCATACACAAATATACATATTATTCATACAAAAATACACAAATAGGATAAAGTACATAAGATAAAGTACATTATTAATACATCACCGGAGAATAGCTCGGGTGCATTATAGGATAAAGTATAAGATAAAGTATATTATTAATACATCACCGGAGAATAGCTCGGGTGTATTATAGGATAAAGTATAATATAAAGTACATTATTAATACATCATCGGAGAATAGCTCGGGTGCATTATAGGATAAAGTATAAGATAAAGTACATTATTAAGATAAACTAGCGAACGCGGCTGCCGCGTTCTATGCTACGGGAGCTCTGCAGCCATAGAAGAGGAACCATCACAGGAGAATAGCTCGGGTGAGATCCGTGAAGCTGCCAGATATTGGAGAACCTAGTCTCCAAAAGATACATGTATCGCCGTACATGCTCGTCCTCCTCCCTAATACGATGACGTACCACCTTCTCGGGGGCTGGCTCCCTCCGCACCGCTCCTGGACCTCGTGGACGCCACCAAAGAAGCTCCGGGTCGACGATGATACTCGGATTCCTCACCAAGGTACGAGTCCCGACAGGTAGCACCTCCCAGTGCCAACCTGGCGGAGCCCAGACTCGGACATCCCCGACAGAGTCCAGTAGGCTCGGACGAGATGGACGTGGCATAACTAAATAATAGCAATAAACAATCATAAAACATAAACAGTAACTAAATCACTAAGTATATATTGCCCTAATAACAATAACCCTAAACCTATCACTAACTAAACTAAACCTCATTAACTAAGTATTCTAACTAAACCCAATCCCTAATAAACCCCAATCCCTAATAAAACCCTAAGCCCTAATAATAAACTAACTAAAATCCCTAACTAAATCACTACTAAAATTCCTAACTAAATCACTACTAAAATCCCTAACTAAAATCCCTAACTAAATCACTACTAAAATCCCTAACTAAATCACTACTTAAATCCCTAACTAAAATCCCTAACTAAATCACTACTAAAATCCCTAAATAACTAAATCCCTAATTAACTAAAATCCCTAACTAAAATCCCTAACTAAATCACTACTAAATCCCTAATTAACTAACAGAATCATATTACACTAGCTACTAAATAATATTACAACTATACACTACTATTACACTACTAAATAATATTACACACAAACACTACCAAATAAAATTACAACTATATACTACAAAATAAAAAAATGGAAAAAAAAACTTGGGCCGGGCGCTCACCATATCGCCTTCACCGCCATGCATGCACGGGTCGCCGCTCGCCCTTGATGGCGGTGCGCCACGCCCAGCTGGTGAAACGGAGAGAAGGGGAGGGGCGGCGGGGTGTACCTCTCTGGCCGGGGGCACACGCGAGGCGGCTGGAGTGGCGGCGGCGGTTGGGGGCGGTGGCGGCTGGAGTGAGTGGCGGCGGCGGCTCCCGCGGGATGGCGACGGCGACCGGCTGGCTGGGGGAAATCGCGATCGATCTGGCTGGGGGAAGAAGGGAAGGGGTGGCGCGCGCGTTATAAACCCCCCCTTTAACACCGGTTCGTGGCTGGAACCGGTGTTAAAGGGGGGGTGACCGGTGTTAAAGGGAGGGTGCGGGCGCGAAACGAAATAAATGCGCCCCCCTTTAACACCGGTTCGTGGCTGGAACCGGTGTTAAAGGGGGGCATTTATTTCATGCATTAATGGGGTGGGGGCATTTATAATTCAAAAAATAGGATATGAATTTAGAAAATTCATATCTTATTCATTTCAACTCAGAAAAATATGAATAATATATCATAATTTTTAGAAAAATAATATCTATCCATTCATGTAAAAACATTTTATATTTACTTTAGATGAAAATTTTCAAAATGATTAAAACACTTACATATAAATTTTGATTATTCAATTCAAACAAAAATAAATTGTCAAATCCTAAAACTTTGAACATAAGAAATATTAAGCATCTAAAAAGGAATCTAACCCTATTTTATTAGACCAAATCATATTTTATTTTGTATTAACATTTTTGAATTGATTGGATATTTAAATGTCGCATGTTTTGTATACACTTGAATCTGACAAAGCCTCGCTCAACTTGCATTGGATTTTTGATAAAATAGCATATTGTGAACCTAAAAATGATTTTTGTAAAAAATCATGAGCATCGTATCATGTACCTGTAGTTCATATCTGACCCACTTCCTGCCGATTTGGTAGGAATTTGTCTCTTTCACCAGAGGTGGACGGAAAGGTTTCAGATCCCCCTATTGGTACATTGTCCATATAAGGTGGTCTAGTATTTTTGTAAAATGTGGTGGTGGTTTTTTGAATTAGCCGTTTGGTGGTTGCTTCACAAAACCGTCCGTTTTTTATGCTCGGAAAATGGAAAATGCCTTTTTGATGCGATAAAAAGGAAAACTTCTTCTTGCAACATTGTTTGCCATGCCATGATGCACATGTATGCACAATATAGCCTTATTATCACAAACTATGCCTTGATTCTAGCCATAACATTGGTCATTTGACCCGAAAGCCAAGAAACCTCGAATGAGATAGGTCATTTTGTGAAGGAGATAGAACTGGAATTAAAATACAGAATGCAACTAATAGTAAGTTACAAAAAGCACGACTGAAAATTAAGATACATAAAAGAACTAAAAATTAAGATACATGGCCAGATTAAGTAACAATCGACCGAACTTGTTTCGGAATGTTGGAGTGATTCAGTCATGCTCCTGCCTACACCTGTAATACTACGCCCTTTGTAGTCGTCGTACTACTTGCCGTCATTCTTTGTAAATAAATCGGGAATTGAACCTTGAAGGATGTGTACGCGTGGGCTGGACTTGAGGGTAGCGCAGACGGGGGTTAGAGTCGGCGGCAGTGTCATAGGCCATGACGCTCTAGAGAGTCCGACCGCGCCACCATAGCCGATGGCCGGCCTCGTTGAAGTTTGGAGGAGGTGGGCCGTCCTCCTCGTGCCTGGCGAGCGCCCTCTCACGCCGATCCACGAAGAAGGCTTCCCAAGTAGGGAAATAGTCGGGATGCCATCTGGGATTCCTCCGCTGCTCCGGCGTGAGCTCGAAGTAGTAGTGGTTCGTGATGGCCATCCGGCGCGCCACACCTAGAGGGACAGGAGGAACCGGCACACCTCCGGCGCTCAGCATCCAGCCGACAGGGACACGATGGCCGGCGGGCGAGGGTGGTCGGCGCAAAGCGCCTCCGCCTCCCTAGGGGTTAGTGCTACGGTGGAAGCCATGGGAAAGAGTGATGAGGTTGCAGATATGAGTCTAGAGATGTGCAATGCCAATGGAGGCCAACCCTACATATATATATAGTGAAGAACTGGAGGGAAGAACTGGCGGAAAAAAATGGCGGGAAAAAAATGGAGGGAAGAAATAGAAGGAAGAAAAATGGCTCATTTAATAAATATACTGTTAACAGAAGAAGACTTATATCTGCCGCCTCTCTCCACTCTATTCCATGGATTTCACCATACCTCTAACCCCAGGGAGGCGGAGATGGAGACTTTCATGGGCTAGCAGGAAAATATTTTCCGAGGCGGAACTTCCGAAGATGCCATAGGGCGTGTGCACCAAGGGCATCTTCGAGAAATTCCGCCACGGGAGATTTCGAAACCCTTTCCTCCATCCATGGGGATGAAACTCTCCATCCATGTTGGCTTGGTCATTGCCATAGCACATCTGCACTCATATCTGCCGCCTCTCTCCACTCTATCCCATGGCTTCCACCATACCTCTAACCCCAGGGAGGCGGAGATGTAGTCTTTCATGGGCTAGCAGGAAAATATTTTCCGAGGCAGAACTTCCGAAGATGCCATAGGGCGTGTGCACCAAGGGCATCTTCGAGAAGTTCCGCCACGGGAGATTTCCCAACCCTTTCCTCCATCCATGGGGATGAAACTCTCCATCCATATTGTTGGATTGTTGAGTTGCTTGCCATGGCGTATCGATGCTCCTTTTATAGGCACGGCGCCGCTTCTACTTTGTCTTCTTCCTCCGACAGGGCATCGTGCGCTACATCGAGCAGTGTAGTCCACCGACGCATCCTTATCCTACCGACAGCTTTAGTCCTGGTTTGAGCCCCCACCCGGTACTAAAGGTTAACCACGCGTCCTTATCCCACCAACAATTTTGTTAGATGACACAAAAACCACCTTTAGTCCCGGTTGCACCCACCAACCGGTACTAAAGGTTAGCCACCCCCCTTTTGTTAACAGAAGAAATATGACATTGATTTCCATGTTGAGATACATATGTGTGCCAAAAATGGCTCAATTAATACATATAGTCAATCTTATGATCACGTCGGCCGTAACCATGGAGTATCAACACCGTTTAACAGGATGGTTGGGTCAGTCTTCACTCTGAAGGGAGGAATTTCATCAAACTTATTATAATCTTCTGACATGTCTGTCTTGTCCTCCACTCCCACGATGTTTCTTTTTCCTGAAAGAACTATGTGACGCTTTGGCTCATCGTGTGATGTATCTGTTTGGTTATTTTTTCTTTTTTCGGTTTGGTAGACATGTCCTTCACATAGAAAACCTGAGCCACATTATTGGCTAAGACGAATGGTTCGTCTAAGTTCTTGTCTACCTTCATAAGATTGTTGAGATCCACCGTTGTCATTCCGTACTTCTTGTCTACCTCAACCCCCCTCCTATTAGCTTGACCCATTTGCATCAAAACAAGAGGACCTTAAAATTAGGTCCATAGTCAAGTTCCCATATCTCCTCTATGAACCCATAATACGTGGTCTTTTGCCCATTGTCTTCTGATGCATCAAAGCGGACACCACTATTTTGGTTGGTGCTCTTTTTATCTTGGCCTATCGTGTAAAATGTATTCCCATTTATCTCGTACCCTTGGGAAGTACATACAGTCGAAGATGGTGTCCTGGCCAACAAGTACAGGTGATCCCCAACAGTGGTGTTATTCGTGAGAAGTCTTTGCAGCCAGCCGCCAAAACTCGCCATGTGTTCACTTATAATCCATTCATCAGACTGCCCCGGGTGTTTGAGGCGTATTAAATTCTTGTGTTCATTGATATACGGGGAAACCAAGATAGATCTTTGTAAAACCGTGTAGTGTGCTTGATTGAGAGAATGCCCGTCCCTACATATCATTGCTTTACATCCTAGGGTGCCTTTTCCACGAAGTCTCCCCTCATGTCGTGATTCTGGAACACCAATCGCCTTAAGGTCAGGAATAAAATCAACACAGAACTCAATGACCTCCTCTATTACATAGCCCTTGGAGATGCTTCCTTCTGGCCTAGCACGGTTATGAACATATTTTTTTAAGACTCCCATGTACCTCTCAAAGGGGAACATATTGTGTAGAAATACAGGACCGAGAATGGCAATCTCTTCTACTAGGTGAACCATGAGATGCATCATAATATTGAAGAAGGATGGTGGGAACACCAACTCAAAGCTGACAAGACATTGGGCCACATCATGCAGAACCACGGTAGGCTTTCTGGGTCGATTACCTTCTGATATATTGCATTGAGGAATGCACATAGCTTCACAATGGGTACTCGAACATTTTCAGGTAGAAGCCCCCTCAATGCAATCGGAAGCAATTGTGTCATAATCACGTGGTAGTCATGAGACTTCAGGTTTTGGAATTTTTTCTCTGCCATATTTATTATTCCCTTTATATTCGACGAGAAGCCAGACAGGACCTTGATACTGCTCAGGCATTCAAAAAAGATTTCCTTCTCTGCTTTAGTAAGAGCATAGCTGGCAGGAGTTAAGTGGCATCGTTTACCCTTCTCGTTCTCAGGATGCATAGGCTCTTCAGGGTCTTTCAGACGTTGCTGGTCCTGCCGTGCTTCCGGTGTATCTTTTGTCTTTCCATACACTCCTAGGAAGCCTAGCAGGTTCACGCAAACATTCTTCGTCACGTGCATCACGTCGATTGAAGAGCGGACCTCTAAGACTTTCCAATAGGGTAGGTCCCAAAATATAGATTGCTTCTTCCACATGGGCGCGTGTCCGGCATCGTCATTCGGAACAGATAGACTGCCAGGACCTTTTCCAAAGATTACTTCTAGGTCCTTGACCATACCAAATACCTCCTCACCGGTATGGAGGACAGGCTTCCTCCGGGGTTCTGCCAGACGTTTGAAATGCTTGCCTCTCTTTCTTCGGATGCAGGTTCGAAAGAAATCGACGATACCCTAGGTACACAACCTTCTTACATTTATCCAAATATACACTTTCAGTCTCATCTAAACAGTGTGTGCATGCATTGTATCCCTTGTTTGTCTGCCCTGAAATGTTACTAAGAAGCAGGCCAATCATTGATGGTTACGAAAAGCAATGCTCGTAGGTCAAATGGCTCCCCTTTGTGCTCATCCCACATACGTACACCTGGTTTGGCCCACAGCTGTAAAAGTTCTTCAACTAATGGCCTTAGGTACACATCAATGTCGTTGCCGGGTTGCCTCGGGCCTTGGATGAGCACTGGCATCATAATGAACTTCCTCTTCATACACAACCAAGGAGGAAGGTTATAGATACATAGAGTCACATGCCAGGTGCTGTGACTGCAGCTCTGCTCACCAAAAGGATTCATGCCATATGTACTTAGATCAAACCTTAAGTTCCTTGCGTCACGTGCGAAGTCCGGGTACTCTCGCTCGACTTTTCTCCACTGTGACCCATCAGCGGGGTGTCTCAACATCGCGTCTTTCTTACGGTCTTCCATGTGCCATCGCAACAACTTGGCATGCTCTTTATTTCCGAAGAGACGTTTTAACCGTGGTATTATAGGAGCATACCACATAACCTTGGCAGGAACCTTCTTCCTAGGGGCCTCGCCCTCAACAACGCCAGGATCGTCTCGTCTGATCTTATACCGCAGTGCAGTGCATACCGGGCATGCATCCAAATTCTCGTACTTCTCACCGCGGTAGAGGATGCAGTCATTAATGCAGGCATGTATCTTCTGCACGTCTAATCCTAGAGGGCAGACAACCTTCTTTGCTTGGTATGTACTGTCGGGCAACTCATTATTTCTTGGAAGAAGATTCTTCATTTTACCAACAACTTTGAAAATGTCAGTCACACCGTTCTCTGCCTTCCATTGCAGCAAATCTAGTGTGGTACCTAGCTTTTTGTGGCCATCTTCGCAAGTTGGGTACAACAATGTTTTGTGATCCTTTAACATCTGCTCCAGCTTCTCCTTCTCCTTTTCAGTTTCACATTCTTCCTTTGCATCAGTAATGGCCCGACCAAGATCGTCATCAGCGGGCCCATCTGCTGCCTCTTGATCTTCATTATCTACCCCCGTTGCAGTATCATCATATTCAGGATACATATTATGATAGTTGTCATCATCCTCTTCTTCTTCGTTGTCTTTCATCACAACCCCTTTTTCTCCGTGCTTGGTCCAACAATTATAGCTGGGCATGAAACCGGATCAAAGCAGGTGGGCGTGAATGGTTCTGGTATTTGAGTAGTCTTTCTTGTTCTGACAGTGAACACACGGACAGCACATAAAACCATTGTGACCACGGTTTGCATTAGCCACAACGATGAAATTTTGGAGGCCCGTAATGTACTCGGAAGTGCGGCGGTCACCGTACATCCATTGCCGGTTCATCTGCATTAATATATAGTATATATCAAAAAATAATAGGGAGATGACCATTTATATATATAGTACATCAATGACACATGAAAGGATAGTTGCCGACCTCGACCGAGAAGGAAAGAGCAACGAGAAAACTTATTTTGAGCTCTCGGGCATTTCACCGAACACCTCTTGTGCATACGAAAAAACACAAACTAGCACACTTCACACCCTCTTGCTAGGCTCCAAAATGAGATAGTGAAAAAATGGAAGAGTGGGGTGTGGGCTGCGGTGTCTTATATAGCCCCCCCCTTTAACACCGGTTCAAGCCACGAACCGGTGTTAAAGGGGGGGGCTGCGCGGGCCACTGGTGCAGGGGCCTTTAACACCGGTTCGTGGGAGGGCTCCTTTTTGCTGCACTGGCCACGCTGGTACAGGCACCGGTTCGTAGAAGAACCGGTGTTAAAGCCCATTTCCAGGCTCAACCAAAGGCCTCGTTTTCACTAGTGTTACGATGGAAGTTAGTGGGAGAAAAAAAATTCAAAGACGAATTTTGTTGAAGTAGGGAAGAATTAATACCCCGTATTATATTATAATGCTTAGATCTAAGTTATGACGGAAGTGTTGTCCAAAGTTTTACTTTTTGATTTGCATGTACTGACAATCCGAGACAGATGTTAAGTTCATCTTGTCTAGTTGATCCTAATCGGTTATAGACTTAGCTAAAGGGGAGCTGGGATGAGTTTTGGACAGTACATGTAATATTGCACCGTTGGATTATTTTGAGATTTGGATTGCACTTTATTTTCGGATTTAAAAGAAAAGAAGAAGGAGATAAATTCCGTTTTGATTTCCCTTACCCTCACGCAAGCACCAGGCATGACCAGAATATTTTCCTAAACAGCCGCAGCCTAGGGTTCTTCCGGCACGGCCGCCCCCCATCGCACCTGCTGCCTAAGTCGGCCGGCGCAGAGGGCCGCCAGCCACAGCAGCCGACTTACCATGGAACACCGTCGTTCTGGTCGGGGAGCAGTACCACCAACGCCACTGCCACCAATCATTCTCCATCTGCTTGAGGAGGTACTCGCTCCCATCTATTAGTTAGGCTCATCTCAGTTCATGTCCGATATCCTGATTGTACTAGAAGTGGAGCTGGTCAGCTGGGTTGAATCGAGAAAAGATTTTATTCTCTAAGCTAGCACCAATCAACCGCACTACTAGAAGCTACCCGTGTCTACTGACTATTTTCCTTTTATTGATCTGGAGCTAGTACCAATAGATGCATCATATGTTGTAGTGAGGAATTGAAAGTTTGGGTCGTTGCAAGACAGAAAGTATTTGAATAATGCAAGCATGATTCAATTGATAAGTCTAGTGATTAGCGCTTGTCATGAGCTGACCTGAAGGTAATTAAAAATATGTTGTTTTAATCCGCCATGTATACGAGGGTAGATCGTAGTATTATAAGTGTTACCATTTTGGTTGATGCACCACCTACAGTCTTGGTTTGATCGATCTTTTAATTTCACGGTTAAGATTGTATCAGGTGTATGTGTGTTCGTTTCAAACAGTTGTTTGGGTGATAGTTTCTAAAGAGAGATTTTACCACAGGATTGGAATCTACTTCCGCCTTGAGTAGTTCTGCGGTCTGCTGAACGTCCATCTAAGGCAAGTGCATGACAAGCCCTTGTGATATATGCTTGTCATTGTTGAACTGTTGGCTGTGTGTTTTTGTTTCTTTCTTTGGTGTTTATGCTTTGAGGTGTTCTCGGTAATTTTATTTTAAGTCAGGGCGGTGATGAAGTTACAGATAACTATTCCATGGAGGTTGGTGATTTATGTTATTATGTAACTATTCCGGTGAGATTGAGCTAGGTCGGTGACAATTCACGCGATTAACTATTCCGCAAGGTCGGTGACGAAGTTAACCGTGAATATTCTGCAATGCTCAAACTGTAAATATAAGACGCATAAAAAACAATTCTAATTTGACTTCAAAATGAATGTTGGAAGGTGTATGTGGTTCTTTTGGCTCTAAATTGCACTTGTTGAGTATACCTTTTACTCACCCTTGTTTTTTCTTTGTTTTTTATTTGGTTTTGAGGTACAAATTGTAGCGACATGCATGGGAGGGAGTAGTTCACCAACACGTTGGCACACTCCTCTATACTACACATCATAGACTTCTACATCCCATAATATTTAGATTATCATTGGTACCTATGATAGTTTGTGGAGTCCTTTGCACGTTCTTGTGAGCCTTTGGTTCCTCTAGTTTTAATGCTCATCTTATGAAATGTTGATGCATTATATGAACCTCCTGGATGCTTATGTATGTTGTTGTCATAGGATACATATATTGATTTGAGTTTTTCCTGTCATGGATGTCTTTGAAACAAAGGGGATGTTGCAGAATCTTTGACATGTCATTCATTCGGTAGTAATTTGAGAAGTGTGGTAGCACTGCCAGATAGGTAGAAACCTGGGGTGTTACATGCACCACGACATTGTCGGTCACCTACTCCTCGACGACGACGGCTACTGGCTGGACGGACGAGCTCGAAGCCTCGACGGCACGGTGACAAGCGGCGTGCGTTCCTAGAGAAGACGCCTCCTCCTGCTTGGCGACGACCGAGCCATCTGCTGCTGCACCTTAAACCGGCTTCACCTCCGGCTCGTCTCCACGCATACGCTTCATGGCGCACCTAGGGAAGGCGGTGGTGCAAGCGAAGGAGCTTCGGCGCGTGCGGTAGGTGTAGTTTGGGGTTTTGGGACTAGATAGATTGGGGAAAATGACACGAGCTCATGGAAGAAGAAGGCCAAGCGGGTTTATAAACAATGGACCTTTGGTAGTCCTCGAGTGGACACGTGTGGTGGATTGTGGGACGGGGCTACCATGATCTCTACTTTTTTTGAAACAATCATGATCTCCACTTTATAACTGCATTGAAAACATGCGCATGACAGACCTTGATTCCACTGCATGCAAGTGGCGTAGAACCAATTTCTAGCAACGTTAGGTATCCTCGAGGGGGCCCCTGATGCATGGAAGTTACCTGCGGTAGGGTCCAGTTGGAAGTGAGATTGAGAGCGCGCAGCGTAAAAATGGGATATGTCTTATTAAAATCAAGTAGCCGTAATTTGCAGCTCCCCATCGACAACCATGCACTCGATGATCCCGTTGCCCTGTGCATGTGTTGTGGTAGTTGTAGTAGGCTTTTCAGACATGATTAAACATGCCATGAGCACTAGACGACTTTTTCCATGGACGGCTTTGTGTTCCTTCTTGTAGAAGTCTCACTGAGTGAGACGTCCGTGTTGTCTCACGCTGTACTGTGAAGGGTAGGACGTGTGCAACGATCCCCGTTGGATCACACAGGATCAATGGTTGGTGTGCACGATCCGCGTGACAACTGTGACAATCAATCAAGGCGTAGCAGCCATAGTGAACACAGATTTGGGCTTATACAAGAGAGGGGCAAAACAAAGTAGTATCAAAAAACCAAGGGAAAAACTGAGTAGTATATAAATGGAAATTGAGTCTCTTATACAATGAAATGCTACATCACCACACCTCATTGGATGTGTGTGTGTCAGTGTGCATCATTGTGATTTTGGAAAAGAACAAGTGAAGTGATGCCACCACAGCATGTGTCCAACCATATCCAGGAACCCTGGCATCATGCTGGGATTCAACTGTAGTATGCATTCTACCACCAGCTTGAAAGATGATGCATCACCACACCTTGTTGGATGTGTATGTGAGTGTATCAGTGTGCATAATTGTGGTTTTAGGAAAAGAACACATGCCGTGATGCCACCATAGCATGTGGTGTCTAACCATGTCCAGGAACCCTGGCAGCATGCTAGGATTCAACTGTTGTCGTTGGATTGATGACAAGTACGCCATGAGGGGATCCTCGGGGTGTGTGGAAGAGAGGGGTGTGAGACGTACGGTGTTCCGGGACGGTGAACACACAAGTTTACCCAGGTTCGAATCCGCCGGCTTTGAACAAATCCTACTCCTGCTAGCAATCCAGTAATACGGCTGAGCCGGAATATGGATTACAAGGGTTTTCGCCTGTGCGAGTTGAGATTGTAGACTATTGTCAGGGTGCCCTAAAGGCTCTCCCTAGGACGGCTTATATAGATATCCGTCCTAGGGTTTACAGGAGAGATCTATCCGCCTACGACTAACAGTCGGTTACAGAGTACATCTTGAACTATAAGTAACACTATGGGCCTATGTCGGTAAGTCATCTGGGCCTTCCTGTAGCCGGACTAGACTCCATCTCTTCTCCCTGACTGGGCCGCCCATGAAGCAAAACTCTAACCCGAAGTGGGTCACCCTGGTCAGTGAGGTACAGTGAGGATACTCGGAAAGTATATCCCCAACAGCAGCCCCCAGAAGCCTCCATGATCCAAAGTCGGATTTCATCATCGTCTAACTTGATCTTTGGCTTGCAGAATCATGAAGGGTTCTTGAAACTTCAAAAAATAAAGGATAGGATCCGAGTCTCAAATGAGCTGGACCTATGAATACTTTATTCGGGTTTCCAGCTCGAAATTCAAACTAGGCCGGAACTTGGTCTCTGACGTAACCTGACACTAGTCATGGTCAAGTCATGTCACTGACAGATATTCCTATCAGCACGACCGTTGGTGGGTCTGTTTTTCACGGAACCGAGGCGCCGTTTTAATGCGTGTGTGGGGGTCGAGGCGGCGTAATCATCGCGCGGGGGTTACCTAGTTCTTTCCAGGACACGTGGCACGTTCACTGTTGCGTTTACACGAATCTTGACGCGGCTGGAGGATATAAGGGGTGAGGATCCTTTCCCCATCCTCTTCACCAGCACTTGCGCCGTTTCCTTCTCCCCAACGTCTCCCCACGAACCCAGAGCTCCTCTACTCCCTAGAAACCTCCATCGCTGCCCATCCAAGGTCACCGGCATACAGGAAAAATGGCTTCAGGATCATCTTTTGGCACGGCGGCAACGACACCGACGGTAGCGGCGGCGGAGAAGGAGAGCAACTGCGGGGTCTGGATCCCGTGCGTCCTTGACGACGCCAAGCTCTGCGTCATGGAGGACGAAGGGCACCTCCGCGCCGGCTATTGGCGGAGAGGCTTCGGTGAAACCATCCCCAACCCCCGCGATGGCAAGCGGGTACACATTGGCACTCACCTCGATAGAGGTTTGAGCTTCCATCCCTCAGACTTCTTTTCTCAGGTTATAGATCACTACGGAGTTCAACTCCATCATCTTCCCCCGAACTCTCTCTTAGAGATGAGCGCGTACGCATCTTTATGCGAGGGGTATCTCGGCATTAGGCCGAGCCTTACTCTTTTCCGGTTTTATTTTCATGTCCAGAGAAATTCCATCACTGCCGATAATCCATATATTACCGGTACTATTAGTTTTTCTGTTAGAAGAGAGCGCATCTATCCTCGAATTATGGCTAGTGAGTCGGTCAAGCAATCGCTATCCACTTTCTTTTATCATAAGGATATTCCCACTCCCGGCAAAGCTACTTCTTTCCTGGCTTTCGTCGATGGTGCTGCCATGCCCCAAGAGTCCTGGGATGCAGATGCCTCGGCTCTCAGTGACGATCTGCTTCTTGCCAAGAGGCGGATCGAGTATTTGATGAAGCACAAGGGCCTAAAAGGGTCCGACTTAGTTCACTGCTAGGTGGCACGTCGGATCCAGCCTCTACAACATCATGGAGACCGGATTATGCACTCCATCATGGCGTCCAAGAAGTACTCGCTCCGAATCTGCTCCAAGCCTTACACAGATAAAGATTACGTGTGTCAAATTAAGTGGCTGATAAGGGAGCGGATTGAGAGGAAAATCTCGGAGCTGTCTTTGGACATGCATACGGCAGAAGATCATGTAGTGCCGGTAAGTTTCCAGCAGTAACTCGATTCATGTGTTCATCTTTTCATTATTTTTGCAATACTGAAATATGTCGTCTCTTTTCATCTTGCTGACCGCCCCGAGTCGGAGCTTGCTCCTGTCGAGAGATATCCTCCTGAGATTTCTCAGGATGACGGAGAATTGGTCCCACTGCCGGAGACTCTTACTCAGAAGCGTAAGGCTCTGACAGTGTCCATTGGCACAAAGGAGGTGCCTGTTGTGAAGAGGTAACTTTCCTCACAAATTCCACCTTTGTACTTTATTCAAAATTCTTTTCCGAGATTTAATGTTCTTTGTTCAATTACCTTCTGAGAGCTAAACAGCTCACCAAGGGCAAAGGGAAGGGAGTTGCCTCGAAGCCCATGCGTCAGTCAAAGCTAAACTTGGCTTCTCCTGTCGTAGCTCCTCCGACTCCTACTCCTCAGCCTTCTACAGCGCTGGAGATTACTCTGTCTCCGACCGTTGTAGAAGATCCGACTCAATCAGCAGAGCCATCGATCCTTGGGTCACAAACTGACGTCACCATGGGTGACTCAGGTCTTGATAAGGGTGAACCCTCTTCGGGTAATGATCCCTCGTCAAAGGTCTTTGCTGACAATCTCATTAGCAATCCGGGTCTTACCAAACTTGGTCTTTTTCGGAAATCTACGGAGGAGATCCAACGGCTGGCCCGATAATGCCTGGAAAGCCGGACTATCACTGTCGAAGAAGAAGCACAAGAAGTAGAGGATGTCAAGTACTCTGAACTTCTTGAACAAGTCCATCTTCGCTACAAGAGGCTGAGAACTGGCGAGCTTCTAGCACCACCAGTGATCCCGCTCACTCTCGTCGAGAAGGTTACCACAGAAGTGAACATGAGTTTGAGTAAACTCACTCATGAACAACATGTAAGTCAGAATTCCAACTTTTACTTTATTCCAGATCATATCCTCTAGCCCTCAAGAATGAACTAGTGTATCCCCCAAGGCTCGTGCTGATATTAGTAAAAATATTAGCCTAAGTCTTTAGTAGACTTATGACTCTGGGTATTCTGACTTACAGAAAGTTAATTCATATAACCAGAAATTATTGAAGAATATCTGTAACAAGCGGAGAGAAATCAGAGCTCTCCGACTTGAAAATGCTCAACTGAAAGTATCCAGGTCTGAGGCTGAAGGTAACCATTTCAGTACTCAAACCTTGCCTTTTATTTCATAGTCGAATTTTTGTTCAACTATTGTTCTTTTGACTACAGCACTAGTAAAGCAGTCCTATGCTATGATCGAGGAGGCCGAGAATTTGAACACCCAGGAGGTGGAAAACAAGAACCTTCACCAAGAGCTGAATAAGCTTAAGGCGGATCATGAGAAGAGCATTGCTAAAGTTCTCGAATCCTCCTCCATGGACACCGAGGAGCGTGATCGTAAGATCGTGCTCCAGGATAAGAAAATCTTGGATCTCAGCAATGAATTGTTCAGAGAGAAGGATATTACCGATGCACTCCGGGCTGAACTCCAGAGCCTTCGGGAGGAGAAGACCAAAGTCGACAATGTCATCTTCAGTATGTTTCCTAACCTATGACTTTTTTGCATCTTCCGACTCTTTGGAGTCCGGATTTATTTTATTAACCCTTTTGCATTAAATGCGCAGGTCCTCTGAACCTACTGGACTCAGCCTCTGCTTAGTCTCGCACTAGCCGGCTTACACAAGTCGGAGATTTGCTTCATGACTTCCGTCAATCCCTTGAGGATATTGGCGAAGTTCTCAAGGTTCTGGACATGCATAACATGTCCGGCTTTGAAGTGCGAGACAAAGCCAAGGAGATGTCCCAGCTTATCCAGGACTAGAACATGTCCTACGCGCGGACCACAGCGCAGAACACTCTCACCATGGTCATGAGCCACCGTGGAACCATGCAGATCTGGCAAGTGACCAAAGGGTATTCTACTGTGGATGAAGACGGTCGGGAGCAGGACATCAAAGCAATCATGGACTCCTGTGCCGGATATGGGTGCCACGTAGCTGACTTGACCAGCTACGATACACACTTCTTCACTCGCGTAGAGACGCCGCCTCCGCCCGCCGAAGAATTTGGTGAAGTTTCCGACGACGAACAAACCATATCGGATTTGAATGTCTCGGAAAGATATCGAGGTGAGGCTGATGTCTCTAGTGAGCCGACAACTCCTTCTTCTTCCCCTGCATCGTAGAGCATCAGAACAAACAATGTATTATTCTGAAAACAATTCAGGTTGTAAATTTGTAGTATGATACTTTTGCTAGTGCAAAGTTTTATTTTTATCTCTTTAGCACTTTTGGCTTTATAATTTTTCGTGCCTAAAACATTTTTATAAGCACTTTATGTTTTTTTCTGTACTTATCGTTTATCTGGCCTTCTGCCTCGTCCCTTTCGCGAGTCGGCAAACCTTCAGCACAGAAACTTTGCCGAACAACGGAGCTCAATTGCTAAACCAGTTTAAACTCAGAAACAAAGCCGGCTTCCAGTACCAACAATTCACTACTCGAAAAATGCCCGCATCCGGCAATCAGATAAATAACCAAAGTATAGACTATGAAATTTAAATTTATACCCGAAGGTAGCTTTTTTAGAATCGGAAATCTCAACCAGAAAGAACATGAGCATAATGTACTTTCATGTATTCTAGGATTTTCGACTGTGACATGATCATTCGGAAATAAGATGGTAAATAACTTCTCAGAAAAATTTGAGGCAACCAATACTTTATTTCTCATTGAACATGTACACATATATAATTACAAAGAAAGATAAACTAAGAATAAAAGGGATGTAGCTGAGCAATATTCCATGGTCTGTCCAATTCTTTCGGGTATGTACTGCCTCCAGCTCTCTTTCTTTTCTTAGTAGCAGGTCTTTCTTTGACTGGCCGCATATCAGTTAGATAGTAAGAACCATTGTGCAATACTCGACTAACCAAAAAGGGCCCTTCCCATGCTGGGGAAAGTTTGTGCTTTCTTTGTTGCACAAGCCGGAGAACCAAATCGCCCTTATTGAAAGACCGGTTTCTGACTCTTTGGCTATGATACTTGCGTAACTTCTGCTGATAGGCTGTTGATCTCATCTCAGCAATGACGTGAACTTCTTCAACTAAGTCGAGATCATTTTGTCGAGAAATTTCGGCATCTTCTTCAATATATGCGGCAACTCTATGAGAAGTGTAAATTAAATCACTAGGAAGAACTGCTTTTGTGCCATAAACCAAGAAGAAAGGCGTGTATCCGGTTGACCTGTTCGGAGTTGTTTGTAAGCTCCATATTACAGAAGGTAATTCTTCTGTCCAAGCCCCCGCAGCACGTCGTAGTGGTGCTTCGAGTCTTGGTTTTAGGCCTATAGGATTAATCCATTCGCTCTTTCGACTTGTCCATTAGCTTGTGGATGTGCGACCGATGCAATGTCAAGCCGGATATTTTGTTCGTTGCAAAATTTGGCAAGCTTTCCCATAGAAAAATTATTCCCGTTGTCCATGATAATGCTATGCAGATAACCGTATCGGATTATGACATCCTCGACAAATCTTCTGGCTATTGCTCCATCACAACTAGTGATGGGTTTAGCCTCAATCCAGTTTGTGAATTTATCCACCATCACTAAGAGATGAGTAAATCAACTTGGAGCCCGTTTAAACAGTCCTACCATGTCAAGCCCCCAGACCGGGAAAGGCCATGTTATAGGTATTGTTCGCAGCTGATCAGCCGGAACGTGAGCTTGTTTGCCGTATTTTTGGCAGCCTTTGCACGTCTTGACCAGCCGTTCGGCATCAGTCGTGGCTGTAAGCCTGAAAAAACCGTGTCGGAAAGCTTTTGCCACTAGAGATTTGGCTGCAGCGTGGTGACCACACTCGCCTTCGTGGATCTCACGTAAGATTTCCACTCCTTCTTCCGGAGATACACAACGCTAAAAGACCCCAGATGCACTCCGCTTATAGAGCTCACCACTAATTATAGTGTAGGATTTTGCTCGTCGGACGATCTGCCAGCTCAGAACTTCGTCTTCGGGTAATTTTCCGTCTACCAAGTAATCAAGGTAGGGTTGCGTCCAACTAGGAATCACCGCCAGAACTGCTGCTAAAGGTGAGTCGGATTTGGTCAGGTATTCCTCGTCTACTCCCTTTATAGAGGAAACTTTGAGGTTCTCCAAAAAAGCGCCATCCGGAATCTTTTTCCGTGCAGAGCCTATTCGAGATAGTGCATCTTATTCATCATTTTCTATTCGAGGGATGTGTTGACTTCAAAACCTTCAAACGATTTAGATAGTTCGTCCACAACAGCCCTATATGCTGCCATGTGTTTGTTCGCATTATAGATATCCAACACTTGTTGGGCAACAAGATCCGAATCTCCATAATACATTAAATGTCGGATGCTGATATCCTTAGCAATCCGGATTCCATGCAGTAGTGCTTCATACTTGGTAATGTTATTCGTCGCCATGAAGTGGATCTGCAATACATAGCAAAGTTTTTCTCCTTGGGGTCATTTGAGTACCATGCCAGCCCCCGAGCGCCTTAGACCCGTCAAAATGTAAGGTCCAGTACTCCGACTCTGGTAGGGTCATATTCTTCATTGTCTCTGTCCAATCAGCGACAAAGTCAGCGAGGATTTGGGATTTGATTGTTGTACGAGGTTCGTACTCAATGTCGAAAGCTGAAAGCTCTATGCCCCATTTGGCGACGCGTCCTGTGGCGTCATTGTTGTTGATTATGTCTCTCATGGGAGCTGTGCTCACCATGGTAATTGGATGTTCCTGAAAATAACTTACGAGATGCTAAGAACACACCATAAGCCAGCTTTTGATAGTGAGGATACCGCTACTTTGATTTAGTTAAGACGTCACTGAGATAGTAAGTCGGACGTTGCACCAGGTGTTCCTGATTTTCCTCTGGTCTCTCCACCACCATGACGATACTGACAACCCTGTTTTTCGTAGCGAGATAGAGCAACATCGGTTCCCGTGGTTCCGGTGCTGCAAGGATGGAAGCAGATGAGAGTACTGCTTTCAGGTCTTGTAGTGTAGCTTCAGCTTCGTTGGTCCAAACGAACTTTTTGGTCTTTTTCAGGAGCTTGTATAGTGGTGCGGCTCTTTCACCGAGCCAACTTACAAACCGACTGACTACTACAATGCAACCAGTTAGTCTTTGAACATGCTTCAGGCGAGTTGGCCAGGAAATATTGAGTATAGCCTTAATCTTGTCCCGGTTTACCTCTATGCCTCTTTGAGACACGATAAAAGCTAATAATTTTCCGGCAGGTATTCCAAAGAAGCATTTCTTCAGGTTAAGCATTATGTTGTATTTTTGTAGATTGGCAAACATTTCCTCCAAGTCGAAAATTAAGGTTTCTTCTTTTTGGACATCACCGCAATGTCGTCCACATATGCATGTACATTGCATCCGATTTGGTCATGGAGGCAACGCTGTATATTGTCCTGGTACGTAGCTCCTACGTTCTTGAGCCCAAAGGGCATCGTAACAAAACAGAAGGTTCCGAAGGGGGTTATGAATGAAGTTTTGACTTTGTCGGATTCCTTCATCCGAATTTGGTGATAACCAGAATATGCGTCGAGAAAACATAGGAGTTCCGAGCCTGCCGTAGAATCGATAACTTGATCAATCCTAGGCAGAACGAACGGATCTTTGGGACAAGCCTTGTTCAAGGCAGTATAATCAACACACATCCTTAAATTAGTGGTGTCCTTTTTAGGGACCATTACAGGATTGGCCGACCACTCAGTGTGGATGACCTCTTCTATGAATCCGGCTAACTCGAACCGGGCTAGTTCCTTAGCTATTGCCTTACGCTTTTCATCGCCGAAACAACGTAGGGACTGTTTGATGGGTTTAGCGTTTGGGTGTACATTTAGAGAGTGCTCGGCAAGTTTCCTTGGTACTCCGGTCATATCAGATGGCTGCCATGCGAAGATATCTTGATTTGCTTGGAGGAACATGACGAGCGCACTTTCCTATGCGCTATCTAGGCCTATGCATATCTGGATCACCTTGGAGGGGTCATCATCCTTCAATGACGTCTTCTTCGTCTCTTCCGATGCCTTGAACTCCGGATTCATCTTTGTCAGCTCCTTCTTTGTTGCGGGCATCTCGGATGGATCGATGGTCTTCTTGATCTCCTGGTACTCCTGGGCGTGCAGCACGGCTTCAGCAAAGGCGACATTTCCGTCCTTGCACTCTCGTGCCTTCTTCGGGTCTCCCCTGATGGTGATCACGCCGTTGGGACCTGGAATTTTCATCATGTTGTAAATGTAACACAGACGAGCCATAAAAGCCCAGTAAGCCAGACGTCCGAATATAGCGTGGTACGCGCTCTTGAACGGGACCACTTCGAAGGAAAGTGCTTACGTCCGATAGTTCTTTGGAGTTCCAATGGTAACATCCAAAGTGATTTCTCCCAGGGAATTTGCTTGTCTTCCTGGGACAACTCCGTGAAAGATCACAAAGCTATAATTCAGCTGGGTCTCCGAGATTCGCATCCGACGTAGTGTTTCGACATACAAGATGTTAATGCTGCTGCCGCCGTCCATGAGAGTCTTGCAGAAACCATAGCCATCATTAAGTGGATTGACAACTAAGGCGTATTTTCCTCGTCTGTGCAACTTAGGCAGATGATCAGCACGATCAAAGGTGATTGCCACTTCCGACCAGTCCAGAATTAGGGGATAGCTGGAACTGTTGCGTTGAGCTCATGCAGAACTGCTTTCTTGACCTTAGCTGGTTGAAATCCGAGGAAGGTGACGTATGTGTCTTTCTTTGTTGGGAAGTATTTGTTCCCCCCCCGGCTTGGGATTTGAAGGATCAGCTTCCTGCATGTCGGAATCTTCCTTGGTCTCTTTATGTTTTTTGGGATTCTTCTTTCCCTTCTTTCGCTTAGCCCTGTAGCCAGCAGTATCATCTTTCTTGATGTCATCATTCAAATGACACTCGGCGTTTATGTGAGACGAGCCCCCATTGGCATCTAAGTGATGCACACATGGGTTATTGGCAATGTCGGCCCAGGAGTAGGTTTTTCCAAGTTGCTGGTCTCCTCTACCCTGGACTCTTGATGTCCCACGACCGCGTCCTCCTCGTCCTCCAGACCCGAAAGTAGCAGTGACCACTGCCGTTTCTGCATTGGGTTTTTCTTTCGAGGTATTCTTGCGCTTCTGAGCTTGCTGCTTTGGTTGTTTTGCTGACTGTGGCACAACTAGGGTGTTCAGTAATCCCTCTGCATCGTTGTCAGCATCTGCATACTTGCTCGTTGTTTCTATCATCTCTCCCAAATCAGTGACCTTGTCACACTTCAATCGATGACGTAGTAAACCAATTGGGAGTCCTGCAATGAAATCTTTAATCGCAGTTTGATTGTTTACTCCCTCACAGTAGTTCTTAGTGTCGATCCATTGTCCGAGGTAATCTCGGAAAGTTTCTCCGGCTTTCTGGGTGCAACATTATAGGTCTCCTACCGTACAGGGCCTCCGATATGTGCCTTCGAAATTCTGAAAGAACGCGCTTTGCATGTCATACCAGTTGTGGATGGTGTCCTCCGGAAGCTCATTGAGACATGACCGTGTCGTCTTCCGCAACATAAGTGGGAGATACCGGGTCGCGATCAGGTTGTTTCCGCCTTTGGTGATGCAACAAGCTTGGAAGAAATCCTGGAGCCAAGTATCTGTCCGAGCTACACCGTCGTAGGGCTGGATATGTCTTGAGATATCAAATCCTTCTGGAAATCTTGTTGCTCTTATACATGGTCCGAAGCATTTTGGGACCACGTATATATCATCATTTTCGTAGCGTCGTGCCTCTGTGTTGGAGTTAATCTAGTGTCTCGTGTCACTTGGGGACAGAGACCGCCGTCCTGATTGACCGTCATCCCGATTGACGGTTGTGGCTGCGGTGCCTTGGAGCTGGACTTCGGCTTCTGCCACCACCTCCTATGCGACGACGCCCTCCCTGGCCTCCTTGAGAGCCGTTGTGATGGCTACCTGGTGGAGAGAGTGGAGCAGTTGGATTGTTTCCGGCTGATCGCCGGTCTCCATCCGGAGCGTCATTATTCCGGTTCCGGGGAGGATCTTCATTACGACGAGCCTCCTGCTGGCTTGACTCGGCATGGTGTCTGTCGTTCATTCGTCCGTCACTCCTAGCACGGTGGGGATCATCTAGACAGCTTGTATGTCTAGGAGGTGGCATTCTTTGTCGGTCCTCCTCCCGATGCTTCTCTTTGTCTTCTTCCCTGCGATCGTTCGACTCTTGCCGGGGAGGATTTCTTGGGTACAGGGAAGCAATCGCCTCTTGCTCGACGGCTGGAGCAACATTGCTCTAGTCACGTGCAGCTCTGTGGTGGTGTCCTGAAGATCTGGTTCTTGAGTGATTTTCTTCCTGACGGTTGGAACGATGATGTTGTTCCGGCACCTTTTGGGGTCTTATGTCGTTCCAGGCCGGATCCATGCGACATTGGTCGGATTGAGAGACCAGTTTTCCGCTCCCGGATTTTGTGACCTTCTGTTGCTCCAGACCCTTGGTGAGTAGCTTAATGCCCAACCGAACCTCTTCTAGGCCTAGATTATTCGCCAGGATGTCTTGGGTTGCAGCGGTGTTTTGCACTGGTGTTGGATACACCAGATCTCCATTACTGTCAAGCCGAGGCATCCCCGGATCTCCCTCAAAGAGAACCTTTCACACTTTCGGAAATTTGTCAGCCCTTATGTGGCCTTTCCGGTTCTTCTGATGTTGTAGAGAGATGAGGTTCTTCGCCTTGGCGATGCGCTTCTTCTCTTCCTCGATGTTCTTGGCTTCATCCAGGAGTACTTGGTGGCGCGCTTCGAGGGCTTGGTTCCTTTTGTCCAATTCTACAGCAGTGAGTTCTGCCGCAGTAGGGGTAGGTGTGGTTAATGCAGCATCGATGAGTTTACGGGCACCTGCAGTGACCACGTGTCCATCCACCGATACTTCTCTAGGATCGCCTGGGATAAGTGCTCCATCCGAGTCTTCCTCATATTCCTCGGAAATCACCTCCTCTGCTGGAAGTTCTTTTATCGGGGTATTGTTCTTCTTGTTCTTCTTCTTTGCCTTCTTGGCCGCGCTGGTAGAAAAGACGACTTTGGGTCCATTTCTCGGAGTCAAGCTCTGATCGGTACTTTTGGACATCTGGACCTCAGGATTATATCCGAGATCCATGTCATCCTGCGCTTTGGGAGAGTTTTCTCTGGATCCTTCATCCATGGCTTCTCCTTCTTCTGCAGCTTTGGAGTTGTACTCCTCTTCATATTCCACAGAGAACTTTCAAAAATCTGCCGATGTCATCAAGTCATCCGAGGATGCGGGTAAGTCGGTGTTTGTTCCGATCGCCTCCAGCATCGAGTCTGTGTTGTCTCCAGCATCGGCAGAGCCGGATCCGGATCCAACATATCCGACGAAGTGTGATGTGTGGGTCCTGAGGTAGTTGCGGCTCTCTTCGCAGGCTTCCTCGAAGATCTTGATGGTGTCGAGAACCTCATCCACGTTTGCTCCTTGCAGCATCATGCGCCTCAACTTATGCCTCAGGAAAGGTTGGTCTGTTCCGGCGTTGGTAGAGACAGAACCAAGGTTGTTATCCTCCTAGACTTCGACCTCGGCTGGTGGATCAATCTGGGATTCAGCCTTGCTAGGGAGATCCACTCCAGATTCGACTTGAACCGCAAGATCTGATTCAGGTTCGGCTTTCTCCATTGTCTCCGTAATGGGTGCGGGCTGGATGGGATTAGGGTTTTCTGGGATCCGGAACTCTACCGCCTCCGCGGACAAAGGGGACCCAGAAATTTCTTCTGCCTCTATCATCACCGCTGGGGTGGGTGGGGCAGGTTCAACGAATCCGATGTACACATCAATCTCGCCGAAAGACATGATGGTGTAGGCGGTCATGACATCCCTAGCCAGAATCAAGGTCTAGTTGAGGACCATGAGAGGGACGTCGCTAGCGTAGAGGATGCGACAGACGGTGATAGTCTCGCCGATTCTGATTCTTGCAGATTCCGCTCGGAATGCAGATCCGAAGCTCACTTGCCCCACGGTGGGCGCCAACTGTTGTCGGATTGATGACAAGTACGCCATGAGGGGGTCCTCAGGGCGTGTGGAAGAGAGGGGTGTGAGACGTACGGTGTTCCGGGATGGTGAGCACACAAGTTTACCCAGGTTCGAATCCGTCGTCTTTGGACGGATCCTACTCCTGCTAGCAATCCAGTAATACGGCAGAGCCAGAATATGGGTTACAAGGGTTTTCGCCTGTGCGAGTTGAGATTGTAGACTATTGTGAGGGTGCCCTAAAGGCTCTCCCTAGGATGGCTTATATAGATATCCGGCCTAGGGTTTACAGGAGAGATCTATGCGGCTACGACTAATAGTCGGTTACAGAGTACATCTTGAACTACAAGTAACACTATGGGCCTATGTCGGTAAGTCATCTGGGCCTTCCCGTAGCCAGACTGGACTCCATCTCTTCTCCCTGAATGGGCCGCCCGTGAAGCAAAGCTCTAACCCGAAGTGGGCCACTCTGGTTAGTGAGGCACAGTGAGGATAACCGGAAAGTATATCCCCAACAACTGCAGCATGCATTCTACACCCAGCTTAAAAGATGTTGCATCACCACACCCCATTGGATGTGTGAGTGTATTAGTGTGCATCATTGGGTTATTAGGAAAAGAAAACATGCAGTGATGCCACCACAGCATGTGTTTTTTCATAAACCACATGGATCCACAAGATTTCATTGCATGTGTGTTCTTTTCATAAACCACATGGATCCACTAGAGTTCATTGCATGCGTGTTCTTTTCATAAACCACATGGATCCACTAGAGTCATTGCACGTGTGTTCTTTTCATAAACCACATGGATCCACCAGTGTCATTGAATGTGTGTTATTTTTCTAAACCACATATGGATCCACTAGAGTCATTGCACGTGTGTTCTTTTCATAAACCACAACTAGAGTCATTGCATGTGTGTTCTTTTCATAAACCACAGCAAGAGTCATTGCATGTGTGTTCTTTTCATAAACCACATGGATTCACCAGAGTCATTGCATGTGTGTTCTTTTCATTGGATGTGTGAGTGTATTAGTGTGCATCATTGGGGTTTTAGGAAAAAGAACACATGCAGTGATGCCACCATAACATGTGTGTTCTTTTCATAAACCACATGGATCCACTAGAGTTTATTGCATGTGTGTTCTTTTCATAAACCACATGGATCCACTAGAGTTCATTGCATGTGTGTTCTTTTCATAAACCACATGGATCCACTAGATTCATTGCATCTGTGTTCTTTTCATAAATCACATGGATCCACTAGTGTCATTGAATGTGTGTTCTTTTTCTAAACCACATATGGATCCACGACAGTCATTGCATGTGTGTTCTTTTTATAAACCACATGGATCCACCAGTGTTATTGCATGAGTGTTCTTTTCATAAACCACATCTAGAGTCATTGCATGTGTGTTATGTTCATAAACCACATGGATCCACTACAGTCATTGCCTGTGTGTTCTTTTTTCATTGGATATGTGAGTGTATTAGTGTGCATCTTTGGGGTTTTAGGAAAAGAACACATGTAGTGATGCCACCACAACATGTGTGTTCTTTTCATAAAGCACATGGATCCACAAGAGTTCATTGCATGTGTGTTCTTTTCATATGCCACATGGAACCACTAAAGTCATTGCATGTGTGTTCTTTTCATAAACCACATGGATCCACTAGTGTCATTGAATGTGTGTTCTTTTTCTAAACCACATATGGATCCACGACAGTCATTGCATGTGTGTTCTTTTTATAAACCACATGGATCCACCAGTGTCATTGCATGAGTGTTCTTTTCATAGACCACATCTAGAGTCATTGCATGTGTGTTATGTTCATAAACCACATGGATCCACTAGAGTCATTGCATGTGTGTTCTTTTTTCATTGGATATGTGAGTGTATTAGTGTGCATCTTTGGGGTTTTAGGAAAAGAACACATGTAGTGATGCCACCACAGCATGTGTGTTCTTTTGATAAACCACATGGACCCACAAGAGTTAATTGCATGTGTGTTCTTTTCATATGCCACATGGATCCACTAAAGTTCATTGCATGCTTGTTCTTTTCATAAACCACATGGAACCACTAAAGTCATTGCATGTGTGTTCTTTTCATAAACCACATGGATCCACCAGTATCATTGAATGTGTGTTCTTTTTCTAAATGACATATGGATACACTAGAGTCATTGCATGTGTGTTCTTTTCATAAACCACAACTAGAGTCATTGCATGTGTGTTCTTTTCATAAACCACATCTAGAGTCATTGCATGTGTTATTTTCAACCACATGGATCCACCAGAGTCATTGCATGTGTTTTCTTTTCATTGGAAGTGTGAGTGTATTAGTGTGCATCATTGGGGTTTTAGGAAAAGAACACATGTAGTGATGCCACCACAGCATGTGCGTTCTTTTCATAAACCAGATGGATCCACTAGAGTTCATTGCATGTGTGTACTTTTCATAAACCATATGGATCCACTCGAGTTCATTGCATGTGTGTTTTTAAATAATCCACATGGATCCACTAGAGACTTTGCATGTGTGTTCTGTTCATAAACCACATGGCTCGACCAGTGTCATTGCATGTGTGTTCTTTTTCTAAACCACATATGGATCCAGTACAGTCATTGCATGTGTGTTGTTTTCATAAACCACAGCTAGAGTCACTGCATGTGTGTTATTATTAGAAACCACATGGATCTACCAGAGTCATTGCATGTGTGTTCTTTTCATTGGATGTGTGAGTGTATTAGTGTGCATCATTGGGGTTTTAGTAAAAGAACACATGTAGTGATGCCACCACAACATGTGTGTTCTTTTCATAAACCACATGGATCCACAAAAGTTCATTGCATGTGTGTTCTTTTCATAAACCACATGGATCCACTAAAGTTCATTGCAAGTGTGTTCGTTTCATAAACCACATGGATCCACTAGAGTCATTGCATGTGTGTTGTTTTCATAAACCCATGGATCCACCAGTGTCATTGAATGTGTGTTCTTTTTCTGAACCACATATGGATCCACTAGAGTCATTTCATGTGTGTTCTTTTCATAAACCACAACTAGAGTCATTGCATGTGTGTTATTTTTATAAACCACATGGATCTACCAGATTCATTGCATGTGTGTTCTTTTCATTGGATGTGTGAGTGTATTAGTGTGCATCATTGGGGTTTTAGTAAAAGAACACATGTAGTGATGCCACCACAATATGTGTGTTCTTTTCATAAACCACATGTATCCACAAAAGTTCATTGCATGTTTGTTCTTTTCATAAACCACATGGATCCACTAGAGTTCATTGCAAGTGTGTTCGTTTCATAAACCACATGGATCCACTAGAGTCATTGCATGTGTGTTGTTTTCATAAACCCATGTATCCACCAGTGTCATTGAATGTGTGTTCTTTTTCTAAACCAGATATGGATCCACTAGAGTCATTGCATGTGTGTTCTTTTCATAAACCTCAACTAGAGTCATTGCATGTGTGTTATTTTCATAAATCACAGCTAGAGTCATTGCATGTGTGTTGTTTTCATCAACCACATGGATCCACCAGAGTCATTGCATGTGTGTTCTTTTCATTGGATGTGTGAGTGTATTAGCGTGCATCATTAGGGTTTTAGTAAAAACAACACATGCAGTGATGCCACCACAGCATGTGTGTTCTTTTCATAAACCACATGGATCCACCAGAGTTCATTGCATGTGTGTTCTTTACATAAACCACATGGATCCACTAGAGTTCATTGCATGTGTGTTGTTTTCATAAACCACATGGATACACTAGAGTCGTTCCATGTGTTTTCTTTGCATAAACCACATGGATCCACCAGTGTCATTGAATGTGTGTTCTTTTTCTAAACCACATATGGATCCACTAAAGTCATTGCATGTGTGTTCTTTTCATAAACCACATGGATCCATGAGCATCATTGCATAAGTGTTCTTTTCATAAACCACATCTAGAGTCTTTGCATGTGCGTTATTTTCATAGACCACATGGATCCACCAGAGTCATTGCATGTGTGTTCTTTTCATTGGATGTGTGTGTGTATTAGTGTGCATCATTGTGGTTTTAGGAAAAGAACACATGGAGTGATGCCACCACATCATGTGTGTTCTTTTCATAAACCACATGGATCCACAAGATTTCATTGCATGTGTGTTCTTTGCATAAACCACATGGATCCCCTGGAGTTCATTGCATGTGTGTTCTTTTCATAAACCACATGGATCCACTAGAGTCATTGTATGTGTGTTCTTTTCATAAACCACATGGATCCACTAGTGTCATTGAATTTGTGTTATTTTTCTAAACCACATATGGATCCACTACAGTCATTGCATGTGTATTCTTTTCATAAACCACAACCAGAGTCATTGCATGTGTGTTCTTTTTATAAACTACATCTTGATCATTACAAGTGTGTTATTTTCATAAACCGCATGGATCAACTAGAGACATTGCATGTGTGTTCTTTTCATTGTATGTGTGAGTGTATTATGTGCATCATTGGGGTTTTAGGAAAAGAACACATGCAGTGATGCCACCACAGCATGTGCATTCTTTTCATAAACCACATGGATCCACAAGAGTTCATTGCATGTGTGTTCTTCTCATAAACCACATGGATCTACTAGAGTTCATTGCATGTGTGTTCTTTTCATAAACCACATGGATCCACTAGAGTCATTGCATGAGTGTTTTTTCATAAACCACATGGATCCACCAGTGTGATTGAATGTGTGTTCTTTTTCTAAACCACAAATGGATCCACTAGATTCACTGCATGTGTGTTCTTTTCATAAACCACAACTAGAGTCATTGCATGTGTTTTGTTTTCAGAAACCACATCTACAGTTATTGCATGTGTGTTCTTTTCATAAACCACAACTAGACTCATTGCATGTGTGTTCTTTTCATAAACCACAACTAGAGTCATTACATGTGTGTTCTTTTCAAAAACCACATGGATCCACCAGAGTCATTGCATGCGTGTTCTTTTCATTGGATGTGTGAGTGTATTAGTGTGCATCATTGCGGTTTTTTGAAAAAAACACATTCAATGATGCTACCATAGCATCTCTGTTCTTTTCATTAACCACATGGATCCACTAGAGTTCATTGCATGTGTGTTATTTTCATAAACCACATGGATGCACTTGAGTTCATTGCATGTGTGTTCTTTTCATAAACCACATGGATCCACTAGAGTCATTGCATGTGTGTTCTTTTCATAAACCACATGGATCCACTAGTGTCATTGAATGTGTGTTCATTTTCTAAACCACATATGGATCCACTACAGCAATTGCATGTGTGTTCTTTTCATAGACCACATGGATCCACCAGTGTCATTGCATGTGTGTTCTTTTTCTAAACCACATCTAAAGTCATTGCATGTGTGTTATCTTCATAAACCACATGGATCCACTAGATTTATTGCATGTGTGTTCTTTTCATTGGATGTGTGAGTGTATTAGTGTGCATCATTGGGGTTTTAGGAAAATAACACATGCAGTGATGCCACCACATCATGTGTGTTCTTTTCATAAAGCACATGGATCCACTAGAGTTCATTGCATGTGTGTTATTTTCATAAACCACTCGGATCCACTTGAGTTCATTGCATATGTGTTCTTTTCATAAACCACATGGTTCCACTAGAGTCATTTCATGTGTGTTCTTTTCATAAACCACATGGATCCACCAGTGGCATTGAATGTGTGTTCTTTTTCTAAATCACATATGGATCCACTATAGTCATTGCATGTGTGTTCTTTTCATAAACCACATGGATCCACCAATGTAATTGCATGTATGCTCTTTTCATAAACCACATTTGTGTTTTTGCATGTGTGTTCTTTTGATAAACCACATGTGTGTTCTTTTCATAAACCACAACTAGAGTTCATAGCATGTGTGTTCTTTGCATAAACCACATGGATGCACTAGAGTCACTGAATGTGTGTTTATTTCATAAACCACATGGATCCACTACAGTCATTGCATGTGTGTTCTTTTTCTAAATCACATATGGATCCACTACAATCATTGCATGTGTGTTGTTTTCTTAAACCACATGGATCCACCAGTGTCATTGCATATCTTTTCTTTTGATAAACCACATCTAGAGTCATTGCATGTGCGTTCTTTTCATAAACCATATGTATCCACTATTGTCATTGCACATCTGTACTTTTCAGAAACAACATGGATCCACAAGAGTTCATTGCATGTGTGTTCTTTTCATAAACCACATGGATCCACTAGAGTTCATAGCATGTGTGTTCTTTTCATAAACCACATGGATCCACTAGAGTCATTGCATGTGTTTCTTTTCATAAACCACATGGATCCACCAGTGTCATTGAATGTGTGTTCTTTTTCTAAACCACATATGGGTCCACTACTGACATTGCATGTGTGTTCTTATCATAAACCACATAGATCCACCAGTGTCATTGCATGTGTGTTCTTTTCATAAACCACATCTAGAGTCTTTGCATGTGTGTTCTTTTCATAAACCACAAGGATCCACTAGTGTCATTTCATGTGTGTTCTTTTCATAAACCACATGGATCCACAAGAGTTCATTACATGTGTGTTCTTTTCATAAACCACATGGATCCACTAGAGTCATTGAATGTCTGTTCTTTTCATAAACCACATGGATCCACTATAGTCATTGCATGTGTGTTGTTTTTCTAAACCACATATGGATCCACTATAGTAATTGCATGTGTGTTCTATTCGTAAAACACAGCTAGAGTTATTGCATGTGTGTTCTTTTCATAAACCACATGGATCCACTACAGTCATTGCATGTGTGTTCTTTTTCTAAATCACATATGGATCCACTACAATCATTGCATGTGTGTTCTTTTGATAAACCACAACTAGAATCATTGCATGTGTGCTCTTTTCATAAACCACATGGATCCACTAGAGTCATTGCATGTGTGTTCTTTTCATTGGATGTGTGAGTGTATTAGTGTGCATCATTGGGGATTTAGGAAAAGAACACATGTAGTGATGCCACCACAACATATGTGTTCTTTTCATAAACCACATGGATCCACTGGACTTCTTTGCATGTGTGTGCTTTTCATAATCCACACAGATCCACTTGAGTTCATTGCATGTGTGTTCTTTTCATAAACCACATGGATCCACTAGAGTCATTGCACGTGTGTTCTTTTCATAAAATACATGGATCCACCAGTGTCATTGAATGTGTTTTCTTTTTCTAAACCACATATGAATCCACTATAGTCATTGCATGTTTGTTCTTTTCATAAACCACATGGATCCACAAGAGTTCATTGCATCTGTGTTCTTTTCATAAACCACATTGATCCACTAGAGTTCATTGCATGTGTTTTCTTTTCATAAACCACATGGATCCACTAGAGTAATTTCATGTGTTTTCTTTTCATAAACCACATGGATCCACTAGTGTCATTGAATGTGTGTTCTTTTTCTAAACCACATATGGGTCCACTACTGTCATTGCATGTGTGTTCTTTTCATAAACCACATGGATCCACCAGCGTCATTGCATGTGTGTTCTCTTCATTAACCACATCTAGAGTCATTGCATGTGTGTTATTTTCATAAACCACATGGATCTACCAGAGTCATTGCATGTGTGTTCTTTTCATTGGATGTGTGAGTGTATTAGTGTGCATCATTGGGGTTTTAGGCAAAGAACACATGTTGTGATACCACCACAGCATGTGTGTTCTTTTCATAAACTACATGGATCCACAAGAGTTCATTGCATGTGTGTTATTTTCATAAACCACATGGATCCAATAGAGTCATTGAATGCGTGTTATTTTCAGAAACCACATGGATCCACTACAGTCACTGTATGTGTGTTATATTTCTAAACCACATATGGATCCACTACAGTCATTGCATGTGTGTTCTTTTCATAAACGACATGGATCCACTATAGTCATTGCATGTGTGTTCTTTTTCTAAACCACATATGGATCCACTATTGTCATTGCATGTGTATTATGTTCATAAACCACAGCTAGAGTCATTGCATGTGTATCCTTTTCATAAACCATGTGGATGCACTAGAGTTCATTGCATGTGTGTTATTTTAATAAACCACATGGATCCACTAGATTCATTGAATGTGTGTTCTTTTCATAAACCACATGGATCCACTACAGTCATTCCAAGTGTGTTCTTTTTATAAACCACATATGGATCCACTACAGTCATTGCATGTGTCTTCTTTTCATAAACCATATGGATCCACCAGTATCATTGCATGTGTGTTCGTTTCATCAACAACATCTAGAGTCATTGCATGTGTGTTCTTTTCATAAACCACATGGATCCACCAGTGTCATTGCATGTGTGTTCTTTTCATAAACCACATGGAGCCATAAGAGTTCATTGCATGTGTGTTATGTTCCTAAACCACATGGATCCACTATAGTTATTAAATGTGTATTCTATTTCAAAACCACATATGGATCCACTACAGTCGTTGCATGTGTGTTATTTTCATAAACAAGAACTAGAGTTATTGCATGTGTGTTCTTTTCCTAAACCACATGGATCCACCACAGTCATTGGATGTGTGTTCTTTTCATAAACCACATGGATCCAGTAGAGTCATTGAATGTGTGTTCTTTTCATAAACCACATGGATCCACTACAGTCATTGCATGTGTGTTGTTTTTCTAAACCACATATGGACCCACTATAGTAATTGCATGTGTGTTCTAATCATAAAACACAACTAGAGTCATTGCATGTGTTTTCTTTTCATAAACCACATGTATGCAGTAGAGTTCATTGCATGTGTGTTCTTTTCATAAACCACATGGATACACAAGAGTCATTGAATGTTTGTTCTTTTCATAAACCACATGGATCCACTAGAGTTCATTGCATGTGTGTTCTTTTCATAAACCACATGGATCCACTAGAGTGATTGAATGCGTGTTCTTTTCAGAAACCACATGGATCCACTACAGTCACAGTATGTGTGTTCTATTTAAAAACCACATATGTATCCACTACAGTCATTACATGTGTGTTCTTTTCATAAATGACATGGATCCACTATAGTCATTGCATGTGTGTTCTTTTTCTAAACCACATATGGATCCACTATAGTAATTGCATGTGTGTTATGTTCACAAACCAGAGCTAGAGTCATTGCATGTGTGTTCTTTTCATAAACCATGTAGATGCACTAGAGTTCATTGCATGTGTGTTCTTTTAATAAACCACATGGATCCACTAGATTCATTGAATGTGTGTTCTTTTCATAAACAACATGGATCCACTATAGTCATTCCCAGTGTGTTCTTTTTATAAACCACATATGGATCCACTATAGTCATTGCATGTGTGTACTTTTCATAAACCACATGGATCCACCAGTATCATTGCATGTGTGTACGTTTCATAAACAACATCTAGAGTCATTGCATGTGTGTTCTTTTCATAAACCACATGGATCCACCAGTGTCATTGCATGTGTGTTCTTTTCATAAACCACATGGATCCACAAGAGTTCATTGCATGTGTGTTCTTTTCCTAAACCACATGGATCCACTAGAGTGATTGAATGCGTGTTCTTTTCATAACGCACATGGATCCACTATAGTCATAAAATTGTATTCTTTTTTTAAACCACATATGGATCCACTACAGTCATTGCATGTGTGTTATTTTCATAAACCACAACTAGAGTCATTGCATGTGTGTTCTTTTCATAAACCACATGGATCCACCACAGTCATTGCATGTGTGTTCTTGCACTGGATCTGTGAGTGTATTAGTGTGCATCAATGGGGTTTTAGAAAAAGAACACACGAAGTGATGCCACCACAACATGTGTGTTATTTTCATAAACCACATGGATCCACGAGAGTTCATTAAATGTGTGTTCTTTTCACAAACCACATAGATCCACTAGAGTTCATTGCATGTGTGTTTTTTCATAAACCACATGGATCCACTAGAGTCATTGAATTTGTGTTCTTTTCATAAACCACATGGATCCACTATAGTCATTGTATGTGTGATCTTTTTCTAAACCACATATGGATCCACTACAATCATTGCATGTGTGTTAATTTTATAAACCACATGGATCCACTAGTGTCATTGCGTGTGTGTTCTTTTCATAAACCACATGGATCCACCAGTGTCATTGAATGTGTGTTATTTTTCCAAACCACATATGAATCCACTACAGTCATTGCATGTGTGTTCTTTTCATAAACCACAACTAGAGTCATTGCATGTGTGTTCTTTTGATAAACCATAGCTAGAGTCATTGCATGTATGCTCTTTTCATAAACCACATGGATCCACCAGAGTCGTTGCATGTGTGTTCTTTTCATTGGATGTGTGAGTGTATTACTGTGCATCTTTGGGGATTTAGGAAAATAACACATATAGTGATGCCACCACAACATATGTGTTCTTTTAATAAACCACATGGATCCACTGGACTTCATTGCATGTGTGTTCTTTTCATAATCCACATGGATCCACTTGAGTTCATTGCATGTGTGTACTTTTCATAAACCACATGGATCCACTAGAGTCATTACATATGTGTTCTTTTCATAAAATACATGGATCCACCAGTGTCATTGAATGTGTGTTATTTTTCTATACCACATATGGATCCATTACAGTCATTGCATGTGTGTTCTTTTCATAAACCACATGGATCCACAAGGGTTCATTGCATGTGTGTTCTTTTCATAAACCACATGGATCCACTAAAGTTTATTGCATGTGTGTTCTTTTCAGAAACCACATGGATCCACTAGAGTTCGTTGCATGTGTTTTCTTTTCATAAACCAAATGGATCCACTAGAGTCATTGCATGTATTTTCTTTTCATAAACCACATGGATCCACCAATGTCATTGAATGTGTGTTCTTTTTCTAAACCACATATTGGTCCACTACTGTCATTGCATGTGTGTTCTTTTCATAAACCACATGGATCCACCAGCGTCATTGCATGTGTGTTCTCTTCATAAACCACATCTAGAGTCATTGCATGTGTGTTATTTTCATAAACCACATGGATCTACCAGAGTCATTGCATGTGTGTTCTTTTCATTGGATGTGTGAGTGTATTAGTGTGCATCATTGGGGTTTTAGGAAAAGAACACATGCGGTGATGCCACCACAACATGTGTGTTCTTTTCATAAACCACATGGATCCACAAGAGTTCATTGCACGTGTGTTATTTTCATAAACCACATGGATCCACTAGGGTTCATTGCACGTGTGTTCTTTTCATAAACCACATGGATCTAATAGAGTCATTGAATGCGTGTTCTTTTCAGAAACCACATGGATCCTCTATAGTCACTTTATGTGTGTTCTATTTCTAAACCACATATGGATCCACTACAGTCATTGCATGTGTGTTCTTTTCATAAAAGACATGGATCCACTATAGTCATTGCATGTGTGTTCTTTTTCTAAACCACATATGGATCCACTATAGTCATTGCATGTGTGTTATGTTCATAAACCAGAGCTAGAGTCATTCCATGTGTATTCTTTTCATAAACCATGTGGATGCACTAGAGTTCATTGCATGTGTATTCTTTTAATAAACCACATGGATCCACTAGATGCATTGAATGTGTGTTCTTTTCATAAACCACATGGATCCACTACAGTCATTCCAAGTGTGTTCTTTTTATAAACCACATATGGATCCACTATAGTCATTGAATGTGTGTTCTTTTCATAAACCATATGGATCCACCAGTATCATTGCATGTTTGTTCGTTTCATCAACAACATCTAGAGTCATTGCATGTGTGTTCTTTTCATAAACCACATGGATCTACCAGTGTCATTGCATGTGTGTTCTTTTCATAAACCACATGGATCCACAAGAGTTCATTGCATGTGTGTTCTTTTCCTAAACCACATGGATCCACTATAGTCATTAAATGTGTATTCTATTTCTAAAACACATATGGATCCACTACAGTCGTTGCATGTGTGTTATTTTCATAAACCAGAACTAGAGTCATTGCATGTGTGTTCTTTTCGTAAACCACATGGATCCACCACAGTCATTGCATGTGTGTTCTTTCATTGGATCTGTGAGTGTATTAGTGTGCATCAATGGGGTTTTAGAAAAAGAACACATGCAGTGATGCGACCACAACATGTGTGTTCTTTTTACAAACCACATGGATCCACAAGAGTTCATTACATGTGTGTTCTTTTCACAAACCACATAGATCCACTAGATTTCATTGCACGTGTGTTTTTTCATAAACCACATGGATCCACTAGAGCCATTGAATTCGTGTTCTTTTCATAAACCACATGGATCCACTACAGTCATTGTATGTGTGTTCTTTTTCTAAACCACATATGGATCCACTACAATCATTGCATGTGTGTTATTTTTATAAACCACATGGATCCACCAGTGTCATTGCATGTGTGTTCTTTTTCATAAACCACAAGGATCCACTAGTGTCATTTCATGTGTGTTCTTTTCATAAACCACATGGATCCACAAGAGTTTATTACATGTGTGTTCTTTTCATAAACCACATGGATCCAGTAGAGTCATTGAATGAGTGTTCTTTTCTTGAACCACATGGATCCACTACAGTCATTGCATGTGTGTTGTTTTTGTAAACCACATATGGATCCACTATAGTAATTGCATGTGTGTTCTATTCATAAAACACAACTAGAGTCATTGCATGTGTGTTCTTTTCATAAACCACATGGATGCAGTAGAGTTCATTGCATGCGTGCTATTTTCATAAACCACATGGATCCACATGAGTCATTGAATGTTTGTTATTTTCATAAACCACATGGATCCACTAGAGTTCATTGGACGTTTGTTCTTTTCATAAACCACATGGATCCACTAGAGTGATTGAATGCGTGTTCTTTTCAGAAACCACATGGATCCACTATAGTCACGGTATGTGTGTTCTATTTATAAACCACATATGTATCCACTACAGTCATTACATGTGTGTTCTTTTCATAAACGACATGGATCCACTATAGTCATTGCATGTGTGTTGTTTTTCTAAACCACATATGGATCCACTATAGTCAGTGCATGTGTGTTATGTTCACAAACCACAGCTAGAGTTATTGCATGTGTGTTCTTTTCATAAACCATGTAGATACACTAGAGTTCATTGCATGTATGTTCTTTTAATAAACCACATGGATCCACTAGATTCATTGAATTCTTTTCATAAACCACATGGATCCACTACAGTCATTCCAAGTGTTCTTTTTATAAACCACATATGGATCCACTATAGTCATTGCATGTGTGTACTTTTCGTAAACCACATGGATCCACCAGTATCATTGGATGTGTGTTCGTTTCATAAACAACATCTAGAGTCATTACATGTGTGTTCTTTTCATAAACCACACGGATCCACCAGTGTCATTGCATGTGTGTTCTTTTCATAAACCACATGGATCCACAAGAGTTCATTGCATGTGTGTTCTTTTCCTAAACCACATGCTCCACTAGAGTCATTGAATGTGTGTTCTTTTCATAACCCACATGGATCCACTATAGTCATTAAATGTGTATTCTTTTACTAAACCACATATGGATCCACTAAAGTCATTGCATGTGTGTTATTTTCATAAACCACAACTAGAGTCATTGCCTGTGTGTTCTTTTCATAAACCACATGGATCCACCACAGTCATTGCATGTGTGTTCTTTCATTGGATCTGTGAGTGTATTAGTGTGCATCAATCGTGTTTTAGAAAAAGAACACATGAAGTGATGCCACCACAACATGTGTGTTCTTTTCATAAACCACATGGATCCACAAGAGTTCATTACATGTGTGTTCTTTTCATAAACCACATAGATCCACTAGATTTCATTGCATGTGTGTTTTTTCATAAACCACATGGATCCACTAGAGTCTTTGAATTCGTGTTCTTTTCATAAACCACATGGATCCACTACAGTCATTCTATGTGTGTTCTTTTTCTAAACCACATATGGATCCACTACAATCATTGCATGTGTGTTATTTTTATAAACCACATGGATCCACTAGTGTCATTGCATGTGTGTTCTTTTCATAAACCACTTCTAGAGTCATTGCATGTGTGTTCTTTTCATAAACCACAAGGATCCACTAGTGTCATTTCATGTGTGTTCTTTTCATAAACCACATGGATCCACAAGAGTTTATTACATGTGTGTTCTTTTCATAAACCACATGGATCCAGTAGAGTCATTGAATGTGTGTTCTTTTCATAAACCAGATGGATCCACTACAGTCATTGCATGTGTGTTGTTTTTGTAAACCACATATGGATCCACTATAGTAATTGCATGTGTGTTCTATTCATAAAACACAACTAGAGTCATTGCATGTGTGTTCTTTTCATAAACCACATGGATGCAGTAGAGTTCATTGCATGCGTGCTATTTTCATAAACCACATGGATCCACATGAGTCATTGAATGTTTGTTATTTTCATAAACCACATGGATCTACTAGAGTTCATTGCACGTGTGTTCTTTTCATAAACCACATGGATCCACTAGAGTGATTGAATGCGTGTTCTTTTCAGAAACCACATGGATCCACTATAGTCACGGTATGTGTGTTCTATTTATAAACCACATATGTATCCACTACAGTCATTATATGTGTGTTCTTTTCATAAACGACATAGATCCACTATAGTCATTGCATGTGTGGTCTATTTCTAAACCACATATGGATCCACTATAGCCATTGCATGTGTGTTATGTTCACAAACCACAGCTAGAGTCATTGCATGTGTGTTCTTTTCATAAACCATGTAGATACACTAGAGTTCATTGCATGTATGTTCTTTTAATAAACCACATGGATCCACTAGATTCATTGAATGTGTGTTCTTTTCATAAACCACATGGATCCACTACAGTCATTGCATGTCTGTACTTTTCGTAAACCACATGGATCGACCAGTATCATTGCATGTGTGTTCGTTTCATAGACAACATCTAGAGTCATTGCATGTGTGCTCTTTTCATAAACCACACGGATCCACCAGTGTCATTGCATCTGTGTTCTTTTCATAAACCACATGGATCCACAAGAGTTCATTGCATGTGTGTTCTTTTCCTAAACCAGATGCTCCACTAGAGTCATTGAATGTGTGTTCTTTTCATAACCCACATGGATCCACTATAGTCATTAAATGTGTATTCTTTTTCTAAACCACATA
This sequence comes from Avena insularis, assembly GCA_023614405.1. Taxonomy (NCBI): domain Eukaryota; kingdom Viridiplantae; phylum Streptophyta; class Magnoliopsida; order Poales; family Poaceae; genus Avena; species Avena insularis. The sequence goes on from CM042688.1 coordinate 335,755,076, forward strand.
TGGATCCACTACAGTCATTGCATGTGTGTTATTTTCATAAACCACAACTAGAGTCATTGCCTGTGTGTTCTTTTCATAAACCACATGGATCCACCACAGTCATTGCATGTGTGTTCTTTCATTGGATCTGTGAGTGTATTAGTGTGCATCAATCGTGTTTTAGAAAAAGAACACATGAAGTGATGCCACCACAACATGTGTGTTCTTTTCATAAACCACATGGATCCACAAGAATTCATTACATGTGTGTTCTTTTCATAAACCACATAGATCCACTAGATTTCATTGCATGTGTGTTTTTTCATAAACCACATGGATCCACTAGAGTCTTTGAATTCGTGTTCTTTTCATAAACCACATGGATCCACTACAGTCATTCTATGTGTGTTCTTTTTCTAAACCACATATGGATCCAATACAATCATTGCATGTGTGTTATTTTTATAAACCACATGGATCCACCAGTGTCATTGCATGTGTGTTATTTTCATAAACCACTTCTAGAGTCATTGCATGTGTGTTCTTTTCATAAACCACAAGGATCCACTAGTGTCATTTCATGTGAGTTCTTTTCATAAACCACATGGATCCACAAGAGTTTATTACATGTGTGTTCTTTTCATAAACCACATGGATCCAGTAGAGTCATTGAATGTGTGTTCTTTTCATAAACCAGATGGATCCACTACAGTCATTGCATGTGTGTTGTTTTTGTAAACCACATATGGATCCACTATAGTAATTGGATGTGTGTTCTATTCATAAAACACAACTAGAGTCATTGCATGTGTGTTCTTTTCATAAACCACATGGATACAGTAGAGTTCATTGCATGCGTGCTATTTTCATAAACCACATGGATCCACATGAGTCATTGAATGTTTGTTATTTTCATAAACCACATGGATCTACTAGAGTTCATTGGACGTGTGTTCTTTTCATAAACCACATGGATCCACTAGAGTGATTGAATGCGTGTTCTTTTCAGAAACCACATGGATCCACTATAGTCATAAAATTGTATTCTTTTTCTAAACCACATATGGATCCACTACAGTCATTGCATGTGTGTTATTTTCATAAACCACAACTAGAGTCATTGCATGTGTGTTCTTTTCATAAACCACATGGATCCACCACAGTCATTGCATGTGTGTTCTTGCACTGGATCTGTGAGTGTATTAGTGTGCATCAATGGGGTTTTAGAAAAAGAACACACAAAGTGATGCCACCACAACATGTGTGTTCTTTTCATAAACCACATGGATCCACGAGAGTTCATTAAATGTGTGTTCATTTCATAAACCACATAGATCCACTAGAGTTCATTGCATGTGTTTTTTTTCATAAACCACATGGATCCACTAGAGTCATTGAATTCGTGTTCTTTTCATAAACCACATAGATCCACTATAGTCATTGTATGTGTGTTCTTTTTCTAAACCACATATGGATCCACTACAATCATTGCATGTGTGTTAATTTTATAAACCACATGGATCCACTAGTGTCATTGCGTGTGTGTTCTTTTCATAAACCACATGGATCCACCAGTGTCATTGAATGTGTGTTATTTTTCCAAACCACATATGAATCCACTACAGTCATTGCATGTGTGTTCTTTTCATAAACCACAACTAGAGTCATTGCATGTGTGTTCTTTTGATAAACCATAGCTAGAGTCATTGCATGTATGCTCTTTTCATAAACCACATGGATCCACCAGAGTCGTTGCATGTGTGTTCTTTTCATTGGATGTGTGAGTGTATTACTGTGCATCTTTGGGGATTTAGGAAAATAACACATATAGTGATGCCACCACAACATATGTGTTCTTTTCATAAACCACATGGATCCACTGGACTTCATTGCATGTGTGTTCTTTTCATAATCCACATGGATCCACTTGAGTTCATTGCATGTGTGTACTTTTCATAAACCACATGGATCCACTAGAGTCATTACATATGTGTTCTTTTCATAAAATACATGGATCCATCAGTGTCATTGAATGTGTGTTATTTTTCTAAACCACATATGGATCCATTACAGTCATTGCATGTGTGTTCTTTTCATAAACCACATGGATCCACAAGGGTTCATTGCATGTGTATTCTTTTCATAAACCACATGGATCCACTAAAGTTTATTGCATGTGTGTTCTTTTCAGAAACCACATGGATCCACTAGAGTTCATTGCATGTGTTTTCTTTTCATAAACCAAATGGATCCACTAGAGTCATTGCATGTATTTTCTTTTCATAAACCACATGGATCCACCAATGTCATTGAATGTGTGTTCTTTTTCTAAACCACATATTGGTCCACTACTGTCATTGCATGTGTGTTCTTTTCATAAACCACATGGATCCACCAGCGTCATTGCATGTGTGTTCTCTTCATAAACCACATCTAGAGTCATTGCATGTGTGTTATTTTCATAAACCACATGGATCTACTAGAGTCATTGCATGTGTGTTCTTTTCATTGGATGTGTGAGTGTATTAGTGTGCATCATTGGGGTTTTAGGAAAAGAACACATGCGGTGATGCCACCACAACATGTGTGTTCTTTTCATAAACCACATGGATCCACAAGAGTTCATTGCATGTGTGTTATTTTCATAAACCACATGGATCCACTATGGTTCATTGCACGTGTGTTCTTTTCATAAACCACATGGATCTAATAGAGTCATTGAATGCGTGTTCTTTCCAGAAACCACATGGATCCTCTATAGTCACTGTATGTGTGTTCTATTTCTAAACCACATATGGATCCACTACAGTCATTGCATGTGTGTTCTTTTCATAAAAGACATGGATCCACTATAGTCATTGCATGTGTGTTCTTTTTCTAAACCACATATGGATCCACTATAGTCATTGCATGTGTGTTATGTTCATAAACCAGAGCTAGAGTCATTCCATGTGTATTCTTTTCATAAACCATGTGGATGCACTAGAGTTCATTGCATGTGTATTCTTTTAATAAACCACATGGATCCACTAGATGCATTGAATGTGTGTTCTTTTCATAAACCACATGGATCCACTACAGTCATTCCAAGTGTGTTCTTTTTATAAACCACATATGGATCCACTATAGTCATTGAATGTGTGTTCTTTTCATAAACCATATGGATCCACCAGTATCATTGCATGTTTGTTCGTTTCATCAACAACATCTAGAGTCATTGCATGTGTGTTCTTTTCATAAACCACATGGATCCACAAGAGTTCATTGCATGTGTGTTCTTTTCCTAAACCACATGGATCCACTATAGTCATTAAATGTGTATTCTATTTCTAAAACACATATGGATCCACTACAGTCGTTGCATGTGTGTTATTTTCATAAACCAGAACTAGAGTCATTGCATGTGTGTTCTTTTCGTAAACCACATGGATCCACCACAGTCATTGCATGTGTGTTCTTTCATTGGATCTGTGAGTGTATTAGTGTGCATCAATGGGGTTTTAGAAAAAGAACACATGCAGTGATGCGACCACAACATGTGTGTTCTTTTTATAAACCACATGGATCCACAAGAGTTCATTACATGTGTGTTCTTTTCACAAACCACATAGATCCACTAGATTTCATTGCACGTGTGTTTTTTCATAAACCACATGGATCCACTAGAGCCATTGAATTCGTGTTCTTTTCATAAACCACATGGATCCACTACAGTCATTGTATGTGTGTTCTTTTTCTAAACCACATATGGATCCACTACAATCATTGCATGTGTGTTATTTTTATAAACCACATGGATCCACCAGTGTCATTGCATGTGTGTTCTTTTCATAAACCACATCTAGAGTCATTGCATGTGTGTCCTTTTCATAAACCACAAGGATCCACTAGTGTCATTTCATGTGTGTTCTTTTCATAAACCACATGGATCCACAAGAGTTTATTACATGTGTGTTCTTTTCATAAACCACATGGATCCAGTAGAGTCATTGAATGAGTGTTCTTTTCTTGAACCACATGGATCCACTACAGTCATTGCATGTGTGTTGTTTTTCTAAACCACATATGGATCCACTATAGTAATTGCATGTGTGTTCTATTCATAACACACATCTAGAGTCATTGCATGTGTGTTCTTTTCATAAACCACATGGATGCAGTAGAGTTCATTGCATGTGTGTTATTTTCATAAACCACATGGATCCACAAGAGTCATTGAATGTTTGTTCTTTTCATAAACCACATGGATCCACTAGAGTTCATTGGACGTGTGTTCTTTTCATAAACCACATGGATCCACTAGAGTGATTGAATGCGTGTTCTTTTTAGAAACCACATGGATCCACTATAGTCACGGTATGTGTGTTCTATTTATAAACCACATATGTATCCACTACAGCCATTACATGTGTGTTCTTTTCATAAACGACATGGATCCACTATAGTCATTGCATGTGTGTTGTTTTTCTAAACCACATATGGATCCACTATAGTCAGTGCATGTGTGTTATGTTCACAAACCACATCTAGAGTCATTGCATGTGTGTTCTTTTCATAAACCATGTAGATGCACTAGAGTTCATTGCATGTGTGTTATTTGAATAAACCACATGGATCCACTAGATTCATTGAATGTGTGTTCTTTTCATAAACCACATCGATGCACTACAATCATTCCAAGTGTGTTCTTTTTGTAAACCACATATGGATCCACTATAGTCATTACATGTGTGTACTTTTCGTAAACCACATGGATCCACCAGTATCATTGCATGTGTGTTCGTTTCATAAACAACATCTAGAGTCATTGCATGTGTGTTCTTTTCATAAACCACATGGATCCACCAGTGTCATTGCATGTGTGTTCTTTTCATAAACCACATGGATCCACAAGATTTCATTGCATGTGTGTTCTTTTCCTAAACCACATGCATCCACTAGAGTCATTGAATGTGTGTTCTTTTCATAACCCACATGGATCCACTATAGTCATTAAATGTGTATTCTTTTTCTAAACCACATATGGATCCACTACAGTCATTGCATGTGTTTTATTTTCATAAACCACAACTAGAGTCATTGGATGTGTGTTCTTTTCATAAACCACATGGATCCACCATAGTCATTGCATGTGTGTTCTTTCATTGGATCTGTGAGTGTATTAGTGTGCATCAATCGGGTTTTAGAAAAAAACACATGAAGTGATGCCACCACAACATGTGTGTTCTTTTCATAAACCACGTGGATCCACAAGAGTTCATTACATGTGTGTTATTTTCATAAACCACATAGATCCACTAGATTTCATTGCATGTGTGTTTTTTCATAAACCACATGGATCCACTAGAGTCTTTGAATTCGTGTTCTTTTCATAAACCACATGGATCCACTACAGTCATTCTATGTGTGTTCTTTTTCTAAACCACATATGGATCCACTACAATCACTGCATGTGTGTTATTTTTATAAACCACATGGATCCACCAGTGTCATTGCATGTGTGTTCTTTTCATAAACCACTTCTAGAGTCATTGCATGTGTGTTCTTTTCATAAACCACAAGGATCCACTAGTGTCATTTCATGTGTGTTCTTTTCATAAACCACATGGATCCACAAGAGTTTATTACATGTGTGTTCTTTTCATAAACCACATGGATCCAGTAGAGTCATTGAATGTGTGTTCTTTTCATAAACCAGATGGATCCACTACAGTCATTGCATGTGTGTTGTTTTTGTAAACCACATATGGATCCACTATAGTAATTGCATGTGTGTTCTATTCATAAAACACAACTAGAGTCATTGCATGTGTGTTCTTTTCATAAACCACATGGATGCAGTAGAGTTCATTGCATGCGTGCTATTTTCATAAACCACATGGATCCACATGAGTCATTGAATGTTTGTTATTTTCATAAACCACATGGATCTACTAGAGTTCATTGGACGTGTGTTCTTTTCATAAACCACATGGATCCACTAGAGTGATTGAATGCGTGTTCTTTTCAGAAACCACATGGATCCACTATAGTCACGGTATGTGTGTTCTATTTATAAACCACATATGTATCCACTACAGTCATTACATGTGTGTTCTTTTCATAAACGACATGGATCCACTATAGTCATTGCATGTGTGTTCTTTTTCTAAACCACATATGGATCCACTATAGTCATTGCATGTGTGTTATGTTCACAAACCATAGCTAGAGTCATTGCATGTGTGTTCTTTTCAGAAACCATGTAGATACACTAGAGTTCATTGCATGTATGTTCTTTTAATAAACCACATGGATCCACTAGATTCATTGAATGTGTGTTCTTTTCATAAACCACATGGATCCACAGGTACAACATTGCATGTGTGTACTTTTCGTAAACCACATGGATCCACCAGTATCATTGCATGTGTGTTCGTTTCATAGACAACATCTAGAGTCATTGCATGTGCGTTCTTTTCATAAACCACACGGATCCACCAGTGTCATTGCATCTGTGTTCTTTTCATAAACCACATGGATCCACAAGAGTTCATTGCATGTGTGTTCTTTTCCTAAACCAGATGCTCCACTAGAGTCATTGAATGTGTGTTCTTTTCATAACCCACATGGATCCACTATAGTCATTAAATGTGTATTCTTTTTCTAAACCACATATGGATCCACTACAGTCATTGCATGTGTGTTATTTTCATAAACCACAACTAGAGTCATTGCCTGTGTGTTCTTTTCATAAACCACATGGATCCACCACAGTCATTGCATGTGTGTTCTTTCATTGGATTTGTGAGTGTATTAGTGTGCATCAATCGTGTTTTAGAAAAAGAACACATGAAGTGATGCCACCACAACATGTGTGTTCTTTTCATAAACCACATGGATCCACAAGAGTTCATTACATGTGTGTTCTTTCATAAACCACATAGATCCACTAGATTTCATTGCATGTGTGTTTTTTCATAAACCACATGGATCCACTAGATTCTTTGAATTCGTGTTGTTTTCATAAACCACATGGATCCACTACAGTCATTCTATGTGTGTTCTTTTTCTAAACCACATATGGATCCACTACAATCATTGCATGTGTGTTATTTTTATAAACCACATGGATCCACCAGTGTCATTGCATGTGTGTTCTTTTCATAAACCACTTATAGAGTCATTGCATGTGTGTTCTTTTCATAAACCACAAGGATCCACTAGTGTCATTTCATGTGAGTTCTTTTCATAAACCACATGGATCCACAAGAGTTTATTACATGTGTGTTCTTTTCATAAACCACATGGATCCAGTAGAGTCATTGAATGTGTGTTCTTTTCATAAACCACATGGATCGACTACAGTCATTGCATGTGTGTTGTTTTTGTAAACCACATATGGATCCACTATAGTAATTGCATGTGTGTTCTATTCATAAAACACAACTAGAGTCATTGCATGTGTGTTCTTTTCATAAACCACATGGATGCAGTAGAGTTCATTGCATGCGTGCTATTTTCATAAACCACATGGATCCACATGAGTCATTGAATGTTTGTTATTTTCATAAACCACATGGATCCACTAGAGTTCATTGGACGTGTGTTCTTTTCATAAACCACATGGATCCACTAGAGTGATTGAATGCGTGTTCTTTTCAGAAACCACATGGATCCACTGATCCACTTGTATGTGTTTTCGATTTATAAACCACATATGTATCCACTACAGTCATTACATGTGTGTTCTTTTCATAAACGACATGGATCCACTATAGTCATTGCATGTGTGTTCTTTTTCTAAACCACATATGGATCCACTATAGTCATTGCATGTGTGTTATGTTCACAAACCACAGCTAGAGTCATTGCATGTGTGTTCTTTTCATAAACCATGTAGATGCACTAGAGTTCATTGCATGTGTGTTCTTTTAATAAACCACATGGATCCACTAGATTCATTGAATGTGTGTTCTTTTCATAAACCACATCGATCCACTACAATCATTCCAAGTGTGTTCTTTTTGTAAACCACATATGGATCCACTATAGTCATTACATGTGTGTACTTTTCGTAAACCACATGGATCCACCAGTATCATTGCATGTGTGTTCGTTTCATAAACAACATCTAGAGTCATTGCATGTGTGTTCTTTTCATAAACCACATGGATCCACCAGTGTCATTGCATGTGTGTTCTTTTCATAAACCACATGGATCCACAAGATTTCATTGCATGTGTGTTCTTTTCCTAAACCACATGCATCCACTAGAGTCATTGAATGTGTGTTCTTTTCATAACCCACATGGATCCACTATAGTCATTAAATGTGTATTCTTTTTCTAAACCACATATGGATCCACTACAGTCATTGCATGTGTTTAATTTTCATAAACCACAACTAGAGTCATTGCATGTGTGTTCTTTTCATAAACCACATGGATCCACCATAGTCATTGCATGTGTGTTCTTTCATTGGATGCAGAGTGTATTAGTGTGCATCAATCGGTTTTAGAAAAAACACATGAAGTGATGCCACCACAACATGTGTGTTCTTTTCATAAACCACATGGATCCACAAGAGTTCATTACATGTGTGTTCTTTTCATAAACCACATAGATCCACTAGAGTTCATTGCATGTGTGTTTTTTCATAAACCACATGGATCCACTAGAGTCTTTGAATTCGTGTTCTTGTCATAAACCACATGGATCCAATATAGTCATTGTATGTGTGTTCTTTTTCTAAACCACATATGGATCCACTACAATCATTGCATGAGTGTTAATTTCATAAACCACATGGATCCACCAGTGTCATTGCATGTGTGTTCTTTTCATAAACCACATCTAGAGTCATTGCATGTGTGTTCTTTTCATAAATCACAAGGATCCGCTAGTGTCATTTCATGTGTGTTCTTTTCATAAACCAAATGGATCCACAAGAGTTTATTACATGTGTGTTCTTTCCATAAACCACATGGATCCAGTAGAGTCATTGAATGTGTGTTCTTTTCATAAACCACATGGATCCACTACAGTCATTGCATGTGTGTTAATTTTCTAAACCACATATGGATCCACTATAGTAATTGCATGTGTGTCCTATTCATAAAACACAGCTAGAGTCATTGCATGTGTGTTCTTTTCATAAACCACATGGATGCACTACAGTTCATTGCATGTGTGTTATTTTCATAAACTACATGGATCCACAAGAGTCATTGAATGTTTGTTCTTTTCATAAACCACATGGATCCACTACAGTCATTGCATGTGTGTTAATTTTCTAAACCACATATGGATCCACTATAGTAATTGCATGTGTGTCCTATTCATAAAACACAGCTAGAGTCATTGCATGTGTGTTCTGTTCATAAACCATGTAGATGCACTAGAGTTCATTGCATGTGTGTTATTTTAATAAACCACATGGATCCACTAGATTCATTGAATGTGTGTTCTTTTCATAAACCACATCGATCCACTACAATCATTCCAAGTGTGTTCTTTTTGTAAACCACATATGGATCCACTATAGTCATTACATGTGTGTACTTTTCGTAAACCACATGGATCCACCAGTATCATTGCATGTGTGTTCGTTTCATAAACAACATCTAGAGTCATTGCATGTGTGTTCTTTTCATAAACCACATGGATCCACCAGTGTCATTGCATGTGTGTTCTTTTCCTAAACCACATGCATCCACTAGAGTCATTGAATGTGTGTTCTTTTCATAACCCACATGGATCCACTATAGTCATTAAATGTGTATTCTTTTTCTAAACCACATATGGATCCACTACAGTCATTGCATGTGTTTTATTTTCATAAACCACAACTAGAGTCATTGCATGTGTGTTCTTTTCATAAACCACATGGATCCACCATAGTCATTGCATGTGTGTTCTTTCATTGGATCTGTGAGTGTATTAGTGTGCATCAATCGGGTTTTAGAAAAAAACACATGAAGTGATGCCACCACAACATGTGTGTTCTTTTCATAAACCACATGGATCCACAAGAGTTCATTACATGTGTGTTCTTTTCATAAACCACATAGATCCACTAGATTTCATTGCATCTGTGTTTTTTCATAAACCACATGGATCCACTAGAGTCTTTGAATTCGTGTTCTTTTCATAAACCACATGGATCCACTACAGTCATTCTATGTGTGTTCTTTTTCTAAACCACATATGGATCCACTACAATCATTGCATGTGTGTTATTTTTATAAACCACATGGATCCACCAGTGTCATTGCATGTGTGTTCTTTTCATAAACCACTTCTAGAGTCATTGCATGTGTGTTCTTTTCATAAACCACTTCTAGAGTCATTGCATGTGTGTTCTTTTCATAAACCACAAGGATCCACTAGTGTCATTTCATGTGTGTTCTTTTCATAAACCACATGGATCCACAAGAGTTTATTACATGTGTGTTCTTTTCATAAACCACATGGATCCAGTAGAGTCATTGAATGTGTGTTCTTTTCATAAACCAGATGGATCCACTACAGTCATTGCATGTGTGTTGTTTTTGTAAACCACATATGGATCCACTATAGTAATTGCATGTGTGTTCTATTCATAAAACACAACTAGAGTCATTGCATGTGTGTTCTTTTCATAAACCACATGGATGCAGTAGAGTTCATTGCATGCGTGCTATTTTCATAAACCACATGGATCCACATGAGTCATTGAATGTTTGTTATTTTCATAAACCACATGGATCTACTAGAGTTCATTGGACGTGTGTTCTTTTCATAAACCACATGGATCCACTAGAGTGATTGAATGCGTGTTCTTTTCAGAAACCACATGGATCCACTATAGTCACGGTATGTGTGTTCTATTTATAAACCACATATGTATCCACTACAGTCATTACATGTGTGTTCTTTTCATAAACGACATGGATCCACTATAGTCATTGCATGTGTGTTCTTTTTCTAAACCACATATGGATCCACTATAGTCATTGCATGTGTGTTATGTTCACAAACCACAGCTAGAGTCATTGCATGTGTGTTCTTTTCATAAACCATGTAGATACACTAGAGTTCATTGCATGTATGTTCTTTTAATAAACCACATGGATCCACTAGATTCATTGAATGTGTGTTATTTTCATAAACCACATGGATCCACTACAGTCATTGCATGTGTGTACTTTTCGTAAACCACATGGATCCACCAGTATCATTGCATGTGTGTTCGTTTCATAGACAACATCTAGAGTCATTGCATGTGTGTTCTTTTCATAAACCACACGGATCCACCAGTGTCATTGCATGTGTGTTCTTTTCATAAACCACATGGATCCACAAGAGTTCATTGCATGTGTGTTCTTTTCCTAAACCACATGCTCCACTAGAGTCATTGAATGTGTGTTCTTTTCATAACCCACATGGATCCACTATAGTCATTAAATGTGTATTCTTTTTCTAAACCACATATGGATCCACTACAGTCATTGCATGTGTGTTATTTTCATAAACCACAACTAGAGTCATTGCCTGTGTGTTCTTTTCATAAACCACATGGATCCACCACAGTCATTGCATGTGTGTTCTTTCATTGGATCTGTGAGTGTATTAGTGTGCATCAATCGTGTTTTAGAAAAAGAACACATGAAGTGATGCCACCACAACATGTGTGTTCTTTTCATAAACCACATGGATCCACAAGAGTTCATTACATGTGTGTTCTTTCATAAACCACATAGATCCACTAGATTTCATTGCATGTGTTTTTTTTCATAAACCACATGGATCCACTAGATTCTTTGAATTCGTGTTCTTTTCATAAACCACATGGATCCACTACAGTCATTCTATGTGTGTTCTTTTTCTAAACCACATATGGATCCACTACAATCATTGCATGTGTGTTATTTTTATAAACCACATGGATCCACCAGTGTCATTGCATGTGTGTTCTTTTCATAAACCACTTATAGAGTCATTGCATGTGTGTTCTTTTCATAAACCACAAGGATCCACTAGTGTCATTTCATGTGAGTTCTTTTCATAAACCACATGGATCCACAAGAGTTTATTACATGTGTGTTCTTTTCATAAACCACATGGATCCAGTAGAGTCATTGAATGTGTGTTCTTTTCATAAACCACATGGATCGACTATAGTCATTGCATGTGTGTTGTTTTTGTAAACCACATATGGATCCACTATAGTAATTGCATGTGTGTTCTATTCATAAAACACAACTAGAGTCATTGCATGTGTGTTCTTTTCATAAACCACATGGATGCAGTAGAGTTCATTGCATGCGTGCTATTTTCATAAACCACATGGATCCACATGAGTCATTGAATGTTTGTTATTTTCATAAACCACATGGATCCACTAGAGTTCATTGGACGTGTGTTCTTTTCATAAACCACATGGATCCACTAGAGTGATTGAATGCGTGTTCTTTTCAGAAACCACATGGATCCACTACAGTCACGGTATGTGTGTTCTATTTATAAACCACATATGTATCCACTACAGTCATTACATGTGTGTTCTTTTCATAAACGACATGGATCCACTATAGTCATTGCATGTATGTTTTTTTCTAAACCACATATGGATCCACTATAGTCATTGCATGTGTGTTATGTTCACAAACCACAGCTAGAGTCATTGCATGTGTGTTCTTTTCATAAACCATGTAGATGCACTAGAGTTCATTGCATGTGTGTTCTTTTAATAAACCACATGGATCCACTAGATTCATTGAATGTGTGTTCTTTTCATAAACCACATCGATCCACTACAATCATTCCAAGTGTGTTCTTTTTGTAAACCACATATGGATCCACTATAGTCATTACATGTGTGTACTTTTCGTAAACCACATGGATCCACCAGTATCATTGCATGTGTGTTCGTTTCATAAACAACATCTAGAGTCATTGCATGTGTGTTCTTTTCATAAACCACATGGATCCACCAGTGTCATTGCATGTGTGTTCTTTTCATAAACCACATGGATCCACAAGATTTCATTGCATGTGTGTTCTTTTCCTAAACCACATGCATCCACTAGAGTCATTGAATGTGTGTTCTTTTCATAACCCACATGGATCCACTATAGTCATTAAATGTGTATTCTTTTTCTAAACCACATATGGATCCACTACAGTCATTGCATGTGTTTAATTTTCATAAACCACAACTAGAGTCATTGCATGTGTGTTCTTTTCATAAACCACATGGATCCACCATAGTCATTGCATGTGTGTTCTTTCATTGGATCTGTGAGTGTATTAGTGTGCATCAATCGGGTTTTAGAAAAAAAACACATGAAGTGATGCCACCACAACATGTGTGTTCTTTTCATAAACCACATGGATCCACAAGAGTTCATTACATGTGTGTTCTTTTCATAAACCACATAGATCCACTAGAGTTCATTGCATGTGTGTTTTTTCATAAACCACATGGATCCACTAGAGTCTTTGAATTCGTGTTCTTGTCATAAACCACATGGATCCAATATAGTCATTGTATGTGTGTTCTTTTTCTAAACCACATATGGATCCACTACAATCATTGCATGAGTGTTAATTTCATAAACCACATGGATCCACCAGTGTCATTGCATGTGTGTTCTTTTCATAAACCACATCTAGAGTCATTGCATGTGTGTTCTTTTCATAAATCACAAGGATCCACTAGTGTCATTTCATGTGTGTTCTTTTCATAAACCAAATGGATCCACAAGAGTTTATTACATGTGTGTTCTTTCCATAAACCACATGGATCCAGTAGAGTCATTGAATGTGTGTTCTTTTCATAAACCACATGGATCCACTACAGTCATTGCATGTGTGTTAATTTTCTAAACCACATATGGATCCACTATAGTAATTGCATGTGTGTCCTATTCATAAAACACAGCTAGAGTCATTGCATGTGTGTTCTTTTCATAAACCACATGGATGCACTACAGTTCATTGCATGTGTGTTATTTTCATAAACTACATGGATCCACAAGAGTCATTGAATGTTTGTTCTTTTCATAAACCACATGGATCCACTACAGTCATTGCATGTGTGTTAATTTTCTAAACCACATATGGATCCACTATAGTAATTGCATGTGTGTCATATTCATAAAAAACATCTAGATTCATTGCATGTGTTCTGTTCATAAACCATGTAGATGCACTAGAGTTCATTGCATGTGTGTTATTTTAATAAACCACATGGATCCACTAGATTCATTGAATGTGTGTTCTTTTCATAAACCACATCGATCCACTACAATCATTCCAAGTGTGTTCTTTTTGTAAACCACATATGGATCCACTATAGTCATTACATGTGTGTACTTTTCAGAAACCACATGGATCCACCAAGATCATTGCATGTGTGTTCGTTTCATAAACAACATCTAGAGTCATTGCATGTGTGTTCTTTCATAAACCACATGGATCCACCCGGGTCATTGCATGTGTGTTCTTTTCCTAAACCACATGCATCCACTAGAGTCATTGAATGTGTGTTCTTTTCATAACCCACATGGATCCACTATAGTCATTAAATGTGTATTCTTTTTCTAAACCACATATGGATCCACTACAGTCATTGCATGTGTTTTATTTTCATAAACCACAACTAGAGTCATTGCATGTGTGTTCTTTTCATAAACCACATGGATCCACCATAGTCATTGCATGTGTGTTCTTTCATTGGATCTGTGAGTGTATTAGTGTGCATCAATCGGGTTTTAGAAAAAAACACATGAAGTGATGCCACCACAACATGTGTGTTCTTTTCATAAACCACATGGATCCACAAGAGTTCATTACATGTGTGTTCTTTTCATAAACCACATAGATCCACTAGATTTCATTGCATCTGTGTTTTTTCATAAACCACATGGATCCACTAGAGTCTTTGAATTCGTGTTCTTTTCATAAACCACATGGATCCACTACAGTCATTCTATGTGTGTTCTTTTTCTAAACCACATATGGATCCACTACAATCATTGCATGTGTGTTATTTTTATAAACCACATGGATCCACCAGTGTCATTGCATGTGTGTTCTTTTCATAAACCACTTCTAGAGTCATTGCATGTGTGTTCTTTTCATAAACCACTTCTAGAGTCATTGCATGTGTGTTCTTTTCATAAACCACAAGGATCCACTAGTGTCATTTCATGTGTGTTCTTTTCATAAACCACATGGATCCACAAGAGTTTATTACATGTGTGTTCTTTTCATAAACCACATGGATCCAGTAGAGTCATTGAATGTGTGTTCTTTTCATAAACCAGGTGGATCCACTACAGTCATTGCATGTGTGTTGTTTTTGTAAACCACATATGGATCCACTATAGTAATTGCATGTGTGTTCTATTCATAAAACACAACTAGAGTCATTGCATGTGTGTTCTTTTCATAAACCACATAGATGCAGAGAGTTCATTGCATGCGTGCTATTTTCATAAACCACATGGATCCACATGAGTCATTGAATGTTTGTTATTTTCATAAACCACATGGATCTACTAGAGTTCATTGGACGTGTGTTCTTTTCATAAACCACATGGATCCACTAGAGTGATTGAATGCGTGTTCTTTTCAGAAACCACATGGATCCACTATAGTCACGGTATGTGTGTTCTATTTATAAACCACATATGTATCCACTACAGTCATTACATGTGTGTTCTTTTCATAAACGACATGGATCCACTATAGTCATTGCATGTGTGTTCTTTTTCTAAACCACATATGGATCCACTATAGTCATTGCATGTGTGTTATGTTCACAAACCACAGCTAGAGTCATTGCATGTGTGTTCTTTTCATAAACCATGTAGATACACTAGAGTTCATTGCATGTATGTTCTTTTAATAAACCACATGGATCCACTAGATTCATTGAATGTGTGTTATTTTCATAAACCACATGGATCCACTACAGTCATTGCATGTGTGTACTTTTCAGAACCACATGGATCCACCAGTATCATTGCATGTGTGTTCGTTTCATAGACAACATCTAGAGTCATTGCATGTGTGTTCTTTTCATAAACCACACGGATCCACCAGTGTCATTGCATGTGTGTTCTTTTCATAAACCACATGGATCCACAAGAGTTCATTGCATGTGTGTTCTTTTCCTAAACCACATGCTCCACTAGAGTCATTGAATGTGTGTTCTTTTCATAACCCACATGGATCCACTATAGTCATTAAATGTGTATTCTTTTTCTAAACCACATATGGATCCACTACAGTCATTGCATGTGTGTTTTTTTCATAAACCACAACTAGAGTCATTGCCTGTGTGTTCTTTTCATAAACCACATGGATCCACCACAGTCATTGCATGTGTGTTCTTTCATTGGATCTGTTAGTGTATTAGTGTGCATCAATCGTGTTTTAGAAAAAGAACACATGAAGTGATGCCACCACAACATGTGTGTTCTTTTCATAAACCACATGGATCCACAAGAGTTCATTACATGTGTGTTCTTTCATAAACCACATAGATCCACTAGATTTCATTGCATGTGTGTTTTTTCATAAACCACATGGATCCACTAGAGTCTTTGAATTCGTGTTCTTTTCATAAACCACATGGATCCACTACAGTCATTCTATGTGTGTTCTTTTTCTAAACCACATATGGATCCACTACAATCATTGCATGTGTGTTATTTTTATAAACCACATGGATCCACCAGTGTCATTGCATGTGTGTTCTTTTCTTAAACCACTTCTAGAGTCATTGCATGTGTGTTCTTTTCATAAACCACAAGGATCCACTAGTGTCATTTCATGTGAGTTCTTTTCATAAACCACATGGATCCACAAGAGTTTATTACATGTGTGTTCTTTTCATAAACCACATGGATCCAGTATAGTCATTGAATGTGTGTTCTTTTCATAAACCACATGGATCGACTACAGTCATTGCATGTGTGTTGTTTTTGTAAACCACATATGGATCCACTATAGTAATTGCATGTGTGTTCTATTCATAAAACACAACTAGAGTCATTGCATGTGTTCTTTCATAAACCACATGGATGCAGAGAGTTCATTGCGTGCTATTTTCATAAACCACATGGATCCACATGAGTCATTGAATGTTTGTTATTTTCATAAACCACATGGATCCACTAGAGTTCATTGGACGTGTGTTCTTTTCATAAACCACATGGATCCACTAGAGTGATTGAATGCGTGTTCTTTTCAGAAACCACATGGATCCACTATAGTCACGGTATGTGTGTTCTATTTATAAACCACATATGTATCCACTACAGTCATTACATGTGTGTTCTTTTCATAAACGACATGGATCCACTATAGTCATTGCATGTATGTTTTTTTCTAAACCACATATGGATCCACTATAGTCATTGCATGTGTGTTATGTTCACAAACGACAGCTAGAGTCATTGCATGTGTGTTCTTTTCATAAACCATGTAGATGCACTAGAGTTCATTGCATGTGTGTTCTTTTAATAAACCACATGGATCCACTAGATTCATTGAATGTGTGTTCTTTTCATAAACCACATCGATCCACTACAATCATTCCAAGTGTGTTCTTTTTGTAAACCACATATGGATCCACTATAGTCATTACATGTGTGTACTTTTCGTAAACCACATGGATCCACCAGTATCATTGCATGTGTGTTCGTTTCATAAACAACATCTAGAGTCATTGCATGTGTGTTCTTTTCATAAACCACATGGATCCACCAGTGTCATTGCATGTGTGTTCTTTTCATAAACCACATGGATCCACAAGATTTCATTGCATGTGTGTTCTTTTCCTAAACCACATGCATCCACTGGAGTCATTGAATGTGTGTTCTTTTCATAACCCACATGGATCCACTATAGTCATTAAATGTGTATTCTTTTTCTAAACCACATATGGATCCACTACAGTCATTGCATTTGTTTTATTTTCATAAACCAGAACTAGAGTCATTGCATGTGTGTTATTTTCATAAACCACATGGATCCACCATAGTCATTGCATGTGTGTTCTTTCATTGGATCTGTGAGTGTATTAGTGTGCATCAATCGGGTTTTAGAAAAAAAATACATGAAGTGATGCCACCACAACATGTGTGTTCTTTTCATAAACCACATGGATCCACAAGAGTTCATTACATGTGTGTTCTTTTCATAAACCACATAGATCCACTAGAGTTCATTGCATGTGTGTTTTTTCATAAACCACATGGATCCACTAGAGTCTTTGAATTCGTGTTCTTGTCATAAACCACATGGATCCACTATAGTCATTGTATGTGTGTTCTTTTTCTAAACCACATATGGATCCACTACAATCATTGCATGAGTGTTAATTTCATAAACCACATGGATCCACCAGTGTCATTGCATGTGTGTTCTTTTCATAAACCACATCTAGAGTCATTGCATGTGTGTTCTTTTCATAAATCACAAGGATCCACTAGTGTCATTTCATGTGTGTTCTTTTCATAAACCAAATGGATCCACAAGAGTTTATTACATGTGTGTTCTTTCCATAAACCACATGGATCCAGTAGAGTCATTGAATGTGTGTTCTTTTCATAAACCACATGGATCCACTACAGTCATTGCATGTGTGTTAATTTTCTAAACCACATATGGATCCACTATAGTAATTGCATGTGTGTCCTATTCATAAAACACAGCTAGAGTCATTGCATGTGTGTTCTTTTCATAAACCACATGGATGCACTACAGTTCATTGCATGTGTGTTATTTTCATAAACTACATGGATCCACAAGAGTCATTGAATGTTTGTTCTTTTCATAAACCACATGGATCCACTACAGTCATTGCATGCATGTTCTTTTTCTTAACCACATATGGATCCACTACAGTCATTGCATGTGTGTTCTTTTCTTAAACCACATGTATCCACCAGTGTTATTGAATGTGTGTTCTTTTCATAAACCACATCTAGAGTCATTGCATGTGTGTTATTTTCATAAACCACATGGATTCACTAGAGTCATTGCATGTGTGTTCTTTTCATAAACCACAACTAGAGTCATTGCATGTGTGTTCTTTTGATAAACCCCACCTAGTCATGGCATGTGTGCTCTTTTCATAAACCACATGGATCCACTTGAGTTCATTGCATGTGTGTTCTTTTCATAAACCACATGGGTCCACTAGAGTAATTGCATGTGTGTTCTTTTCATAAACCACATGGATCCACCAGTGTCATTGAATGTGTCTTCTTTTTCTAAACCACATATGGATCCACTACATTCATTGCATGTGTGTTCTTTTCATAAACCACATGGATCCACCAACGTCATTGCATACGTGTTCTTTTAATAAACCACATCTAGAGTCATTGCATGTGTGTTGTTTTCATAAACCACATGGATCGACCAGAGTCATTGCATGTGTGTTCTTTTCATTGGATGTGTGAGTGTATTAGTGTGCATTATTGCGGTTTTAGGAAAAGAACACCTGCAGTGATGCCACCACATCACGTGTCTTTTTTCATATACCACATGGATCTGCAAGAGTTCATTGCATGTGTGTTCTTTTCATAAACCACATGGATCCACTAGAGTTCATTGCATGTGTGTTCTTTTCATAAACCACATGGATCCACCAGTGTCTTTACCTGTGTGTTCTTTTCATAAACCACATGGATCCACCATTCTCATTGAATGTGTGTTCTTTTTCTAAACCACATATAGATCTAGTACAGTCATTGCATGTGTGTTCTTTTCATAGACCACAACTAGAGTCATTACATGTGTGTTCTTTTCATAAACCATAGCTAGAGTCATTGCATGTGTGATCTTTTTAGAAACCACATGGATCCACGAGAGTCATTGCATGTGTGTTCTTTTCATTGGATGTGTGAGTGTATTAGTGTACATCATTGGGGTTTTAGGAAAGGAACACATGAAGTGATGCCACCATAGCATGTGTCTTCTTTTAATAAACCACATGGATCCACTAGAGTTCATTGCATGTGTATTCTTTTCATAATCCAGATGGCTCCACTTGAGTTCATTGCATGTGTGTTCTTTTCATAAACCACATGGATCCACTAGAGTCAATGCATGTGTGTTCTTTCATTGGATCTGTGAGTGTATTAGTGTGCATCAATCGGGTTTTAGAAAAAAACACATGAAGTGATGCCACCACAACATGTGTGTTCTTTTCATAAACCACATGGATCCACAAGAGTTCATTACATGTGTGTTCTTTTCATAAACCACATAGATCCACTAGATTTCATTGCATGTGTGTTTTTTCATAAACCACATGGATCCACTAGAGTCTTTGAATTCGTGTTCTTTTCATAAACCACATGGATCCACTACAGTCATTCTATGTGTGTTCTTTTTCTAAACCACATATGGATCCACTACAATCATTGCATGTGTGTTATTTTTATAAACCACATGGATCCACCAGTGTCATTGCATGTGTGTTCTTTTCATAAACCACTTCTAGAGTCATTGCATGTGTGTTCTTTTCATAAACCACTTCTAGAGTCATTGCATGTGTGTTCTTTTCATAAACCACAAGGATCCACTAGTGTCATTTCATGTGTGTTCTTTTCATAAACCACATGGATCCACAAGAGTTTATTACATGTGTGTTCTTTTCATAAACCACATGGATCCAGTAGAGTCATTGAATGTGTGTTCTTTTCATAAACCAGATGGATCCACTACAGTCATTGCATGTGTGTTGTTTTTGTAAACCACATATGGATCCACTATAGTAATTGCATGTGTGTTCTATTCATAAAACACAACTAGAGTCATTGCATGTGTGTTCTTTTCATAAACCACATGGATGCAGTAGAGTTCATTGCATGCGTGCTATTTTCATAAACCACATGGATCCACATGAGTCATTGAATGTTTGTTATTTTCATAAACCACATGGATCTACTAGAGTTCATTGGACGTGTGTTCTTTTCATAAACCACATGGATCCACTAGAGTGATTGAATGCGTGTTCTTTTCAGAAACCACATGGATCCACTATAGTCACGGTATGTGTGTTCTATTTATAAACCACATATGTATCCACTACAGTCATTACATGTGTGTTCTTTTCATAAACAACATGGATCCACTATAGTCATTGCATGTGTGTTCTTTTTCTAAACCACATATGGATCCACTATAGTCATTGCATGTGTGTTATGTTCACAAACCACAGCTAGAGTCATTGCATGTGTGTTCTTTTCATAAACCATGTAGATACACTAGAGTTCATTGCATGTATGTTCTTTTAATAAACCACATGGATCCACTAGATTCATTGAATGTGTGTTATTTTCATAAACCACATGGATCCACTACAGTCATTGCATGTGTGTACTTTTCGTAAACCACATGGATCCACCAGTATCATTGCATGTGTGTTCGTTTCATAGACAACATCTAGAGTCATTGCATGTGTGTTCTTTTCATAAACCACACGGATCCACCAGTGTCATTGCATGTGTGTTCTTTTCATAAACCACATGGATCCACAAGAGTTCATTGCATGTGTGTTCTTTTCCTAAACCACATGCTCCACTAGAGTCATTGAATGTGTGTTCTTTTCATAACCCACATGGATCCACTATAGTCATTAAATGTGTATTCTTTTTCTAAACCACATATGGATCCACTACAGTCATTGCATGTGTGTTATTTTCATAAACCACAACTAGAGTCATTGCATGTGTGTTCTTTCATTGGATCTGTGAGTGTATTAGTGTGCATCAATCGTGTTTTAGAAAAAGAACACATGAAGTGATGCCACCACAACATGTGTGTTCTTTTCATAAACCACATGGATCCACAAAAGTTCATTACATGTGTGTTCTTTCATAAACCACATAGATCCACTAGATTTCATTGCATGTGTGTTTTTTCATAAACCACATGGATCCACTAGAGTCTTTGAATTCGTGTTCTTTTCATAAACCACATGGATCCACTACAGTCATTCTATGTGTGTTCTTTTTCTAAACCACATATGGATCCACTACAATCATTGCATGTGTGTTATTTTTATAAACCACATGGATCCACCAGTGTCATTGCATGTGTGTTCTTTTCTTAAACCACTTCTAGAGTCATTGCATGTGTGTTCTTTTCATAAACCACAAGGATCCACTAGTGTCATTTCATGTGAGTTCTTTTCATAAACCACATGGATCCACAAGAGTTTATTACATGTGTGTTCTTTTCATAAACCACATGGATCCAGTAGAGTCATTGAATGTGTGTTCTTTTCATAAACCACATGGATCGACTACAGTCATTGCATGTGTGTTGTTTTTGTAAACCACATATGGATCCACTATAGTAATTGCATGTGTGTTCTATTCATAAAACACAACTAGAGTCATTGCATGTGTTCTTTTCATAAACCACATGGATGCGAGAGTTCATTGCATGCGTGCTATTTTCATAAACCACATGGATCCACATGAGTCATTGAATGTTTGTTATTTTCATAAACCACATGGATCCACTAGAGTTCATTGGACGTGTGTTCTTTTCATAAACCACATGGATCCACTAGAGTGATTGAATGCGTGTTCTTTTCAGAAACCACATGGATCCACTACAGTCACGGTATGTGTGTTCTATTTATAAACCACATATGTATCCACTACAGTCATTACATGTGTGTTCTTTTCATAAACGACATGGATCCACTATAGTCATTGCATGTGTGTTCTTTTTCTAAACCACATATGGATCCACTATAGTCATTGCATGTGTGTTATGTTCACAAACCACAGCTAGAGTCATTGCATGTGTGTTCTTTTCATAAACCATGTAGATGCACTAGAGTTCATTGCATGTGTGTTCTTTTAATAAACCACATGGATCCACTAGATTCATTGAATGTGTGTTCTTTTCATAAACCACATCGATCCACTACAATCATTCCAAGTGTGTTCTTTTTGTAAACCACATATGGATCCACTATAGTCATTACATGTGTGTACTTTTCGTAAACCACATGGATCCACCAGTATCATTGCATGTGTGTTCGTTTCATAAACAACATCTAGAGTCATTGCATGTGTGTTCTTTTCATAAACCACATGGATCCACCAGTGTCATTGCATGTGTGTTCTTTTCATAAACCACATGGATCCACAAGATTTCATTGCATGTGTGTTCTTTTCCTAAACCACATGCATCCACTAGAGTCATTGAATGTGTGTTCTTTTCATAACCCACATGGATCCACTATAGTCATTAAATGTGTATTCTTTTTCTAAACCACATATGGATCCACTACAGTCATTGCATGTGTTTTATTTTCATAAACCACAACTAGAGTCATTGCACGTGTGTTCTTTTCATAAACCACATGGATCCACCATAGTCATTGCATGTGTGTTCTTTCATTGGATCTGTGAGTGTATTAGTGTGCATCAATCGGGTTTTAGAAAAAAAACACATGAAGTGATGCCACCACAACATGTGTGTTCTTTTCATAAACCACATGGATCCACAAGAGTTCATTACATGTGTGTTCTTTTCATAAACCACATAGATCCACTAGAGTTCATTGCATGTGTGTTTTTCCATAAACCACATGGATCCACTAGAATCTTTGAATTCGTGTTCTTGTCATAAACCACATGGATCCACTATAGTCATTGTATGTGTGTTCTTTTTGTAAACCACATATGGATCCACTACAATCATTGCATGAGTGTTAATTTCATAAACCACATGGATCCACCAGTGTCATTGCATGTGTGTTCTTTTCATAAACCACATCTAGAGTCATTGCATGTGTGTTCTTTTCATAAATCACAAGGATCAACTAGTGTCATTTCATGTGTGTTCTTTTCATAAACCAAATGGATCCACAAGAGTTTATTACATGTGTGTTCTTTCCATAAACCACATGGATCCAGTAGAGTCATTGAATGTGTGTTCTTTTCATAAACCACATGGATCCACTACAGTCATTGCATGTGTGTTAATTTTCTAAACCACATATGGATCCACTATAGTAATTGCATGTGTGTCCTATTCATAAAACACAGCTAGAGTCATTGCATGTGTGTTCTTTTCATAAACCACATGGATGCACTACAGTTCATTGCATGTGTGTTATTTTCATAAACTACATGGATCCACAAGAGTCATTGAATGTTTGTTCTTTTCATAAACCACATGGATCCACTACAGTCATTGCATGCATGTTCTTTTTCTTAACCACATATGGATCCACTACAGTCATTGCATGTGTGTTCTTTTCTTAAACCACATGTATCCACCAGTGTTATTGAATGTGTGTTCTTTTCATAAACCACATCTAGAGTCATTGCATGTGTGTTATTTTCATAAACCACATGGATTCACTAGAGTCATTGCATGTGTGTTCTTTTCATAAACCACAACTAGAGTCATTGCATGTGTGTTCTTTTGATAAACCACAGCTAGTCATGGCATGTGTGCTCTTTTCATAAACCACATGGATCCACTTGAGTTCATTGCATGTGTGTTCTTTTCATAAACCACATGGGTCCACTAGAGTAATTGCATGTGTGTTCTTTTCATAAACCACATGGATCCACCAGTGTCATTGAATGTGTCTTCTTTTTCTAAACCACATATGGATCCACTACATTCATTGCATGTGTGTTCTTTTCATAAACCACATGGATCCACCAACGTCATTGCATACGTGTTCTTTTCATAAACCACATCTAGAGTCATTGCATGTGTGTTGTTTTCATAAACCACATGGATCGACCAGAGTCATTGCATGTGTGTTCTTTTCATTGGATGTGTGAGTGTATTAGTGTGCATTATTGCGGTTTTAGGAAAAGAACACCTGAAGTGATGCCACCACATCACGTGTCTTTTTTCATATACCACATGGATCTGCAAGAGTTCATTGCATGTGTGTTCTTTTCATAAACCACATGGATCCACTAGAGTTCATTGCATGTGTGTTCTTTTCATAAACCACATGGATCCACCAGTGTCTTTACCTGTGTGTTCTTTTCATAAACCACATGGATCCACCATTCTCATTGAATGTGTGTTCTTTTTCTAAACCACATATAGATCTAGTACAGTCATTGCATGTGTGTTCTTTTCATAGACCACAACTAGAGTCATTACATGTGTGTTCTTTTGATAAACCATAGCTAGAGTTATTGCATGTGTGATCTTTTTAGAAACCACATGGATCCACGAGAGTCATTGCATGTGTGTTCTTTTCATTGGATGTGTGAGTGTATTAGTGTACATCATTGGGGTTTTAGGAAAGGAACACATGAAGTGATGCCACCATAGCATGTGTCTTCTTTTAATAAACCACATGGATCCACTAGAGTTCATTGCATGTGTATTCTTTTCATAATCCAGATGGCTCCACTTGAGTTCATTGCATGTGTGTTCTTTTCATAAACCACATGGATCCACTAGAGTCAATGCATGTGTGTTCTTTTCATAAACCACATGGATCCACCAGTGTCATTGATTGTGTGTTCTTTTTCTAAACCACATATGGATCCACTACAGTCATTGAATGTGTGTTCTTTTCATAAACCACATGGATCCACCAGTGTCATTGCATGTGTGTTCTTTTCATAAACCACATCTAGAGTCATTCCATGTGTGTTATTTTCATAAACCACATGGATCCACTAGAGTCATTGCACGTGTGTTCTTTTCATTGGATGTGTGAGTGTATTAGTGTGCATCATTGGGGTTTTAGGAAAAGAACACATGCAGTGATGCCACCACAGCATGTGTGTTCTTTTCATAAAGCACATGGATCCACTAGAGTTCATTGCATGTGTGCTATTTTCATAAACCACATGGATCCACTTGAGTATATTGCATGTGTGTTGTCGTGGTGTGGAACATGGCAGTACCATCGGGGATGGCTTGAAGGGGATAATCAGGATGCTATCAGTGGCTACTCGCAATGGGTCGGGCACAGATACTGCAAATACAGCGATGTACCCAGGGTCGGAGCCCTCTTGGTGAGGTAAAGCTCCTACTCCTGCAAGGATCTACTATCAAAGGGGCGAATACCCAATAGAGATGCTCCTTGAGCTGTTTTCCTTGCTACTCCTTGCTAGAAGGAGAAGAAGGAGCTACTCAACTTGTCCAATGTGGAGAACTTCTAACTTGTAATTGTCTACCTAGAACCCTAGCACTACCCCCCTTATATACTGGTTAAGGAGGCAGTTTACAAAATGGGTTCCAGGGGTTTCTGTTTGGATCTGGGCCTTACAAAGTGGGCTAGCTGGACAGGGCCAAACGATAGGCCCGGGTCCAGTCAAGCCTCCAGTATAGGGAAGGACAGCGATACAGTGTCCAACACCCCTGCTTTACTCATCAGCCGGCTCTTTATCCATCAGTCGGCTCTTTATGCGTAAGCCAGAGCTTTCCTCGTCATCCTTTGCTTTGCTCGTCAGCCTCCAGCTTTGGCATAGTTGTCCGGTAGCGCCGGCCAGGTTAGCCAGCCTGTTCGGTCAAAGGTGCGCTCAGCAAGGAGCATCATTCCCACCGTACTATCGCCAGCGGATCTGAGGCAGCCGGCTAGGAGCAGCGTCCCAGCCGGTTCTTTTGGCTACCTGGCAAGACGGGCCAGCCGGGGAAACTTGGATGCGGATCGGGTGGGGGATTCCACCCGGCTGCGGTTCCTTGATCTGGGTCCAGACGGCATGAGCTCCTTGGAGCCGTCCGGTGGTCCCGTCTTGGCCTACCCAGGGGTTATCCCCTGACACTAGTCCCCGAGCGCGTTAGGACTTGGCCCCTTGGAGAAGTTCTTGCGTGCTCATTTGAAATGATTGATGGTGTAGGTGCTTTGTCGTTTTCTTTTGTCTTGTAGTCTTTGTCTTGTACTGGCTTGAGATTCTTTGCTATTTCCCGGCTGGTGTTTACCAGCTACAGAGCCGATGGCCCCACCCATAGAGTGTGAGCGGTGATCTACTTGTTCGGCTATCGTACCCGACCGAGAGAGGGATCTCCAGTTTGCTGCCGTCGTTGCTCGCCACATCCATGCCTGCCATTTCTGGCGCGCGTCGCGTCAGTTTGACCTCTTGGTCTGCCGCAGTAGTTTTTTGGTAACTGTGTGCATGCCTTTATCATTGCGGTTTCTTGGAGATCATGGGCGCGGTTTGCCTCCCGCAGTAACTCCTGCAGGATCTTCTGTGCGCGTGATGCTGGCGCACACGATCCGCCCCGAACCGTCATGGAGAAGTGGGGCAGTTGCCTACCACGTGGCGCGGAGGGACGGTAACTGGCGCGGCCTTTCTTCCCTAATAAATAGGGACGCCAAGGAGTGGGGGGCTCTTCACTTTGTCTTCCTATGCTTGCCGCCCCTACTCTCCTTCGCGCTCTAGTCCTCCACTTCTCCTCTACGCCGCTACTTCTTGGTCGCCAGTTCCCTTCCTTTTCTTCCGCAGCAACGGGCCCTCGTGCTTCAATCATGGCCACCTTCCCGAACAATATGCTTCCCGATGTCGCCGACGGGTGGTGTGGCTCATACGTCACCGAGGAGTTGGTGAGGAAGTACCAGCGGGGGAGGTTCCTACCATCGGAGCGGTTGGTGAAGCACCGCCTCGTGCTGGAGGGCGAGCGGGTCCCAAACCCTCAGCCTAGCGAGGCTGTCGTCTTCCTCGCCCACTTCGCTCGCGGCCTTGGGCTTCCGCTGAGCCGGTTCGTCCTGGAGCTGCTTGTCTCCTTTGACCTCCAGCTCCACCATCTCGGATCCAACACCGTGGCGATGTTGTCACACCACGCGGCTTGTTGCGAGGCGTACCTCGGTGTCTGCCTCGACGCCACGAACTTCTTGAAGTTTTTTCACTTCAAGGTCCAGGTGGTTGGCAAGGGCAACCCGCTGACGGAGACGGGCTCCTGCGCCATCTACCTGCGACCGTCGGCAACGATGCCACACCTGGAGCTTCTGGACACCGTCAAGCTCTAGCAGCGCTCGTACTTCTACATGTGCAACAACACCGAGGTGGACTGGATCAAGATTCCGATCTTCACGAATGTCCCTTCCACCCGGAAGGCCTAGAGCGTCCAGCAGTTGGGCGCCTAGGGTGACATTGACCGGATGGCCGCCTGGTTGGCGGTCCTGGTGGAGAAGGAGCGGCTCACCGCCCAGGACATTTTGCTGTCCTAGATGGCGGGCCGTGTGCTACCGCTGCAGCACCGGTCGCACAAGATGTGCCACCTCTCCGGCCATCTGGACCCCACCCGGGTGTCCTGGCTGGATGTGTCGTACGTGGCCCTCCGCGAGTGGCTTGCCACCATCTCCAAGGAGGCACCATAGGAGGACTAGGAGTTCTCCTGCCGGCCGTACCACCGTGGCCGGCTCCTGCCGAAGGTGTGCCTTTTCTCCTCTTTTCCTGGTGGATTTTCCCGAGGGATTCCTATTTCGTGCCTCTTATCTTCCCTTGTTGAGTAGCTTTTACTGCGCAGCTAGCGGAGGACGGCATGGGAGACAATGAGCTCCCCGACTTCGCCGCGGACCACAAGCCCGCAAAGGCCCCGCTGGTGGAGCCGGAGCGGTTCCCCATGCGGGCCGATGAGGGCTGCAAGTTCCCACACGTGAGAGTTTTTTCCTCGTCCTTGCCTGCCTTGCTGCTGCTGCGCTTTAGCCACCAACCTGATATTTTTCTTGTGTTGGAACAGTCGCGCATGGCGAGGATGTGGATCTTGCCGATGCCGCCGTGCCCAGGGCCAGGGGGAAGCGTTCTGTCCTGACTAGCGCTGCGCCGGCTGGAGGCGGCGCCAAGAAGAGCCGCCGCCCCAGACCCGCGTCCACCATGCCGAGCATTGCCGGGTAGGTATTCCTTTACTCCTGACACTTGTATTGATTGGCTCGCACTTTCTTTGTTCACCCTTGTCTTTCTCGCAGCGAGGCGATGGCCTTGCCCGGCTCCGCAACTGCGTCCGCCCCTTCGCTTGCCGGGGATGGAGGTGCGCCGGCTAGGACACCCGAGGTTGTGATGGCTGTGACCCCCCAGGCGGCACCTGCTCCACCAGCTGGGGCCAGTACGGATGCGGCGGAGGTGGTGCCGCCGGCTGCACCCATGACGCTTCATCGGGCTGGGGACGTTTCTCGGCTTGCTGAGCGTCTTCTGCTTGGGCGCACTAGCATGGCCCTACCTCCCTCTGGCTCAAGGGTGGGTGCTGACTCTAGCGCCTACCGGGTGGAAGAGCCGGTAGAGGGGCCGCAGCCAGAGATCCCTATCCAACCGGCGGGTGGGCCCTCCGTGTCCCCGGTGAGTGATGACGACCTTCAGGTCACCGGCTAGATGCCGTCTCGGGCTGCATCGCTGCTGGACGCTGCCCTGGCGCAGCTATCGGGGAAGGCGCGCTTGGCCATTGGCCAGGCCCGCCAGCTAGTGGAGGCGCTGGAGTAGGGGCTTGGCTAGGCCAAGGCGCTGGGGGCCTCCGTCGAGGTATGCGTCATGTTGCCAATCTTGATGTTTGTTCACCGTCTCGCGCCAAGGCCGGTTCTTACTTCTCTTTTTACGCAGAGGGCTCTCGTCGATGCCGCCAAGACCTCGCGGGACCTAGGCCGTAAGAGTGCTTGCTCTGTCGTGTCTTCCCAATTGCGTGATTTCTCGCGCTTCTTTTTGAATATTGGTTACCGTCCTGCAGCTCTGCTGGCGGACCGGGACCATGAGGTGGCCCGGCTGAAGGGAGAGGTTGCCCGGCTAGAGGAGTCCAACAAGACTCGTTAGGACCGATCGCCCAGCTGGCTGCGCATCAGAAGCAGATGGAGATCAAGGCTGGCCAAGCCAAGAAGGTGGCGGACACCCGAACCGAGGTGCTGAAGAATCTGGAGGTGCTCTATGCCACCCAGGAAGATGCCCTCAAAGCTTCTAAGGCCATGGAGGTGGCGGCGCTAGGAGAGCCTTGCCAGATCACCGAGATTGACATCATTAAGTGTTCTCAATCTCAGCCGGTATTGCAGTTTTGCCTTCTGCAACCCACATTTGACCATTGTCTCTTTTCTCGGGTGCATCTCAGTATCCTAAGTCGACTGATCAGGCGCTGGCCCACATTTTCGAGACGGATCCGGAGCGGGATCTCCATCCGGGGTAGCTGGTGGCGGTTCTCAGCGAGGAGGCCAACCGGCTTTGTGCCGCCGCTCTCGACATTCATGACTACGTCTGGCCCGACACCGTCCAGCCGGCCACCATGGATGCTCTGGCCGGGAAGCTATCAGGCGCTCCAGATCTTATGGATGTGGCTCGAGAGTGGGCGGCTCGTGGTGGTGCGGAGATAGTGTTGGCGCTGTTGAAGTCCTGGTACCCAGATGTGGATCTGCAGAGCCTTTCTCGTGGATTTCGCCAGGGGACCAGCTACGATCAGCTTCACGCCGAGGTTCCTGATATCCGCTCTTGTGGGGTGAAGATCAGAAGCTTCGTCCAGCTGGACCGGGACTTCAGTGACACGGCTGGCACGGAGGCGTATCACCACAACCCGGTTGTGCCGCACACTAAAGCCCCGGCTGCGCTCTAGACCACCTCGGTCGACGTCGCCTCCAGCAGCCAAGCCCCAGCCAGTGCCTCCGGCCCCTCTGCCATCTAGTTAACTTGATCCCTGGTATGCCAGGAGTATTTGTGGATGAAGAAACTGTTTTTTCTTATGCTGTTGAACAATCGTCTTCGTTCTTGTTATTGAACTCTGGTGGGAGCATCGCCTCCCTTTGGATAGTTGCCCGTGGTTTTTCACTTGCACTTTCTGTTTTGCATTTGCTGCTTGCCTGTTTCTGTGTGGGGGCGCGTAAGCGCACGCACAGGGTGTAGTCCCCGAGGTTTGGGCCGGCTGGAGGATACAGCCGGGTCGAAGCTCCTTTATGATGTTGTCTATTTGCAGGTTTCTGTGTGGGGGCACGCAAGCACACCCACAGGGTGTAGTCCCTGAGGTTCGTGCCGGCTGGAGGATACAGCCGGGTCGAATCTCCTTGACCTGCTCTGCTCCTGCCTAGAAGATACTAGCCTCCGGCTTGGGTGTTCATCGTGGAACTTTGGCTCATGGAAACATAGAAACAAACAAGTTATTTGCCTGGTTAAATAGATGCCAGTTGAATTGTAATCTTAGACTCACTAGTTTTGAAGTTTTGCTGTTTCGCACAAATCCAATGACTTTGCCCTTTTCTTAGTGAGCATTGGCCAGTTTTTTATGTTGTTCCCTTGCTGGCTTCGAGCCGGAGCCGAAGGGGTAGCTTAATAGGCGTGCTGCACGATACTTCGGGTTTGGGTCATTGGCCTTGGGCGACCGAGCGCAGCCGGGACGTCCAAACGCCTCTGTTTTCCTCGTAGCTTTTTCGTGTAGGGGTCGTCGAGCGTTCTGTTCTTGCCGGATCTGCCAGCCGGCTTGCGGTCTGTAGCAGGAACCGAAGAGGAAGCCCTAGGAAACGTCTGATACTTTGCATGAGGGTCACGTGGCCTGCAGGCCAACGAGTCCCCGGAGCGGATCGCCGTCCGGGTTGTTGAGTAATGCAGCCTGAAAACCAAATTGTGTAGCATGACTTGCTAATTTATTGTGGAGTCCTCGAGACTGTGTCGAGGCTCCCATGCTTGTTCATTACATAAAGGTAAGATACATACACTTCTTGTTCAAGTGTAAAAGGGGCGAAGCAGGCTCGCGTTCCATGGGCTCTTAGTTTCTTCGCCTGAGTGATCCATCTTGTTCTTTTCCGGCTGGTGGGCGTCAATGAGGTAGTATGAGTTATTCTGCAGTGCCCGGCTGATGATGAATGGGCCCTCCCAAGGCGGAGATAACTTGTGCATCCCCCCTGGTGTCTTGTACTACTCTTAATACTAGGTCGCCCTCATGAAATGAGACGTTGCGGATCCGGCTGGCGTGGTAACGGCGCAGGTTTTACTGGTAGATGGCGGATCTGGACAAGGCCAGCTCGCTTGCTTCTTCGAGAAGGTCGACACTGTCCTCCCATGCTTCTTTGGCTTGCTGCTCTATGTAAAGCAGTTTGCAGGGTGCGTCGAACTCGATGTCTATGGACAAGTCCGCCTCCGGCCCGTAGATGAGGAAGAAAGGAGTGTAGTCGGTGCACCGGTTTGGCGTGGTGCGAAGGCTCCAAAGCACAACCGGTAGCTCCTCAATCCAGCAGCCAAGGGATCGCATCAGTGGCTCGATCAGTCGGGGCTTGATTCCGACTAGGACTAGGCCGTTTGCTCGCTCGCACTGTCCGTTAGATTGGGGGTGAGCCACAGATGCAAGGTCTAGGCGAATGCCCTTGTCTCCGCAAAATCGTGCGAAAGCTCCCTTGGCGAAATTTGTGCCGTTGTCGGTTATGATGCTGTTGGGGTAGCCAAAGCGTGTGATTATGTCCGTGAAGAACTTGACCACTATTGGTCCATCCAGCTTCTTTATTGGCTTTGCCTCTATCCATTTGGTGAATTTGTCCACCGCCGCTAGCAAGTGCGTCATGCCGGATCTGGCCGTTTTAAAAGGGCCGACCATGTCGAGCCCCTAGACGGCAAACAACTAGGTGATGGGAATTGTCTTGAGCGCTGCAGACGGAGTGTGCTTCTGCTGGCTGAACCACTGACAATTGGTGCATGCCTTGACGATTTTCTCGGTGTCCTCTAGTGCCGTGGGCCAGTAGAACCCATGGCGGAATGCTTTTTCCACTATGGCTCGTGACGACTCGTGATGGCCACACTCGCCCTGGTGAATTTCGATCAACAGCCGGGTTCCTTCTTCCTGGCTCACGCACCACTGATAAATGCCCCCAACACTGCGCTTGTAGAGCTCGTTGTTGATGATGGTGTATGCGCTAGCTCTGCGCTTCACCTGCCTTGCTTCTACCTCTTCTTCGGGCAGTTCTCCGCTTGCCAAGAATTTCATGAATGGCCCTGCCCATGCTGGGGTTTCTCGGATGGCGTATACCGCCTTCATGAGCATATTCACCTCTGCGCGGATAGCCGGGTTGGACATGTCTGGTGGTGGACCAGGCAGAGCAGCGGAGCTGGCAACCTCCAGGCTGGACGCGGCAGTCCCCGGGTGGGGTGAAGCAGTCCCCAGGTGAAGTAGTCCCTGGGTGTAGCGAAGCAGTCCCCGGGTGCGGTGTAGCAGTCCCCGGGTACGGTGAAGCAATCCCCGGGTGCAGTGTATCAGTCGCGGGGGTCTTGGATCCGGTAGTCCCTAGGTCCGCGTCCAATATCATGGAGTCGGATTCGGGAGACGGCGTGATTGATGGCTTGCGCAGGTGCTCGAGGGAGACTCCAGGCGGAATTTCTTGCCTTGTTGACCCAATGCGGGCGAGCGTGTCCACGACCTCGTTGTTTACCCTAGGGACATGGTGAAACTCACACCCTTCGAAACAGGTGCACAACTGTTGCACGAAGAAACGATATAGAGACATGTTTGCGCCCCTAGCATCCCAATCGCCTGACACTTGTTGTACCACCAGATCAGAGTCGCCGAAGCATAGGATGCGTCGGATCCCTATTTCTTTTGCCATCTTGAGGCTATGGACGAGCGCCTCGTATTCTGCAATGTTGTTGGACGCCGGAAGTGGATCTGTAGTACATATTCTAGCCGGTCTCCTTTGGGGAGGTGATGACCACTCCGACTCCAAGCCCTCCATACATCTTGGAGCCGTCGAAATGCATCTTCCAATGCGTGGAGTTAGGGCAAGGAGGCAGGTACTGCGTCTCTGCCCAATCAACGAGGAAGTACGCCAAGGCCTGAGACTTGATCGCCGTTATTGGCTCGTACTGTATGTTGTGGGCGGCGAGCTCTATGGCCCATTTCGCCACCCGGCCTATGGCATCTCTATCGTTGATGATATCCAAAAGTGGCGCGAGCGCCACCACCATGATGGAGTGCTCCTGGAAGTAGTGCTTCAATTTTTCGGTGGCCATGTACATGACATACACCATCTTCTGGTAGTGAGGGTAATTCTGCTTCGAGAGCGAGAGTACCTCACTCAGGTAGTACACTGGTCGTTGCACCGGCTGCACTTTTCCTTCTTCCGGCCTCTCAACTACCAGCACCACACTAACGACCCGGTTGGTTGTTGCGATGTACATCAACATGGGCTCCTTTGCTGTTGGTGCTGCCAGAATAGGTGGTGAGGTGAGCATGCGCTTGAGGTCGCGGAAGGCTTCATCCGCCTGCGATGTCCAAACAAACTTGTCCATCTTCTTCATGAGTTGGTACAGCGGGAGTGCTTTCTCGCCTAGCCGGTTGATGAACCGGCTGAGGGAGGCCAGGCATCCGGTGAACTTCTGGACATCTCGTAATCTCTTGGGTGGCTGCATGCGCTTGGTTGCGCCAATCTTCTCCGGGTTCGCGTCGGTTCCTTGCTCTGATACGAGAAAACCAAGGAGTTGACCGGCTGGGATGCCGAACACACACTTCTCCGGGTTCAGCTTCATCTCGAACCGACGGAGGTTGGTGAATGTTTCCTTCGGATCTTCAAGGAGTGTCTGGCACTCCTTGGTCTTGACTACCACGTCATCAATGTAGGCGTGTACGTTTCTGCCGATCTGAGTCTGCAAGCACTTCTGCATGCAGCGCTGGTATGTTGCTCCAGCATTCTTTAGTCCAAATGGCATGGTGGTCTAGTAGTAGGCTCCGTAGGGAGTGATGAATGCTGTCTTTATTTGACCAGCGGGGTTCAACCAGATCTGGTGGTAGCCGGAGACGTGTCCATAAACGACAATAGCTCGTAGCCAGCCATGGAATCGATTACTTGGTTTATCCTTGGCAGGGCGAATGGGTCTTTGGGGCATGCCTTGTTCAGACTGGTGTAGTCAACACACATGCGCCAAGTCTTGTTCTTCTTTAGCACGAGTACGGGGTTTGCCATCCATTCCGGGTGGAAAACCTCCATGATGAATCCGGCTGCGAGCAGCCGGGTGATCTCCTCACCCATGGTTCTTCTTTTTTGTTCTGTGAAGCAGTGTAGTGACTGTTTGACCGACTTTGTGTCCGGCCTGACATGTAAAGAGTGCTCGGTGAGATCCCTCGGAACACCTGGCATGTCCTTGGGGGACCATGCGAAGATATCCCGATTCTCATGGAGGAAGTCGACGAGCGCGCTTTCCTATTTGCTGTCAAGGCCATCTCCGACTAGGACGAACTTGTCCGGCTCGGCCTCGTTCAACAAGATATTTCTCATGCCCTTGGATGGCTTGAACCGTGCTTCTCCGGCCGTCTTGGGTTCACTAGCCGGCATGTCCTTTTGCAGGACATCCATGTTCTGCATGATTATGTGCCTCTCTTCCGCGATGATCATGGCTTCTGCTATCTTGGACCCGTCCATGGCGCACTCCACAGACTGTCTGTAGCAACCAGCCACGGTGATGACACCCTTGGGCCCTGGTAGCTTCATCTTGAGGTACGTGTAATGCGGTACCGCCATGAACTTGGTGAGCGCCGGGTGCCCCAGGATTGTGTGGTACGTGCTGCAGAGGTTGGCCACCTCAAACCAGATGGGCTCGTGGTGGAAGTTGTCCTCCATGCCGAAGATGACGTGCAATCGGAACTTTCTGATGGGCGAGTGCAACTGGCCCGGGACGGCTCCGTGGAAGGAGGTGCTTGATGGCTCCAGCTAAGACTCGCTGATACCGAGCCGGTCGAGCGAGCTACGGTACAGGAGGTTGATGCTGCTCCCTCCGTCTACGAGGACGCGAGAGAACCTGCAGGAATGCTTCTGGGAGAATGATAGGATCCAAAACCATCACGTAAGTGCCTAGGTGATGCAGCTCAGCTGGCTGGTCCTTCCGGCTCCATGCAACTTCTTGCTCTGACCAATTGAGGTACTAGGGGACGGGAGGAACGATTGCGTTCACTTCCGCCTCGTGGCACCTCTTGTGGTGCTTGGTCTCCGGCTCCGTCGTGAAGATGTTGTAGTTTCCCACCTGGCGGGGGTAGTAGTTATCATCATCTTCCCTTCCGAGCTGGTTATTGCAATCGCCTGGTGGCCCACCGGCCGGGGGAGGCGGTGCCTGTGCAGCCGGTGTGCCAGCGATCTCTGCCATCTTCTTCGTCCAGGTGCGTTGCCATGTGGTATGCGTAGCCGGTTTGATGCCTCTGCTGTGGAACTTGCATGGCCCATCAAGCATTGAATCGATGGTGTACTTGGGCCGAGGCGGTCATCGAACTTCGCTTTAGGCTTCCTTTCGCAGCCGAGATCCTCCTGCACTGCCGCTACCTGCCTGGAACCGTACTGGTTATCCGGCTGGTCATCCTTTCTCTTGGTATGGCGGTTGTCATGCCGCCTGGAATTGTGGCCATTTCCTTTTGGCTGGCACTAATCCATGGCAACATCGACGATTATTTGCCCTTGGTCGTCCACCCGAACGGATCTTTCCATTGCCGCGTCGGCCATGGAGTACTTGTCTGCGATGGCCATGGTATGCACCATGGTTGTGGGATCCACCCGGCGAAGCTTGTGTTTGAGCATAATGCCGTCTCTGCAACTGTTGATGAAGAAGTCAACCGCCTAGTGCTCGCGTACCCCCTCGCAGGAGTTGTGCATGCTCGTCCACCGGGTGATGTAGGAGCAATTGGATTCATCCGGACCCTGTATGCAAAGGGAGAGCTCACCGGGTTGGCCTGGGCGCTTGTAGGTGCCGGTGAAGTTGCGGACGAATGCCTGCTCGAAATCGATCCACGCGTTGATGTTGTTGTCGGGGAGGCTATTGAGCCATGTCCTGGCTGAGTCGAGGAGCATGAGAGGAGCATAGCATACGGCCACCTTGCGGTTGCCCTTTGTGATGCCCACAGAGATGGTGTAGTCCACCAACCAGTCCCTCCGGCTTGACCGAGCCGTTGTATTTTGGCGTATCCCTTGGGAGCGAAAATCCCTTTGGAAACGGCTCATTTTCGATGCGCGGTCCGAAGCATCTTGGCCTAGCTGGACTTTCTTGTTCCAGCACGTGTGACTGGACCAGTAGGTCAATTCGCGCGCGTGCGTCTTGCTGTTCCTCCGGCTCGAGCGGTCCCAGCCGGCCGGATAGGCAAGACTTGGGCAGCGCTTGGCCTTTTCCGGCTTTGTCTGCCGACTCGCGGTTTTTGCTGGTAACAGTTGCCGCGTCATGGGCGTTGTGCCCACGGCCCATAGATCCACCACCTAGGCGGTTGCTTGGCCTTGCTCTGTTTGGGGAAGATGCCTTGCTGCCGCCCGCAGCTGGATCCGCCATCCGGGGAGCCGGTTGGGTCCTGCTGTTGCCGGCCATGCTGAGCTCCGCCTCAGCCTATTGTTTGTTTGTCGTGACCACGAGGAGCTGGATACGTGCCTGCTGACTCAGCAGCTCCTCGCCCTCCATGTGGCTTAGCTCTGCGACTGCCGCCTCCGCGGCCCTCATGTTTTTAGCGGGGGTGCTGTAAATAGGCTGCACCGCAGGCGTACGCGGATCAGCAACGTGATCCATCTTCGAACCGAGGTTTCAGCCTTGTGGCTGGGCTAGGCGGCTGGTTCCGGGTAAGCGGGCGAAGCCGTGCATGATGTTGTACTCGCACATGGTCGGGTTCATCCACCGTTGGGCGGCTGCCATTTTGCCAGCTTCCTCCAGAAGGTTCTGACGAGTAGCCTCCAGGGTTGCCGCAGCTGCAACTGGGTCTACCTCGATGGGGGTGATGGGGTTGCGGAGGTGTTCGATGGACGTGTTGAGCAGGTCCTGGTTCGAGAGGCGTGAGTTGGTGGCGCGACCATCCACGTTGCGCCCCAGAGGTGGGCGACGGTTCTCCACCGAGCCTGCCATCATGACCTCGACGCTGCCGCTAGCGACACGCGAAGCGGAGAAACCAGGGTGCGCACTAGAGATGGTAATGAACTCACGAGGGAAAGCCTCAGTGACGGTGGCGAAGTAGACACGGTGTCCACCGAAGTGCATGATGGAGCCTCCGCTTGGGAAAGTTCCCCCAGCGAAGCAGGACGCGTTGTCGAGGACACAGTCGAAGGAGCCAAAGGTGAGAACGAGACCAGAGGCGACTCTCTCACCGGCGACGAGTGGAAGTCCCGTGCGAAAGATGATACCAGCCGAAGCGCAGTTCCCCATGATACGTCCAAAACGTATCTACTTTCCCGAACACTTTTTGCTATTGTTTCTCCTCTATACTTGTGTGATTTGGATACAACTAATGCGGACTGACGCTGTTTTCAGCAGAATTGCCTTGGTGTCTACTTTTTGTGCAGAAAATCAACTATTAGGAAAAATCCCGGAAAATATGCCAAAAATCCAATTTCACCCGAAGACTCCAGGATCCAGAATACGAGACGGAGAAGAGCTAGGGGTGGCCACACCACCTACTGGCATGGGCCAGGCCAGGCCGCACCAGGGGGTGATGTGGGCCCCCTGGGCACCCCCTCGGCCTCTCTCTTCGCCTATAAGGAGCCTTCTGACCTAAAAACTTTGGGGGTTCGACGTTTTTCCAGAAGGAGTTCCACTCCGCCGCCACCACCAGATTCCATGAAACAGCACCAGAAACTCCGTTCTGGCACCCTGACAGGACGGGGAATTGGAGGAGATCATCTCCATCATCATCACCATTGCTTCTCCATCGACCATCCATGTTTCCCCATCTATGAGTGAGTAATCCCCCGCTATAGGCTATGGGGATGGTAGGGATTGGATGAGATCGTTCATGTAATGGCATCAGATTGTTAGGGCATGGTGCCTAGTATCTTTTATTAGTGCTTTATGACTTTGCTGCGACTTGTTGTGCTTAATGCTTGTCACTAGGGCCCGAGTGCCATGATTTCAGATCTGAACATGTTATTGATTCATGATGATAGTATTGTTTTTGGTCTTATCTTCAAGTTGTATACACACGTTGTTGTCCGGAACCTATGGCCCCGAAGTGACAGAAATCGGGATAACCGGAAGGGAATGGCTTTGATGTGAGGATCACATGTGTTCACGGGGTGTTAATGCTTTGCTCCGGTGCTCTATTAAAAGGAGCACCTTAATTGCCAGTAGTTCCCTAGAGGCCCCGCTGCAAACGAGCTGACAGGACAAAAGATGTTGTGCAAGTTCTCATTGCGAGCACGTATGACTATATATGGAACACATTCCTAGGATTGTCTAGTACTTGGATGCTTTATCTTATTTATCTGCAATTGCCCTATGCTCTGATTGCTATGTGGATTATCTTGTCCATGCAACGCCCGTCCATCCATCCCTATGCCTACCGCACTCGAATCCCACTGTTTACTGCTTTTGTTACTACTGTCTTTGCTTTACTACTGCTGTTACTTTGCTATTCCTACTACAAAACTGTTGCTACTGGTAAACTGTTGTGAGCAAGATTGTTTCTAGGTGTAGCTGAATTGACAACTCAGTTGTTAAGGGCAATAAATATTCTATGGCTCCCCTTGTGTCAAATCAATAAATTGGGTTTCACTTCCCTCGAAAATACTGCGATACACCCCCTATACTTGTGGGTCATCACCCCACGGTGGGCGCCAACTATCATGGTGTGGAACATGGCAGTACCATCGGGGATGGCTTGAAGGGGACAATCCAGATGGTATCAATGGCTACTCGCAATGGGTCAGGCATAGATATTGCAAACAAAGCAATGTACCCAGGTTTGGAGCCCTCTTGGCAAGGTAAAGCTCCTACTCCTGCATGGATCTACTATCAAAGGGGCGAATACCCAATACAGATGCTCCTTGAGTTGTTTTCTTGGCTACTCCTTGCTAGAAGGAAAAGAAGGAGCTAATCAACTTGTCCAATGTGGAGAACTTCTAACTTGTAATTGTCTACCTAGAACCCTAGCACTACCCCCCCTTACATACTGGTTAAGGAGGCAGTTTACAAGATGGGTTCTAGGGTTTACTGTTTAGATCTGGGCCTTACAAAGTGGGCCGGCTGGACAGGGCCAAACGATAGGCCCGGGTCCAGTCCATCCTCCAGTACAGGGAAGGATAGCACTACAGTGTCCAGCACCCCTGATTTACCCGTCAGCAGGCTCTTTATCCGTCAGCCGGCTATTTATGCGTAAGACGGAGCTTTCCTCATCAGCCCTTGCTTTGATCGTCAGCCTCCAGCTTTGGCATAGTTGTCCGGTAGTGCCGGCCAGGCTAGACAGCCTGTCCGGTCAAAGGTGCGCTCAACAAGGAGCGACATTCCCACCGTACTACCACTAGCGGATCTGAGGCGGCCGGCTAGGAGTGGCCTCCCAGCCTGTTCTACTGGCTACCTGGCTAGACGGGCGAACTAGGGAAACTTGGATGCAGACTGGGTGGAGGATTCCACCCGGCTATGGTTCCTTGATCTGGGTCCAGACGACATGAGCTCCTTGGAGCTGGCCGGTTGGTCCCGTCTTGGCCTACCCAGGGGTTATCAACCCGACATGTGTTATTTTCATAAACCACATGGATCCACTAGAGTCATTGCATGTGTGTTCTTTTCATAAACCACATGGATCCACCAGCGGCATTGAATGTGTGTACTTTTTCTAAACCACATATGGATCCACTACAGTCATTGCATGTGTGTTCTTTTCATAAACCACATGGACCCACCAGTATTATTGCATGTGTGTTCTTTTCATAAACCACATCTAGAGTCATTGCATGTGGGTTATTTTCATAAACCACATGGATCCACTAGAGTCATGGCATGTGTGTTCTTTTCATTGGATGTGTGAGTGTATTAGTGTGCATCATTGGGGTTTTAGGAAATGAACACATGCGGTGATGCCACCACAGCATGTGTGTTCTTTTCATAAACCACATGGATCCACAAAAGTTCATTGCATGTGTGTTCTTTTCATAAACCACGTGGATCCACTAGAGTTCATTGCATGAGTGTTCTTTTCATAAACCACATGAATCCACTAGAGTCACTGAGTGCGTGTTCTTTTCATAAACCACATGGATCCACTATAGTCACTGTATGTGTGTTCTATTTCTAAACCACATATGGATCCACTATAGTCATTGTATATGTGTTCATAAACGACATGGATACACTATAGTCATTGCATGTGTGTTCTGTTCATAAACCATAGCTAGAGTCATTGCATGTGTGTTCTTTTCATAAACCACGTGGATGCCCTATAGTTCATTGCATGTGTGTTATTTTCATAAACAACATGGATCCACTAGAGTTATTGAAGGTGTGTTCTTTTCATAAACCACATGGATCCACGAGTGTCATTGCATGTGTGTTCTTTTCATAAACCACATCTAGAGTCATTACATGTGTTTTATTTTCATAAACCAAATGGATCCACCAGAGTCAATGCATGTGTGTTCTTTTCATTATATGTGTGAGTCCATTAGTGTGCATCATTAGGGTTTTAGGAAAAGAACACATGCGGTGATGCCACCACATCATGTGTGTTCTTTTCATAAACCGCATGGATCCACAAGAGTTCATTGCATTGTGTTCTTTTCATAAACCACATGGATCCACTAGAGTTCATTGCATGTCTGTTCTTTTCATAAACCACATGGATCCACTAGAGTCATTGGATCTGTGTTCTTTTCATAAACCACATGGATCCACTAGAGTCATTGCATGTGTGTTCTTTTCATAAACCACATGGATCCACCAGTGTCATTGAATGTGTGTTCTTTTCTAAACCACATATGGATCCACTATAGTCATTGCATGTGTGTTCTTTTCGTAAACCACATGGATCCACGAGTGTCATTACATTTGTGTTCTTTTCATAAACCACACGGATCCACTAGAGTCATCGCATGTGTGTTCTTTTCATTGTATGTGTGAGTGCATTAGTGTGCATCATTGGGGTTTTAGGAAAAGAACACATGCGGTGATGCCACCACATCATGTGTGTTCTTTTCATAAACCACATGGATCTACAAGAGTTCATTGCATGTGTGTTCTTTTCATAAACCATACGGATCCATTAGAGTTCATTGCATGTGTGTTCTTTTCATAAACCACATGGATCCACTAGAGTCATTGAATGTGTGTACTTTTCATAAACCACATGGATCCACTACAATAATTGTATGCGTGTTCTTTTTCTAAACCACATATGGATCCACTACAGTCATTGCATGTGTGTTCTTTTCATAAACCACATGGATCCACTACAGTCATGGCATGTGTGTTCTGTTCATAAAGCACAGCTAGAGTCATTGAATGTGTGTTCTTTTCATAAACCACATGGATGCACTAGAGTTCATTGCATGTGTGTTCTTTTCATAAACCACATGGATCCACTAGAGGCATTGAATGCGTTTTCTTTTCATAAACCACATGGATCCACTATAGTCATTGCATGTGTGTTCTCTTTCTAAACCACATATGGATCCAGTATAGACGTTACATGTGTGTTCTTTTCATAAACCACATCTAGAGTCATTGCATGTGTGTTATTTTCATAAACCACATGGATCTACCAGAGTCATTGCATGTGTGTTCTTTTCATTGGATGTGTTAGTGTATTAGTGTGCATCATTGGGGTTTCAGGAAAAGATCACATGCAGTGATGCCACCATAGCATGTGAGTTCTTTTCATAATCCACATGGATCCACTAGAGTTCATTGCATGTGTGTTCTTTTCATAAATCACATGGATCCACTTGAGTTCATTGCATGTGTGTTCTTTCATAAATCACATGCATCCACCAGTATAATTGAATGTGTGTTCTTTTTCTAAACCACATATGGATCCACAACAGTCATTGCATGTGTGTTCTTTTCATAAACCACATGGATCCACCTGTGTAATTGAATGTGTGTTCTTTTTCTAAACCACATATGTATCCACAACAGTCATTGCATGTGTGTTATTTTCATAAACCACATGGATCCACCAGTGTCATTACATGTGTGTTGTTTTCATAAACCACATCTAGAGTCATTGCATTTGTGTTATTTTCATAAACCACATGGATCCACCAGAGTCATTCTATCTGTGTTCTTTTCATTGGATGTGTGAGTGTATTAGTGTGCATCATTGGGGGTTTAGGAAAAGAACACATGAAGTGATGCCACCACAACATGTTTGTTCTTTTCATAAACCACATGGATCCACTAGAGTTCATTGCATGTGTGTTCTTTTCATAAACCACATGGATCCACTTGAGTCATTGCATGTGTGTTCTTTTCATAAACAACATGGATCCACCAGTGTCATTGAATGTGTGTTCTTTTTCTAAACCACATATTGATCCACTATAGTCATTGCATGTGTGTTCTTTTCATAAACCACATGGATCCACCAATGTCATTGCATGTGTTAATTTCATAAACCACATCTAGAGTCATTACATGTGTGTTATTTTCATAAACCACATGGATCCACCAGAGTCATTGCATGTGTGTTATTTTCATTGGATGTGTGAGTGAATTAGTGTGCATCATTAGGGTTGTAGGAAAAGAACACATGCGGTGATGGCACCATATCATGTGTGTTCTTTTCATAAACCACATGGATCCACAAGAGTTCATTGCATGTGTGTTATTTTCATAAACGACACGGATCCACTAGAGTTCATTGCAAGTGTGTTCATTTCATAAACCACATGGATCCACTAGAGTCATTGAATGCGTGTTCTTTTCATAACCAGATGGATCCACTACAATAATTGTTTGCGTGTTCCTTTTCTAAACAACATATGGATCCACTACAGTCATTGCATGTGTGTTCTTTTCATAAACCACATGGATCCACTAAAGTCAATGCATGTGTGTTCTTTTTCTAAACCACATATGGATCCACTACATTCATTGCATGTGTGTTCTATTCAAAAAGCACAGCTAGAGTCGTTGAATGTGTGTTCTTTTCATAAACCACATGGATGCACTAGAGTTCATTGCATGTGTGTTCTTTTCATAAACCACATGTATCCACTACAGTCATTGCATGTGTGTTCTTTTTATAAACCACATATGGATCCACTACAGTCATTGCATGTGTGTTCTTTTCATAAACCACATGGATCCACTAGAGGCATTGAATGCGTTTTCTTTTCATAAACCACATGGATCCACTATAGTCATTGCATGTGTGTTCTCTTTCTAAACCACATATGGATCCAGTACAGACATTACATGTGTGTTCTTTCATAAACCACACCTAGAGTCATTGCATGTCTGTTCTATTCATAAACCACATGGATCCACCAGTGTCATTGCATGCGTGTTCTTTTCATAAACCACATGGATCCACCAGAGTCACTGCCTGTGTGTTCTTTTCATTGGATGTGTGAGTGTATTAGTGTGCATCATTGGGGTTTCAGGAAAAGATCACATGCAGTGATCCCACCATAGCATGTGTGTTCTTTTCATAATCCACATGGATCCACTAGAGTTCATTGCATGTGTGTTCTTTCATAAATCACATGGATCCACTAGAGTCATTGCATGTGTTTTCTTTTCATAAACCACATGGATCCACCAGTGTAATTGAATGTGTGTTCTTTTTCTAAACCACATATGGATCCACAACAGTCATTGCATGTGTGTTCTTTTCATAAACCACATGGATCCACCAGTGTCATTACATGTGTGTTGTTTTCGTAAACCACATCTAGAGTCATTGCATTTGTGTTATTTTCATAAACCACATGGATCCACCAGAGTCATTCTATCTGTGTTCGTTTCATTGGATGTGTGAGTGTATTAGTGTGCATCATTGGGAGTTTAGGAAAAGAACACATGAAGTGATACCACCACAACATGTGTGTTCTTTTCATAAACCACATGGATCCACTAGAGTTCATTGCATGTGTGTTCTTTTCATAAACCACATGGATCCACTTGAGTCATTGCATGTGTGTTCTTTTCATAAACAACATGGATCCACCAGTGTCATTGAATGTGTGTTCTTTTTCTAAACCACATATTGATCCACTATAGTCATTGCATGTGTGTTCTTTTCATAAACCACATGGATCCACCAATGTCATTGCATGTGTGTTATTTTCATAAACCACATCTAGAGTCATTACATGTGTGTTATTTTCATAA
Organism: Avena insularis; assembly: GCA_023614405.1. Lineage (NCBI taxonomy): Eukaryota > Viridiplantae > Streptophyta > Magnoliopsida > Poales > Poaceae > Avena > Avena insularis. Next base: position 335,799,996 of record CM042688.1, read on the forward strand.
ACCACATGGATCCACCAGATTCATTGCATGTGTGTTATTTTCATTGGATGTGTGAGTGAATTAGTGTGCATCATTAGGGTTGTAGGAAAAGAACACATGCGGTGATGCCACCATATCATGTGTGTTCTTTTCATAAACCACATGGATCCACAAGAGTTCATTGCATGTGTGTTATTTTCATAAACGACACGGATCCACTAGAGTTCATTGCAAGTGTGTTCATTTCATAAACCACATGGATCCACTAGAGTCATTGAATGCGTGTTCTTTTCATAACCAAATGGATCCACTACAATACTTGTATGCGTGTTCCTTTTCTAAACAACATATGGATCCACTACAGTCATTGCATGTGTGTTCTTTTCATAAACCACATGGATCCACTAAAGTCAATGCATGTGTGTTCTTTTTCTAATCCACATATGGATCCACTACATTCATTGCATGTGTGTTATATTCATAAAGCACAGCTAGAGTCGTTGAATGTGTGTTCTTTTGATAAACCACGTGGATGCACTAGAGTTCATTGCATGTGTGTTCTTTTCATAAACCACATGGATCCACTACAATAATTGCGTGCGTGTTCTTTTTATAAACCACATATGGATCCAGTATAGTCATTGCATGTGTGTTCTTTTCATAAACCACATAGATCCACTAGAGGCATTGAATGCGTTTTCTTTTCATAAACCACATGGATCCACTATAGTCATTGCATGTGTGTTCTCTTTCTAAACCACATATGGATCCATTACAGACATTGCATGTGTGTTCTTTTCATAAACCACACCTAGAGTCATTGCATGTCTGTTCTTTTCATAAACCACATGGATCCACCAGAGTCATTGCATGTGTGTTCTTTTCATTGGATGTGTGAGTGTATTAGTGTGCATCATTGGGGTTTCAGTAAAAGATCACATGCAGTGATGCCACCATAGCATGTGTGTTCTTTTCATAATCCACATGCATCCACTAGAGTTCATTGCATGTGTGTTCTTTTCATAAATCACATGGATCCACTTGAGTTCATTGCATGTGTTTTCTTTCATAAATCACATGGATCCACTAGAGTCATTGCATGTGTTTTCTTTTCATAAATCACATGGATCCACCAGTGTAATTGAATGTGTGTTCTTTTTCTAAACCACATATGGATCCACAACAGTCATTGCATGTGTGTTCTTTTCATAAACCACATGGATCCACTAGTGTCATTACATGTGTGTTCTTTTCATAAACCACATCTAGAGTCATTGCATTTGTTCTTTTCATAAACCACATGGATCCACCAGAGTGATTCTATCTGTGTTCTTTTCATAGGATGTGTGAGTGTATTAGTGTGCATCATTGGGGGTTTAGGAAAAGAACACATGAAGTGATGCCACCACAACATGTGTGTTCTTTTCATAAACCACATGGATCCACTAGAGTTCATTGCATGTGTGTTATTTTCATAAACCACATGGATCCACTTGAGTCATTGCATGTGTGTTCTTTTCATAAACAACATGGATCCACGAGTGTCATTGAATGTGTGTTCTTTTTCTAAACCACATATTGATACACTATAGTCATTGCATGTGTGTTCTTTTCATAAACCACATGGATCCACCAATGTCATTGCATGTGTGTTAATTTCATAAACCACATCTAGAGTCATTACATGTGTGTTATTTTCATAAACCACATGGATCCACCATAGTCATTGCATGTGTGTTATTTTCATTGGATGTGTGAGTGAATTAGTGTGCATCATTAGGGTTGTAGGAAAAGAACACATGCGGTGATGGCACCATATCATGTGTGTTCTTTTCATAAACCACATGGATCCACAAGAGTTCATTGCATGTGTGTTATTTTCATAAACGACACGGATCCACTAGAGTTCATTGCAAGTGTGTTCATTTCATAAACCACATGGATCCACTAGAGTCATTGAATGCGTGTTCTTTTCATAACCACATGGATCCACTACAATAATTGTATGCGTGTTCCTTTTCTAAACAACTATGGATCCACTACAGTCATTGCATGTGTGTTCTTTTCATAAACCACATGGATCCACTAAAGTCAATGCATGTGTGTTCTTTTTCTAAACCACATATGGATCCACTACAGTCATTGCATGTGTGTTCTATTCATAAAGCACAGCTAGAGTCGTTGAATATGTGTTCTTTTCATAAAACACGTGGATGCACTAGAGTTCATTGCATGTGTGTTCTTTTCATAAACCACATGGATCCACTAGAGGCATTGAATGTGTGTTCTTTTCATAAACCACATGGATCCACTAAAGTCATTGCATGCGTGTTCTTTTTATAAACCACATATGGATCCACTACAGTCATTGCATGTATGTTCTTTTCATAAACCACATGGATCCACCTGTGTCATTGCATGTGTGTTATTTTAAAAAACCACACCTAGAGTCACTGCATGTGTGTTATTTTGATAAACCACATGGATCCACCAATGTCATTTCAAGCGTGTTCTTTTCATAAACCATATGGATCCACAAGAGTTCATTGCATGTGTGTTCTTTTCATTAACCACATGGATCCACTAGAGTCATTGAATGTGTGTTCTTTTCGTAAACCACATGGATCCACTACAGTCATTGAATGTGTGTTGTTTTTCTAAACCACATATGGATCCACTACAGTCATTGCATGTGTGTACATTTCATGAACCACAATTAGAGTCATTGCATGTGTGTTCTTTTCATTAACCACACGGATCCACCAAAGTCATTGCATGTGTGTTCTTTTCATTGGATGTGTGAGTGTATTAGTGTGCATCACTGGGGTTTCAAGAAAATAACACATGAAGTGATGCCACCACTGCATGTGTGTTCTTTTCATAAATCACATGGATCCACTAGAGTTCATTGCATGTGTGTTCTTTTCATTAACCACATGGATCCACTATAGTCATTGAATGTGTGTTCTTTTCAGAAACCACTTGGATCCACTTGAGTTCATTGCATGTGTGTTCTTTCATAAACCACATATGGATCCACTATAGTCATTGCATGTGTGTTCTTTTCATAAACCACATGGATCCACAAGTGTCATTGAATGTGTGTTCTTTTCATAAACCACAACTAGAGTCATTGCATGTGTGTTCTTTTCATTGGATGTGTGAGTGTATTAGTGTGCATCACTGGGGTTTTAGGAAAAGAACACATGCAATGATGCCACCACAACATGTGTGTTATTTTCATAAACCACGTGGATCCACTAGAGTTTATTGCATGTGTGTTATATTCATTAACCACATGGATCCACTAGAGTCATTGATTGCGTGTTCTTTTCATAAACCACATCGATCCACTACAGTCATTGAATGTGTCTTATTTTTCTAAACCACATATGGATCCACTACAGTCATTGCATGTGTGTTCTTTTCATAAACCACAACTAGAGTCATTGCATGTGTGTTCTTTTCATTGGATGTGTAAGTGTATTAGTGTTCATCATTGGGGTTTTAGGAAAAGAACACATGCAGTGATGCCACCACAACATGTGTATTCTTTTCATAAACCACATGGATCCACTAGAGGTCATTGCATGTGTGTTCTTTTCATAAACCACATGGATCCACTTGAGTTCATTGCATGTGTGTTCTTTCACAAACCACATGAATCCACTAGAGTCATTGCATGTGTGTTCTTTTCATTGTATGTGTGAGTGTATTAGTCTGCATCATTGGGGTTTTAGGAAAAGAACACATGCAGTGATGCCACCACAACATGTGTGTTCTTTTCATAAACCACATGGATCCACTAGAGTTCATTGCATGTATGTTCTTTTCATAAACCACATGGATCCACTAGAGTTCATTGCATGTGTGTTCTTTTCATAAACCACATGGATCCACTTGAGTTCATTGCAGGTGTGTTCTTTTAGAAACCACATGGATCCACTAGAGTCATTGCATGTGTGGTCTTTTCATAAACCACATGGATCCACCAGCGTCATTGAATGTGTGTTCTTTTCATAAACCACAACTACTATCATTGCATGTGGGTTCTTTTCATTGAATGTGTGAGTGTATTAGTGTAACACCCCAAAACTTATAATCAAGATTATCAAGTTCAAATCACCCAAGTTTAGGGTTAACAAAAACTTTTATTAAGAAAATGAATATGAATGCATGTGTGTTTGCATTAGTGTAGATTCGAGTGCTTATGACATGCTTGATTGTTCTAAAAGATGTGAAATGGTTTAAAGATGAATTATACATCATCTAGGCCAATTACAAACAAAATACAAAGAGAAAGAAATCAAATATGAATAAATAAACCAAATGGTCATTTTGACCAAAGTAAACCACTAGGCCACTTTGTGTGTTCCTAGAAGTAGAATTCTAACAGAAACATTTCTACTTCTTTTCACCCCTTGCTAGACCAAGTCAAAGTGTACCAAGGCCCACTTTACAAACTTACAAAAACATCTTTTAAATCAATTTAATGGACAATTGAAAATTGAATCTAGTTCACATGTTAAGATCCCACTTTTTCAAAAACCTACCAAATCAATTCCCCTTAACCTCTCCAAGCAAACATAGACTCTCAAGCTTAATTTAAGACCACTCAAAAATTTTGAATCAAAAATTCAAAAATAAAATTCATGCGGCCATTTCCACAAACACCTGACCTGCACTAATTAACCCTCTGCCTAACTTCACTATTGTGCACAGTAATCCTCGACCATTTGGTCTCCAATTTACTCCCTTGTCTCCCCTGAGCCTAGCCAGCACCTAGACAAACCCCCCCTTCGCAGAGATGAGTGGAGTGCCGCCTGCTTTCTTGACACTTTGCCGGCAAAGACGCCAGGAGCCTCGCCAGCCTCGCCCACGGCACGCACCAGACATGCCTCGGTCCATCGCCACCCCTTGTCCAAGACACGACCCCAGCCGTGCCCTGGACCACCCTAGCTACATCGCGCCCCGCCTCTCTGCACCATGTCCACAGCGCGCCAGCTCGCCCAGCTTGTGCCATGCCCTCACTGTGCACGCTCACACCTGCCATGATCACATCACCCCAGCAGACACCCCCGTTCGTCGCCGCGCGACCCGCAGCTGCCGCACGCTGCCGCAAACACCTCTGCCGCCGTGTAGAGCACCGCACGCTCCCGACCGAACGACTCTGCCCCACGCCTCTCCATTATGCCCGTAAGAATCGACAGAGAACACCACACCATCCACCTACCTCTGCCACAACAATAGCCGCCTCTAGCGACGCCACCGTTGAGCTCACACCGCACCGCTCGGTCCCCTCGCCGCACTATAAAAGGAGGCCACCCCCGCCTCCATTCTCCACACCAACACCCTCACCACTCCTCTTTGAGCCTCCCACACTTCTTCCTGGAGCAAGGCGATCTCTCTCTCGCCGGAATTTGGCTGGAGCCCGCCGCTGCTGGAGGAGAAGGGCGCCATCGATTCCGACCACCCCAAGCCCTGCCGTGACCGTGCCTCGCCTCGCCGTCGTCTACCACGTCGATTGCCCCTGTCGTCAACCCTAGCTGGAGCCCAGGTGAGCCCCGCGAGACCCCCACCGCCGCGCTAGGTCATTTTCCTTGTCGGAATAGTTCGTCATCGATGACGACTCCTAGCCGTTAGATTAGATTAAGATCGCATGGTTCATATTCGTAGATACCGTTTCGTGTAGAGTAAGTCGCTGACTAGTGGACCCCGCCTGTCAGTAGCCTGCTGCGCTATGCATTGCAGTTGGGATGGCCCGTTTAACTTCCGACGCTGGCCTAGAAATTCAAATAATTGTTTTTCCATTTAGGTTTAAACTAGTTTCTGTCCACAGAATCAAAAATTAATTCAGAGAGTTTCACTTAACCAAATTGCATGATTCAAATTCTGCTAGAAAGGTAATTAAATTATCTATCCAACCCCGTTGGATTTAAATCATTTGGAGTTAGAGATAATCTATAGTAAAAATAATAAGACAGAGACTTTTCAACTTCATACATTTTTCAAAAATCAACCATAATAGCTTTTGAGTTGATTCTAACTCTCAAAAATCACATTTGATAATATGTATCTGAATATATAATAATATCTAGGTTTACATGCAGTGTCATTGGACTAGTACCAAAAGAATGCTATTAGGGCATTTCTCGTCACTTTAAATCTATTAAATGATAATCTTAAACTTAATAAAATATGATCAACCCTTTAAATCACATTCCCATGTATTAGAATATGTGGTGATGACATGTGTCCACATGATCCCATATTTTAATTAGAGAATATTAAATCTTAATTAATTTCAATGAGTAGAAATTACTTTTCTCAAATAAACTAAATAAAAACTAGTTTTTTATTTCATGTGATGATTGTGATGATGCTAGATCATCAAGTGTGAGCCTTAGTGTGCTAAATAGAATTATCTAAGTATTGTATGGTGATTGTGTACCCCGTATTTATTTATAGACGATAGTACCGACCCAAGCTACGAGGAGAAAGAGTTCTACCCCGAAGAAGAGGAGGAAAACTTCAATCACTGCACCAATCAAGGCAAGCTATTATTCGCAAGCTAACACTTGCAAGTCTTAAACCTATGCAAGTCATCACTAATTGCAAGATAACCTAAGCAAGATGCATTAGGCATGCTTTGGTTATATTCCTTTGATTTATACCCATCCCAAGTTTTACTTGCAAGCTTTACTCTTTACTTTACCAAAGTTCTTTACTTTTAGTTAATGATTTGTGAGGATTTGGAAAGATAGTATAGATAGCATAAAGAGTATAAAACTAGGATTATACTAGATATCATTCTATGGCATGAGATTGAAGATTAGCACCCCTCATTAGTCTTGATCACTTTAGATGGGAATACTTGGTGAAAATGATTATGAAAATCTTGGAATGATGAGTCATTCTATTGAAATGTTTTGACATGTGTTGATAAACAAAAATGGATTTGATGATGAAAAAGTTGAGGCATGAGCCTTAGCCCTTTTACAAAAACTGATGGTTGGGTTCGGATGCGACACCGTTCCAATTTTACCGTGCAACCACAATACCTGAATTGGATAGGGCTTAGCCAGAAGTTTATATGCATTAGTATGGGTTCCCTCGCGGAAGGGGTTTGAGTTGAGGCTACCTCTTGTTGATGTCCACCTATGTAGTGCCCATGATGGCAGATGGCCATGGCTGGGAGGCCAAGGTCATAGGGAAGGTGCCTATACTAGAGTGTGTAAAGGAAAGGTTATGATTGATTATCTGCATACTAAGTATGATGATTTAGGGTTATCCCTGACGGATGTATCGAATTTTGTGGTGAAAGTGTACCACCTCTACAGAGTGTCAAACTATTCGAATAGCCGCGTCCACAGTCATGGACAGTTGGAGTGGCCATACTATTCCGCCGTCAGATGTTTTCCAAATGACTTGTGAAGTGAACCATGATTTTGACTTGACCACAACAGGGTTGTGACTATGAAAACTAGGTTCCCACTTAAGTGATTTAGAACCTTTACTTATTTTTATTTACTTCTAAACTCAGTTTAGATAAATATGGTTTTTGCAAATAAACCTAAAGCTTAAGTTGCCTACTAGAACTACCTTACTTGTTAGTGATAGTTTCCGAGTACTTAAAGAGTACTCATGGCTTTGTCCCTGGCTATTCCCGTGGCCAGACTATGAGGAGGACTATCAGGAAGATGGACAGCAGGACGGCTATGACAACTAGGATCATCTCCCATCGTTAGCATTGCCTGTGACACTGAAGATGGAGCCCACTACTACGCTTATTATTCCGCTGTTGTTTGTATTAAGACTGGATCATGAGATCCTTTATTTGTGTAAGACCTTATTATGGTTTGTAATGGATGATGTACTATGATATCCAATCTGTTATGTCTCACAAAAATGGTAATCCTGGGATTGCGATGTATGGCATAACAGGCATCTGGGTTTTAAAATCCGGGTGTTGACAAGTTGGTATCAGAGCCATCCTGACCATACGAGACCCTAGTTAGAATGGACGTCCGAACAAAAACTTAGTTTCAAAACCAAAATAAGTAAGTATTTATGAAAACATATTCCCACTCTTATCCTTGATTCTTTCAAAAAAAATCATGTTCCTCAAAAATTCTTACATTACTACATAAAATTTGACACACTTGATCACCTCACTAACTTACTCATCCTAAATTCTTATAGATGGCAGTTTAGTATTGCAAGTTCTACCAGTTGGGCAACGGAGGCCAGCTGATCTTTGAGAGGGATCTAGATGCACTATCAGAGTATCTTGAGCACCCGCATCCGGAATTATTTGGGGGTCAACTCAAGGATCACCTAGGAGGAGATCTACAATGGCTGATAGTTGCAGATCTCAGAGGCAAGATGGAAGCACCCCTTTCTGAGAAGATTCAATTCACCGTGCAAGAGAACAACTGGCTATATGGATTAGACAGGGCTATGCATGAAGCTCTTGCCCGTTTGTGTGGGCAAAACATCAACTTGATCCAGGGAACTCGCTTTGCTCACTTTGCAAGGCGTGATTCTATGGGAATGCCATTGGAGATGCCAAGTCACCCAAAGTTGAAGCGCTAGGTGGAAAATCTTGACTTCATGTTGTAGGTAGAAGGAATTGGACAACACCCGAGCCTACACCAACCACAACCTTGCCATTGCCGCCAAGAAGGACCAGACTCTCACCATGCTCATCAAGGATCGCCAATCACTTCATCGTCAACACGAGAAGAAGGATCGCACAATCTCTCGTCTTTGCAAGAAGGTGGCCGCTCTCGAGAAGACCATCCATGAGCAAGAAGTCCATCTTGAAGCAAAACAAGAGGAGGAAGGCGAAGACGTCCAAGGAGATCTTCACTCTTACCTCAGTGATGAAAATGACTACCTAGAGGATGATGCCATGGATTTCTACACCGATGATGATGATTCCGACTTCATTGATGATGAGTAGATGCACTTGATCACTACCGTAGGAATGAGTAGTACCGGTCCCACTGTATCTTAGTTCACTGAATGGTTCTTAAAACCATTTATTTTCCATTGTGTTGTGGTGTGTGTTTGTATTGTGTGCTTGAATGAATGAATGAATGAGAAGAAGTTAGTTTTCAAAACCTAAGTTCAAACTCAAAGTTTAAAGCTTTTGAAACAAAACCATGAACCTTAGAATTTTCCCTCTTACATCATTATCTATCTCAATCTTCAGATGACTCGTGGAAACCCCGGAGGAAGCATCTCATCGCAGGACCCGATGCTGCAGATTCTGCAGATGCTAGTTTCCGATTGTGAAGCTAGTAGAGCCGAACGCCAAGCCAATCTAGCCACTCTTCAACAGATAGCTCATATGGCCCACAATAATCAAGGCCATGGAAATCAGGATCATCATGGATCCAAGCTTAAGAACTTACAGAATACCAATCAACCTATCTTTAACAAATCTGAGGATCCCTTAGATGCTGATGACTGGCTACAGACCATGGAGAATAATTTGGAAGTCACAAGAGTTGACGCCAACGAGAAAGTACTGTTTGCCACCCACTATCTGGCAAGAGATGCAAGAGCCTGGTGGAATATCACCCGTACTATGAACCATGGTCAAATAATGACTTGGGAAGCATTCAAGATCAAGTTCAGCCGCACCCATGTGCCACAAGGTTTAGTCACCAGAATGAGAGATGAGTTCAAGGAACTGAAGCAAGGAAGGATGATGGTAGTTGAGTACCGTGACAAATTTCTGTCCCTAGCTAGATATGCCCCTGATGAGATCAAAACTGAAGCCAAGAAGAAGGAAAGATTCCTGAATGGATTGCATGATGAGATGCAGACTATGTTAGTCAACATCCGTTTTGAAGATCTATAAGATCTAGTAGACTCCGCCAGCCAGATGGAAGGGAAGATCAACCAAGCCAATGACAACCGCAAGCGCAAGATCATGCATCAGACTGGGTCCCACAATACCCAGAAGTATCGCCCCAACCCGTCTGCAGGATATGCCCCAAGAAACAATAGACCCCCAATGTCTCGTCCAAGCTACCCCAATCATAGCGGAGGAAACTTGAAGTCTGGAGGAAACCAAAACAACAACCCCAGCAACTCCAACAACTTCAACCATGCACCGCCGGGGGGCCAACAACAACAACAATAATACTGCCCCAAGGACTGGAAGCAATGTTGTGCCTGTTGCAGCCAAAGACAAGTCCCAGATTACTTGCTTTGAATGTGGAGTCAAGGGTCACTACTCCAACGAGTGTCCCAAGAAGCTTGCAACCACCACCAATGTGAATGCCCTAGCTCAGCAGCAACACCGTTTTTAGCCTGGAAGAAGATTTGCCCTAGGGAATTCCCTCAACCGCAACGGCTGTCTGTTCCACATGAATGCTTAAGAAGCCCAAGAAGCGCCCGATGTCGTGCTGGGTATGTTTTCCGTTAACTCAGTACTTGCAAGAGTGTTGTTTGATTCTGTAGCATCGCACTAGTTTGTTACAGAAGAATCTGCATGCACTAGTAAGATTCAACCAACAAAATTGAAGCATGTTATGATAGTTCAAATACCTGGTTCAACCACCAAAGCTAGAAAAATTTGCAAGGTTGTACCTATCCGAATCCATGGGATAGATTTTTATGCCAATCTAATATTACTTGGAACTAAAGGTTTGGAAGTAGTACTAGGAATGGATTGGATGTCGAAACATAAAGGATTGATCGACTGTGCCAAGAAAGCCATAACCATGACTAGTAGCTCTGGAGTATCAGTAGAGCATGTATCTGAAACTTTGCCCCGTCAGTTCAAATGCAACAAGATTCTAGCCCAACCAACCATAGACCAAGTCAGAGTAGTTTGTGAATACCCCGACGTATTTCCAGATGAATTGCCTGGTATGCCCCCAGATCGGGATATCAAGTTCATCATTGAACTAATTCTTGGAACTGGACCCATAACCTAGAGACCTTATAGTATGAACCCATCTGAATTGGTGGAGCTAAAGAAGCAACTTGATGCTATGCTGGAGAAAGGTTTGATTCAACCAAGCACATCGCCATGGAGATCGCCTGTTTTGTTTGTGGATAAGAAAGATGGAGGTAACCGTTTGTGCATGGATTACCGGAAGCTGAATGATGTCACCATCAAGAACAAGTACCCACTGCCCAAGATTGAGGATCTGTTTGATCAGTTGACTGGTGCCAGAGTGTTCTCTAAGATTGATCTTAGAATATGTTATCATCAACTCAAGATTCATGCAACGGATATTCCAAAGACCATCTTTACCACTAGATATGGATTGTATGAGTATACGGTCATGTGTTTTGGATTAACCAATTCCCCCGCTTATTTCATGAATCTCATGCTTAAGATTTTTATGAACTTTCTAGATAAGTTTGTTGTTGTTTTTATCGGCGATATTCTAATATATTCCAAGTTAGAAGAAGATCATGAGCAACACTTGAGAACCATCCTTGAAACCCTTGGAGAGCATCGGTTGTATGCCAAGTTTAGCAAATGTGAATTTTGGTTGAAGGAAGTAGGATTCCTCGGACATATCGTGTCGGTAGGAGGAGTCGCTGTTGATCCCGCCAAGATCAAAGATGTGGAGGAATGGAAAGCCCCAACCACTCAAACCCAAGTCTATGCATTTCTCGGATTAGCGGGATATTACCGCAAGTTCGTTGAAGGATTTTCGAGCATCACAAGACCAATGACCCAATTGTTAAAGAAAGATAAGAAGTTTGAATGGACCGACAAATATGAAGCAAGTTTTCAAGAGCTCAAGAAGAGATTTATTTCAGGCCCAATTCTGATTATGCCAGATATCAAGAAGCCTTTTGATGTGTATTGTGATGCATCCAAGATTGGTCTCGGATGTGTGTTGATGCAAGAAGGCAAAGTCATAGCATATATGTCTCGACAACTGAAGTAGCATGAGAAAAACTACCCTACCCATGATCTTGAACTAGCAGCTGGAGTTTTAGCTTTGAAGACATGGCGTCATTACCTTATGGGTAATAGATGTGAGATTTATTCGGATAACAAGATCTTGAAGTATATTTTCACTCAGAAGGAGCTGAATATGAGGCAAAGGAGATGGATAGAGTTAATCAAGGATTATGACATTGACATTCACTCTCACCCCGGCAAAGCCAATGTGGTAGCGGATGCTCTTAGCAGATTGCCATGTAGATTAAACACCATGATCAAAGAAGCCTAGCCAAGTTTGCATGTAGAGTTGGAGCAGTTTAGAACAGATCTAGTTAGCAAATGATTTTTAGCTAACATTGAACTTCAACCCACGTTGATCAGTCAGATTAAGGAGGCGCAGAAAGGAAATGCATGCATTGATGGAATCAAACATCGTATTGGTATAGGGAAGGTACCCGGATTCACCGAAGATGAAGATGGAGTTTTGTGGTACAAAGGACGTATCTATGTGCCAGCAGATTCAGAGTTGAATCAAGTTATCATGCAAGAAGCTCATGATACTCTTTATTCTATCCACCTCGGAGGAACGAAGATGAATCAAGATTTGAAGGAGCAATTTTGGTGGCACAAGATGAAGAGAGAAATCGGAAGCTACATAGCCAAGTGTGATATCTGTTAGAGAGTCAAAGTGGAACATCAGAGACCCGTAGTACTGTTGCAACCATTGCATATTCCGGAATGGAAATGGGATTCTGCCGGAATGGACTTTATCACCTGTTTGCTTACCTCTAGTAGGGAAATGACTCTATCTAGGTCATAGTTGATAGACTGTCCAAGGTAGCCCATTTTATACCTGTCAAGAAATTCTACCAGAGTTCGAAGCTAGTAGAGTTGTACATTGCTAGAATCGTTAGTTTACATGGAACCCTAAAGACCAAAGTGTCAGATCGAGGAGCCCAATACACCTCAAGATTTTGGTAGATAGTCTAAGAAGGATTAGGAACCAAGTTGAATTTCAGCATAGCTTATCACCCACAGACCGACAGACAGACTGAAAGAGTCAACCAGATCTTAGAAGATATGTTGAGAGCTTGTGTGTTAGAATATGGATCAAAATGGGAAGATTGTCTGCCTTTCCCAGAATTCTCATACAACAACAGTTATCAAGCCAGTTTGAAGATGACCTCGTTCGAATTTATATATGTAAGAAAGTGTCGTACCCCCTTGAATTGGTCGCAAGTAGGAGAGAGTCAGATTTTCGGACCCGACATCCTACGAGAAGCTGAAGAGAAGGTTCACAAAGTCTGTGAGGACCTCAAGACTGCCCAATCCAGACAGAAGAGTTATGCTGACAAGAGATGTAGAGACCTGACATTCAATGTCGGATATTTTGTGTATCTCAAAGTTTTACCGTTGAAGGGAATGCAATGTTTTCAACTGAAAGGAAAGTTAGCCCCCAGATATATTAGACCCTTCAAGATTTTGAATCGGCGAGGAGAAGTATGTTATCAACTGGAACTGCCAGAGGAGATGTCAGCCATCCATAATGTGTTCCATATGTCATTACTTCGGAACTGCTTAGAAGTTTCGGAGAAGACCGAAGTTTTCAAGAACATCGATCACCGAGCCATAGATGTCAACAAGGATCTGACGTATCGTGAAGTACCCATTCGTATCTTGGAATAAGCCTTCAGAACCACCAGTACCCGGAGTATCAAGTTTCTTAAGATCCAATGGAGCAACCATACCGAAGAAGAAGCTACTTGGGAGCAAGAAGATTACATTAGGACTGAGTTTCGAGATCTCTTTAGTTCCTAGTTTTTCTTAAATCTCGGGACGAGATTTTGTTTAAGGGGGAAGGTCTGTAACACCCCAAAACTTATAATCAAGATTATCAAGTTCAAATCACCCAAGTTTAGGTTAACAAAAACTTTTATTAAGAAAATGAATATGAATGCATGTGTGTTTGCATTAGTGTAGATTTGAGTGCTTATGCCATGCTTGATTGTTCTAAAAGATGTGAAATGGTTTAAAGATGAATGCTACATCATATAGGCCAATTACAAACAAAATCCAAAGAGAAAGAAATCAAATATGAATAAATAAACCAAATGGTCATTTTGACCAAAGTAAACCACTAGGCCACTTTGTGTGTTCCTAGAAGAAGAATTCTAACAAAAACATCTCTACTTATTTTCACCCCTTGATAGACCAAGTAAAAGTGTAGCAAGGCCCACTTTACAAACTTACAAAAACATCTTTTAAATCAATTTAATGGATAGTTGAAAATTGAATCTAGTTCATATGTTAAGATCCCACTTTTTCAAAAACCTACCAAATCAATTCCCCTTAACCTCTCCAAGCAAACATAGACTCGCAAGCTTAATTTAAGATCACTCAAAAAATTTGAATCAAAAAGTCCAAAATAAAATTCATGCGGCCATTTCCACAAACACCTGACCTGCACTAATTAACCGCACGCCGCACGCCGCCGCAAACACCTCAACCTTTGCGTGGATCACGCACACTCCCGACCGAACCACGCCGCCCCACGCCTCGCCATTATACCCGTAAGAACCGCTAGAGAACACTGCACCGTCCACCTATCTCCGCCACGATAATAGCCGCCTATAGCGATGCCACAGTCGAGCTCACACCGCACCGCTCGGTCCCCTCGCCGCACTATAAAAGGAGGCCACCCCCGCCTCCATTCTCCACACCAACACCCTCACAACTCCTCTCTAAGCCTCCCACACTTCTTCCCGGAGCAAGGCAAGCTCTCTCTCGCCAGAATTTGGCCGGAGCCCGCCGCTGCTGGAGGAGAATGGCGCCGTCGATTCCGACCACCCCAAGCCCTGCCATGACCGTGCCTCGCCTCGCTGTCGTCTACCATGTTGATTGCCCCCATCGCCGAACCTAGCTAGAGCCTAGGTGAGCCCCGCGAGACCCCCACCGCCGTGCTAGGTCATTTTCCTCGCCGGAGTAGTTCATCGTCGACGACGACTCCCAGCCGTTAGATTAGATTAAGATTGCACAGTTTAGATTCATAGATACCGTTTCGCATAGAGTAAGTCGCTGACTGCTGGATCCCACCTGTCAGTAGCCCGCTGCATTGCGCATTGCAGTTGGGCCGCCCCGTTTAACTTCTGCGCTGGCCTGGAAATTCAAATAATTGTTTTTCCATTTAGGTTTAAACTAGTTTCTGTCAACAGATTCAAAAATCAATTCACAGAGTTTCACTTAACCAAATTGCATGATTCAATTTTTTCTAGAAAGGTAATTAAAATTATCTATCCAAGCCAGTTTGATTTAAATCATTTGGAGTTAGATATAATATATAGTAAAAATAATAAGAGAAAGACTTTTGCAACTTCAAACATTTTTCAAAAATCAACCATAATAGCTTTTGAGTTGATTCCAACTCTCAAAAATCACATTTGATAATATCTATCTGAATATGTAAAAATATCTAGGTTTACATGCAGTTACATTGGACTAGTACCAAAAGAATTCTATTAGGAAATTTCTAGTCACTTTAAATCTATTAAATGATAATCTTAAACTTAATAAAATATGATCAACCCTTTAAATTACATTACCATGTATTAGAATATGTGGTGATGACATGTGTCCACATGATCCCATATTTTAATTGGAGAATATTAAATCTTAATTAATTTCAATGAGTAGAAATTACTTTTCTCAAATAAACTAAATAAAAACTAGTTTTTTATTTCATGTGATGATTGTGATGATGCTAGATCATCAAGTGTGAGCCTTAGTGTGCTAAATAGAATTAGTTAAGTATTTTTTGGTGATTGTGTACCCCGTATTTATTTATAGACGATAGTACCGACCCAAGCTATGAGGAGGAGGATTTCTACCCCGAAGAAGAGGAGGAAAACTTCAATCAGTGCACCAATCAAGGCAAGCTATTATTCGCAAGCTAACACTTGCAAGTCTTATACCTATGAAAGCCATCACTAATTGCAAGATAACCTAAGCAAGATGCATTAGGCATGCTTTGGTTATATACCTTTGATTTATACCCATCCCAAGTTTTACTTGCAAGCTTTACTCTTTACTTTACCAAAGATATTTACTTTTAGTTAATGCTTTGTGAGGATTTGGAAAGATAGTATAGATAGCATAAAGAGTATAAAACTAGGCCTATACTAGATGTCATTCTATGCCATGATATTGAAGATTAGCACTCCTTATTAGTGAACACTCTTAACTTAGTGGCTAGTGCTAAGCATAAAACTTGATCACTTTAGATGGGAATACTTGGTGAAAATGATTATGAAAACCTTGGAATGATGAGTCATTCTATTGAAATGTTTTGACATGTGTTGAGAAACACAAATGGATTTGATGTTGAAAAAGTTGAGGCATGAGTCTTAGCCCTTTTACAAAAACTGATGGTTGGGTTCGGATGCGATACCATTCCAATTTTACCGTACAACCACAATACCTAAATTGGGTAGGGCTTAGCTAGAAGTTTATATGCATTAGTATGGGTTCCCTCGCAGAAGAGGTTTGAGCTGAGGCTACCTCTTGATGATGTCCACCTATGCAGTGCCCAGGATGGCAGATGGCCATGGTTGGGAGGCCAAGCTCATATGGGATGTGCCTATACTGTTCCGTCGTCAGATGTTTTCGAAATGACTTGTGAAGTGAACCATGATTTTGACTTGACCACAATAGGGTTGTGACTATGAAAACTAGGTTCCCACTTAAGTGATTTAGAACCTTTACTTAGTTTTCTTTACTTCTGAACTTAGTTTAGATAAATCTAGCTTTTTGCAAATAAACCTAAAGCTTAAGTTTCCTACAAGAACTACCTTACTTGTTAGTGATAGTTTGCGAGTACTTAAAGAGTACTCATGGATTTTCCCCTGGCTATTTCCGTGGCCAGACTATGAGGAGAACTATTAGGAAGATGGACAACAGGATGGCTACGACAACTAGGATCATCTCCCATCATCAGCATTGCCTGTGACACTGAAAATGGAGCCCACTACTACGCTTATTATTCCGCTGCTTGTTTGTATTAAGAATGGATCATGAGATCCTTTATTTGTGTAAGACCTTATTATGGTTTGTAATGGATGATGTACTGTGATATCCAATCTGTTATGTCTTGCAAAAATGGTAATCCTAGGATTGCGATGTATGGCATAACAGGCATCTGGGATTAAAAATCCGGGTGTTGACAATTAGTGTGCATCATTGGGGTTTTAGGAAAAAAACACATGCACTGATGCCACCACAACATGTGTGTTATTTTCATAAACCACATGGATCCACTAGAGTTCATTGCATGTGTGTTCTTTTCATTAACCACATGGATCCATTAGAGTCAATGAATGTGTGTTCTTTTCATAAACCACATGGATCCACTATAGTCATTAAATTTGTATTCTTTTTCTAACCCTCATATGGATCCACTATAGTCATTGCATGTGTGTTCTTTTAATAAACCACATCGATCCACTAGAGTCATTGCGTGTGTGTTCTTTTCATAAACCAGATGGATCCACCAGTGTCATTGAATGTGTGTTCTTTTTCTAAACCACATATGGATTCACTATAGTCATTGCATGTATGTTCTTTTCATAAACCACATGGATCCACCAGTGTCATTGCATGTGTGTTATTTTCATAAACCACACCTAGAGTCATTGCATGTGTGTTATTTTCATAAACCACATGGATCCACCAGAGTTATTGCATGTGTGTTCTTTTCATTAGAGGTGTGAGTGTATTTTTGTGCGTCATTAGGGTTTTAGGAAAAGAACACATGCGGCGATTCCACCACAGCATGTATGTTCTTTTTATAAACCACATGTATCCACTAGAGTTCATTGCATGTGTGCTCTTTTTAAAAACCACATGGATCCACTAGAATCATTGAATGCGTGTTCTTTTCATAAACCACATGGATCCACTACAATCATTGTATGCGTGTTCTTTTTCTAAACCACATATGGATCCACTACAGCCATTCATGTGTGTTCTTTTCATAAACCACATGGATCCACTATAGTCATTGCATGTCTGTTCTTTTTCTAAACCACATATGGATCCACTACATTCATTGCATGTGTATTATTTTCATAAACCACATGGATGCACTAGAGTTCATTGCATGTGAGTTTTTTCATAAACCACATGGATCGACTAGAGGCATTGAATGTGTGTTCTTTTCATAAACCACATGGATTCACTATAGTCATTGCATGTGTGTTATTTTTCTAAACCACATATGGATCCACTACAGTCATTGCATGTGTGTTCTTTTCATTAACCACATGGATCCACCAGTGTCATTGCATGTGTGTTCTTTTCATAAACCACATCTAGAGTCATTGCATGTGTGTTCTTTTCATAAACCACATGGATCCACCAGTGTCATTGCATGCGTGTTCATTTCATAAACCACATGGATCCACAAGAGTTCATTGCATGTATGTTCTTTTCATTAACCACATGGATCCACCAGAGTTCATTGCATGCGTGTTCTTATCATAAACCACATGGATCCACTTTAGTTCATTGCATGTGTGTTGTTTCATAAACCACATGGATCCACTAGAGTTATTGCATGTCTGTTCTTTTCATAAACCAAATGGATCCACAAGTGTCATTGAATGTGTGTTATTTTTCTAAACCACATATGAATCCACTACATTCAGTGCATGTGTGTTATTTTCATAAACCACATGGATCCACCAGTGTCATTGCATGCATGTTCTTTTCATAAACCACATCTAGAATCATTGCATGTGTGTTATTTTCATTGGATGTGTGAGTGTATTAGTGTGAATCATTGGGGTTTTAGGAAAAGAACACATGCGGTGATGACACCACAGCATGTGTGTTCTTTTCATAGACCACATGGATCCACAAGAGTTCATTGCATGTGTGTTCTTTTCATAAACCACATAGATCCACTAGAGTTCATTGCATGTGTGTTCTTTTCATAAACCACATGGATCCACTAGAAACATTGAATGCGTGTTCTTTTCATAAACCACATGGATCCACTATAGTCATTATATGTGTGTTCTTTTTCTAAACCACATATGGATCCACTACAGTCATTGCATGTGTGCTCTTTTCATAAACCACATGGATCCTCCAGTGTCATTGCATATGTGTTCTTTTCATAAACCACATCTAGAGTTATTGCATGTGTGTTCTTTTCATAAACCACATGGATCCACCAGTGTCATTGTATGTGTGTTCTTTTCATAACCACATGGATCCACAAGAGTTCATTACATGTGTGTTATTTTCATAAACCACATGGATCCACTAGAGTCATTCAATGTGTGTGCTTTTCATAAAGCACATGGATCCACTACAGTCATTGCATGTGTGTTCTTTTTCTAAACCACATATGGATCCACTACAGTCATTGCATGTGTGTTCTTTTTCTAAACCACATATGGATCCACTACAGTAATTGCATGTGTGTTCTTTTCATAAACCACATGGATCCACTTGAGTTCATTGCATGTGTGTTCTTTTCATAAACCACATCGAACCACTAGAGTCATTGCGTGTGTGTTGTTTTCATAAACCACATGGATCCACCTGTGTCATTGAATGTGTGTTCTTTTTCTAAACCACATATGGATCCACTACAGTCATTGCATGTATGTTCTTTTCATAAACCACATGGATCCACCAGTGTCATTGCATGTGTGTTCTTTTCATAAACATCTAGAGTCATTGCATGTGTGTTATTTTCATAAACCACATGGATCCACTAGAGTTATTGCATGTCTATTCTTTTCATAAACCAAATGGATCCACAAGTGTCATTGAATGTGTGTTATTTTTCTAAACCACATATGAATCCACTACAGTCAGTGCATGTGTGTTCTTTTCATAAACCACATGGATCCACCAGTGTCATTGCATTTATGTTCTTTTCATAAACCACATTTAGAGTCATTGCATGTGAGTTATTTTCATTGGATGTGTGAGTGTATTATTGTGAATCATTGGGGTTTTAGGAAAAGAACACATGCGGTGATGCCACCATAGCATGTGTGTTCTTTTCATAAACCACATGGATCCACAAGAGTTCATTGCATGTGTGTTCTTTTCATAAACCCCATAGATCCACTAGAGTTCATTGCATGTGTGTTCTTTCATAAACCACATGGATCCACTAGAGACATTGAATGCGTGTTCTTTTCATAAACCACATGGATCCACTATAGTCATTATATGTGTGTTCTTTTTCTAAACCACATATGGTTCCACTACAGTCATTGGATGTGTGTTCTTTTTCTAAACCACATATGGATCCACTTTAGTAATTGAATGTGTGTTCTTTTCATAAACCACATGGATCCACTTGAGTTCATTGCATGTGTGTTCTTTTCATAAACCACATCGAACCACTAGAGTCATTGCGTGTGTATTGTTTTCATATACCACATGGATCCACCCGTGTCATTGAATGTGTGTTCTTTTTTAAACCACATATGGATCCACTACAGTCATTGCATGTATGTTCTTTTCATAAACCACATGGATCCACCAGTGTCATTGCATGTGTGTTCTTTTCATAAACCACATCTAGAGTCATTGCATGTGTGTTATTTTCATAAACCACATAGATCCACCAGAGTCATTGCATGTGTGTTCTTTTCATTGGATGTGTGAGTGTATTAGTGTGCATCATTGGGGTTTTAGGAAAAGAACACAGGCGGTGATGCCACCAAAACATGTGTGTTCTTTTCGTAAACCACACAGATCCACAAGATTTCATTACATGTGTGTTCTTTTCATACACCACATGGATCGACTAGGGTTCATTGCATGTGTGTTCTTTTCATAAACCACATGGATCCACTAGAGTCATTGAATGCATGTTATTTTTGTAAACCACATGGATCCACTAAAATCATTGTATGTGTGTTCTTTTTCTAAACCACATATGGATCCACTACCGTCATTACATGTGTGTTCTTTTCATAAACCACATGGATCCACTACAGTCATTGCATGTGTGTTCTTTTTCTAAACCACATATGGATCCACTATAGTCATTGCATGTATGTTCTGTTCATAAACCACACCTAGAGTCATTGCATGTGTGTTCTTTTCATAAACCACGTGGATGCACTAGAGTTCATTGCATGTGTGTTCTTTTCATAAACCAGATGAATCCACCTGAGGCATTGAATGTGTGTTCTTTTCATAAACCACGTGGATCCACTACAGTCATTGCATGTGTGTTATTTTTCTAAACCACATATGGATCTAATATATTCATTGCATATGCGTTCTTTTCATAAACCATATGGATCCCCCAGTGTCATTGGATGTATGTTCTTTTCATAAACCTCACCCAGAGTTATTGCATGTGTGTTCTTTTTTATAAACCACATGGATCCACTAGTGTCATTGCATGCGTGTTCTTTTCATAAAGCACATGGATCCACAAGAGTTCATTGCATGTGTGTTCTTTTCATTAACCACATGGTTCCACTAGAGTCATTGCATGTGTGTTCTTTTCATAAACCACATGGATCCACCAGTGTCATTGAATGTGTGTTATTTTTCTAAACCACATATGGATCCACTATAGTCATTACATGTGTGTTCTTTTCATAAAACACATGGATCCACCAGTGTCTCATGCATGTTCTTTTCATAAATCACATCTAGATTCATTGCATGTGTGTTATTTTCATAAACCACATGGATCCACCAGAGTCATTGCATGTGTGTTCTTTTCATTGGATGTGTGAGTGTATTAGTGTGCATCATTGGGGTTTTAGGAAAAGAACACATGCGGTGATGCCACCACAGCATGTGTGTTCTTTTCATAAACCACATGGATCCACAAGAGTTCATTGCATGTGTGTTCTTTTCATTAACCACATGGATCCACAAGTGTCATTGAATGCGTGTTCTTTTTCTAAACCACATATGGATCAACTACATTCATTGCATGTGTGTTCTTTTCATAAACAACATGGACCCACTTTAGTCATTTGCATGTGTGTTCTTTTCATAAACCACATGGATCCACTAGAATTCATTGCATGTGTGTTCTTTTCATAATCCACATGAGTTCATTGCATGCGTGTTCTTTCATAAACCACATGGTTCCACTAGAGTCATTGCATCTGTGTTCTTTTCATAAACCACATAGATCCACTAGACTTCATTGCATGTGTGTTCTTTTCATAAACCATATGGATCCACTAGACTCATCGAATGCGTGTTCTTTTCATAAACCACATGGATCCACTACAGTCACTATAAGTGTGTTCTTTTTCTAAACCACATATGGATCTACTACAGTTATTGTATGTGTGTTCTTTTCATAAACCACATGGATCCACCAGTGTAATTGCATGTGTGTTCTTTTCATAAACCACATCTAGAGTCATTGCATGTGTGTTCTTTTCATAAACCACATGGATCCACCATTGTCAGTACATGTGTATTCTTTTCATAAACCACATGGATCCACAAGAGTTCATTACATGTGTGTTCTTTTCATAAACCACATGGATCCACTAGAGTCATTGAATGTGTGTTCTTTTCATAAACCACATGGATCCTCTACAATCATTGCATGTGTGTTCTTTTTCTGATCCACATATGGATCTACTACACTCATTGCATGTGTGTTATGTTCATAAACCACAGCTAGAGTCATTGCATGTGAGTTGTTTTAATAAACCACATGGATGCACTAGAGTTCATTGCATGTGTGTTCTTTTCATAAACCACATGGATCCACTAGAGTCACTAAATGTGTGTTCTTTTCAAGAACCACGTGGATCCACTAAAGTCATTGCATGTGTGTTCTTTTTCTAAACAACATATGGATCCACTACAGTCATTGCATGTTTATTCTTTAAATAAACCACATGGATCCACTAGTGTCATTGCATGTGTGTTCTTTTAATAAACCACATCTAGAGTCATTGCACGTGTGTTCTTTTCATAAACCACATGGATCCACAAGATTTCATTGCATGTGTGTTTTTTTCATAAGGCACATGGATCCACTAGGGTCATTGAATGTGTGTTCTTTTCATAAACCACATGGATGCACTAGTGTCATTGAATGTGTGTTCTTTTTCTGAACCACATATGGATCCACTACAGTCATTGCATGTGTGTTCTTTTCATACACCATGACTAGAGTCATTGCATGTGTGTACTTTTCATAATCCACATGAATCCCCCAGAGTCATTGCGTGTGTGTTCTTTTCATTGCATGTGTGACTGTATTAGTGTGCATCATTGGGGTTTTAGGAAAAGAACACATGCAGTGATGCCACCACAGCATGTGTGTTCTTTTCATAAACCACATGGATCTACTAGATTCATTGCATGTGTGTTGTTTTCATAAACCACATGGATCCACCAGGGTCATTGAATGCGTGTTCTTTTTCTAAACCACATATGGATCAACTACAGTCATTGCATGTGTGTTCTTTTCATAAACAGCATGGACCCACTATAGTCATTTGCATGTGTGTTATTTTCATAAACCACATGGATCCACTAGTGTCATTGCATGCGTGTTCTTTTCATAAACCACGTGGATCCACAAGAGTTCATTGCATGTGTGTTCTTTCATTAACCATATGGATCCACTAAAGTCATTGAATGTGTGTTCTTTTCATAAACTATATGGATCCACTACAATCATTGCATGTGTGTTCTTTCATTAACC
Organism: Avena insularis; assembly: GCA_023614405.1. Classification (NCBI taxonomy): domain Eukaryota; kingdom Viridiplantae; phylum Streptophyta; class Magnoliopsida; order Poales; family Poaceae; genus Avena; species Avena insularis. Next base: position 335,823,626 of record CM042688.1, read on the forward strand.
ACATGGATCCACTAAAGTCATTGAATGTGTGTTCTTTTCATAAACTACATGGATCCACTACAGTCATTGTATGTGTGTTCTATTCATAAAGCACAACTAGAGTCATTAAATGTGTGTTCTTTTCATAGACCATGTGGATGCACTAGCGTTCATTGCATGTGTGTTCTTTTCATAAACCACAATGATCCACTCCAGTCATTGCATGTGTGTTATTTTTCTAAACCACATATAGATCCACTACAGTCATTGCATGTGTGTTCTTTTCATAAACCACATGGATCCACTAGTGTTGATGCATGTGTGTTCTTTAAATAAACCACATCTGGAGTCATTGCATGTGTGTTCTTTCCATAAACCACATGGATCCACCAGTTTCATTGCATGCATGTTCTTTTCATAAACCACATGGATCCACAAGAGTTCATTGCATGTGTGTTCTTTCATAAACCACATGGCTCCAGTAGAGTCATTGCATGTCTGTTCTTTTCATAAACCACATGGATCCACCAGTGTCCTTGAATGTTTGTTCTTTTTCTAAACCACAAATGGACCCACTACAATCATTGCATGTGTGTTCTTTTCATAAACCACATGGATCCACCAGTGTCATTGCATGCATGTTCTTTTCATAAACCACATCTAGAGTCATTGCATGTGTGTTATTTTCATAAACCACATGGATCCACCAGAGTCATTGCATGTGTGTTCTTTTCATTGGATTTGTGAGTGTATTAGTGTGAATCATTGGGGTTTTAGGAAAAGAACACATGCGGTGATGCCACCACAACATGTGTGTTCTTTTCATAAACCACATGGATCCACAAGATTTCATTGCATGTGTGTTCTTTTCATAAACCACATAGATCCACAAGAGTTCATTGCATGTGTGTTCTTTTCATAAACCACATGGATCCACTAGGGTCATTGAATGTGTGTTCTTTTCATAAACCACATGGATGCACTAGTGTCATTGAATGTGTGTTCTTTTTCTGAACCACATATGGATCCACTACAATCATTGCATGTGTGTTCTTTTCATACACCATGACTAGAGTCATTGCATGTGTGTACTTTTCATAAACCACATGAATCCCCCAGAGTCATTGTGTGTGTGTTCTTTTCATTGCATGTGTGAGTGTATTAGTGTGCATCATTGGGGTTTTAGGAAAAGAACACATGCAGTGATGCCACCACAGCATGTGTGTTCTTTTCATAAACCACATGGATCTACTAGATTCATTGCATGTGTGTTGTTTTTTCATAAACCACATGGATCCACCAGTGTCATTGAATGCGTGTTCTTTTTCTAAACGACATATGGATCAACTACAGTCATTGCATGTGTGTTCTTTTCATAAACAGCATGGACCCACTATAGTCATTTGCATGTGTGTTATTTTCATAAACCACATGGATCCACTAGTGTCATTGCATGCGTGTTCTTTTCATAAACCACGTGGATCCACAAGAGTTCATTGCATGTGTGTTCTTTCATTAACCACATGGATCCACTAAAGTCATTGAATGTGTGTTCTTTTCATAAACTATATGGATCCACTACAATCATTGCATGTGTGTTCTTTCATTAACCACATGGATCCACTAAAGTCATTGAATGTGTGTTCTTTTCATAAACTACATGGATCCACTACAGTCATTGCATGTGTGTTCTATTCATAAAGCACAACTAGAGTCATTAAATGTGTGTTCTTTTCATAAACCATGTGGATGCACTAGCGTTCATTGCATGTGTGTTCTTTTCATAAACCACATGGATCCACTAGAGGCATTGAATGTGTGTTCTTTTCATAAACCACAAGGATCCACTATAGTCATTGCATGTGTGTTATTTTTCTAAACCACATATAGATCCACTACAGTCATTGCATGTGTGTTCTTTTCATAAACCACATGGATCCACTAGTGTTGATGCATGTGTGTTCTTTAAATAAACCACATCTGGAGTCATTGCATGTGTGTTCTTTCCATAAACCACAAGGATCCACCAGTTTCATTGCATGCATGTTCTTTTCATAAACCACATGGATCCACAAGAGTTCATTGCATGTGTGTTCTTTCATAAACCACATGGCTCCAGTAGAGTCATTGCATGTCTGTTCTTTTCATAAACCACATGGATCCACTAGTGTCATTGAATGTTTGTTCTTTTGCTAAACCACAAATGGATCCACTACAGTCATTGCATGTGTGTTATTTTCATAAACCACATGGATCCACCAGTGTCATTGCATGCATGTTCTTTTCATAAACCACATCTAGAGTCATTGCATGTGTGTTATTTTCATAAACCACATGGATCCACCAGAGTCATTGCATGTGTGTTCTTTTCATTGGATGTGTGAGTGTATTAGTGTGAATCATTGGGGTTTTAGGAAAAGAACACATGCGGTGATGCCACCACAGCATGTGTGTTCTTTTCATAAACCACGTGGATCCACAAGAGTTCTTTGCATGTGTGTTCTTTTCATAAAACACATAGATCCACTAGAGTTCATTGCATGTGTGTTCTTTTCATAAACCACATGGATCCATTAGAGTTATTGAATGCGTGTTATTTTCATAAACCATATGGATCCACTACAGTCATTATATGTGGGCTCCCCGGATTAGCCATCTGAGAAATCCCTGTTATGTATATATCCACATTCCCATGATCAGTGAGCCGTGGAACATAACCGACAAGTATCATTACAACATATGAAACATAACGAATTACAAGACTTACATACATGCCATTATGGCTACAACATCTTTAGCAGTGGAACATCATCACGCGTAGAGCCCAATCGTGCCTCAACCTACAGGACGCTGATTGGAAAGACGGCCTAGCTCGCTGGACGTCACCTTAATCTTCCGATGTTGGACCTCTGAAAGTCTGGCCAAGTAAATAGCCAGGGACACAGCCGTGAGTACTTTTGAATGTACTCGCAAACCACTAGGATAAATGAAATAAGGAAATGCAAGTCTGGCTGTGGCGAGATAGCTCTATATGGGGTTATTTTTGAAAAGCCTAGACTACCTCTTGAAATTATGGCATCTTCATATCTTCGACCACCTCGGGTCAAAACAAAGCTTTCGAACTCGTTTTCCCCCGAAACCTTCATCCACTCCATCCTTGTTTCCCAAACAAGCACGGTTTGGGTACTCCTAGCTAACACCTTTACAACCGTCCTTTACCATGGACATGGCTATTCGAATAGATTATACTCTGCAGAGTTTGCGCACTTTCCCCACAAGAATCAATACATCCGCCGGGATACAATAACGGCCCACTACCACTGTAGATGGGGTCCAGATAATCAAACCTAACTTCTCGCTTGTCGACCCTAGCAAAGGCTGCTTCTCCTTTTGGGTTTGTTCTCCCTGGCAATGAGTATGTGGCTCCCAGCCATAGTCCTGCCTTCCGTACACACGCATACCCAAGCTGCAACTTGGCGTATACCTTAAATATGGTGACTCCACTTCCTTCCATACTCCAAGTCATACCGTCCACGGGAGACCCAATTGTTGCACTGGCCTCCTGCCAGAACAGGCTCACTCTTGCCGAAGCAAGCAACAGGCTTCAGATCCGAGATCTGGTAGCGCCTGCCCGGAATTCAAGGGATCTGTCCCTATAAGCATGGTACAAGCTGCCTTGGCTAATGCAGACAAACTACAAGCTAAGCCCCAGCACCTGGGGTAATGTGGTTGCACTGATAAAAATTGTTCTGGTAAAGTCTTAGAACATCCCATCACATTCTCATTTCTCATCATCACCATTTCTTTCGCTAAAACATCCACATAGAACGATGCCTCTTCCCAAGGGTTTTACAAAGTAGTTTAAAACCTTTGTAGTGAGGTAAATCCCCAAAACAGTTTACTTTCTCAAAAACCGGGGTTTTCCAAGGAGGTAGGATGCTAACCATCATCCTCTCGATTTAAAGGGATAAAATGGTAGGTACATTAGGGTGGTGCCTTGAAGGACACAAAGTCATAACTTGGAGGAGCCAAGTTACTATCGCAGTATTTGTAAAACAAGACATGCAGGTAGATAATGCAATTTATAAAGAGGATACAAAACAGGTAAAAGAGAGTAGGACATATATCAGAGTTCAAGAGTGGTGGCTTGCCTGCGATCAACAATACGTCCCTGGACTTCTTTAGATAACCAAGAATACCCAATAGATAATAATAAGAAGTCCCTTCCTTCTTGTCGTCAAACACTCACACTATCGTCGTCATCGAGTACACATGCAAGCAGACAATACCACAATCAATACAAGGCATACATGCATCAAACCATACATCAAACAAACATATTCAATACTACTGAACTTGGTAGGTTTTGGAGGAGTGGGCTACTAGAAGTGGAAATTACTAGATTGGCATTGTAGTGTTTTTCTCTTGGAGGATAGATGTCTAGGAGAAATACCATGAATTTGGAGTGGGGTTCTGATATCAGTAGGATACCAATGTGCATCAATGGTATCCTCGGATAGGTCTTGACAACATAAAACCAACACAAGTGGTTTTACTAGATTATCAATTACCTAAATTTAAATATGCTTTTTATAGTGGAATAAGTTCTAGTTTGAGGAAATAATTCACCAGAATGTATCTCGAGATCCAAAAATTATTTCCTTGAGTGGTTAGGTAGTGTATGATGTAGGCAACCACTTAGAGTTGGAATCTTGTCAAAAGAATTACCAGAATGCCCTCAGGAAATTCCCAAAGGTAGTTCTGTATGGTTTTTCTCTTTTTCACCAGATTAATTCTACAGAAGCTATGTAGTTGATTCGAAGGGAAGGTGGTAGGAACTTAGGATACCTTCCTGTAGGAATTAGATTCACTCATTTGGGAGTTGTCAAACTCCTGGAGTGATTTATTTAGTGAGAATACCCCTTACGGAAGTATTTAAATAACTAAAATTCAACCAGAGTTCAATAAATTCTGAGCTGCTGGGGTTCGATAGATTTTGATACTAGGGTGTACTGGGAGGTGGAATCAGGTCAATACCTCACTTGGTTTGACCTAGATAATTTATCCAAACTAGATAAAGGCTAATTTTGTTATTTTTTCTAAAGACACCCTACTGTTCACCTTGGCCTAGGACCTATGCTAGATGACAGGTATTTCAAATACCTTCCAATCGAGTTTTGGTTCTCCCCAAATGGAGGTATAAAACTCTCTGAGGAATTTATTTAGTGGATAGTATACTTGGCAGCATAATAAATTCTAGCACTTAATGGAAATTAGTTTGGACTTGGGGTTGCCTCTGCATGTTTGAGAAAACACCAGGGAACTACCAGAAATTTATATTTTGGCATTTGGATTTTATTTCCATTTTCAAAAGGATTTAAATCTAGCAGGAAGTTTTCTAGAAATAACAGACCAGCTAAATGGAAATAGGGAAGATGATACAGGGGAGAATCTAGGAGGTACTTCAGGTCGTAGGGAGAATGACGGCCCAGGCGGGCCTGGTCCGCGAGAGAGGGCGGCCGAAGGGGTATTGGCGGATCTCGGTCGTTCAATTAAGTCGCGATGGACGGCCTGCGCTCGTCGTCATCGCAGCGACAGAGCGCCGGGGACAGAACCCTAGAATGTCGGAGAGGGAGGCGAGGAGCTCACCAGAGGGCTTAGGAGGCGATGTGGAGGGTGCAGGGCGGCACGGTCAACGACGGCGAGCCTGGGGAGGGGCGACACGAGGTGGTTTGACGCCGGGAAGTAGCTCGCGCATTAGAGGCCGGGGATGACCTCGTCGAAGCTCGACGGTGACGATGGAGGAGTGGTTCCTAGGTAAGAATAAGAGTACTGTTAGATGGAGAAGGAGGAGAGGGTCACTGTGAGGTGACATGCAAGAGGAGAGCAGTAGAGATAAGAGCTCCTAGCTCGATTTTTGAAGGAGGCCGAGAGCTCCTCTTCTTCCTCTTCCGGGCAGATCTGAGCAGGGAAGAGGGAGTGGAGCTAGGGAAGGTGCGTGCAGGGGGAGAGGAAGGAAATGAGGGGTAGAGGCTCACTTGGGGAGGCCTCTGGCCATATATACTAGGAAGGAGGGGTAGATGATGTAAATGTCCCTTTAGGACATGGGGGAGGGGGATTGCTGGTTAGTGATTGGTCCAGGGGATGGTGGAGAGGGGTAGGAAGGGGTTTTAGTCATGCTAGATCAGAGAGGGAGGGGGTGGCAGCTGTGGTAATTAAATGAGGTAGATCCTTATAGGATTTGGGGGTTGTCTCTCTCTCTTTCTACTAGTACAAGGGTAAAATGGGCAAGGGCAGGGGTGGAGCTACAGTGCCCGCGACCAGGGGAGTGTCCTAGTGCTAAGGATGAGCATTGAGTAAGTTCTGATGGGATTTGAAAGTGGTTTGAGTAATGGATTTGCTTAATTGGCAAAATTAATCCAATTGGTGGTTGTGAAGGAAGTCCAAAAACTTGCATTGGACCAGAGGAGGAAATGGTACTAGTAGATATAGGAGATCAAGGTAGACTCCTAGGATTTAATTGAGATTTTTCAGAGGAGTTTTAGTCCACTTAAATCCAATTAAACAAAAGGGGCAGAAGTGGATTCTAGAAGATCATTTGATATATTTACATTGGGCAAGGATGGTTTCTGGTTGGAGAGGGTCCCAAATGTGAGTACACACTTAGGGGAATTTTCCCAAGATTTATTGGGGATTAAAGGTATTTAAGACAATTATTATTCCAATTCAGCCATTTAGGAAAATGGGCAAAAAGAAATAATAAAGCTTCTCAAAAATATTTATTTTTGAGATGGGAAGATAGATCATGATATGTGGAACTCACTTGAGCCAAAATTTGGAGAAGTGTTTTGGCAAAAACCAAACTTTCCTTTAGGAAAGGAGTTTTGGAGATTTAGGCTATTAAAGGAATTAAATAGATTTGGGGCCATAATAATTATGGATAAAATTTGATAATTCTTGATGACCAAAGTAGATGAGCTAGAAAAGTTGTAGCAATCATTTTCAACCTTGTGGAATGAAATTCCAACTTGAATTAGATGGAAGAACAAGGTATTGGGGATCTAGGGTGATGTTATTTTTATACCACCAAAACATGGTTGTATCTTGGAGTTCAGAGTTCACCTTGATGAGAGGGATAGATGGATAGGTAGAACAGGTCATATAGATGATACTGGCAGGAGGAGTTTGAATTAATTGCATTTGAGGTGATCTAGAAGTGATGGCAAACTTTGTTGAAAATAAGGCTGCCATACCAAAAGGGTTATGATGCCTTATAAACCAAGTGGGTTTAATCAGCACAAGGATCCACTTGGAACAAGTGAAGCAGAAGTTGATAGACCTATATGAGTAGGTCACAACCATGCCAAGATTTTGTCCATAGAAGGTTGTATGACGGGGTGAGCTTCTACCCAAGTAGGCATGATGACTGGATTTGTAGGAAATGTTATTTTCTTGTCTGCAAAACCATCAAGAACAAGTGAGTTGGAGGAGGATATAACCATGGACAAATATGGGCCTTGGTAGTCCTTAGTATGGTTAACAATATGGTTCAGATGCATTTCCAAAAATGCACAAAGGTTGAGAAAAGGAGGCATTCAAAAAGGTGATGTTGAAACTGTTTCTAGACTTAGTCAAATTTGGCAGTTTTGATGATTTTGACTAGAGTATGAGAGGAAAAGTTCTAGGAGGGATAGCAAGGTATCAGAGCATCAATAAGTGGATGATGTTGAAGTGTGGATTGAGTGGAAGGGATCCGTGCTTGACTTTGGTCCTCATGGACTTGGAAGCTTCTAGAATTGGATCACTTCAGGGATGATCTGGCTAAGGGTTTTAGATGATCACCTAGTATCTAGGTATTTGATCTTGCTTTGCAAGCTTGCTTAGGGTGGGGTGATTTGGAATCCTCCTGATCCTAGGGATGAGCTCCTAGAGCAGATCATAATACTTCCTAAGCAAACCACACAAACAACAGATCAAGGCAATTCATCAGACAGCAGATCAAGCCAATTGATTAGACAGCAGATCAAGGCAACTCATCTTATAAACTAATCAACTACTACTAGGGTTACCATCAAGCTTATCTTGGGGTAAGTTGGTGGCATTTTGAAGAGGATGGAATTTGAATAAGATGAGAGTCCCTAGTGTCTCTACCAAGAATAGAATTCAAATGCTTTGAAAAGAGGTTTTGGGAAAACTAGAGATAAGGTTAGTTGAGGGTTCTGTCTTGAAAACATAAGGAGATTGTATTATATATCTCTCCATAGTTTTGTCAATAGAAGCTACCAAAATGGTTTTGGTTGCACGAGCAATCTTGGCTCATGTTTTGAAATGCCAGAACGTTTGAGAATATGTAAGTTGAGCAAGGATAGTTTTGGTAAATAGCTTTTGTCAACTAAGGGTGAGGTAAGGAATATCATAAGATACACTCTCATGCACAAGCACAAGCAAACAACAAGCAAGCACTGCACCAATGAACCAGAAAAAGTTTTTGTTCCCCCTGATTTTTGCATTCTGGATAGCTAATCAGGGCTGCTGAAATTGGGATGTTACAGACCTTTCCCCCTTAAAAGAATCTCGTCCCGAGATTCAGGAGAATAAGATTAGGGGATTCATCTTTGAGTTAGGGCTATGTGTTTCTTGCGTACTAACTTGCCGACTTCTTCTTCGAATAGAAACACCTCGATAGTGAGGTTGAACTTCAATCTTCTGAAAACTCGAGGGTCGAGCCGGCTTCAACCATGACTGCAAGGAGGGATCGTCCTTCTGTAAGGGTTTACGGAGATTCTCATAAATGGGTTATTGTATCCAAGTCTGTGTCTTTGGGTCCAATTGTTGGAGTGCTTCTGGCGTAGGGTTATTCCATTTTGCGGGAAAGACGCAGTCTTTCCCCCTTAGGATTCGACTTGGGTAGATCGGAGAGTGACAAACCACATGGATCCACCAGTCATTGCATGTATGTTCTTTCCATTTTGCGAGAAAGACACAGTCATTGCATGTATGTTCTTTTCATAAACCACATGGATCCACCAATGTCATTGCACGTGTGTTCTTTTCATAAACCACATCTAGAGTCATTGCATGTGTGTTATTTTCATAAACCACATGGATCCACCAGAGTCATTGCGCGTGTGTTCTTTTCATTGGATGTGAGTGTATTAGTGCGCATCATTGGGGTTTTAGGAAAAGAACACATGCGGTGATGTCACCACAGCATGTGTGTTCTTTTCATAAACCACATGGATCCACAAGAGTTCATTACATGTGTGTTCTTCTCATACACCACATGGTTCGACTAGAGTTCATTGCATGTGTGTTATTTTCATAAACCACATGGATCCACTAGAGTCATTGAATGCGTGTTATTTTTGTAAACCACATGGATCCACTACAATCATTGTATACGTGTTCTTTTTCTAAACCACATATGGATACACTACAGTCATTACATGTGTGTTCTTTTCATAAACCACATGGATCCACTACAGTCATTGCATGTGTGTTCTTTTCATAAACCACATGAATCCACTTGAGTTCATTGCATGCGTGTTCTTTCGTAAACCACATGGTTCCACTAGAGTCATTGCATGTGTGTTATTTTCATAAACCAGATGGATCCACCAGTGTCATTGAATGTGTTTTCTTTTTCTAAACCACATATGGATCGACTATAGTCATTGCATGTGTGTTATTTTCATAAAACACATGGATCCACCAGTGTCGCATGCGCGTTCTTTTCATAAATCACATCTAGAGTCATTGCATGTGTGTTATTTTCATAAACCACATGGATCCACCAGAGTCATTGCATGTGTGTTCTTTTCATTGGATGTGTGAGTGTATTAGTGTGCATCATTGGGGTTTTAGGAAAAGAACACTGAGGTGATGCCACCACAGCATGTGTGTTCTTTTCATAAACCACATGGATCCACAAGAGTTCATTGCATGTGTGTTCTTTTCATAAACCACATAGATCCACTAGAGTTCATTGCATGTGTGTTCCTTTAATAGAATACATGGATCCACTAGACTCATTGAATGGGTGTTCTTTTCACAAACCACATGGATGCACTACAGTCACTATATGTGTGTTCTTTTTCTAAACCACACATGGATCCACTACAGTTATTGCATGTGTGTTCTTTTCATAAACCACATGGATCCACTTGAATTCATTGCATGTGTATTCTTTTCATAAACCACATCGATCCACTAGAGTCATTGCGTGTGTGTTCTTTTCATAAACCAGATGGATCCACCTATGTCATTGAATGTGTGTTCTTTTTCTAAACAACATATGGATCCACTATAGTCATCGCATGTATGTTCTTTTCATAAACCACATGGATCGACCAGTGTCGCATGCGCGTTCTTTTCGTAAATCACATCTAGAGTCATTGCATGTGTGTTATTTTCATAAACCACATGGATCCACCAGAATCATTGCATGTGTGTTATTTTCATTGGATGTGTGAGTGTATTAGTGTGCATCATTGGGGTTTTAGGAAAAGAACACATCAGGTGATGCCACCACAACATGTGTGTTCTTTTCATAAACCACATGGATCCACAAGAGTTCATTGCATGTGTGTTCTTTTCATAAACCACATAGATCCACTAGAGTTCATTGCATGTGTGTTCTTTTCATAAACCACATGGATCCACTAGACTCATTGAATGGGTGTTTTTTTCATAAACCACATGGATGCACTACAGTCACTATATGTGTGTTCTTTTTCTAAACCACATATGGATCCACTACAATTATTGCATATGTGTTCTTTTCATAAACCTCTTGGATCCACCAGTGTAATTGCATGTGTGTTCTTTTCATGAACCACATCTAGAGTCATTGCATGTGTGTTCCTTTCGTAAACCACACGGATCCACCATTGTCATTGCATGTGTATTCTTTTCATAAACCACATGGATCCACAAGAGTTCATTACATGTGTGTTGTTTTCATAAACCACATGGATCCACTAGAGTCATTGAATGTGTGTTCTTTTCATAAACCACATGGATCCACTATAGTCATTGCATGCGTGTTATTTTTCTAAACCACATATGGATCTACTACACTCGTTGCATGTGTGTTCTGTTCATAAACCACACCTAGAGTCATTGCATGTGAGTCGTTTTAATAAACCACATGGATGCACTAGAGTTAATTGCATGTGTGTTCTTTTCATAAACCACATGGATCCACTAGAGTCACTAAATGTGTGTTCTTATCAAAAACCACATGGATCCACTACAGTCATTGCATGTGTGTTCTTTTTCTAAACAACATATAGATCCACTACAGTCATTGCATGTGTGTTCTTTTCATAAACCACATGGATCCACCAGTGTCATTGCATGTGTGTTCTTTTCATAAAACACATGGATCCACATGAGTTCATTGCATGCATGTTGTTTTCATAAACCACATGGATCCAGTAGGGTATTGAATGTGTGTTCTTTTCATAAACCACAAGGATCCACTAGTGTCATTGAATGTGTGTTCTTTTTCTAAACCACATATGGATTCACTACAGTAATTGCATGTGTGTTCTTTTCATACACCACAACTAGAGTCATTGCATGTGTGTACTTTTCATAAACCACATGAATCCACCAGAGTCATTGCATGTGTGTTCTTTCCATTAGATGTGTGAGTGTATTAGTGTGCATCATTGGGGTTTTAGGAAAAGAACACATGCAATGATGCCACCACAGCATGTGTGTTCTTTTCATAAACCACATGGATCCACTAGAGTCATTGCATGTGTGTTCTTTTCAAAAACAACATGGATCCACCAGTGTCATTGAATGCGTGTTATTTTTCTAAACCACATATGGATCAACTACAGTCATTGCATGTGTGTTCTTTTCATAAACAACATGGACCCACTATAGTCATTTGCATGTGTGTTCTTTTCATAAACCACATGGATCCACCAGTGTCATTGCATGTGTGTTCTTTTCATAAACCATATCTAGAGTCATTGCATGTGTTTTATTTTCATAAACCACGTGGATCCACCAGAGTCATTGCATGTGTGTTCTTTTCATTGGATGTGTGAGTGTATTAGTGTGCATCATTGGGGTTTTAGGAAAATAACACATGCGGTGATGCCACCACAACATGTGTGTTCTTTTCATAAACCACATGGATCCACAAGAGTTCATTACATGTGTGTTCTTTTCATACACCGCATGGATCGACTAGAGTTCATTGCATGTGTGTTCTTTTCATAAACCACATGGATCCACTAGAGTCATTGAATGCGTGTTCTTTTTGTAAACCATATGGATCCACTACAATCATTGTATGCGTGTTCTTTTTCTAAACCACATATTGATCCACTACAGTCATTACATGTGTGTTCTTTTCATAAACCACATGGATCCACTACAGTCATTGCATGTGTGTTCTTTTTCTAAACCACATATGGATCCACTACAGTCATTGCATGTGTGTTCTGTTCATAAACCATACCTAGAGTCATTACATGTGTATTCTTTTCATAAACCACGTGGATGCACTAGAGTTCATTGCATGTGTGTTCTTTTAATAAACTAGATGGATCCACCAGAGGCACTGAATGTGTGTTCTTTTCATAAACCATATCGATCCACTACAGTCATTGCATGTGTGTTCTTTTTCTAAACCACATATGGATCCACTACAGTCATTGCATGTGCTATCTTTTCATAAACCACATGGATCTGATGACCCACAAGTATAGGGGGTGTATCGCAGTATTTTCGATAAGTAAGAGTATCGAACCCAACGAGGAGCAGTAGGTGCTGGCTAGTGGTATGGATCAGGAATTCTCTACAAATACTTAGCAAACAGATTTTTAGAGGTTTTTGATAAAGCAAGTAAATAAACTACGAATAAATAAGAGACAATAGGAATAAATGCAGCAAGTGGCCCAATCCTTTATTCAGCAAAGGACAAGCCGGTTGTATTACTTAAGATGACCAAATGTTCTCGAGGACACATGGGAAGACTGTCAAGTGTTGTGTGGGTGAACCTGTGCTAATGTACCGACCTTCCTAGGACTAATACATACTTTTGATTATACCCCTTGCAAACATCCGTAAGTACAAGAAAGTAATTAAGGTAGAAACCTAACCATATCTTTAAACTCTAAGACCCTGACGTCCCTTGTGTAATGGTTTCCTAATGGGGGTTTAGGTTTCTGTCACTCCGGCAACCCCTACAATTAGTAGCCAAATACACAATGCATTCCCCTAGGCCCATATAGGTGAAGTGTCATGTAGTCGACATTCACATGACACCACTAGAAGAAGTACACCACAACTTAAATATCAAACTATTGAATCTTCCTCAACACAATTCCACTACTAACAACATGACTTCTCCCATGTCCTCAAGAACAAAACGAACTACTCACAAGACATGATATGGATCATGATAAGAGATGGAATAATGATGTATAACAATCTGAACATAAACAATAATTCAACGGTTCACTCAATAGCATCAACTACAAAGAGTAATCAACACCGGGAAAGTTTCCCCTAAGAACTATGCAAGATTCAACCCAATTGTTACAGTAATATGGAGATGGTGATGAGGGTGCTGATGGTGATGATGGTGGTGATGATGATGATGATGATCCCGACGAAGTCCAGCTTGATGGTGGTGTTGATGGCAAGGATCTCCCCTCTCCGGGAAGGAATTAACCTGGCAGAAATCTGTCTGCCAGAGAGATCTTTCTCTCTCGGTGTTTTCCACCCCGCAGAGGCGGCGGAATCTTTCCGTGGTCGCCCCTCGAGTATTAGGGTTTCGGGAGGATTATATACGCCAGAGGGGAGAGCCAGGGGTGGACCATGGCGGCCACACCACCTGGTGGCGTGGCCTAGGCTGGCCCGCACCAGGGGGTGGTGTGGGCCCCCTGTGGCCCATCCCACTCCTCCTTCTGGCTTCCTTCGTCTTCTAGAAAAATAAGATTTTCCATATGTTTTCCCGGATTTTCTGATCTTCGCGAATTTTGCCTCCAAACAGCAACTTTTCCATCAGAATCCTAACTGCAGCGGTCCATGCTCCAAAAGTCATCAACCATGCAAAAACAGATGAAATTACATAAGTATCATCTCTTAATATGAAATATATCAATGAATAACAGTGAATTATGATATAGAATAGTGATGCAAAATGGACGTATCAACTCCCCCCAAGCTTAGACTTCGCTTGTCCCCAAGCGAAACTGAGATCAATAAACACGGCCTCGGGTTTATGGAATGAAGAGTCGATAAAAGAATACGGACAACAAGCATCACATTCATTAGTACATAGATCATAATAGAAGACAACTCACTATTATATAACTTAACTTGCAATAAGTAAAGGGAATACAATAAAGGTACAAAGAGAGATTCATAATTCGTAATGTAAAACTTAGCTCTTGGTCGAAGAATAGTTGACAATTTACTAGAGTTCACAAATAACTGATTTTCAATGATAGCTTTCAAAGTAGTAAACACCAAGATAAGAGCAATGTGAAAAACAAGCAACATAAGAAACATGATTGAATAAATCATCATATGAATGAATGAAACACAACAACTCAAAATACTTGCTGAGACAGAAGGGAAATAGGTTTATAGACTCAATTGAAAAGTAAAAGAAAGTCCCTTCGCAGAGGGAAGCAGGGTTTTCAAGTTTCATAAAGAGCTCCCAAAAATTATGGTACTAACTAGCTTTCAGCTCTCATTGCCCCTATCATAGGCATCTTTAGGTGATTAAGGTTAAAGTGACACAACTAAGAGGATATGCTTGACAAGTTATAAATTGAAGTCCCATGCCCCTTACTTATAAAGACCGAACCTCATGCTACTCAACTTGAGTCACGAGTAAGCTCTTGTCATTGCAAATACATGTGTATCATTGAGAACCACCAACGGGGTACCCCTTGCACATGATACAGGAGCTATCCCATAATCAAAATGACAAGGCAAGAAGACAATGAGCATCTCCGCGATCTTTTTATTTGCTATTTGCATAGGTTTTTATTGAGGATGCTTCATAGAATGCTCACTATAGTTATGCTGCAAGTTTCCACCATGATTAGGCATTTCTTAGGCTAGCGGCCTAGGCATTTCTCTAACACACATATAAACTACATGATCTTACAAGTTCCCCTTTTATTTCACACCACCGGGATCCATAGGAAAAAGAATCATGATATCAACTAGGTACAAAGTACCAGTGCATTGTTGAAAGCGTTCCCCATGATACATGGTTCTACTAACTTCAACTCATAAAACGCAAGCATATACGCAACAAAGAAGGACCCAATTGTTCAAGTTTATTAAGTGCAAGAAAGTAAAGTGTGCCATCAAGTTCGTGAGAGCTTTAATCACTAATTTTCACATAACAAGTTTAATTTGGAAGGTAAATAAAAACAAGAATTTACTTGGAATAGAAATAGTGCTAATAGGTAGGTATGGTGGACACAAATGGCATAGGTTTTGGTTTAAGGATTGGATGCATGAGAAGAATTCCCTCTCAGTACAGGTTTTTGGCTAGCAAGGCTGGGTAGCAAGTATAAGAGTTGAAGGAGACAAACAAACATACAAGTGATAAAAACAAACATGCAATCTAACTAGAGAATACTAAACTTATGAGCAAATCAAGAAAGAAAGATGATGAAATTATATTTCTTTAGAGTACTTTTATCTTTTCATTCAACTCTCAAAAATAGCGTTGCTACTAACCAAGCCAGGTTTGCCAAAACCAACTAAATTAATTCAATGATCCCAAAGTGATAGCAATACTAACAACAAGATCAGTCATATAACCATGAATTGAAAACTAATATAAGATATGCAAAAGAGTAAATGATAGAAATTCTCATTAATATTCCATAACGACAACTCACACCAAGGGATACATATCTAACGAGAGAGGGGACACTTCCAAAATGCAAACCATCCTACATGATAACTTCTCTATTCATGATATGACTCTACTACAAAGGTAAACAGATATAAGATAGTGATGTGATATGGCGGCACTCCCCCAAGCTTGGAACAAGCCAAGGGGATGCCAAACCTGATGACGAATTACACCTTCGGTGGTGGTGGTATTCTCTCGATGATCTCTTTGATCAATTTCCCCAAATCCTCAATCTCGAAGGTGAGATTACGAATCAGCTATGAGTTTTGCTCAATGCGGCTCATGATCATGTCGGCTTGAGAATTCCAGCTCTTGCGATTCTTTCCCCACTCTTCCTCCTTGAAGTCTTCTTTTCCTGCATGGCTAGAATGAGGCAAATCCCAATTGGAGGGTAGTTTCTCCTTGGGCATATTCTGGTATTGATGCTCATGGATAAGAGTATGGAAAGGATTCTTGGTGTGTGGAGGAAGTGACCGTGGAGCCAAACAGTGACGAGGAGTTTTCCCTCCAGTCTGCATCCCTGCAGTACATCTAACCATGGCAGGTTTTGTCACCACTCCAATGCTTGCAATGGTAGTCCTGGTGTGCGGAAGTTGTCCTTGCTCCTCTTCATCTTCACTCTTGATCTCCTCCTCCTTACCGGGGTCTTGGAGATCTTCCTCCAAAGGCTCCTTTCCATTATTGTTGGCAGACACCATCGTGCTTCTAACTTTCAAGAATAGTTCCTGGCAGAAACAGATCGAAACGAAAACACGACGAGAACACGATATACGAACCTTGGGGGATCCGGGGGATTATATATTATGAAGTTTCATAACAAAAGGAAGGTACTGGGAGAAAACGGATTGGAGACGGAGTCCGGAGTGGCGACACCACCTAGTGGCGCGGCCAGGGGTGGGCCCACGCCACAGGGTGGTGTGAGCGACCCTGGCTCTGTTTCCGTGCCTCTTTCGCTTCATATATTTCCTTGTTGGATAAAAACTGCAAAAATATAATTGGACAGATCTTTCGTGGAACTTTTCTTACCATAACTATTACCATTTCAAAAACGGACTCTACAGGTCTCTGAATTTGGTCTTTCATAAATTTTTTCGGAGTTATAACTTGAAAAGCATTGACATCTTCATTGTAAGAATCTCCAGCAATATAGTGCTTGAGTCGTTGCCCATTCACCACTTGTGTAGTGTTGTCTTTTAAAGAGGACATTTTTATCGCTCTTGACACTTCTTCAATAATGAAAGGTCCTTCCCATTTCGACAGTACTTTCCCTGCAAAAAATCTTAGACGAGACCTATACAATAGAACTTTCTCACCAACATGGAATTCTCTCTTAAGTATTCTCTTTTCATGCCATCTTTTAACTTTTTCCTTAAAGAGCCTAGCATTCTCATATGCTTCACTCCTCCATTCATCCAAAGAACTTAAGTCAAATAGTCTTTTTTCACCACCAAGCTTACAATCTCTATTGAGTTCTTTAACTGCCCAATAAGCTTTGTATTCTAATTCTAAAGGTAGGTGACAAGCTTTCCCATAAACCATTTTATAAGGAGACATCCCCATAGGGTTTTTATAGGTAGTCCTATAAGCCCATAAAGCATCATTCAACTTTTTAGCCCAGTTTTTTCTAGATCTATTAACAGTCTTTTGCAAGATGGATTTAATTTCTCTATTTGATAACTCTCCTTGCATACTAGTTTGGGGGTGATAAGCTAAAACAATTCTATGATTAACATCATATTTAGCAAGGGTCTTTCTAAAACAACCATGAATGAAATGAGAACCTCCATCAGTCATGAGATACCTAGGCACTCCAAACCTGGGAAAAATAACATCCTTAAGCATTTTTAGAGAGGTCCCCCGGTCAACACTCTTCGTAGGTATAGCTTCTACCCACTTACTAACATAATCAATGGCAACAAGAATATGAATATAACATTTCGAGGGAGGAAAATGACCCATAAAGTCAAATCCCCAACAATCAAACGGTTCAATAACTAGAGAGTAGTTCATACGCATTTCATTGCGTCTAGAAATATTACCAACACGCTGACACTCATCACAAGATAAAACAAATTTTCTTGCATCTTTAAAAAGCGTAGGCCAGTAGAAACCTGATTGTAGCACCTTTTGCGCAGTTCTATCTCCTGCATGATGTCCTCCATAAGCACTACCATGACATTTACGCAATATCTCTTTTTGTTCATATTCTGGAACACATCTTCGCATAATACCATCCACTCCTTCTTTATATAAGTGTGGGTCATCCCAAAAATAATGCCTCAAATCGTAAAAGAACTTCCTTCTTTGTTGAGATGTGAAAGTTGGAGGAAAATACTGCTTGGAGACAATAAAGTTAGCATAATCAGCATAGCAAGGTCTCCCTCGCGAGCTCACCCATACTGCAACCAACTGTTCATTTGGGAAGCTATCATTAACAGGCATAGGATCAAAAGAGATGTTTTCCAATCGAGATAAATTATAAGCTATAGGATTTTGAACACCTTTCCTATCTACAATATGTAGATCAAACTCTTGTAAAAGCAGCACCCATCTAATAAGCCTCGGCTTGGCATCCTTCTTCATCATAAGGTACTTAATAGCAGCATGATCAGTATGAATGGTGACTTTTAAGTCTACAATATAAGGTCTAAACTTATCATAAGCAAAAAGATAGCTAGAAATTCTTTTTCAGTAGTAGCATAATTCCTTTGAGCAGAGGGAAGCAGGGTTTTCAAGTTTCATAAAGAGCTCCCAAAAATTATGGTACTAACTAGCTTTCAGCTCTCATTGCCCCTATCATAGGCATCTTTAGGTGATTAAGGTTAAAGTGACACAACTAAGAGGATATGCTTGGCAAGTTATAAATTGAAGTCCCATGCCCCTTACTTACAAAAACCGAACCTCATGCTACTCAACTTCAGTCACGAGTAAGCTCTTGTCATTGTAAATACATGTGTATCATCGAGAACCACCAACGGGGTATCCCTTGCACATGTTATAGGAGCTATCCCATAATCAAAATGACAAGGCGAGAAGACAATGAGCATCTCAGCGAACTTTTTATTTGCTATTTGCATAGGTTTTTATTGAGGATGCTTCATAGAATGCTCACTATAGTTATGCTGCAAGTTTCCACCATGATTAGGCATGGCTTAGGCTAGCAGCCCAGGCGTTTCTCTAACACACATATAAACTGCATGATCTTACAATTTCCCCTTTTATTTCACACCGCCGAGATCCATAGGCAAAAGAATCATGATATCAACTAGGTACAAAGTACCAGTGCAGTGTTGAAAGCGTTCCCCATGATACATGGTTCTGCTAACTTCAACTCATAAAACGCAAGCATATACGCAACAAAGAAGGACCCAATTTTTCAAGTTTATTAAGTGCAAGAAAGTAAAGTGTGCCATCAAGTTCGTGAGAGCTTTAATCACTAATTTTCACATAACAAGTTTAATTTGGAAGGTAAATAAAAACAAGAATTTACTTGGAATAGAAATAGTGCTAATAGGTAGGTATGGTGGACACAAATGGCATAGGTTTTGGTTTAAGGATTGGATGCACGAGAAGAACTCCCTCTCATTACAGGTTTTTGGCTAGCAAGGCTGGGTAGCAACTATAAGAGTTGAAGGAGACAAACAAACATATAAGTGATAAAAACAAACATGCAATATTCCTTCGAAGCACAAAAGATCTTAACTAGAGAATACTAAACTTATGAGCAAATCAAGAAAGAAAGATGATGAAATTCTATTTCTTTAGAGTACTTTTATCTTTTCATTCAACTCTCAATAATAGGGTTGCTACTAACCAAGCCAGGTTTGCCAAAACCAACTAAATTAACTCAATGATCCCAAAGTGATAGCAATACTAACAACAAGATCAATCATATAACCATGAATTGAAAACTAATATAAGATATGCAAAAGAGTAAATGATATAACTTCTCATTAATATTCCATAACGACAACTCACACCAAGGGATACATATCTAACGAGAGAGGGGACACTTCCAAAATGCAAACCATCCTACATGATAACTTCTCTATTCATGATATGACTCTACTACAAAGGTAAAAAGATAGAAGATAGTGATGTGATACGGTGGTACTCCCCCAATCTTGGAACAAGCCAAGGGGGTGCCAAACTTGATGACGAATTACACCTTCGGTGGTGGTGGTATTTTCTCGATGATCTCTTTGATCAATTTCCCCAAATCCTCAATCTCGAAGGTGAGATTACGAATCAGCTATGAGTTTTGCTCAATGCGGATCATGATCATGTCGGGTTGAGAATTCCAGCTCTTGCGATTCTTGCCCCACTCTTCCTCCTTGAAGTCTTCTTTTCCTGCATGGCTAGAATGAGGCAAATCCCAATTGGAGGGTAGTTTATCCTTCAGCATATTCTGGTATTGATGCTCATGGATAAGAGTATGGAAAGGATTCTTGGTGTGTGGAGGAAGTGACCATGGAGCCAAACAGTGACGAGGAGTTCTCCCTCTAGTCTGCATCCGTGCAGTACTTCTAACCATGGAAGGTTTTGTCACCACTCCAATGCTTGCAATGGTAGTGCTGGTGTGCGGATGTTGGCCTTGCTCCTCTTCATCTTCACTCTTGATCTCCTCCTCCTTACCGGGGTCTTGGAGATCTTCCTCCAAAGGCTCCTTTCCATTATCCTTGGTAGACACCATCGTGCCTCTAACTTTCAAGAATAGTTCCTGGCAGAAACAGATCGAAACGAAAACACGATGAGAACACGATATACGAACCTCGGGGGATCCGTGTAACTACCTCGGTGAATTACGCTCCTAGTACAACCTGGATGATTAGAAATGGTTGAAATAGTACGGTGGGGCCCAAATGCCACTCACAGGTAGACCTTTCGGCTGTCCCAACCATTTCCAAACATCGGGACAAGAACGGTCATGAATCGGCAAGTGAAGGATCAACTACATACACAAATGAGTATGTATGCAAGCCACCATACAATAGTACATCAGAGCCATTCCATCTAAAAAGAAAGGAAATATAGCAACGCCATACGGCAAGATCCAAATATCCTAGATAGATATAATAGTTTAGGATATCTCCTCATACATCAATCAACAGAGTATCAAGCGGAAGCGGAAGACAAATCCGATGCGGATAAGAAGCAAATCGGCATAAGATGCCCCATAAATAAGATCCGCCCACAGATCTCACGGATCCCGTTCGGAATCTCTACACGAATGATCGTTGCCCACATCGTCTATTCCACCCAAGATCCATCTTGCGAGTGTACTGTTCATGCAACCAATAATTTTATCGTGTGAGACCCTAGAATTTTCGCAAAGTCTTTATGCCTCTAAAGGGACACAACCTAGGGTGACGAATTGCGCAGCAAGAGATAAACCCTAACAGTTCTATAGATACTCGCTAACCATCCGCCTAACCAGAGATAGACGGATGTCCGTGAATTAATAACAACAGTTATAACAGTTATAACGGTAATATCCACAGATCCATCCTCCTCCTCGCTTACCGACGAGGAAGCGGACGAACAACCCCCCCATCCGTTGGCAGTTTTATTATCCATTCCGTGAGTATTGCACTATTTACTAGTCAGGTACCTAGTCTAGTCAAATTAAAAGCGGTACTTTAGTTATTCTTGTCTATGATCGAGAAACTGTGCTCCAAGTCGTCCATAACCGCGGACACGGCTTTCAGAAAGTTTTACCCTGCAGGGGTGCACAAATAGCAACACACACTCGATATGCCTCGGAAAAACCAAATCAAAACCCAACGAGGCAGTCACGACAAAGCAATTACAGGATTCAGAAATATTTCAGGGGGCCACCCCATTGAGCTACCCGCAACGAAGTTAGCTGACTCCGAGACGGACTCAAGGTTTGCGTCAATGGCTGTGAACGACTGGGAACCCGAAAATGTGACTGGGCTTGTCGACACCGCGAAAACACTCCGCTTTCCTAAACAGTACAGTGTGCTCCTCGCACAATCTTAAATAAAGCAGTAAAGCATGGTATAAGTACAGGATAGTAAATAAAACCCCAAACTAGTTTGTGGCCCCAAGAAATAAGAATGAATCAAGCTCTGGCTCAGGGTGGTCCATAAGGCCTCCCGGATGTGGATAGCGCGAATATTCTTGGAACAGGAATCAAGTACTCGGGGTCTTACGGGACACAAGTGAGCCTGAAAAACCAAATAGCGAATATGGCTCACCGATGCCACTTTCATTAGTTATCCCATTACTACTCAGGTTAAGTTGTTTGGGTACCTCATTATCCATCAGACACTCACATACCCTACACATGCTGTTCTACGACTCGCATGGCTCAAGCAACTCCTGTAGTAATGGCTCATGGGATGGAGGGAACAAGCTTCGGTGGGGTTTAAAAGTAAAGGCTATGCAATACTTGGGATTCAGATTAATGCAATCGCGACTCAATGATGCAAGAATAAGATAGAGGCAATAGGTACTATATGTATGCAAGCATGTGGTAGTGCTTGCCTGGCAGCTCAGTTGAAGCAAGGAATGGATCTGAGTAGTTCTCCTGGTTCTCTTGATATATCCCTGCTCAGCGTCTATTCGAAGAAGAACGAAACAAACAAGGCCAACATAAATAAAGTGCGCAAGCATATGAATAAATGCGACAAGCAAACAGTCATGCCATGATGAATGATGCACAATTTGCATGGCATTAAAGTAGCATGGCATCAGTGAGGTGTGGAATACGAGAATAAACCATTTTATTGAGTTTTAGCCTCATTTTATTCCTATTTTAGTTGCTGTACTCTTTATAATTATATGATGCATGCTTCAAACCAAACCATGGAATGCATAAACAGAAAGGTCTCGTCGAGCTAATCATTTTAGACATATCATTTGTTAAATTTGGAGTTATAAAACAAAAGTTATTAATTTATTAAAGAAAAGGGGCATTTATTGTAATTTAAATAAACTTGGAATTTTAAATGTTCAAAATATATTTTGAAGGCCATATTTGAATTCCTCACATTTTTCTGATTTGAAAACATATATTATTTGTATTATTTGGATTTGTATTTGAAAAGTTATTTGAAAACAGAAATAAATTTGAATTTGATTTAATTTGAAAAATATTTGAATTAAAGCAGATCACAGACAAATACTTTTGTTACCCAGGCAGATAATGACCCAGACGCTGACGGGTGGGCCTCTCTGCTGACTGGGACTCCACAGCGCGCAGAAACATTTTACACCGCGGCCTAATCTAGCCCAAGCGATGACAGGTGGGACCACGGCACAAGCGGACCCACACGCCAGTGGGCGGGCTCGAGGTTGCCACCTTGCTCGGGGGACTCGGTTGATGCGACCAAAGCAGGGAGCCTTTTGCAAAAACACCACGAGGCTGACAAGTGGGCCACGAGGGAGTGCGGGTTGATGCAACAAAAGCGCAGGGGGTTAAGCGTAAAGTGGCGGACGCCATCAGACTTCTTCTCTCTCTCTCGCACCGGCGACGGGTCTTGGCTGGCGGCGGGATCGATCCTGTGACCTAGGGCTCGCACGCGGAGGCGGAGCCACTGCGCTGGCCTGGCTTGGTGTCAGGGAGGGTCGGCGCGGCCTAGATAGGGCTTCTGCGATGCGGGAGCGAGCAAACAGCAAACGAGCGGCGGCGCGCGGAGGGTGATCGACGAAAAGGCCGGCGAGGCTAGGGCAGCATGGCGAAGCGGACCATGTCAGGGAGGTCAGGGAGCTCACCGTGGGGGTGTTGGCGTGGACGGATCGAGCAGAGGAGCAGCAAGACGACGGTGATGCAGACGGACCGACGAACTAGGGTTTCGGCTCGGCGTCGATGGTTCTGGCGGTCTGGGGCTTCTCCTCCACTGCGCGGACGGACGTCGGGACTGGTCTTGGTCTTCCAGGCCTCCTCGACGGCGCACTTGACGGCTGGATCGGCTGGACGCGGTGGAGACCGACGGTGGCCGGCGAGAGGGAGGTGGCGGTGGTGAGGGACGGCAGGGAGAGAGGGGAGCGTCCTGGGTAGATCTGGGGGAGGCAGAGGGGAGTCGTGAGGTGGTAGATAGGGACGGGAGAGGGAGGTGGTGCCGTGGGGGAGCGGGGTAGATGGAAAAGGTGGTCTCGGCCACCTTTTTCTCCCTCCTTCCTCACGTGCTCGGTCGGCCAGGGCAGGGCAGGGGCAGGTAGGGGGAGGCTTCCAGGTGGGGACGGGTGGTCTGGTGTTGAGGCTCGGGCTGGGGCCACCTCGGCAGGGAGAGGAGAGAGGGAGAGAGGGTAGCCTCGGGTAGAGCTAGGTTTGGGTAGATGGGAGGCTCGGGCTAGGGTTTGTCTAGGGTTGGAGAGGGGTAGGTAGCTGGGTGGGGTTTGATCCTGGTGGGGCCAGCTAGATAGAGAGAGGAGAGAGGCCGAGAGGGGGTGATGGGGTGGTTTAGGGTTTAGCTAGAGGGGGTTCTCGGGTTAGGGCTTAAGAGAGGTGAGATGAGAAAAAGGGAGGTGAGATGATCAAGCACATGATCAAGGACACACATGATCTAGCACATGGATTTTTGGTGTAAGGCAAGACCACACAAAAGAAACAAGCAAAAGAGGGTAAGGGAAGAAGGAAGATGATCCACTAAAAATCTAATAAAATCCAAATGACAAGCTAAAGGGGTACTTGCATGGGCCATGCATAATTAATTAATACCATTTTTATCTTTGTGAAAACAAGGTTGTTTACATGGCATTTTCTTATGCATTCCAAAGTGTGGAGTAAGGCTCAAGCAAAAGAATTACAAGGAAAGTTCCAAGTGAAAAATAGATGGAGATGATCATGTTTGAGTAAGCTTGGGACTTGCTAGTGTGTATGTGCCACTAGGCATTTAGTAAGCCCCACAATATTCCAACATGATAATGACCCCAAATCAATCCATATGGAAGCTAGCAAAAGGTTCCATTCACAAGGCATGCAAAGATGGCCATGTGGCTCTCATATGTCAATGATGTGAAAACAACAATGATGCTAAGATGAGAGCATGTGGAAAAAGAATTGGATCCATCCCAACCCACATGAGCTAGAGGTAAAACCCAAAGAAAGTGCAAAGCTCACATTTAGTTGGATGGTGGAATTATAAGGTGGTGAAAGAAAGGTGGTGGAGTTAAATAAAAGATATGCCCCCAACTCAACTTGGGCATTTAACAATATATTAACAGCCAAATACAATATCAAGAGGCAAATACAATTAACAATGCATATGAGAGAAGAACCAAATCAAAAGGGTTTTATATGATGCTCAAATGCAAGGTGGCATGATGACATGAGCATGATATAATGATGATGCAACAATTATATATTTGAAGTAGCCATTATATTACTAGACCAAGTAGCATTATAATTGTTAGACAATTGGGATGCTACAATCCGGGGGATTATATATTACGAAGTTTCATAACAAAAGGAAGGTACTGGGAGAAAACGGGTCGGAGACAGAGTCCGGAGTGGCGACACCACCTGGTGGCGCGACCAGGGGTGGGCCCGCACCACAGGGTGGTGTGAGCCACCCTGGCTCCGTTTCCGTCCCTCTTTCGCTTCATAGCTTTCCTTGTTGGATAAAAACTGCAAAAATATAATTGGACAGATCTTTCGCGGAACTTTTCTTACCAGAACTATTACCTATTCGAAAACAAACTCTACAGGTCTCTGAATTTGGTCTTTCATAAATTTTTCCGGAGTTATAACTTGAAAAGCATCGACATCTTCAATGTAAGAATCTCCAACAATATAGTGCTTGAGTCATTGCCCATTCACCACTTGTGTAGTGTTGTCTTTTAAAGAGGACATTTTTATCGCTCCTGAATGGTACACTTCTTTAATAATGAAAGGTCCTTCCCATTTCGACAGTAGTTTCCCTGCAAAAAATCTGAGACGAGACCTATACAATAGAACTTTCTCACCAACATGGAATTCTCTCTTAAGTATTCGCTTGTCATGCCATCTTTTAACTTTTTCCTTAAAGAGCCTAGCATTCTCATATGCTTCACTCCTCCATTCATCCAAAGAACTTGAGTCAAATAGTCTTTTTTCACCACCAAGCTTATGATCTCTATTGAGTTCTTTAACTGCACAATAAGCTTTGTGTTCTAATTATAAAGGCAGGTGACAAGCTTTCCCATAAACCATTTTATAAGGAGACATCCCCATATGGTTTTTATAGGCAGTCCTATAAGCCCATAAAGCATCATTCAACTTTTTAGCCCAGTTTTTTCTAGATCTATTAACAGTCTTTTGCAAGATGGATTTAATTTCTCTATTTGATAACTCTACTTGCCCACTAGTTTGGGGGTGATAAGCTGAAACAATTCTATGATTAACATCATATTTAGCAAGGGTCTTTCTAAAACAACCATGAATGAAATGAGAACCTCCATCAGTCATGAGATACCTAGGCACTCCAAACCTGGGAAAAATAACATCCTTAAGCATTTTTAGAGAGGTCCCCCCGTCAGCACTCTTCGTAGGTATAGCTTCTACCCACTTAGTAACATAATCAACGGCAACAAGAATATGAGTATAACATTTCGAGGGAGGAAAATGACCCATAAAGTCAAATCCCCAACAATCAAACGGATCAATAACTAGAGAGTAGTTCATAGGCATTTCATTGCGTCTAGAAATATTACCAACACGCTGACACTCATCACAAGATAAAAAAAATCTTGCATCTTTAAAAAGCATAGGCCAGTAGAAACCTGATTGTAGCACCTATTCCGCAGTTCTATCTCCTGCATGATGTCCTCCATAAGCACTACCATGACATTTACGCAATATCTCTTCTTGTTCATATTCTGGAACACATATTCACATAATACCATCCACTCCTTCTTTATATAAGTGTGGGTCATCCCAAAAATAATGCCTCAAATAGTAAAAGAACTTCCTTCTTTGTTGAGCTGTGAAAGTTGGAGGCAAATACTGCTTGGAGACAATAAAGTTAGCATAATCAGCATACCAAGGTCTCCCTCGCGAGCTCACCCCTACTGCAGCCAACTATTCATTTGGGAAGCTATCATTAACAGGCATAGGATCAAAAGAGATGTTTTCCAATCGAGATAAATTATCAGCTACAGGATTTTCAACACCTTTCCTATCTACAATATGTAGATCAAACTCTTGGAAAAGCAACACCCATCTAATAAGCCTCGGCTTGGCATCCTTCTTCGTCATAAGGTAGTTAATAGCAGCATGATCAGTATGAATGGTGACTTTTAAGTCTACAATATAAGGTCTAAACTTATCACAAGCAAAAATGATAGCTCGAAATTCTTTTTCAGTAGTAGCATAATTCCTTTCAGCAACATCAAGAGTCTTACTAGCATAATGAATGACATTTAACTTTTTATCAATTTGTTGCTCAAGAATAGCACCTACAACAAAATTACTAGCATCACACATTATTTCAAAGGGTAAACTCCAATTAGGTGGTTGAACGATAGGGGCTATAGTTAAAGCCTTCTTAAGAGTTTCAAAAGCTTCCTTACAATCATCATCAAAAACAAAGGGTACATCTTTTTGAAGAAGATTAGTAAGGGGTTCTGATATCTTAGATAAATCTTTAATAAACCTTCTATAGATACCAGCATGACCAAGGATACTACAAATACCTTTGATGTCTCTTGGGCAAGGCATTTTCTCAATTGCCTCAACTTTAGCTCTATCCACCTCTATGCCTCTTTCGGACACCTTATGCCCAAGGACAATCCCTTCATTAACCAGGAAGTGGCATTTCTCCCAATTAAGAACAAGATTAGTTTCTTCACACCTTTGCAAAACTTTATCAAGGTTGTGTAGACAATTATCAAAAGAAGTTCCATAGACGGAGAAGTCATCCATGAACACCTCCACAATTTCCTCACAAAAACCATGAAAGATAGAAGACATGCATCTTTGAAAAGTAGCAGGAGCATTACATAAACCAAAAGGCATACGTCTACAAGCATAGGTTCCGTAAGGGCATGTAAAAGTAGTTTTTTCTTGATCTTATTGTTTAACAGCGATTTGAGAGAAACCATAATATCCACTCAAGAAAACAAAAATGGGTCTTTTTAGACAACCTTTCTAACATTTGATCAATAAAGGAAGCGGGTAATGATCTTTCTTAGTAACTTTGTTAACTTTCCTGAAATCAATGCACATCCTATAGCCCACTACTATTCTTTGGGGGATAAGCTCATCATTATCATTAGGAACTACGGTAATTCCTCCTTTTTTAGGAACACAATGAACATGACTAACCCATTCACTATCAGCAATAGGGTAAATAATACCAGCATCAAGGAGTTTTAATACCTCATTTCTTACCACTTCTTTCATCTTAGGATTTAGACGCCGTTGGTGCTCGACTACTGGCTTTGCATCTGGTTCTATATTGATAGCATGCTGACATATAGTAGGAGAAATCCCTTTTAAATCATCCAGAGTATAGCCCATAGCCCCTCGGTGTTTCTTCAAAACCACCAATAATCGTTCCTATTCCTTCCCTGAAAGTTTAGAGCTAATAATAACAGGATATATCTTTTTTATCATCAATGTAGGCATATTTAAGATCGTTAGGGAGAGGTTTTAGATCGAAGACCGGATGGTTTTTAGGTGGCAACGTGGTACCCAAGTCTTCTACAGGCAAGTTATGCTTAAGCATCTTGGGTTGACGACAGAGAATCTCGTCAATCTCATAACTTTCTTCCATGAAGATCTCACTTTCGTGGTCTTCCATAAATTACTGCAAAGTATTGTTAGGAGCAAGAGAAATAGACGCAAGTTGTTCAACTTGAAAATCCTCATTATGGGTTTCATTTTCACAAGGTTCTTTAGTAAATTTTGAAAAATTAAACTCATAATATTCCCCATCAAACTTAGTCAAGATTTTCTCCCTCTTGCAATCTATAATAGCTCCACAAGTACTCAAGAGAGGTCTACCAAAAATGATGGGATAAGTTTTACTAGCAGCTGAACCAAGTACTAGAAAATCAGTAGGATACTTAATCTTACCACAAAGGACTTCTACATCCCGCACAAGACTAATTGGAGAGATAGTTTCTCTATTAGCAAGGTGAATAACTACATCAATCTCTTCCAACTCGCAGGGAATGATTTCATGCATAATTTCTTTATAAAGCTCATAAGGAATAAAACTTGAACTTGCACCAATATCACACAAACCATAATAGCAATGATCACCAATTCTAACAGAAAGCACATGGACACTAGCCTTTTTAGTTCTATTGGGATGTGAGACAATATTAGAAGCGTCCTCACAAAAGACTATGTGTCCTTCTTCTACACTTTTAGTGACAAGATCTTTAACAATTGCTACAATAGGTTCAATGTTTATCGATTCATCAGGTTTTACAATTCTCTTTTCACTTTTAGTGATTACACTAGTTATCATAGGATGATCCTTTACCTTATCTGGGAAGGGTATCTTCTCGATATAAGGTTCAGGTAAGATGTGATCAATAGTGCAATACTTAGTACTCCCAACAGGAACACAGTCAACAATATCTTTATAAGGTGCATGGTACTTGCTCCATCCCTTTTTTGGGATTTCAATATAAGAAGCAAAATCCTTAAAACAATTTGTAATAACTTGTAAATCAAGACCATAAGCATTACTAATATTTTGAAAGTCATCAGTTCCCATAAAAGATTCAATGCATTCATAATCATAATTTATACCTGACTTTCTACCTTTGTCATTCTCCCAAGCTTCAGCATTGTCTTGAATACGATCCAGAAGATCCCATTTAACTTCTTCCATGCGAGTGAATGATCCAGCACAAGAAGCATCCAATAAATCCTTATCATGAAGAGAAAGCCTTGCATAAAAGTTATTGATAATAATATTGTTGGGGAGCTCATGAATGGGACATTTGAGCATTAGTAACTTCAATCTCCCCCAAGCTTGAGTTGTACACTCTCCATCAAGAGGCCAAAAGTTGTATATTTGATTCCGATCTTTATGAATCTCACTAGAAGGATAAAACTTTGAATAAAAGAGAGGCAATATTTCCTCCCATTCAAGAGCTTGACCATTCTTCAACAGCTTATACCATTCCTCAGCTCTTCCTTTTAGCGATAATGAGAATAACTTCTTCTTAATTTGATCTGTAGTAATACCTGCACACTTGAACAACCCGCATAATTCGTGTATAAAGAGTAAATGTTCACCGGGATGGATAGTTCCATCCCCAACATAATAGTTATCCATAAAACGATCAATAATTCTTGTAGGTATTTTAAAAGTATCATTCTTAGAAGGTGGTGGTTCATCTACTACCTTAGCAGTGGTAGTAGCATTACGAAATAAGAAACTCTGTGAATTATCCATAACAAAAATAAAGCAACTAACATAAGTAAACAATACTCACAGTAGAAGTTTCCTTTACAAGTTCCACTCTCCAATAGCACTTCACTCCCTGGCTACGGCACCAGAAAATAGTCTTGATGACCCACAAGTATAGGGGGTGTATCACAGTATTTTCGATAAGTAAGAGTGTCGAACCCAATGAGGAGCAGAAGGTGATGGCTAGTGGTATGGATCAGGAATTCTCTGCAAATACTTAGCAAACGGATTTTTAGGGGTTTTTGATAAAGCAAGTAAATAAAGTACGAATAAATAAGAGACAATAGGAATAAATGCAGCAAGTGGCCCAGTCGTTTATTCAGCAAAGGACAAGCCGGTTGTATTACTTAAGATGACCAAACGTTCTCGAGGACACATGGGAAGACTGTCAAGTGCTTTCGCTTCATATAGTTGATTAATCTTCTTTAGCTTGCTAAGTGTTGTGTGGGTGAACCTGTGCTAATGTACCGACCTTCCTAGGACTAATACATACTTGTGATTATACCCCTTCCAAACATCCATAAGTACAATGTGGGGCCCTCGGATTAATCCTCCGAGAATCCATGTTATGCATACAACCACGATCCCATGATCAATTAGTCGTGGCACATAACCGACAAGTATCATTACAACATCCGAGACATACCGAATTTACATGACTTACATGAATGCAGTTATGGCTACATCAATAATCAACAGCGGAACTTCATCAAGCGTAGAGCCCAATCCATGCCTTAACCTACAGGCAACTGACTAGAAGAACGTCCTAGATCGCATAGTCGCCGACTACACCTCTTCTTGATATATGACCAAGTTAAATAGCCAGGGACAATGCCAGTGAGTACTTTGAATGTACTCGCAAACCACCTTAAAATAACAATAACAACAAGAGGATATGCATTATGGCTGTGGTAGTAGGAGGGCTCCAAGGGAAGTTCTTTCCTCAAATAGCTTCTCTTGTAGATATAGCATCTACATATCCTTGTTGAAAACTTTTGTAAAGCATTTTGGAAACCGTTTTGAAAAGTTTTGGAAAAACACTAGGACTGGGTCACCCATTTGTTACTTCCTTCCGGTCGTCCCATGACCAAACTCCTTTCCTACCTTCCCGACCATCCCAAGGTCGAAACAGGTATCCTTTCCGACCATCCCATGGTCAAAACATTTCCAAAGCCATTTCTTTTCTGAAATCCTTTTTGAACGCAAAACCAGCACCGCTCTACAGCAACCTTCCCAACTGTCCATGACCGCGGACATGGCTATGCGAATAGATTTACACTCTGCAAAGGTTGTACACTTTACCCACACCATCCAGGTACACTACCCTGATCTTCACCGATCGTGGGTCGAGTAACCGATCAAGACTCTCCGGATGCCCACTCTAATATAAGTGCCTACCCTATGAGTGTTATTCCCCTCAAAACCGGGACGTCAGGTACCGAGGACCAAACAGAGCGCTTTTTCCACTTATCGAGTGTGCGCTTTCAATGAGGGGCTCATAGTAACGCGTGGAGGTCCACAAACCCTTCGTTCCTTCTCCCGGTCGATGTCCCACATGGTCCGTTTGTCCAGAGAAGGCCCACCCTCCAGGGATCGTGACCCCCTGTAGTAGTTACGAGGCAGCTTATACCAGAATCAACAACCATCAAATCTAGCCTTGTCCCATACCAGAGTAATGTGGTTGCACGGGTTAATTGTTCTAACAAAACTGCAAAGAACCAGGTGCGTTTTTGTAAACCTTTTCCTCCATCTTTCCTTCACCATTTAGTAAAACAAAACCTTCTCCTTTTTCAACATCTCTTGGGAGGTCCCACCTCACCAATGTTTTATCATAAAACATTTGGTAAAACATTTTCTAGGGTCTTACCATCCTCTAGCTTTGCTTCGGCTAAATCGGGGTCTCCAAAGGGGTATGGTCTACTCTCCTAGGGACAATTTGGTATCACCAAGAAGGTTGTACTTAATAGTACAGAAGTGTAATAGTTCGGAGGAGCCAAACAACTACCATATATATATACATCAACATAAAGTAAAACGATGCAGTTTTAATGAACAGTAGTTAAAACATGCATAAGTAAAACAATAGGACAAGGCTTATGAGCAAGAAGGTGGCTTGCCTGATGATCAGCAATATGGCAATATGTCCCTGGACTTCTTCTTTAGATAACTAAGAATACCAATACCAATACTATAACCAACTTCTTCTGGTCTCTGATACAATCGCATCTATCGTCGGTATAGATCACATGCAAGCAAACAAATGACATAATCAACACCAGGCAAACAAGCACCAATACAAAACAGCAAGCAATTGAATAGTACCAAATTAAGATTCAGGTTATTTTGAGGATTGGATTTAGGAGATTGAGATGACCTTGGAGAAGGAAATGAACATCTCTTAGGGTTTTATAGTCGAAGGACTACCTAAGGACCTATTCTATATGACACCAAGGACCTATTATATATGACACCATTGTGTAGAAATGATACCAACAGATAGGTGTTGATAAAATGAAACCAACAAAAGTGGTTTCACTATTTTATCACTTTTCTTTATTTAGTTATGATTTTTCTAGTGGAATAACTTCTAGTTTTAGGGAATAATTCACAAGAAAAGTTCTTGAGCTCCAAAAATTATTTCCTTGGAGGGTTAGGTGGGGTTTGATGTACTTATTCACTGAGAGTTGGAATCAAGTCAAGATAATTACCAGAATGCCCTCAGGAAATTCCCAAAGGCAGTTCTGGAGCTATTTTGTCTTTTTCACCAGATTAAATCTATAGTGGCTATTGATATGAAACCAATAGCACCTGTTAGGTATTTCTAATACTTTTCTGTAGGAATTGGATTCACTCATTTTGTAGTTGCAGAGCTATTGTGGTCAAATTATTGGTGAAATAACCATGCACAGAATTGTTTAATTCACCAACATTACACAGAGCCTCCATAAAATTTGATCTCCTGGATTTTGGTAGACCTTTGTGTACCACATCATAGATGGTTGGAAATGGGTCAATACCACTGTTGGTTTGGCTTAGAGAATTTTCTAAAGGCAAAACTAGGGACTACTTGAAAATTGCCACAGGCAAACAACTGTTCACCTTGCGGAGAGACTAATGTCGTGAGGTAGGTATCTGATATACCTACCATAGGAAGTTGGGTTTACCCAATTTGGAGAGGTGAAACTCTCTAAGGAATTTATTTACTAAATAGGACATGTTCTGGTAGATTAATTTCCAGAGAATGTGAAATTAATATCTAGTAAAACTTTAGGCACTGAATGTTTAAGAAAACATTCATTTACCTAGGAATATTTGTTTCAGGGCATTTAGGGTTGTTTTTCAAATTTAAAAGGAATTAAACTAAACCTACAAATCTGGATAGGAATTTGAGCTAAAAGGAAAAAGGAATAAGGGTTGGTGGGCCGAATTGTGGGGGAACTGGGCTGCACAGCGTGGCTCGGCCGGCCTGGCTCACGCTAGTGCATGCGGGAAGGGGTTCAAAGTCTTGTGACGGAGGGCCCGCCGTCGAGGGTCGAGGCCGAAGGTACACGATGGGCCGATCAAGTGCTGATCGACGGCCCCGGTGCTTCGTCCTCCTGTGATAGAGCGGCGGCGGACGAGACCCTAGAGCGGGCCAGGGGTGTACGGGGAGCTCACCTTAGGCCGTGCCGATGACGGGGGAGATGCGGAGGTTACGCGGTAGTCGACGGAGGTCCTAGCGAGGTGCGGAAAGGTGGGCTTCGTAGCCGGGAGGTAGCTCGCGTGTGCGCGTCCGTGGAGGGGGATCGGGAGCTCACCGGCACCGTCGCCTGGGGCTGCTGTAGGGGAAAAGGGAACAGGGTTAGCTCGGGGAGGTGGAGAGGGGGTCTACAGTGTGACATGCAGCAGGGGAGATGCGGTGGGGAGGGAGCTTATCTCGGCGAGAGGGAGGAGGCCGAAGCTTCTCTCCTCTCTCTCTCTCGAGCAGAGCAGGGCAGGGGAGTGGCTCTCTGGGTAGGTGAATGGGGAGCAAGGGGAGTGAATGAGGGGTAGGGGATGGAGCAGGGTGGCCTCTGGCTTATTTAAGCTGAGGTGCGAGCTCCAAGAGGGGAGATGTCCATTTTGGACATGGAGGAGGGGTGGAGCTGGCTTGGGATTGGTCAGAGATGGCGGTGGAGGGCTGGTGTGAGTCATTTGGTCGGCAGGGACAGAGAGGGGGAGGTGGGGCTGCTGTTGGTTGGCCACAAGTGGCTTATCTGTACTCTCTCTTCTCTTCTAAGGGGTAAATGACAAGTGGAGGGGGTCAGCTACACTGCTAAGATACAGTAGCCACGACTAGGGAGGAGTGCTGGTTGTTGTGGAGAGTAGTGGTAAGACTTTGATAAGAATTTGCTTCATTTTAGCTCATGTTTTGAGTTGTTTGTACTATTTGATCAAAATGGTGTTTGTGAAGAGAGTTCAAAATTTTGCATAGGACAAGGTGGGAAGATGGTACTGGTAGGTGGGTAGGGTTAATATGCCTCTCTAGGATTTATTTGGGATTGATTGGATCACTCTAGATTACTTTTGTATCATTTATTCAAAAAGTGCAGAAAGGGTTTCTAGAGGCTAATGTGATATTTTTACATTACAAAAAGTGAGATTTTGTTGTGAAATGGTCCTAGATACCATATTAAACCTTGGGGAATTTTATTGGGATTTATTGAGGTGGGAAAGTATTTTTAAAGCATTATTTCTTGTTTCTGCCATTTAAGAAAATGGGCAAAAAGAAATAATAAAGATCTTCAAAAATATTTATTTTTGAAGTGGGATGATAGGGTATGATATATTAGCCTCAAAAGTGCTTAGAGTTGGGGAAGTGTTTTGGCAAAAAACCAAACTTTCCTTTGGGAAAGGAGTTTTGGAGATTTTGACTATTAAAGGGATTAATTAGATTTGGAGCCATAATAATTATGGATAATATTTGATAAATCTTGATTATCAAGGTTGATAATGGATACAAGGTGTATCAAGCATTTGCAACCTTGGGATTGGAGATTCCAAGTTGAATTTTGGTGAAAACTAGAGATTTAAGGATCTTGGGTAAGATTCTTTTCATGCCACCAAAACCTTGCTGGATCTTGGAGCTCAGGGCTCCCCTTGGGGCATGGGATATATGGATGGATAGACCAAGTGATGTATATTGCAATGGTGTAGAGGTTTGAGCTTGATCCTGCTTGAGCTCACCAGGACAGGCTTTCAAACCTTGAATAAAGTAAGCCTACAAAAGCAGATTATCAACTAGCCTTCAAAACCTTATGGGTTTAAGGAGCACAAAGATCCACTTGGATCAAGTGAAGTAGATATTGATAGACCTATATGATTAGAACACAACCATGCAAAGAGTTGGTCCACAGAAGGTTGGATGGTGTGATTTTCTATCAAAGTAGGCATGTTGACTAGATTTGCAGGGATAGTTATTTTCTTGCCTATAAAACCATCAAGAACAAGTGGGTTGGATGATGATATAACCAAGGGAAAGAGTGGTACTTGTTAGTTCTTAGGATGGTTAACAAGATGGTTCAAGTGCATTAGCATAAATGCACAAGGGTTGACAAAGGGAGGCATTCAAAAAGGTGATGTTGGAAATAGTTTTCCAGACAGCCAAATTTGGCAGATTTAGGGTTTTTGACTAGAGTGTGGGTGGTGATGATTTTGACGGGTTGCAAGGTACCAAAGCATCATCAATTGGATGTGGTTGAAGAGTTTATTGAATATAAGGGATCCATGCTTGATACTGGTCCTCATTGACTTGGAAACTTCTAGAAGGGATTTCTTCAGAATTCATCTGGTTAAGAGTTTTAGATGATCACTTAGTAGCTAGGGATTAGATCCATATTGTATTCTTGCTTAGGGTGGGATGATTTGGAGACATCTTGATCCTAGTGATGAGATCCTATAGTAGCTCATACTATCTCCTAAGCAGACAATTCAAACAGCAGATCAAGGCAACTCATCTTACAAACAAATCAACTACTACTGGGGTTACCACCAAGCTTAGCTTGAGGTAAGGATGGGTAATTTGAAATAGGTTGGGGTTTGAACATGGTAAGTTCCTTGGTATCTTTACCAAGAGTAGAATCCAAAAACTTACAAAAAGGTTTTGGAGAACCTAGAGGTAAGAGTAGTTGAAGGTTCTGTCTTGAAAACATAAGGAGATTATATTATATAACTCTCCATAGTTTTGTCAATAGAAGTTAAAAAAATAGTTTTGGTTACATAAGCATCTTGGCTCATGTTTTGAAATGCCAGAACATTTGAGAATATGGAAATTAAGCCAAGACTGTTTTGGGAAGTAGTTTTTGTCAACTGGTGTTAAGGTAAGGATTATATCATCTAATACACATTCATAGGCATAAGCATATCCAAATAACAAGGAAACACTTCAGCATTAAACAAGAAAAAGTTTTTGTTCCCCCTGATTTTTGCATTCTGGACAACTAATCAGGGTTGCTGAAATTGGGATGTTACAGACCTTTCCCCCTTAAAAGAATCTCGTCCCGAGATTCAGGAGAGTAGGGTTAGGGGATTTTGAGTCGGGTTGATACTAGGTGTATTACGTGTAGTATCTTACGGTACCCATCCTTGGAAGTGGTTACTACGCCGATGAAGTTGAGCTTTAGTCTTGCGGGATGCACGGAGAGTTGAGCAGAGCCTAGTCCTGATTATGAGGAATGATCTTATATTCCTCGGGGCTCGATGCCTTGAGGGCTTAGGCTAGGCATGCTATCTCGGTGCTGAACTTCACGGAGTACTCGTCGGAGGATAGAATCTACAGCTGGGGTTACCTTTCTCTAGGGGTTCATAGCTTTTCCTTATGGTCATAGCGTATCCATGTTACCGGCTTTACGGTCGAGATACCTGAGTTTGCTTCTGGCAAAATGTTACCCTATTTTTGGTGGGAAAGACACAGTCTTTCCCCCTTAGGATTAGACTAGGTTAGCTTGGAGGTACGCATTCCTTCCTTCTTGACTTCATTGGTGGTGGTTCTGAAGATTGTCGTCCATCTTTCTCCTGGAGTCGAGGTCTTTAGAAGGCATCCGTGAAGCTATGGCCTATGGGGGTTATATACTGCTATTATTCATACTAAGCTTGGTGGAGTCATTGGAGTCTCACGTCCTCTAAGCATTAAGGACCTAGGGGTTAGCGGTTCAGCGGTCCTTCGGGTGGGTCTTCAGCTGATGTAGCGGAGGAACTTTGTAGAATCTTCAGTTAGTTTCTCATCGGATAACTCACGGGTTGATGCTTGGCGGGAAAACTTCGGAGCCGGAGATATTTTCTTTATTATCTTTTGGTAGACAGTCTTCTGGAGATTAAGTGGAAAGACTGCGTCTTTCCACCTTAGAGTTTCACTAGGGTGCTTCGGGAGGGGTGCGGATCTTCTGTCTTGGAGTGCTGATCCGAGGTTAGTGAAAGGTTGTATCTTCCCAGAGTCTTGAGCTAAGGTCCTTGTCTTTAGGGAACTGAAGTATTCGGGCCTTCTGGTAAGGAACTTCCTATTGGTTGGGCAGAGGGATCTATTACTAGTTACCCTCTCGGAGTTGTGGGAAGTTCTAATATACCAGGGGTTAGCGGAGTCAGGTTGTCACTTCTTGTCTTGGTTGACTTGTCGAGCGGTTTCTTGCGGATATTGAGGATCCTTCGGTGATTGACTTCCGGCTTCAATGGAATTCTTGCTTCAGTAGACTGATGAACAAGGGAGTGTGGTGCTATTGACGAGTCTTGCGAGGTGAGTTTTACGAGGTATGCCATCCTGCCGAGGTGAAGTCTTCGAGTTGATTCTGGCTTGACGATGTCGAACTCCTGGTTCTTGTGATGCTTTTCCTCTCATATGCTCTCGAGGTTAGTCTGGGTCTCATTACCGACAGCTAACATAGGGGTTTCCTAAGCTACTAGGTGGGTTATCCCTCCTCGAGTCACATTTTTAAGGAGGTCAAGGCAAACCAGGACATACAAACAAGGCGAACAGAGCGAGGGGCTCGCAATGTCCTCGGCAAACAACACACATCGAGCAACACAGGATGCACTTAGGCAAGCAAACACGGTCAATGCTAGGGACCAAGGAGTTAACTACTCGCGATGTAAGGGAATCCTATTCTTAGGACTATTCACCCTAGATATCGTCTTTCTTAAGGTCAGAGTCACTATCTTGCAGATGAAGCCTTCGTCGTATGTTGGACGCTTCTTTATAGTGCAACACCCGATGTTTTCTGATTTTTGAGGATTCCGCTAGTAGAGCGATATTATAGTCTCCTTGTGTTTGCTAGTAGTTGCTTGTCTTCATCTTGTTCTCATTGTCTTCACCGGGTTCTAGATCCTAGTTATTTAAAATGCGGAGGTTTGAAGTTGGACGAGAGTTAGAGGAAACCATTTTCGAAAGCATTTACATAGAGTAAGAGAAGAAGTAGAACTTTTTGAAACTCATTGAGAAACTAGTTTTCTAAAGCCGGGGTTTTCAAAATAAGGTTCCTATCTAGCGACCATGCTACTAAGGTTCTCCTACAGTCAGGATGGCTCTGATACCAAGTCTGTGGGGCCCTCGGATTAATCCTCCAAGAATCCCTGTTATGCATACAACCATGATCCCATGATCAGTTAGTCGTGGCACATAACCGACAAGTATCATTACAACATCCGAGACATACCAAATTTACATGACTTACATGAATGCAGTTATGGCTACATCAATAATCAACAACGGAACTTCATCAAGCATAGAGCCCAATCCATGCCTTAACCTACATGCAACTGACTGGAAGAACATCCTAGCTCGCATAGTCGCTGACTGCACCGCTTCTTGATATCTGACCAAGTTAAATAGCCAGGGACAATGCCAGTGAGTACTTTGAATGTACTCGCAAACCACCTTAAAATAACAATAACAACAAGAGGATATGCATTATGGCTGTGGTAGTAGGAGGGCTCCAAGGGAGGTTCTTTCCTCAAATAGTTTCTCTTGTAGATATAGCATCTACATATCCTTGTTGAAAACTTTTGTAACGCATTTTGGAAACCGTTTTGAAAAGTTTTGTAAAAACACTAGGACTGGGTCACCCATTTGTTCCTTTCTTCCGGTCGTCCCACGACCAAACTTCTTTCGTACCTTCCCGACTATCCCAGGGTCGAAACAGGTATCCTTTCCGACCATCCCATGGTCAAAACATTTCCAAAGCCATTTATTTTCTGAAATCCTTTTTGAAAGCAAAACCAGCAGCGCTCTACAACAACCTTCCCAACCGTCCATGACCATGGACACGGCTATTCGAATAGATTTACACTCTGCAGATGTTGTACACTTTACCCACACCATCCGGGTACACTACCCTGATCTTCACCGATCGTGGGTCGAGTAACCGATCAAGACTCTCCGGATGCCCACTCCAATATAAGTGCCTACCCTATGAGTGTTAGTCCCCTCAAAACCGGGACGTCGGGTACCGAGGACCAACCGGAGCGCTTTTTCCACTTATCGAGTGTGCGCTTTCAATGAGGGGCTCATAGTAACACATGGAGGTCCGCAAACCCTTCGTTCCTTCTCTCGGTAGATGTCCCACATGGACCGTTTGTCCAGAGAAGGCCCACCCTCCACGGATCGCGACCCCCTGTAGTAGTTACGAGGCAGCTTATACCAGAATAAACAACCATCAAATCCATCCCTGTCCCATACCAGAGTAATGTGGTTGCACAGGTTAATTGTTCTAGCAAAACTGCAAAGAACCAGGTGCGTTTTCGTAAACCTTTTCCTCCATCCATCCTTCACCATTTTTTAAAAAAAAACCTTCTCCTTTTTCAACATATCTTGGGAGGTCCCACCTCACCAAGGTTTTATCATAAAACATTTGGTAAAACTTTTTCTAGGGTCTTCCCATCCTCTAGCTTTGCTTCGGCTAAATCGGTGTCTCCAAAGGGGTATGTATGGTGGATATGCAGCATCTACTCTACTAGGGACAATTAGGTATCACCAAGGGGGTTGTACTTAATAGTATAGAAGTGTAATAGTTCGGAGGAGCCAAACCACTACCATATATATACATCAACATAAAGTAAAACGAAGCAGTTTTAATGAACAGTAGTTAAAACATGCATAAGTAAAACAGTAGGACAAGGCTTATGAGCAAGAAGGTGGCTTGCCTGATGATCAGCAATATGGCAATATGTCCCTAGACTTCTTCTTTAGATAACCAAGAACCAATACCAATACTATAACCAACTTCTTCTGGTCTCCGATACAATCGCATCTATCGTCGATACAGATCACATGCAAGCAAACAAATGACATAATCAACACCAGACATACAAGCACCAATAGAAAACAGCAAGCAATTGAATAGTACCAATTTAAGATTCAGGTTATTTTGAGGATTGGATTTAGGAGATTAAGATGGCCTTGGATAAGGAAATGAACATCTCTTAGGGTTTTATAGCCGAAGGACTACCTAAGAGGGGTTTTGGTACCAAGGACCTATTCTGTATGACACCATTGTGTAGAAATGATACCAACAGATAGGTGTTGATAAAATGAAACCAACAAAAGTAGTTTCACTATTTTATCACTTTTCTTTATTTAATTATGATTTTTCTAGTGGAATAACTTCTAGTTTTAGGGAATAATTCACCAGAAAAGTTTTGGAGCTCCAAAAATTATTTCCTTGGAGGTTTAGGTGGGGTTTTATGTACTTATTCACTGAGAGTTGGAATCAAGTCAAGATAATTACCAGAATGCCCTCAGGAAATTCCCAAAGGTAGTTCTGGAGATGTTTTCTCTTTTTCACCAGATTAAATCTACAGTGGCTATTGATATGAAACCAAGAGCACCTGTTAGGTATTTCTAGTACCTTTCTGTAGGAATTGGATTCACTCCTTTTGGAGTTGCAGAGCTACTGTGGTCAAATTATTGGTGAAATAACCATGCACAGAATTGTTTAATTCACCAACATTACACAGAGCCTCCATAAATTTTGATCTCCTGGATTTTGGTAGACCTTTGTGTACCACATCACAGATAGTTGTAAATGGGTCAATACCACTATTGTTTTGGCTTAGAGAATTTCCTAAAAGCAAAACTAGGGACTACTTATTAAAATTGCCACAGGCAAACAACTGTTCACCTTGGGGAGAGACTAATGCAGTTGGGTTTACCCAATTTGGAGAGGTGAAACTCTCTGAGGAATTTATTTACTAAATAGGACATGTTCTGGTAGATTAATTTCTAGAGAATGTGAAATTAATATCTGGTAAAACTTTAGGCTCTGAATGTTTAAGAAAACATTCATTTACCTGGGAATATTTGTTTCAGGGCATTTAGGGTTCTTTTTTAAATTTGAAAGGAATTAACCTAAACCTACAAATCTGGACAGGAATTTTAGCTAAAAGGAAAAAGGAATAAGGGTTGGTGGGCTGAATTGTGGGGGAACTGGGCTGCAGTGGCTCAACAACGGCTCACACGGCGTGGGAAGGGGTTCAAAGTCTTGAGGGCCCACTGGTCGAGGGGGCCAAGGGGTACGCGCCGATATGGGTCATCCGATCAAGTGCTGATCAACGGCCCCGGTGCTTCGTCCTCCCGCGATAGAGCGGCGGCGGACGGAACCCTAGAGCGGGCCAGGGGTGTACGAGGAGCTCACCTAAGGCCGTGCCGACAACGAGGGAGAAGCGGAGGTGACGCGGTGGTCGACGGTGGTCCTGGCGAGGTGCGGAAAGGTTGGTTTCGACGCCGGGAGGTAGCTCGCGTGTGCGCGTCTGCGGAGGGGGCTCGGGAGCTCACCGGTGCCGTCGCCTAGGGCTCCTGCAGGGGAAAAGGAAGCGGGGTTAGCTCGGGGAGGTGGAGAGGGGGTCTGCGGTGTGACATGCAGTGGGAGAGATGCAATAGGGAGGGAGCTTATCTCGCGGGAGGGAGGAGGCCGAAGCTTCTCTCCTCTCTCTCTATCTCTCTCTCTCTCGAGTAGAGTAGGGCAGGGGAGAGGGAGTGGCTCTCTGGGAGGTGAATGGGGAGCAGGGGGAGTGAATGAGGGGTAGGGGATGGAGCAGGTTGGCCTTTGGCCTATTTAAGCTGAGGTGGGAGCTCCAAGAGGGGAGATGTCCATTTTGGACATGGAGGAGGGGTGGAGCTGGCTTGGGATTGCTCAGAGATGGCGGTGGACGGGTGGTGTGAGTCATTTGGTCGGCAGGGACAGAGAGGGGGAGGTGGGGCTGTTGTTGGTTGGCCACAAGTGGCTTATTGTTACTCTCTCTACTCTTCTAAGGTGTAGATGACAAGTGGAGGGGGTCAGCTACAGTGCTAAGCTATAGTAGCCATGACCAGGGAGGAGTGTTGGTTGCTGTGGAGAGTGCTGGTAAGACTTTTATAAGAATTTGCTTTGTTTTAGCTCATGTTTTGAGTTGTTTGTACTATTTGATCAAAATAGTGTTTGTGAAGAGAGTTCA
The DNA here is from genome assembly GCA_023614405.1 of Avena insularis. Classification (NCBI taxonomy): domain Eukaryota; kingdom Viridiplantae; phylum Streptophyta; class Magnoliopsida; order Poales; family Poaceae; genus Avena; species Avena insularis. The sequence continues at coordinate 335,866,334 of CM042688.1, forward strand.
AAATTTTGCATAGGACAAGGTGGGAAGATGGTACTGGTAGGTGGGTAGGGCTAATATGCCTCTCTAGGATTTATTTGGGATTGATTGGATCACTCTAGATTACATTTGTATCATTTATTCAAAAAGTGCAAAAAGGTTTCTAGAGGCTAATGTGATATTTTTACATTAGATAAAGTTAGATTTTGTTGTGAAATGGTCCTAGATACCATATTACACCTTGGGGAATTTTATTGGGATTTATTGAGGTGGGAAAGTATTTTTAAAGGATTATTTCTTGTTTGTGCCATTTAAGAAAATGGGCAAAAAGAAATAATAAAGCTCTTCAAAAATATTTATTTTTGAAGTGGGATGATAGGGTATGATATATGGGCCTCAAAAGTGCTTAGAGTTGGGGAAGTGTTTTGCCAAAAACCAAACTTTCCTTTGGGAAAGGAGTTTTGGAGATTTTGACTATTAAAGGGATTAATTAGATTTGGAGCCATAATAATTATGGACAATATTTGATAAATATTTATGATCAAGGTAGATGATGTAGACAAGGTGTAGCAAGCATTTGCAACCTTGGGATTGGAGATTCCAAGTTGAATTTTGGTGAAAACTAGAGATTTAAGGATCTTGGGTAAGATTGTTTTCATGCCACCAAAACCTTGCTGGATCATCGAGCTCAGGGCTCCCCTTGGGGCATGGTATATATGGATGGATAGACCAAGTGATGTAGATTGCAATGGTGTAGATTTTTGAGCTTGATCCTTCTTGAGCTCACCAAGACAGGCTTTCAAACCTTGCATAAAATAAGCCTACCAAAGCAGATTATCAACTAGCCTTCAAAACCTTGTGGGTTTAAGGAGCACAAAGATCCACTTGGAACAAGTGAAGTAGATATTGATAGACCTATATGAGTAGAACACAACCTGCAAAGAGTTGGTCCATAGAAGGTTGGATGGTGTGAGCTTCTATCAAAGTAGGCATGTTGACTAGATTTGCAGGGATAGTGATTTTCTTGCCTGTAAAACCATCAAGAACAAGTGGGTTGGATGATGATCTAAACAAGGGCAAGAGTGGTCCTTGGTAGTCCTTAGGATGGTTAACAAGATGGTTCAAGTGCATTAGCATAAATGCACAAGGGTTGAGAAAGGGAGGCATTAAAATAGGTGATGTTGGAAATAGTTTTCCAGACTTAGCCAAATTTGGCAGATTTAGGGTCTTTGACTAGAGTGTGGGTGGTGATGATTTTGATGGGTTGCAAGGTACCAAAGCATCATCAATTGGATGTGGTTGAAGAGTATATTGAGTAGAAGGTATCCATGCTTGTTATTGGTCCTCGTTGACTTGGAAAATTTAGAAGGGATTTCTTTAGAATTGATCTGGTTAAGAGTTTTAGATGATCACTTAGTAGCTAGGGATTAGATCCAGATTGTATTCTTTCTGAGGGTGGGATGATTTGGAGACATCTTGATCCTAGTGATGAGCTCCTAGAGTAGCTCATACTATCTCCTAAGCATACAATTCAAATAGCAGATCAAGGCAACTCATCTTACAAACAAATCAACTACTACTAGGGTTACCACCAAGCTTAGCTTGAGGTAAGGATGGGTATTTTTAAATAGGTTAGGGTTTGAACATGGTAAGTTGCTTGGTATCTTTACCAAGAGTAGAATCCAAAAACTTACAAAAAGGTTTTGGAGATCCTAGAGGTAAGAGTAGTTGAAGGTTCTGTCTTGAAAACATAAGGAGATTATATTATATAACTCTCCATAGTTTTGTCAATAGAAGTTACAAAAATAGTTTTGGTTACATAAGCATCTTGGCTCATGTTTTGAAATGCCAGAACATTTGAGAATATGCAAATTAAGCCAAGACTGTTTTGGGAAGTAGCTTTTGTCAACTGGTGTTAAGGTAAGGAGTATATCATCTAATACACATTCATATGCATAAGCATATCCCAACAACAAGCAAACACTTCAGCATTAAACAAGAAAAAGTTTTTGTTCCCCCTGATTTTTGCATTCTGGACAACTAATTAGGGTTGCTGAAATTGGGATGTTACATACAAGAAAGTAATTAAGGTACAAATCTAACCACAACTTTAAACTCTAAGACCCTGACGTCCCTTGTGCAATGGTTTCCTAACGGGGGTTTAGGTTTCTGTCACTCCGGCAACCCCTACGATTAGTAGCCAAATACACAATGCATTCCCCTAGACCCATATAGGTGAAGTGTCATGTAGTCGACGTTCACATGACACCACTTGTAACATCCCTAAAAAAATCATGTTTCAAAACTCATTCATATCATTCTTGCATCATTCATTCATATAGGGTTTTTCTCAAAATCATTTAGAGGCAGAAGTTTGAGCTATGATTTCATGTGGGCATTTTATCTCAATTGGCCATCACCTTTTGAGACTTGAATGCTTAGGTACTTGTTTGCTTGCCTCCATGGTTGGAAAGAATAGGAGAAGCATTTAAACCCAAAATTCCAATTTAGAAATATTTTCTAAACCCCATTCCAAATATTGGCAACTAGAGACAAAGAGACAAAGTCTCTGTTTATTTTGAAACCCAAGCTTGACCAAACCTTGCAAGGTAACCACATGGTTATTTGACTGCATTTGAACCCACAAGAACCCTGCAAAAATCCCCAAAGAAATTTGAATTCAAAAGGATTTGAATTCATATCAAATTCTATTCAGAAAATAGAATTAGAAAAGAAAAGGCTAAAGAAAAGAAAAAGGCCGAGCGCCGAATCAGCCCAAAGCGGATCCAGCCCAGCAAGCCCACCCGGGTCCTCCTTTTCTTCTCTCACGCTGAGCCCACGCAGACAGTGACCCACCTGCACACACAAGACCTCACCGACAAACGGGCCCGGTCCACGCCGCCTCGTTTTCCCAGATCCGCGCATGACCACGCCGCTGGCGTGAAGGCCGGTAATGGCGCGGCGTAAATGGGCTTTAAACCCGAGCGCTTCTGTCGATTCCCGGCTATAAGATCCTCTCGCCCACGATCTTTTTCCCCAGACACCTCGCTCACTCCGCCACCAGTCGCCCTCAATCAGCTTTGCACCGCCATGACAGAACCTCTCCGCGATCGATTCCGGTGAGCCAGTGTTCCCCTGCCTCGTTCTTGCTATCCCTTCGGTGAATCCTTGCGCATCTACTGACCTTGCTAGTCTGTCCGGTACTGCCCAGGTCGCCGGTTCCACTTGACACCGCGAGCACCGACGGCGACATCAACTCCGACGAGCTCTAGTGGTAAGTCCAGACCGCCCCGCGCCTCCTAGTTCATGCTCACTACTTCGCCTTGACCCTGCGAACCTAACCGTGTCCTCGACTTGCCTTGGGGTGATTCACAGCGACGTCCACGACGACCACCCGACGCAACAGCCGCCCACAGCAACTCCGGCGAGCAATCGCAACCTTGTCCGAGCGCCCCTTGACCAACCGCGAGTACGACAAGCTTCGCCGTGACCTCCTGAGCCCGGTAAGCCACTCCTCCTTCTTCCTCGCTCGCATCATCGGCAACATCATCGACGACGATTCGCCGCCGGTAGCCACCGCAGCTACCGCGATTCTTGGCCGAGAAGTAGCAGCCGTTAGATTCGCATCGTGGCGCTTAGGATAGATCCACTTAACCCAAGCGGTACGCGATCTGAGCCGCAGATTTCATTTAGATCCTACGGTGGAGCTCGATCCAGCGAACTGCACGAGCGAATCGTAACATGACGCGTGGCTAGGTTAGATCTGAGAATAGAATTTAAAATCAGAAATTTGATCCAAATTCATTTGCCTATATCTTTTGAACCCCACGTTGGAATTTTGCAAACTTTATACCGTTGGATTCAGAAAAACAAGACCTTTCTGCCTATCCTTTTTGTTTTGCAAATAGTAACCATTTGATTAGCTTAAAATGCAGAGGCATGTTTGAGGCTATTTTAAGTATAGATTTAGTTTAGTATTTTTGTTTTAGGGTTATTTCAATTGTCTTGGCTACTTTGTGACTAGTTTCAGTTTCTGTATTCATGCACTTGCTTGGTTGAAGTTTTCAAAAATCATCACTTGGTAGATTCATGCATGCATGCATTCATAATACTTTTGTTTGTATATATATGTGTGTAATTGTATGCTACAACTTTGTGTGTAGATTTTGCTAGTGATTGTGATTGTGACAAGTGCTACTCCAAACTACCAAGGCAAGTGATATCTTCATGAATATTCCCTACCTATATTTTATACTTGCATTAGATATATTTTGTTAGGACTTGCATGTTACTTTTGTCAACTAATGATGGGAAATCCTATTTAGAATAGAATGCTAGAATTGCTAGGAAATTCCCTAAGGACAAGTTGCCATGCCATGCTTAGCCTAGCTACTAGAAAACAAGGGTGGTTTATATATTCACACTATGGAAAAATATTCTAAGTCTAAGGACTTGTTTTTATTTAACAAAACAACTAAGTTAATGAATCACCTGGGTGGAATGGAAAGATTGGGTTATGTTGAGTGGTTACACAAGGCCGGGTACTGTGAACCTTGTGTATCTCACTTGTGGATGGCCACCCAGAACAAAGAGATTTGAGTTGTCAAATGTTTGAGAAGCTTCAAGTGCAGCCACTTGGTAATATGGGCTCTGCCATGATCTTAGGATGCTGGAACTTAGTCTCTTGGACAAGGTGGTAGATGGGTTGATAGGTTGGAGCGTCCATTTGACTAAGGAAAGGCTATGAAGGATCATGTCTTGGGAAACCAAGGCTCGTGGGAAAGTGCACCACCTCCCAGAGTGTAAAACCTAAGTACTTAGCCATGTCCCTGGTAAAGGACAATTTGAGCATCAAGACATGGAAACTTCAAGAATCTCATCACTCCAATTTCTAAATAAAACTTGTGGGTGAACAAGGGTTAAAGGATCTTCAGTCTTTGATTGGTAGATGCCCTGAGTGGATCTTCAGTCTCTGATTGGTAGATACCTTGGGATGGTCTTTGTCAAGCAAAAACTTAGTGTTTTCAAAAAGTTAAGGAAAAATCTATTTTGAGCAATGCAAGCCTAAGCTCCACCAGCCAAATGCATATAGCCTTATAGTCCACTTAAATTATACTAAGGTATCACTTGCCAATACTATTCCAAAGTATTGACCCCCTGTGGCTGTAACTTATGATGTTGCAGGTTACTCTGATGATGATTAGGATTCATGAGTCTACACTCAACATGCTTGCCTGTGGCACATGAAGATGAAGACTTATGTTTATTTACATATTCCATAAACTCTTGTACTAGGCCTTTGGCCATGAGTTGTAAAAGACTATGTTTTATCTCTGGAATGACTGTAATAAACGACCTTTGTATCTGTGTACTTCATCTTAAACTGTGGATGCTAGCAATGATCCAGGGACTAGCATTGCAATCACAGGGATCTTTTCCTTTAATAAGGAGGGATCTTACACCACTAGAAGAAGTACACCACAACTTAAATATCAAACTATTGAATCTTTCTCAACACAATTCCACTACTAACAACATGACTTCTCCCATGTCCTCAACAACAAAACGAACTACTCACAAGACATCATATGGATCATGATCAGAGATGAAATAATGATGTATAACAATCTGAACATAAACTATAATTCAATGGTTCACTCAATAGCATCAACTACAAAGATTAATCAACACCGGGAAAGTTTCCCCTAAGAACTATGCAAGATTCAACCCAATTGTTACAACAATATGGAGATGGTGATGAGGGTACTGATGGTGATGATGGTGGTGATGATGATGATGATGATCCCGATGAAGTCCAGCTTGATGGTGGTGTTGATGGTGACGATCTCCCCTCTCTGGGAAGGAATTCCCCAGGCAGAAATCTGTCTGCCGGAGAGATCTTTCTCTCTTGGTGTTTCCCGCCCCGCAGAGGTGGCGGAATCTTTCTATGGTCGCTCTCCGAGTATTAGGGTTTCCGGAGGATTATATACGCCAGAGGGGAGAGCCAGGGGTGGACCAGGGCGGCCAGACCACCTGGTGGCGTGGCCTATGCTAGCCCATGCCAGGGGGTGGTGTGGGCCCCATGTGTCCCATCTCCACTCCTCCTTATGGCTTCCTTCATCTTCTGGAAAAATAAGATTTTCCATATATTTTCCCGGATTTTCTGATCTTCCTGAATTTTGCCTCCAGACAGCACCTTTTCCATCAGAATCCTGACTGCAGCGGTCCATGCTCCAAAAGTCATTAACCATGCAAAAACAGATGAAATTACATAAGTATCATCTCTTAATATGAAATATAGCAATGAATAACAGTGAATTATGATATAGAATAATGATGCAAAATGGACGTATCAGGATCCACCAGTTTCATTGGATGTGTGTTCTTTTCATAGACCTCACCTAGAGTCATTGCATGTGTGTTGTTTTCATAAACCACATGGATCCACTAGTGTCATCGCATGCGTGTTCTTTTCATAAACCACATGGATCCACAAGGGTTCATTGCATGTGTGTTCTTTTCATTAACCACATGGATCCACTAGAGTCATTGAATGTGTGTTCTTTTCATAAACCACATGGATCCACTACAGTCATTGAATGTTTATTCTTTTTCTAAACCACATATGGATCCACTACAGTTATTGCATGTCTGTTCTTATCATAAACCACAACTAGAGTCATTGCATGTGTGTTCTTTTCATAAACCACATGGATCTACCAGAGTCATTGCATGTGTGTTCTTTTCATTGGATGTGTGAGTGTATTAGTGTGCATCATTGGGGTTTTATAAAAAGAACACATGCAGTGATGCCAGCACACCATGTGTGTTCTTTTCATAAACCACATGGATCCACTAGACTTCATTGCATGTGTGTTCTTTTCATAAACCACATGAATCCACTTGATTTCATTGCATGCGTGTTCTTTCATAAACCACATGGTTCCACTAGAGTCATTGCATGTGTGTTGTTTTCCTAAACCACATGGATCCACCAGTGTCATTCAATGTGTGTTATTTTTCTAAACCACATATGGATCCACTATAGTCATTGCATGTGTGTTCTTTTCATAAAACACATGGATCCACTAGTGCCACATGCGCGTTCTTTTCATAAATCACATCTAGAGTCATTGCGTGTCTCTTGTTTTCATAAACCACATGGATCCACCAGAGTCATTGCATGTGTGTTCTTTTCATTGGATGTGTGAGTGTATTAGTGTGCATCATTGGGGTTTTAGGAAAAGAACACATGCGGTGATGCCACCACAACATGTGTGTTCTTTTAATAAACCACATGGATCCATAAGAGTTCATTGCATGTGTGTTCTTTTCATAAACCACATGGATCCATTACAGTCACTATATGTGTGTTCTTTTTCTAAACCACATATGGATCCACTACAGTTATTGCATGTGTGTTCTTTTCATAAACCACATGGATCCACCAGTGTAATTGCATGTGTGTTCTTTTCATAAACCACATCTAGAGTCGTTGCATGTGTGTTCTTTTCATAAACCACATCGATCCACCATTGTCATTGCATGTGGATTCTTTTGATAAACCACATGGATCCACAAGAGTTCATTACATGCGTGTTCTTTTCATAAACCACATGGATCCAATAGAGTCATTGAATGTGTGTTCTTTTCATAAACCACATGGATCCACTACAGTCATTGCATGTGTGTTCTTTTTCTAAACCACATATGGATCTACTATACTCATTGCATGTGTGTTATGTTCATAAACCACAGCTACAGTCATTGCATGTGAGTTGTTTTAATAAACCACATGGATGCACTAGAGTTCATTGCATGTGTATTCTTTTCATAAACCACATGGATCCACTAGAGTCACTAAATGTGTGTTCTTTTCAAAAACCACATGGATCCACTACATTCATTGCATGTGTGTTCTTTTTCTAAACAACATATGGATCCACTACAGTCATTGCATGTGTGTTCTTTTCATAAACCACATGGATCCACCAGTGTCATTGCATGTGTGTTATTTTAATAAACCACATCTAGAGTCATTGCATGTGTGTTCTTTTCATAAACCACATGGATCCACCAGTGTCATTGCATGTGTGTTCTTTTTATAAAACACATGGATCCACAATAGTTCATTGCATCTATGTTCTTTTCATAAACCACATGGATCCACTAGGGTCATTGAATGTGTGTTCTTTTCATAAACCACATGGATCCACTAGTGTCATTGAATGTGTGTTCTTTTTGTAAACCACATATGGATCCACTACAGTCATTGCATCTGTGTTCTTTTCATACACCACAACTAGAGTCATTGCATGTGTGTACTTTTCATAAACCACATGAGTCCACTAGATTCACTGCATGTGTGTTCTTTTCATTGCGTGTGTGAGTTTATTAGTGTGCATCATTGGGGTTTTAGGAAAAGAACACATGCAGTGATGCCACCACATCATGTGTGTTCTTTTCATAAACCACATGGATCCACTAGAGTCATTGCATGTGTGTTCTTTTCATAAACCACATCGATCCACCAGTGTCATTGAATGCATTTTATTTTTCTAAACCACATATGGATCAACTATAGTCATTGCATGTGTGTTCTTTTCATAAACAACATGGACCCACTATAGTCATTTGCATTTGTGTTCTTTTCATAAACCACATGGATCCACCAGTGCCATTGCATGTGTGTTCTTTTCATAAACCACATCTAGAGTCATTGCATATGTGTTATTTTCATAAACCACATGGATCAACCAGAGTCATTGCATGTGTGTTCTTTTCATTGGATGTGTGAGTGTATTAGTGTGCATCATTGGGGTTTTAGGAAAAGAACACATGCGGTGATGACACCACAGCATGTGTGTTCTTCTCATAAACCACATGGATCCACAAGAATTCATTACATGTGAGTTCTTTTCATACACCACATGGATCGACTAGAGTTCATTGCATGTGTGTTCTTTTCATAAACCACATGGATCCACTAGAGTCATTGAATGCGTGGTCTTTTTGTAAACCACATGGATCCACTACAATCATTGTATGCGTGTTCTTTTTCTAAACCACATATGGATCCACTACAGTCATTACATGTGTGTTCTTTTCATAAACCACATGGATCCAATACAGTCATTGCATGTGTGTTCTTTTTCTAAACCACATATGGATCCACTACAGTCATTGCATGCGTGTTCTGTTCATAAACCACACCTAGAGTCATTGCATGTGTGTTCTTTTCATAAACCACGTGGATGCACTAGAGTTCATTGCATGTGTGTTCTTTTCATAAACCACATGGATCGACTAGACTCATTGAATGCGTGTTATTTTCATAAACCACATGGATCCATTACAGTCACTATATGTGTGTTCTTTTTCTAAACCACATATGGATCCACTACAGTTATTGCATGTGTGTTCTTTTCATAAACCACATGGATCCACCAGTGTAATTGCATGTGTGTTATTTTCATAAACCACATCTAGAGTCGTTGCATGTGTGTTCTTTTCATAAACCACATCGATCCACCATTGTCATTGCATGTGGATTCTTTTGATAAACCACATGGATCCACAAGAGTTCATTACATGCGTGTTCTTTTCATAAACCACATGGATCCACTAGAGTCATTGAATGTGTGTTCTTTTCATAAACCACATGGATCCACTACAGTCATTGCATGTGTGTTCTTTTTCTAAACCACATATGGATCTACTATACTCATTGCATGTGTGTTATGTTCATAAACCACAGCTACAGTCATTGCATGTGAGTTGTTTTAATAAACCACATGGATGCACTAGAGTTCATTGCATGTGTATTCTTTTCATAAACCACATGGATCCACTAGAGTCACTAAATGTGTGTTCTTTTCAAAAACCACATGGATCCACTACATTCATTGCACGTGTGTTCTTTTTCTAAACAACATATGGATCCACTACAGTCATTGCATGTGTGTTCTTTTCATAAACCACATGGATCCACCAGTGTCATTGCATGTGTGTTATTTTAATAAACCACATCTAGAGTCATTGCATGTGTGTTCTTTTCATAAACCACATGGATCCACCAGTGTCATTGCATGTGTGTTCTTTTTATAAAACACATGGATCCACAATAGTTCATTGCATCTATGTTCTTAACATAAACCACATGGATCCACTAGGGTCATTGAATGTGTGTTCTTTTCATAAACCACATGGATCCACTAGTGTCATTGAATGTGTGTTCTTTTTGTAAACCACATATGGATCCACTATAGTCATTGCATCTGTGTTCTTTTCATACACCACAACTAGAGTCATTGCATGTGTGTACTTTTCATAAACCACATGAGTCCACTAGATTCATTGCATGTGTGTTCTTTTCATTGCGTGTGTGAGTTTATTAGTGTGCATCATTGGGGTTTTAGGAAAAGAACACATGCAGTGATGCCACCACATCATGTGTGTTCTTTTCATAAACCACATGGATCCACTAGAGTCATTGCATGTGTGTTCTTTTCATAAACCACATCGATCCACCAGTGTCATTGAATGCATTTTCTTTTTCTAAACCACATAAGGATCAACTACAGTCATTGCATGTGTGTTCTTTTCATAAACAACATGGACCCACTATAGTCATTTGCATGTGTGTTCTTTTCATAAACCACATGGATCCACCAATGCCATTGCATGTGTGTTCTTTTCATAAACCACATCTAGAGTCATTGCATATGTGTTATTTTCATAAACCACATGGATCAACCAGAGACATTGCATGTGTGTTCTTTTCATTGGATGTGTGAGTGTATTAGTGTGCATCATTGGGGTTTTAGGAAAAGAACACATGCGGTGATGCCACCACAGCATGTGTGTTCTTCTCATAAACCACATGGATCTACAAGAATTCATTACATGTGAGTACTTTTCATACACCACATGGATCGACTAGAGTTCATTGCATGTGTGTTCTTTTCATAAACCACATGGATCCACTAGAGCCATTGAATGCGTGTTCTTTTTGTAAACCACATGGATCCACTACAATCATTGTATGCGTGTTCTTTTTCTAAACCACATATGGATCCACTACAGTCATTACATGTGTGTTCTTTTCATAAACCACATGGATCCAATACAGTCATTGCATGTGTGTTCTTTTTCTAAACCACATATGGATCCACTACAGTCATTGCATGCGTGTTTTGTTCATAAACCACACCTAGAGTCATTGCATGTGTGTTCTTTTCATAAACCACGTGGATGCACTAGAGTTCATTGAATGTGTGTTCTTTTCATAAACCAGATGGATCCACCAGAGGCACTAAATGTGTGTTCTTTTCATAAACCACATGGATCGACTACAGTCATTGCATGTGTGTTCTTTTTCTAAACCACATATGGATCCACTACAGTCATTGCATGTGCATTCTTTTCATAAACCACATGGATCCACGAGTGTCATTGGATGTGTGTTCTTTTCATAAAGCACACCTAGAGTCATTGCATGTGTGTTCTTTTCATAAACCACATGGATCCACTAGTGTCATTGCATGCGAGTTGTTTTCATAAACCACATGGATCCACAAGAGTTCATTGCATGTGTGTTCTTTTCATAAACCACATGGATCCACCAGTGTCATTGAATGCGTGTTCTTTTTCTAAACCACATATGGATCAACTACAGTCATTGCATGTGTGTTTTTTCATAAACAACATGGACCCGCTATAGTCATTTGCATGTGTGTTCTTTTCATAAACCACATGGATCCACCAGTGTCATTGCATGTGTGTTCTTTTCATAAACCACATCTAGAGTCATTGCATGTGTGTTATTTTCATAAACAACATGGATCCACCAGAGTCATTGCATGTGTGTTCTTTTCATTGGATGTGTAAGTGTATTAGTGTGCATCATTGGGGTTTTAGGAAAAGAACACATGAGGTGATGCCACCACAGCATGTGTGTTCTTCTCATAAACCACATGGATCCACAAGAATTCATTACATGTGTGTTCTTTTCATACACCACATGGATCGACTAGAGTTCATTGCATGTGTGTTCTTTTCATAAACCACATGGATCCACTAGAGTCATTGAATGCGTGTTCTTTTTGTAAACCACATGGATCCACTACAATCATTGTATGCGTGTTCTTTTTCTAAACCACATATGGATCCACTACAGTCATTACATGTGTGTTCTTTTCATAAACCACATGGATCCACCAGAGTCATTGCATGTGTGTTCTTTTTCTAAACCACATATGGATCCACTACAGTCATTGCATGTGTGTTCTGTTCATAAACCACACCTAGAGTCAATGCATGTGTGTTCTTTTCATAAACCACGTGGATGCACTAGAGTTCATTGAATGTGTGTTCTTTTCATAAACCAGATGGATCCACCAGAGGAACTGAATGTGTGTTCTTTTCATAAACCACATGGATCCACTACAGTCATTGCATGTGTGTTCTTTTTCTAAACCACATATGGATCCACTATAGTCATTGCATGTGTGTTCTTTTTCTAAACCACATATGGATCTACTATACTCATTGCATGTGTGTTATGTTCATAAACAACACCTAGAGTCATTGCATGTGTGTTCTTTTCATAAACCACATGGATCCACTAGTGTCATTGGATGCGTGTTCTTTTCATAAACCACATGGATCCACAAGAGTTCATTGCATGTGTGTTCTTTTCATTAACCACATGGATCCACTAGAGTCATTGAATGTGTGTTCTTTCCATAAACCACATGGATCCACTATAGTCATTGAATGTTTATTCTTTTTCTAAACCACATATGGATCCACTACAGTTATTGCATGTGTGTTTTTATCATAAAACACAACTAGAGTCATCGCATGTGTGTTCTTTTCATAAACCACATGGATGCACCAGAGTCATTGCATGTGTGTTGTTTTCATTGGATGTGTGAGTGTATTAGTGTGCATCATTGGGGTTTTAGAAAAAGAACACATGAAGTGATGCCACCACACCATGTGTGTTCTTTTCATAAACCACATGGATCCACTAGAATTTATTGCATGTGTGTTCTTTTCATAAACCACATGAATCCACATGAGTTCATTGCATGCGTGTTCTTTCATAAACCACATGGTTCCACTAGAGTCATTGCATGTGTTTTCTTTACATAAACCACATGGATCCACCAGTGTCATTGAATGTGTGTTCTTTTTCTAAACCACATATGGATCCACTATACTCATTGCATGTGTGTTCTTTTCATAAACCACATGGATCCACTAGTGTCGCATGCGCGTTCTTTTCATAAATCACATCTAGAGTCATTGCATGTGTGTTATTTTCATAAACCACATGGATCCACCAGAGTAATTGCATGTGTGTTCTTTTCGTTGGATGTGTGAGTGTATTAGTGTGCATCATTGGGGTTTTAGGAAAAAACACATGCGGTGATGCCACCATAGCATGTGTGTTCTTTTCATAAACCACATGGATCTACAAGAGTTCATTGCATGTGTGTTCTTTTCATTAACCACATGGATCCACCGGTGTCACTGAATGCGTGTTCTTTTTCTAAACCACATATGGATCAACTACATTCATTGCATGTGTGTTCTTTTCATAAACAACATGGACCCACTTTAGTCATTTATATGTGTGTTCTTTTCATAAACCACATGGATCCACCAGTGCCATTGCATGTGTGTTCTTTTCATAAACCACATCTAGAGTCATTGCATATGTGTTATTTTCATAAACCACATGGATCCACCAGAGTCATTGCATGTGTGTTCTTTTCATTGGATGTGTGAGTGTATTAGTGTGCATCATTGGGGTTTTAGGAAAAGAATACATGAGGTGATGCCACCATAGCATGTGTGTTCTTTTCATAAACCACATGGATCCACAAGAGTTCATTGCATGTGTGTTCTTTTCATTAACCACATGGATCCACAAGTGTCATTGAATGCGTGTTCTTTTTCTAAACCACATATGGATCAACTACATTCATTGCATGTGTGTTCTTTTCATAAACAACATGGACCCACTTTAGTCATTTGCATGTGTGTTCTTTTCATAAACTACATGGATCCACCAGTGCCATTGCATGTGTCTTCTTTTCATAAACCACATCTAGAGTCATTGCATATGTGTTATTTTCATAAACCACATGGATCCACCAGAGTCATTGCATGTGTGTTCTTTTCATTGGATGTGTGAGTGTATTAGTGTGCATCATTGGGGTTTTAGGAAAAGAACACATGCGGTGATGCCACCACAGCATGTTTGTTCTTGTCATAAACCACATGGATCCACAATAATTCATTACATGTGTGTTCTTTTCATACACCACATGGATAGACTAGAGTTCATTGCATGTGTGTTCTTTTCATAAACCACATGGATCCACTAGAGTCATTGAATGCGTGTTCTTTTTGTAAACCACATGGATCCACTACAATCATTGTACGCGTGTTCTTTTTCTAAACCACATATGGATCCACTGCCGTCATTACATGTGTGTTCTTTTCATAAACCACATGGATCCACTACAGTCATTGCATGTGTGTTCTTTTTCTAAACCACATATGGATCCACTACAGTCATTGCATGTGTGTTATGTTCATAAACCACACCTAGAGTCATTGCATGTGTGTTCTTTTCATAAACCACATGGATCCACCAGTGCCATTGCATGTGTGTTCTTTTCATAAACCACATCTAGAGTCATTGCATATGTGTTATTTTCATAAACCACATGGATCCACCAGAGTCATTGCATGTGTGTTCTTTTCATTGGATGTGTGAGTGTATTAGTGTGCATCATTGGGGTTTTAGGAAAAGAACACATGCGGTGATGCCACCATAGCATGTGTGTTCTTCTCATAAACCACATGGATCCACAAGAATTCATTACATCTGAGTTCTTTTCATACACCACATGGATCGACTAGAGTTCATTGCATGTGTGTTCTTTTCATAAACCACATGGATCCACTCGAGTCATTGAATGCGTGTTCTTTTTGTAAACCACATGGATCCACTACTACCATTGTATGCGTGTTCTTTTTCTAAACCACATATGGATCCACTACAGTCATTACATGTGTGTTCTTTTCATAAACCACATGGATCCAGTACAGTCATTGCATGTGTGTTCTTTTTCTAAACCACATATGGATCCACTACAGTCATTGCATGTGTGTTCTGTTCATAAACCACACCTAGAGTCATTGCATGTGTGTTCTTTTCATAAACCACGTGGATGCACTAGAGTTCATTGAATGTGTGTTCTTTTCATAAACCAGATGGATCCACCAGAGGCACTAAATGTGTGTTCTTTTCATAAACCACATGGATCCACTACAATCATTGCATGTGTGTTCTTTTTCTAAACCACATATGGATCCACTACAGTCATTGCATGTGTGTTCTGTTCATAAACCACATGGATCCACGAGTGTCATTGGATGTGTGTTCTTTTCATAAAGCACACCTAGAGTCATTGCATGTGTGTTCTTTTCATAAACCACATGGATCCACTAGTGTCATTGCATGTGTGTTGTTTTCATAAACCACATGGATCCACAAGAGTTCATTGCATGTGTGTTCTTTTCATAAACCACATGGATCCACCAGTGTCATTGAATGCGTGTTCTTTTTCTAAACCACATATGGATCAACTACAGTCATTGCATGTGTGTTTTTTCATAAACAACATGGACCCACTATAGTCATTTGCATGTGTGTTCTTTTCATAAACCACATGGATCCACCAGTGTCATTGCATGTGTGTTCTTTTGATAAACCACATCTAGAGTCATTGCATGTGTGTTATTTTCATAAACCACATGGATCCACCAGAGTCATTACATGTGTGTTCTTTTCATTGGATGTGTGAGTGTATTAGTGTGCATCATTGGGGTTTTAGTAAAAGAACACATGCGGTGATGCCACCACAGCATGTGTGTTCTTCTCATAAACCACATGGATCCACAAAATTTCATTACATGTGTGTTCTTTTCATACACCACATGGATCGACTAGAGTTCATTGCATGTGTGTTCTTTTCATAAACCACATGGATCCACTAGAGTCATTGAATGCGTGTTCTTTTTGTAAACCACATGGATCCACTACAATCATTGTATGCATGTTCTTTTTCTAAACCACATATGGATCCACTACAGTCATTACATGTGTGTTCTTTTCATAAACCACATGGATCCACTACAGTTATTGCATGTGTGTTCTTTTTCTAAACCACATATGGATCCACTACAGTCATTGCATGTGTGTTCTGTTCATAAACCACACCTAGAGTCATTGCATGTGTGTTCTTTTCATAAACCACATGGATCCACCAGTGCCATTGCATGTGTGTTCTTTTCATAAACCACATCTAGAGTCATTGCATATGTGTTATTTTCATAAACCACATGGATCCACCAGAGTCATTGCATGTGTGTTCTTTTCATTGGATGAGTGAGTGTATTAGTGTGCATCATTGGGGTTTTAGGAAAAGAACACATGCGGTGATGCCACCACAGCATGTGTGTTCTTCTCATAAACCACATGGATCCACAAGCATTCATTACATCTGAGTTCTTTTCATACACCACATGGACCGACTAGAGTTCATTGCATGTGTGTTCTTTTCATAAACCACATGGATCCACTAGAGTCATTGAATGCATGTTCTTTTTGTAAACCACATGGATCCACTACAATCATTGTATGCGTGTTCTTTTTCTAAACCACATATGGATCCAACACAGTCATTACATGTGTGTTCTTTTCATAAACCACATGGATCCAAAGATCATTGCATGTGTGTTCTTTTCTCAACCACATATGGATCCACTACAGTCATTGCATGTGTGTTCTGTTCATAAACCATACCTAGAGTCATTGCATGTGTGTTCTTTTCATAAACCACGTGGATGCACTAGAGTTCATTGAATGTGTGTTCTTTACATAAACCAGATGGATCCTCAAGAGGCACTAAATGTGTGTTCTTTTCATAAACCACATGGATCCACTACAGTCATTGCATGTGTGTTCTTTTTCTAAACCACATATGGATCCACTACAGTCATTGCATGTGTGTTCTGTTCATAAACCACATGGATCCACGAGTGTCATTGGATGTGTGTTCTTTTCATAAAGCACACCTAGAGTCATTGCATGTGTGTTCTTTTCATAAACCACATGGATCCACTAGTGTCATTGCATGCGTGTTGTTTTCATAAACCACATGGATCCACAAGAGTTCATTGCATGTGTGTACTTTTCATAAACCACATGGATCCACCAAAGTGTCATTGAATGCGTGTTCTTTTCTAAACCACATGGATCCACAAGATTTCATTACATGTGTTCTTTTCATACACCACATGGATCGACTAGAGTTCATTTCATGTGTGTTCTTTTAATAAACCACATGGATCCACTAGAGTCATTGAATGAGTGTTCTTTTTGTAAACCACAAGGATCCACTACAATCATTGTATGCATGTTGTTTTTCTAAACCACATATGGATCCACTACATTCATTACATGTGTGTTCTTTTCATAAACCACATGGATCCACTACAGTCATTGCATGTGTGTTCTTTTTCTAAACCACATATGGATCCACTACAGTCATTGCATGTGTGTTCTGTTCATAAACCACACCTAGAGTCATTGCATGTGTGTTCTTTTCATAAACCACATGGATCCACCAGTGCCATTGCATGTGTGTTCTTTTCATAAACCACATCTAGAGACATTGCATATGTGTTATTTTCATAAACCACATGGATCCACCAGAGTCATTGCATGTGTGTTCTTTTAATTGGATGTGTGAGTGTATTAGTGTGCATCATTGGGGTTTTAGGAAAAGAACACATGCGGTGATGCCACCACAGCATGTCTGTTCTTCTCATAAACCACATGGATCCACGAGAATTCATTACATCTGAGTTCTTTTCATACACCACATGGATCGACTAGAGTTCATTGCATGTGTGTTCTTTTCATAAACCACATGGATCCACTAGAGTCATTGAATGCATGTTATTTTTGTAAACCACATGGATCCACTACAATCATTGTATGCGTGTTCTTTTTCTAAACCACATATGGATCCACTACAGTCATTACATGTGTGTTCTTTTCATAAACCACATGGATCCACAGAGTCATTGCATGTGTGTTCTTTTTCTAAACCACATATGGATCCACTACAGTCATTGCATGTGTGTTCTGTTCATAAACCACACCTAGAGTCATTGCATGTGTGTTCTTTTCAAAAACCACGTGGATGCACTAGAGTTCATTGAATGTGTGTTCTTTTCATAAACCAGATGGATCCACCAGAGGCACTAAATGTGTGTTCTTTTCATAAACCACATGGATCCACTATAGTCATTGCATGTGTGTTCTTTTTCTAAACCACATATGGATCCACTACAGTCATTGCATGTGTGTTCTGTTCATAAACCACATGGATCCACGAGTGTCATTGGATGTGTGTTCTTTTCATAAAGAACACCTAGAGTCATTGCATGTGTGTTCTTTTCATAAACCACATGGATCCACTAGTGTCATTGCATGCGTGTTGTTTTCATAAACCACATGGATCCACAAGAGTTCATTGCATGTGTGTTCTTTTCATAAAACACATGGATCCACCAGTGTCATTGAATGCGTGTTCTTTTTCTAAACCACATATGGATAACCTACAGTCATTGCATGTGTGTTTTTTCATAAACAACATGGACCCACTATAGTCATTTGCATGTGTGTTCTTTTCATAAACCACATGGATCCACCAGTGTCATTGCATGTGTGTTCTTTTCATAAACCACATCTAGAGTCATTGCATGTGTGTTATTTTCATAAACCACATGGATCCACCAGAGTCATTGCATGTGTGTTCTTTTCATTGGATGTGTGAGTGTATTAGTGTGCATCATTGGGGTTTTAGTAAAAGAACACATGCGGTGATGGCACCATATCATGTGTGTTCTTCTCATAAACCACATGGATCCACAAGCATTCATTACATCTGAGTTCTTTTCATACACCACATGGACCGACTAGAGTTCATTGCATGTGTGTTCTTTTCATAAACCACATGGATCCACTAGAGTCATTGAATGCATGTTCTTTTTGTAAACCACATGGATCCACTACAATCATTGTATGCGTGTTCTTTTTCTAAACCACATATGGATCCAACACAGTCATTACATGTGTGTTCTTTTCATAAACCACATGGATCCAGTACAGTCATTGCATGTGTGTTCTTTTTCTCAACCACATATGGATCCACTACAGTCATTGCATGTGTGTTCTGTTCATAAACCATACCTAGAGTCATTGCATGTGTGTTCTTTTCATAAACCACGTGGATGCACTAGAGTTCATTGAATGTGTGTTCTTTACATAAACCAGATGGATCCTCAAGAGGCACTAAATGTGTGTTCTTTTCATAAACCACATGGATCCACTACAGTCATTGCATGTGTGTTCTTTTTCTAAACCACATATGGATCCACTACAGTCATTGCATGTGTGTTCTGTTCATAAACCACATGGATCCACGAGTGTCATTGGATGTGTGTTCTTTTCATAAAGCACACCTAGAGTCATTGCATGTGTGTTCTTTTCATAAACCACATGGATCCACTAGTGTCATTGCATGCGTGTTGTTTTCATAAACCACATGGATCCACAAGAGTTCATTGCATGTGTGTACTTTTCATAAACCACATGGATCCACCAGTGTCATTGAATGCGTGTTCTTTTTCTAAACCACATGGATCCACAAGATTTCATTACATGTGTGTTCTTTTCATACACCACATGGATCGACTAGAGTTCATTGCATGTGTGTTCTTTTCATAAACCACATGGATCCACTAGAGTCATTGAATGCGTGTTCTTTTTGTAAACCACCTGGATCCACTACAATCATTGTATGCATGTTGTTTTTCTAAACCACATATGGATCCACTACATTCATTACATGTGTGTTCTTTTCATAAACCACATGGATCCACTACAGTCATTGCATGTGTGTTCTTTTTCTAAACCACATATGGATCCACTACAGTCATTGCATGTGTGTTCTGTTCATAAACCACACCTAGAGTCATTGCATGTGTGTTCTTTTCATAAACCACATGGATCCACCAGTGCCATTGCATGTGTGTTCTTTTCATAAACCACATCTAGAGACATTGCATATGTGTTATTTTCATAAACCACATGGATCCACCAGAGTCATTGCATGTGTGTTCTTTTAATTGGATGTGTGAGTGTATTAGTGTGCATCATTGGGGTTTTAGGAAAAGAACACATGCGGTGATGCCACCACAGCATGTCTGTTCTTCTCATAAACCACATGGATCCACGAGAATTCATTACATCTGAGTTCTTTTCATACACCACATGGATCGACTAGAGTTCATTGCATGTGTGTTCTTTTCATAAACCACATGGATCCACTAGAGTCATTGAATGCATGTTATTTTTGTAAACCACATGGATCCACTACAATCATTGTATGCGTGTTCTTTTTCTAAACCACATATGGATCCACTACAGTCATTACATGTGTGTTCTTTTCATAAACCACATGGATCCAGTATAGTCATTGCATGTGTGTTCTTTTTCTAAACCACATATGGATCCACTACAGTCATTGCATGTGTGTTCTGTTCATAAACCACACCTAGAGTCATTGCATGTGTGTTCTTTTCAAAAACCACGTGGATGCACTAGAGTTCATTGAATGTGTGTTCTTTTCATAAACCAGATGGATCCACCAGAGGCACTAAATGTGTGTTCTTTTCATAAACCACATGGATCCACTATAGTCATTGCATGTGTGTTCTTTTTCTAAACCACATATGGATCCACTACAGTCATTGCATGTGTGTTCTGTTCATAAACCACATGGATCCACGAGTGTCATTGGATGTGTGTTCTTTTCATAAAGAACACCTAGAGTCATTGCATGTGTGTTCTTTTCATAAACCACATGGATCCACTAGTGTCATTGCATGCGTGTTGTTTTCATAAACCACATGGATCCACAAGAGTTCATTGCATGTGTGTTCTTTTCATAAAACACATGGATCCACCAGTGTCATTGAATGCGTGTTCTTTTTCTAAACCACATATGGATAACCTACAGTCATTGCATGTGTGTTTTTTCATAAACAACATGGACCCACTATAGTCATTTGCATGTGTGTTCTTTTCATAAACCACATGGATCCACCAGTGTCATTGCATGTGTGTTCTTTTCATAAACCACATCTAGAGTCATTGCATGTGTGTTATTTTCATAAACCACATGGATCCACCAGAGTCATTGCATGTGTGTTCTTTTCATTGGATGTGTGAGTGTATTAGTGTGCATCATTGGGGTTTTAGTAAAAGAACACATGCGGTGATGCCACCACAGCATGTGTGTTCTTCTCATAAACCACATGGATCCACAAGATTTCATTAGATGTGTGTTCTTTTCATACACCACATGGATCGACTAGAGTTCATTGCATGTGTGTTCTTTTCATAAACCACATGGATCCACTAGAGTCATTGAATGCGTGTTCTTTTTGTAAACCACATGGATCCACTACAATCATTGTATGCATGTTCTTTTTCTAAACCACATATGGATCCACTACAGTCATTACATGTGTGTTCTTTTCATAAACCACATGGATCCACTAGTCATTGCATGTGTTCTTTTCTAAACCACATATGGATCCACTACAGTCATTGCATGTGTGTTCTGTTCATAAACCACACCTAGAGTCATTGCATGTGTGTTCTTTTCATAAACCACATGGATGCACTAGGGTTCATTGAATGTGTGTTCTTTTTCTAAACCACATATGTATCCACTATAGTCATTGAATGTGTGTTCTTTTCACAAACCACATGGATCCACCAGTATCATTGCATGTGTGTTATTTTCATAAACCACATGGATCCACTAGTGTCATTGCATGTGTGTTATTTTCATAAACCACATGGATCCACCAGTGTCATTGCATTTGTTCTTTTCATTGGATGTGAGTGTATTAGTGTGCATCATTGGGGTTTTAGGAAGAACACATGAACCACATGTGATGCCACCACAGTCATGTTGAATGCGTGTTCTTTTTGTAAACCACATGGATCCACTACAATCATTGTATGCGTGTTCTTTTTCTAAACCACATATGGATCCACTACAGTCATTACATGTGTGTTCTTTTCATAAACCACATGGATCCACTATAGTCATTGCATGTGTGTTCTTTTTCTAAACCACATATGGATTCACTACAGTCATTGCATGTGTGTTCTGTTCATAAACCACACCTAGAGTCATTGCATGTGTGTTCTTTTAATAAACCACGTGGATGCACTAGATTTCATTGAATGTGTGTTCTTTTCATAAACCAGACGGATGAACCAGAGGCACAGAATGTGTGTTCTTTTCATAAACCACATGGATCCACTACAGTCATTGCATGTGTGTTCTTTTTCTAAACCACATATGGGTCCACTACAGTCATTGCATGTGCGTTCTTTTCATAAACCACATGGATCCAAGAGTGTCATTGGATGTGTGTTCTTTTCATAAAGCACACCTAGAGTCATTGCATGTGTATTCTTTTCATAAACCACATGGATCCACTAGTGTCATTGCATGTGTGTTGTTTTCATAAACCACATGGATCCACAAGAGTTCATTGCATGTGTGTTCTTTTCATAAAACACATGGATCCACCAGTGTCATTGAATGCGTGTTCTTTTTCTAAACCACATATGGATCAACTACAGTCATTGCATGTGTGTTTTTTCATAAACAACATGGACCCACTATAGTCATTTGCATGTGTGTTCTTTTCATAAACCACATGGATCCACCAGTGTCATTGCATGTGTGTTCTTTTCATAAACCACATCTAGAGTCATTGCATGTGTGTTATTTTCATAAACCACATGGATCCACCAGAGTCATTGCATGTGTGTTCTTTTCATTGGATGTGTGATTGTATTAGTGTGCATCATTGGGGTTTTAGTAAAACACATGCGGTGATGCCACCACAAGATGTGTGTTCTTCTCATAAACCACATGGATCCACAAGATTTCATTACATGTGTGTTCTTTTCATACACCACATGGATCGACTAGAATTCATTGCATGTGTGTTCTTTTCATAAACCACATGGATCCACTAGAGTCATTGAATGCGTGTTCTTTTTGTAAACCACATGGATCCACTACAATCATTGTATGCATGTTCTTTTCTAAACCACATGGATCCACTACAGTCATTACATGTGTTTTATTTTCATAACCCACATGGATCCACCAGTGTCATTGCATGTGTGTTCTGTTCATAAACCACACCTAGAGTCATTGCATGTGTGTTCTTTTCATAAACCGCATGGATGCACTAGGGTTCATTGAATGTGTGTTCTTTTTCTAAACCACATATGGATCCACTATAGTCATTGCATGTGTGTTCTTTTCATAAACCACATGGATCCACTAGTGTCGCATGGGCGTTCTATTCATAAATCACATCTAGAGTCATTGCATGTGTGTTATTTTCATAAACCACATGGATCCACCAGAGTCATTGCATGTGTGTTCTTTTCATTGGATGTTTGAGTGTATTAGTGTGCATCATTGGGGTTTTAGGAAAAGAACACATGCGGTGATGCCACCATAGCATGTGTGTTCTTTTCATAAACCACATGGATCCACAAGAGTTCATTGCATGTGTGTACTTTTCATAAACCACATGGATCCACCAGTGTCATTGAATGCGTGTTCTTTTTCTAAACCACATATGGATCAACTACAGTCATTGCATGTGTGTTTTTTCATAAACAACATGGACCCACTATAGTCATTTGCATGTGTGTTCTTTTCATAAACCACATGGATCCACCAGTGTCATTGCATGTGTGTTATTTTCATAAACCACATCTAGAGTCATTGCATGTGTGTTATTTTCATAAACTACATGGATCCACAGAGTCATTGCATGTGTGTTCTTTTCATTGGATGTGTGAGTGTATTAGTGTGCATCATTGGGGTTTTAGTAAAAGAACACATGCGGTGATGCCACCACAGCATGTGTGTTCTTCTCATAAACCACATGGATCCACAAGATTTCATTACATGTGTGTTCTTTTCATACACCACATGGATCGACTAGAGTTCATTGCATGTGTGTTCTTTTCATAAACCACATGGATCCACTAGAGTCATTGAATGCGTGTTCTTTTTGTAAACCACCTGGATCCACTACAATCATTGTATGCATGTTCTTTTTCTAAACCACATATGGATCCACTACATTCATTACATGTGTGTTCTTTTCATAAACCACATGGATCCACTACAGTCATTGCATGTGTGTTGTTTTTCTAAACCACATATGGATCCACTACAGTCATTGCATGTGTGTTCTGTTCATAAACCACACCTAGAGTCATTGCATGTGTGTTCTTTTCATAAACCACATGGATCCACCAGTGCCATTGCATGTGTGTTCTTTTCATAAACCACATCTAGAGTCATTGCATATGTGTTATTTTCATAAACCACATGGATCCACCAGAGTCATTGCATGTGTGTTCTTTTCATTGGATGTGTGAGTGTATTAGTGTGCATCATTGGGGTTTTAGGAAAAGAACACATGCGGTGATGCCACCACAGCATGTCTGTTCTTCTCATAAACCACATGGATCCACAAGAATTCATTACATCTGAGTTCTTTTCATACACCACATGGATCGACTAGAGTTCATTGCATGTGTGTTCTTTTCATAAACCACATGGATCCACTAGAGTCATTGAATGCATGTTATTTTTGTAAACCACATGGATCCACTACAATCATTGTATTCGTGTTCTTTTCTAAACCACATATGGATCCACTACAGTCATTACATGTGTGTTCTTTCATAAACCACATGGATCCAAAGTACACCATTGCATGTGTGTTCTTTGCTAAACCACATATGGATCCACTACAGTCATTGCATGTGTGTTCTGTTCATAAACCACACCTAGAGTCATTGCATGTGTGTTCTTTTCATAAACCACGTGGATGCACTAGAGTTCATTGAATGTGTGTTCTTTTCATAAACCAGATGGATCCACCAGAGGCACTAAATGTGTGTTCTTTTCATAAACCACATGGATCCACTATAGTCATTGCATGTGTGTTCTTTTTCTAAACCACATATGGATCCACTACAGTCATTGCATGTGTGTTCTGTTCATAAACCACATGGATCCACGAGTCATTGGATGTGTGTTCTTTTCATAAAGCACACCTAGAGTCATTGCATGTGTGTTCTTTTCATAAACCACATGGATCCACTAGTGTCATTGCATGCGTGTTGTTTTCATAAACCACATGGATCCACAAGAGTTCATTGCATGTGTGTTCTTTTCATAAAACACATGGATCCACCAGTGTCATTGAATGCGTGTTCTTTTTCTAAACCACATATGGATAACCTACAGTCATTGCATGTGTGTTTTTTCATAAACAACATGGACCCACTATAGTCATTTGCATGTGTGTTCTTTTCATAAACCACATGGATCCACCAGTGTCATTGCATGTGTGTTCTTTTCATAAACCACATCTAGAGTCATTGCATGTGTGTTATTTTCATAAACCACATGGATCCACCAGAGTCATTGCATGTGTGTTCTTTTCATTGGATGTGTGAGTGTATTAGTGTGCATCATTGGGGTTTTAGTAAAAGAACACATGCGGTGATGCCACCACAGATGTGTGTTCTTCTCATAAACCACATGGATCC
This sequence comes from Avena insularis, assembly GCA_023614405.1. Classification (NCBI taxonomy): domain Eukaryota; kingdom Viridiplantae; phylum Streptophyta; class Magnoliopsida; order Poales; family Poaceae; genus Avena; species Avena insularis. The sequence goes on from CM042688.1 coordinate 335,892,147, forward strand.
ACAAGATTTCATTACATGTGTGTTCTTTTCATACACCACATGGATCGACTAGAATTCATTGCATGTGTGTTTTCATAAACCACATGGATCCACTAGAGTCATTGAATGCGTGTTCTTTTTGTAAACCACATGGATCCACTACAATCATTGTATGCATGTTCTTTTTCTAAACCACATATGGATCCACTACAGTCATTACATGTGTGTTCTTTTCATAAACCACATGGATCCACTACAGTCATTGCATGTGTGTTCTTTTTCTAAACCACATATGGATCCACTACAGTCATTGCATGTGTGTTCTGTTCATAAACCACACCTAGAGTCATTGCATGTGTGTTCTTTTCATAAACCGCATGGATGCACTAGGGTTCATTGAATGTGTGTTCTTTTTCTAAACCACATATGGATCCACTATAGTCATGGCATGTGTGTTCTTTTCATAAACCACATGGATCCACTAGTGTCGCATGGGCGTTCTATTCATAAATCACATCTAGAGTCATTGCATGTGTGTTATTTTCATAAACCACATGGATCCACCAGAGTCATTGCATGTGTGTTCTTTTCATTGGATGTTTGAGTGTATTAGTGTGCATCATTGGGGTTTTAGGAAAAGAACACATGCGGTGATGCCACCATAGCATGTGTGTTCTTTTCATAAACCACATGGATCCACAAGAGTTCATTGCATGTGTGTACTTTTCATAAACCACATGGATCCACCAGTGTCATTGAATGCGTGTTCTTTTTCTAAACCACATATGGATCAACTACAGTCATTGCATGTGTTTTTTTTCATAAACAACATGGACCTACTATAGTCATTTGCATGTGTGTTCTTTTCATAAACCACATGGATCCACCAGTGTCATTGCATGTGTGTTATTTTCATAAACCACATCTAGAGTCATTGCATGTGTGTTATTTTCATAAACCACATGGATCCACAGAGTCATTGCATGTGTGTTCTTTTCATTGGATGTGTGAGTGTATTAGTGTGCATCATTGGGGTTTTAGTAAAAGAACACATGCGGTGATGCCACCAGAGCATGTGTGTTCTTCTCATAAACCACATGGATCCACAAGATTTCATTACATGTGTGTTCTTTTCATACACCACATGGATCGACTAGAGTTCATTGCATGTGTGTTCTTTTCATAAACCACATGGATCCACTAGAGTCATTGAATGCGTGTTCTTTTTGTAAACCACCTGGATCCACTACAATCATTGTATGCATGTTCTTTTCTAAACCACATATGGATCCACTACATTCATTACATGTGTGTTTTTCATAAACCACATGGATCCACTAGTCATTGCATGTGTGTTCTTTTTCTAAACCACATATGGATCCACTACAGTCATTGCATGTGTGTTCTGTTCATAAACCACACCTAGAGTCATTGCATGTGTGTTCTTTTCATAAACCACATGGATCCACCAGTGCCATTGCATGTGTGTTCTTTTCATAAACCACATCTAGAGTCATTGCATATGTGTTATTTTCATAAACCACATGGATCCACCAGAGTCATTGCATGTGTGTTCTTTTCATTGGATGTGTGAGTGTATTAGTGTGCATCATTGGGGTTTTAGGAAAAGAACACATGCGGTGATGCCACCACAAGATGTCTGTTTCTTCTCATAAACCACATGGATCCACGAGAATTCATTACATCTGAGTTCTTTTCATACACCACATGGATCGACTAGAGTTCATTGCATGTGTGTTCTTTTCATAAACCACATGGATCCACTAGAGTCATTGAATGCATGTTATTTTTGTAAACCACATGGATCCACTACAATCATTGTATTCGTGTTCTTTTTCTAAACCACATATGGATCCACTACAGTCATTACATGTGTGTTCTTTTCATAAACCACATGGATCCAGTACAGTCATTGCATGTGTGTTCTTTTTCTAAACCACATATGGATCCACTACAGTCATTCCATGTGTGTTCTGTCATAAACCACACCTAGAGTCATTGCATGTGTGTTCTTTTCATAAACCACGTGGATGCACTAGAGTTCATTGAATGTGTGTTCTTTTCATAAACCAGATGGATCCACCAGAGGCACTAAATGTGTGTTCTTTTCATAAACCACATGGATCCACTATAGTCATTGCATGTGTGTTCTTTTTCTAAACCACATATGGATCCACTACCATTGCATGTGTGTTCTGCTCATAAACCACATGGATCCACGAGTGTCATTGGATGTGTGTTCTTTTCATAAAGCACACCTAGAGTCATTGCATGTGTGTTCTTTTCATAAACCACATGGATCCACTAGTGTCATTGCATGCGTGTTGTTTTCATAAACCACATGGATCCACAAGAGTTCATTGCATGTGTGTTCTTTTCATAAAACACATGGATCCACCAGTGTCATTGAATGCGTGTTCTTTTTCTAAACCACATATGGATAACCTACAGTCATTGCATGTGTGTTTTTTCATAAACAACATGGACCCACTATAGTCATTTGCATGTGTGTTCTTTTCATAAACCACATGGATCCACCAGTGTCATTGCATGTGTGTTCTTTTCATAAACCACATCTAGAGTCATTGCATGTGTGTTATTTTCATAAACCACATGGATCCACCAGAGTCATTGCATGTGTGTTTCTTTTCATTGGATGTGTGAGTGTATTAGTGTGCATCATTGGGGTTTTAGTAAAAGAACACATGGGGTGATGCCACCACAGCATGTGTGTTCTTCTCATAAACCACATGGATCCACAAGATTTCATTACATGTGTGTTCTTTTCATACACCACATGGATCGACTAGAGTTCATTGCATGTGTGTTCTTTTCATAAACCACATGGATCCACTAGAGTCATTGAATGCGTGTTCTTTTTGTAAACCACATGGATCCACTACAATCATTGTATGCATGTTCTTTTTCTAAACCACATATGGATCCACTACAGTCATTACATGTGTGTTCTTTTCATAAACCACATGGATCCACTACAGTCATTGCATGTGTGTTCTTTTTCTAAACCACATATGGATCCACTATAGTCATTGCATGTGTGTTCTGTTCATAAACCACACCTAGAGTCATTGCATGTGTGTTCTTTTCATAAACCACATGGATGCACTAGGGTTCATTGAATGTGTGTTCTTTTCTAAACCACATATGGATCCACTATAGTCATTGCATGTGTGTTCTTTTCATAAACCACATGGATCCACTAGTGTCGCATGGGCGTTCTATTCATAAATCACATCTACAGTCATTGCATGTGTGTTATTTTCATAAACCACATGGATCCACCAGAGTCATTGCATGTGTGTTCTTTTCATTGGATGTTTGAGTGTATTAGTGTGCATCATTGGGGTTTTAGGAAAGATCACATGTGATGCCACCATAGCATGTGTGTTCTTTTCATAAACCACATGGATCCACAAGAGTTCATTGCATGTGTGTTATTTTCATTAACCACATGGATCCACTAGTGTCATTGAATGCGTGTTCTTTTTCTAAACAACATATGGATCAACTACATTCATTGCATGTGTGTTCTTTTCATAAACAACATGGACCCAATTTAGTCATTTGCATGTGTGTTCTTTTCATAAACCACATGGATCCACCAGTGCCATTGCATGTGTGTTCTTTTCATAAACCACATCTAGAGTCATTGCATATGTGTTATTTTCATAAACCACATGGATCCACCAGAGTCATTGCATGTGTGTTCTTTTCATTGGATGTGTGAGTGTATTAGTGTGCATCATTGGGGTTTTAGGAAAAGAACACATGCAGTGATGCCACCACAGCATGTGTGTTCTTCTCATAAACCACATGGATCCACAAGAATTCATTACATGTGTGTTATTTTCATACAACACATGGATCGACTAGAGTTCATTGCATGTGTGTTCTTTTCATAAACCACATGGATCCACTAGAGTCATTGAATGCGTGTTCTTTTTGTAAACCACATGGATCCACTACAATCATTGTATGCGTGTTATTTTTCTAAACCACATATGGATCCACTACAGTCATTACATGTGTGTTCTTTTCATAAACCACATGGATCCACTATAGTCATTGCATGTGTGTTCTTTTTCTAAACCACATATGGATTCACTACAGTCATTGCATGTGTGTTCTGTTCATAAACCACACCTAGAGTCATTTCATGTGTGTTCTTTTAATAAACCACGTGGATGCACTAGATTTCATTGAATGTGTGTTCTTTTCATAAACCAGACGGATCCACCAGAGGCACAGAATGTGTGTTCTTTTCATAAACCACATGGATCCACTACAGTCATTGCATGTGTGTTCTTTTTCTAAACCACATATGGGTCCACTACAGTCATTGCATGTGCGTTCTTTTCATAAACCACATGGATCCAAGAGTGTCATTGAATGTGTGTTCTTTTCATAAAGCACACCTAGAGTCATTGCATGTGTATTCTTTTCATAAACCACATGGATCCACTAGTGTCATTGCATGCGTGTTGTTTTCATAAACCACATGGATCCACAAGAGTTCATTGCATGTGTGTTCTTTTCATAAAACACATGGATCCACCAGTGTCATTGAATGCGTGTTCTTTTTCTAAACCACATATGGATCAACTACAGTCATTGCATGTGTGTTTTTTCATAAACAACATGGACCCACTATAGTCATTTGCATGTGTGTTCTTTTCATAAACCACATGGATCCACCAGTGTCATTGCATGTGTGTTCTTTTCATAAACCACATCTAGAGTCATTGCATGTGTGTTATTTTCATAAACCACATGGATCCACCAGAGTCATTGCATGTGTGTTCTTTTCATTGGATGTGTGAGTGTATTAGTGTGCATCATTGGGGTTTTAGTAAAAGAACATATGCGGTGATGCCACCACAGCATGTGTGTTCTTCTCATAAACCACATGGATCCACAAGATTTCATTACATGTGTGTTCTTTTCATACACCACATGGATCGACTAGAATTCATTGCATGTGTGTTCTTTTCATAAACCACATGGATCCACTAGAGTCATTGAATGCGTGTTCTTTTTGTAAACCACATGGATCCACTACAATCATTGTATGCATGTTCTTTTTCTAAACCACATATGGATCCAACACAGTCATTACATGTGTGTTCTTTTCATAAACCACATGGATGCACTAGGGTTCATTGAATGTGTGTTCTTTTTCTAAACCACATATGGATCCACTATAGTCATTGCATGTGTGTTCTTTTCATAAACCACATGGATCCACTAGTGTCGCATGGGCGTTCTATTCATAAATCACATCTAGAGTCATTGCATGTGTGTTATTTTCATAAACCACATGGATCCACCAGAGTCATTGCATGTGTGTTCTTTTCATTGGATGTTTGAGTGTATTAGTGTGCATCATTGGGGTTTTAGGAAAAGAACACATGCGGTGATGCCACCATAGCATGTGTGTTCTTTTCATAAACCACATGGATCCACAAGAGTTCATTGCATGTGTGTTCTTTTCATTAACCACATGGATCCACTAGTGTCATTGAATGCGTGTTCTTTTTCTAAACAACATATGGATCAACTACATTCATTGCATGTGTGTTCTTTTCATAAACAACATGGACCCAATTTAGTCATTTGCATGTGTGTTCTTTTCATAAACCACATGGATCCACCAGTGCCATTGCATGTGTGTTCTTTTCATTGGATGTGTGAGTGTATTAGTGTGCATCATTGGGGTTTTAGGAAAAGAACACATGCGGTGATGCCACCACAGCATGTGTGTTCTTCTCATAAACCACATGGATCCACATGAGTTCATTGCATGCGTGTTCTTTCATAAACCACATGGTTCCACTAGAGTCATTGCATGTGTGTTCTTTTCATAAACCACATGGATCCACTAGAGTCATTGAATGCCTGTTCTTTTTGTAAACCACATGGATCCACTACAATCATTGTATGCGTGTTCTTTTTCTAAACCACATATGGATCCACTACAGTCATTACATGTGTGTTCTTTTCATAAACCACATGGATCCACTATAGTCATTGCATGTGTGTTCTTTTTCTAAACCACATATGGATTCACTACAGTCATTGCATGTGTGTTCTGTTCATAAACTACACCTAGAGTCATTGCATGTGTGTTCTTTTTATAAACCACGTGGATGCACTAGATTTCATTGAATGTGTGTTCTTTTCATAAACCAAACGGATCCACCAGAGGCACAGAATGTGTGTTCTTTTCATAAACCACATGGATCCACTACAGTCATTGCATGTGTGTTCTTTTTCTAAACCACATATGGGTCCACTACAGTCATTGCATGTGCGTTCTTTTCATAAACCACATGGATCCAAGAGTGTCATTGGATGTGTGTTCTTTTCATAAACCACATGGATCCACTAGAATTCATTGCATGTGTGTTCTTTTCATAATCCACATGAATCCACATGAGTTCATTGCATGCGTGTTCTTTCATAAACCACATGGTTCCACTAGAGTCATTGCATGTGTGTTCTTTTCATAAACCACATGGATCCACCAGTGTCATTGAATGTGTGTTCTTTTTCTAAACCACATATGGATCCACTATAGTCATTGCATGTGTGTTCTTTTCATAAACCACATGGATCCACTAGTGTCGCATGGGTGTTCTTTTCATAAATCACATGTAGAGTCATTGCATGTGTGTTATTTTCATAAACCACATGGATCCACCAGAGTCATTGCATGTGTGTTCTTTTGATTGGATGTGTGAGTGTCTTAGTGTGCATCATTGGGGTTTTAGGAAAAGAACACATGCGGTGATGCCACCATAGCATGCGTGTTCTTTTCATAAACCACATGGATCCACAAGAGTTCATTGCATATGTGTTCTTTTCATTAACCACATGGATCCACTAGTGTCATTGAATGTGTGTTCTTTTTCTAAACCACATATGGATCAACTACATTCATTGCATGTGTGTTCTTTTCATAAACAACATGGACCCACTTTAGTCATTTACATGTGTGTTCTTTTCATAAAGCACATGGATCCACCAGTGCCATTGCATGTGTGTTCTTTTCATAAACCACATCTAGAGTCATTGCATATGTGTTATTTTCATAAACCACATGGATCAACCAGAGTCATTGCATGTGTGTTATTTTCATTGGATGTGTGAGTGTATTAGTGTGCATCATTGGGGTTTTAGGAAAAGAACACATGCGGTGATGCCACCACAGCATGTGTGTTCTTCTCATAAACCACATGGATCCACAAGAATTCATTACATGTGTGTTCTTTTCATATATCACATGGATCGACTAGAGTTCATCGCATGTGTGTTCTTTTCATAAACCACATGGATCCACTAGAGTCATTGAATGCGTCTTCTTTTTCTAAACCACATGGATCCACTACAATCATTGTATGCGTGTTCTTTTTCTAAACCACATATGGATCCACTACAATCATTGCATGTGTCTTCTTTTTGTAAACCACATGGATCCACTACAATCATTGCATGTGTGTTCTTTTTCTAAACTACATATGGATCCACTACAGTCTTTGCATGTGTGTTCTGTTCATAAACCACACCTAGTGTCATTGCATGTGTGTTCTTTTCATAAACCACGTGGTTGCACTAGAGTTCATTGGATGTGTGTTCTTTTCATAAACCACATGGATCCACTAGAATTCATTGCATGTGTGTTCTTTTCATAATCCACATGAATCCACATGAGTTCATTGCATGCGTGTTCTTTCATAAACCACATGGTTCCACTAGAGTCATTGCATGTGTGTTCTTTTTCTAAACCACATATGGATCCACTATAGTCATTGCATGTGTGTTCTTTTCATAAACCACATGGATCCACTAGTGTCGCATGGGCGTTCTATTCATAAATCACATCTAGAGCCATCGCATGTGTGTTATTTTCATAAACCACATGGATCCACCAGAGTCATTGCATGTGTGTTCTTTTCATTGGATGTGTGAGTGTATTAGTGTGCATCATTGGGTTTTAGGAAAAGAACACATGCGGTGATGCCACCATAGCATGTGTGTTCTTTTCATAAACCACATGGATCCACAAGAGTTCATTGCATGTGTGTTCTTTTCATTAACCACATGGATACACCAGTGTCATTGAATGCATGTTCTTTTTCGAAACCACATATGGATCAACTACATTCATTGCATGTGTGTTCTTTTCATAAACAACATGGACCCACTTTAGTCATTTGCATGTGTGTTCTTTTCATAATCCACATGGATCCACCAGTGACATTACATGTGTGTTCTTTTCATAAACCACATCTAGAGTCATTGCATATGTGTTATTTTCTTAAACCACATGGATCCACCAGAGTCATTGCACGTGTGTTCTTTTCATTGGATGTGTGAGTGTATTAGTGTGCATCATTGGGGTTTTAGGAAAAGAACACATCCGGTGATGCCACCACAGCATGTGTGTTCTTCTCATAAACCACATTGATCCACAAGAATTCATTACATGTGTGTTCTTTTCATACACCACATGGATCGACTAGAGTTCATTGCATGTGTGTTCTTTTCATAAACCCCATGGATCCAGTAGAGTCATTGAATGCGTGTTATTTTTGTAAACCACATGGATCCACTACAATCATTGTATGCGTGTTCTTTTTCTAAACCACATATGGATCCAATACAGTCATTACATGTCTGTTCTTTTCATAAACCACATGGATCCACTACAGTCATTGCATGTGTGTTCTTTTTCTAAACCACATATGGATCCACTACAGTCATTGCATGTGTGTTCTGTTCATAAACCACACCTAGAGTCATTGCATGTGTGTTATTTTCATAAACCACGTGGATGCACTAGAGTTCATTAAATGTGTGTTCTTTTCATAAACCAGATGGATCCACCAGAGGCACTGAATGTGTGTTCTTTTCATAAACCACATGGATCCACTATAGTCATTGCATGTGTGTTCTTTTTCTAAACCACATATGGATCCACTACAGTCATTGCATGTGTGTTCTTTTCATAAACCACATGGATCCACGAGTGTCATTGGATGTGTGTTCTTTTCATAAACCACATGGATCCACTAGAATTCATTGCATGTGTGTTCTTTTCATAATCCACATGAATCCACATGAGTTCATTGCATGCGTGTTCTTTCATAAACCACATGGTTCCACTAGAGTCATTGCATGTGTGTTCTTTTCATAAACCACATGGATCCACCAGTGTCATTGAATATGTGTTCTTTTTCTAAACCACATATGGATCCACTATAGTCATTGCATGTGTGTTCTTTTCATAAACCACATGGATCCACTAGTGTCGCATGGGCGTTCTTTTCATAAATCACATCTAGAGTCATTGCATGTGTGTTATTTTCATAAACCACATGGATCCACCAGAGTCATTGCATGTGTGTTCTTTTCATTGGATGTGTGAGTGTATTAGTGTGCATCATTGGGGTTTTAGGAAAAGAACACATGCGGTGATTCCACCATAGCATGTGTGTTCTTTTCATAAACCACATAGATCCACAAGAGTTCATTGCATGGGTGTTCTTTTCATTAACCACATGGATCCACCAGTGTCATTGAATGCGTGTTCTTTTTCTAAACCACATATGGATCAACTACATTCATTGCATGTGTGTTCTTTTCATAAACAACATGGACCCACTTTAGTCATTTGCATGTGTGTTCTTTTCATAAACCACATGGATCCACCAGTGCCATTGCATGTGTGTTATTTTCATAAACCACATCTAGAGTCATTGCATATGTGTTATTTTCATAAACCACATGGATCCACCAGAGTCATTGCATGTGTGTTATTTTTATTGGATGTGTGAGTGTATTAGTGTGCATCATTGGGGTTTTAGGAAAAGAACACATGTGGTGATGCCACCATAGCATGTGTGTTCTTTTCATAAACCACATGGATCCACTAGAATTCATTGCATGTGTGTTCTTTTCATAATCCACATGAATCCACATGAGTTCATTGCATGCGTGTTCTTTCATAAACCACATGGTTCCACTAGAGTCATTGCATGGGTGTTCTTTTCATAAACCACATGGATCCACCAGTGTCATTGAATGTGTGTTCTTTTTCTAAACCACATATGGATCCACTATAGTCATTGCATGTGTGTTCTTTTCATAAACTACATGGATCCACTAGTGTCGCATGGGCGTTCTTTTCATAAATCACATCTAGAGTCATTGCATGTGTGTTATTTTCATAAACCACATGGATCCACTAGAGTCATTGCATGTGTGTTATTTTCATTGGATGTGTGAGTGTATTAGTGTGCATCATTGGGGTTTTAGGAAAAGAACACATGCGATGATGCCACCATAGCATGTGTGTTATTTTCATAAACCACATGGATCCACAAGAGTTCATTGCATGGGTGTTCTTTTCATTAACCACATGGATCCACCAGTGTCATTGAATGCGTGTTCTTTTTCTAAGTCACATATGGATCAACTACATTCATGGCATGTGTGTTCTTTTCATAAACAACATGGACCCACTTTAGTCATTTGCATGTGTGTTCTTTTCATAAACCACATGGATCCACCAGTGACATTGCATGTGTGTTCTTTTCATAAACCACATCTAGAATCATTGCATATGTGTTATTTTAATAAACCACATGGATCCACCAGAGTCATTGCATGTGTGTTCTTTTCATTGGATGTGTGAGTGTATTAGTGTGCATCATTGGGGTTTTAGGAAAAGAACACATGCGGTGATGCCACCACAGCATGTGTGTTCTTCTCATAAACCACATGGATCCACAAGAATTCATTACATGTGTGTTCTTTTCATACACCACATGGATCGACTAGAGTTGATTGCATGTGTGTTCTTTTCATAAACCACATGGATCCACTAGAGTCATTGAATGCGTGTTCTTTTTGTAAACCACATGGATCCACTACAATCATTGTATGCGTGTTCTTTTTCTAAACCACATATGGATCCAACACAGTCATTACATGTGTGTTCTTTTCATAAACCACATGGATCCACTACAGTCATTGCATGTGTGTTCTTTTTCTAAACCACATATGGATCCACTAAAGTCATTGCATGTGTGTTCTGTTCATAAACCACACCTAGAGTCATTGCATGTGTGTTATTTTCATAAACCACGTGGATGCACTAGAGTTCATTGAATGTCTATTCTTTTCATAAACCAGATGGATCCACCAGAGGCACTGAATGTGTGTTCTTTTCATAAACCACATGGATCCACTATAGTCATTGCATGTGTGTTCTTTTTCTAAACCACATATGGATCCACTACAGTCATTGCATGTGTGTTCTTTTCATAAACCACATGGATCCACGAGTGTCATTGGATGTGTGTTCTTTTCATAAACCACATGGATCCACTAGAATTCATTGCATGTGTGTTCTTTTCATAATCCACATGAATCCACATGAGTTCATTGCATGCGTGTTCTTTCATAAACCACATGGTTCCACTAGAGTCATTGCATGTGTGTTCTTTTCATAAACCACATGGATCCACCAGTGTCATTGAATATGTGTTCTTTTTCTAAACCACATATGGATCCACTATAGTCATTGCATGTGTGTTCTTTTCATAAACCACATGGATCCACTAGTGTCGAATGGGCGTTCTTTTCATAAATCACATCTAGAGTCATTGCATGTGTGTTATTTTCATAAACCACATGGATCCACCAGAGTCATTGCATGTGTGTTCTTTTCATTGGATGTGTGAGTGTATTAGTGTGCATCATTGGGGTTTTAGGAAAAGAACACATGCGGTGATGCCACCATAGCATGTGTGTTCTTTTCATAAACCACATGGATCCACAAGAGTTCATTGCAAGGGTGTTCTTTTCATTAACCACATGGATCCACCAGTGTCATTGAATGCGTGTTCTTTTTCTAAACCACATATGGATCAACTACATTCATTGCATGTGTGTTCTTTTCATAAACAACATGGACCCACTTTAGTAATTTGCATGTGTGTTCTTTTCATAAACCACATGGATCCACCAGTGCCATTGCATGTTTGTTCTTTTCATAAACCACATCTAGATTCATTGCATATGTGTTATTTTCATAAACCACATGGATCCACCAGAGTCATTGCATGTGTGTTCTTTTGATTGGATGTGTGAGTGTATTAGTGTGCATCATTGGGGTTTTAGGAAAAGAACACATGCGGTGATGCCACCATAGCATGTGTGTTCTTTTCATAAACCACATGGATCCACAAGAGTTCATTGCATGTGTGTTCTTTTCATTAACCACATGGATCCACTAGTGTCATTGAATGCGTGTTCTTTTTCTAAACCACATATGGATCAACTACATTCATTGCATGTGTGTTCTTTTCATAAACAACATGGACCCACTTTAGTCATTTGCATGTGTGTTCTTTTCATAAACCACATGGATCCACCAGTGCCATTGCATGTGTGTTCTTTTCATAAACCACATCTAGATTCATTGCATATGTGTTATTTTCATAAACCACATGGATCCACCAGAGTCATTGCATGTGTGTTCTTTTCATTGGATGTGTGAGTGTATTAGTGTGCATCATTGGGGTTTTAGCAAAAGAACACATGCGGTGATGCCACCACAGCATGTGTGTTCTTCCCATAAACCACATGGATCCACAAGAATTCATTACATGTGTGTTCTTTTCATACACCACATGGATCGACTAGATTTCATTGCATGTGTGTTCTTTTCATAAACCACATGGATCCACTAGTCATTGAATGCGTGTTCTTTTTGTAAACCACATGGATCCACTACAGTCATTGTATGCGTGTTCTTTTTCTATACCACATATGGATCCACTACAGTCATTACATGTGTTGTTTTCATAAACCAAATGGATCCACTACAGTCATTGCATGTGTGTTCTTTTTCTAAACCACATATGGATCAACTACAGTCATTGCATGTGTGTTCTGTTCATAAACCACACCTAGAGTCATTGCATGTGTGTTCTTTTCATAAACCACGTGGATGCACTAGAGTTCATTGAATGTGTGTTCTTTTCATAAACCAGGTGGATCCACCAGAGGCACTGAATGTGTGTTCTTTTCATAAACCACATGGATCCACTACAGTCATTGCATGTGTGTTCTTTTTCTAAACCACATATGGATCCACTACAGTCATTGCATGTGCGTTCTTTTCATAAACCACATGGATCCACGAGTGTCATTGGATGTGTGTTCTTTTCATAAACCACATGGATCCACTAGAATTCATTGCAAGTGTGTTCTTTTCATAATCCACATGAATCCACATGAGTTCATTGCATGCGTGTTCTTTCATAAACCACATGGTTCCACTAGAGTCATTGCATGTGTGTTCTTTTCATAAACCACATGGATCCACCAGTATCATTGAATGTGTGTTCTTTTTCTAAACCACATATGGATCCACTATAGTCATTGCATGTGTGTTCTTTTCATAAACCACATGGATCCACTAGTGTCGCATGGGCGTTCTTTTCATAAATCACATCTAGAGTCATTGCATGTGTGTTATTTTCATAAACCACATGGATCCACCAGAGTCATTGCATGTGTGTTCTTTTGATTGGATGTGTGAGTGTATTAGTGTGCATCATTGGGGTTTTAGGAAAAGAACACATGCGGTGATGCCACCATAGCATGTGTGTTCTTTTCATAAACCACATGGATCCACAAGAGTTCATTGCATGTGTGTTCTTTTCATTAACCACGTGGATCCACTAGTGTCATTGAATGTCTGTTATTTTTCTAAACCACATATGGATCAACTACATTCATTGCATGTGTGTTCTTTTCATAAACAACATGGACCCACTTTAGTCATTTGCATGTGTGTTCTTTTCATAAACCACATGGATCCACCAGTGCCATTGCATGTGTGTTCTTTTCATAAACCACATCTAGATTCATTACATATGTGTTATTTTCATAAACCACATGGATCCACCAGAGTCATTGCATGTGTGTTCTTTTCATTGGATGTGTGAGTGTATTAGTGTGCATCATTGGGGTTTTAGCAAAAGAACACATGCGGTGATGCCACCACAGCATGTGTGTTCTTCTCATAAACCACATGGATCCACAAGAATTCATTACATGTGTGTTCTTTTCATACACCACATGGATCGACTAGATTTCATTGCATGTGTGTTCTTTTCATAAACCACATGGATCCACTAGTCATTGAATGCGTGTTCTTTTTATAAACCACATGGATCCACTACAGTCATTGTATGCGTGTTCTTTTTCTATACCACATATGGATCCACTACAGTCATTACATGTGTGTTATTTTCATAAACCATATGGATCCACTACAGTCATTGCATGTGTGTTCTTTTTCTAAACCACATATGGATCAACTACAGTCATTGCATGTGTGTTCTGTTCATAAACCACACCTAGAGTCATTCCATGCGTGTTCTTTTCATAAACCACGTGGATGCACTAGAGTTCATTGAATGTGTGTTCTTTTCATAAACCAGGTGGATCCACCAGAGGCACTGAATGTGTGTTCTTTTCATAAACCACATGGATCCACTACAGTCATTGCATGTGTGTTCTTTTTCTAAACCACATATGGATCCACTACAGTCATTGCATGTGCGTTCTTTTCATAAACCACATGGATCCACGAGTGTCATTGGATGTGTGTTCTTTTCATAAACCACATGGATCCACTAGAATTCATTGCATGTGTGTTCTTTTCATAATCCACATGAATCCACATGAGTTCATTGCATGCGTGTTCTTTCATAAACCACATGGTTCCACTAGAGTCATTGCATTTGTGTTCTTTTCATAAACCACATGGATCCACCAGTGTCATTGAATGTGTGTTCTTTTTCTAAACCACATATGGATCCACTATAGTCATTGCATGTGTGTTCTTTTCATAAACCACATGGATCCACTAGTGTCACATGGGCGTTCTTTTCATAAATCACATATAGAGTCATTGCATGTGTGTTATTTTCATAAACCACATGGATCCACCAGAGTCATTGCATGTGTGTTCTTTTCATTGGATGTGTGAGTGTATTAATGTGCATCATTGGGGTTTTATGAAAAGAACACATGCGGCGATGCCACCATAGAATGTGTGTTCTTTTCATAAACCACATGGATCCACAAGAGCTCATTGCATGTGTGTTCTTTTCATTAACCACATGGATCCACCCGTGTCATTGAATGCGTGTTATTTTTCTAAACCACAAATGGATCAACTACATGCATTGCATGTGTGTTCTTTTCATAAACAACATGGACCCACTTTAGTCATTTGCATGTGTGTTCTTTTCATAAACCACATGGATCCACCAGTGACATTGCATGTGTGTTCTTTTCATAAACCACATCTAGAGTCATTGCATATGTGTTATTTTCTTAAACCACATGGATCCACCAGAGTCATTGCATCTGTGTTATTTTCAATTGGATGTGTGAGTGTATTAGTGTGCATCATTGGGGTTTTAGGAAAAGAACACATGCGGTGATGCCACCACAACATGTGTGTTCTTCTCATAAACCACATTGATCCACAAGAAGTCATTACATGTGTGTTCTTTTCATACACCACATGGATCGACTAGAGTTCATTGCATGTGTGTTCTTTTCATAAACCACATGGATCCACTAGAGTCATTGAATGCGTGTTCTTTTTGTAAACCACATGGATCCACTACAATCATTGTATGCGTGTTCTTTTTCTAAACCACATATGGATCCAATACAGTCATTACATGTGTGTTCTTTTCATAAACCACATGGATCCACTACAGTCATTGCATGTGTGTTCTTTTTCTAAACCACATATGGATCCACTACAGTCATTGCATGTGTGTTCTGTTCATAAACCACACCTAGAGTCATTGCATGTGTGTTATTTTCATAAACCACGTGCATGCACTAGAGTTCATTAAATGTGTCTTCTTTTCATAAACCAGATGGATCCACCAGAGGCACTGAATGTGTGTTCTTTTCATAAACCACTTGATCCACTATAGTCATTGCATGTGTGTTCCTTTTCTAAACCACATATGGATCCACTACAGTCATTGCATGTGTGTTCTTTTCATAAACCACATGGATCCACGAGTGTCATTGGATGTGTGTTCTTTTCATAAACCACATGGATCCACTAGAATTCATTTATGTGTGTTCTTTTCATAATCCACATGAATCCACATGAGTTCATTGCATGCGTGTTCTTTCATAAACCACATGGTTCCACTAGAGTCATTGCATGTGTGTTCTTTTCATAAACCACATGGATCCACCAATGTCATTGAATGTGTGTTCTGTTTCAAACCACATATGGATCCACTATAGTCATTGCATGTGTGTTCTTTTCATAAACCACATGGATCCACCAGTGTAGCATATGTTCTTTTCATAAAACACATCTAGAGTCATTGCATGTGTGTCATTTTCATAAACCACATGGATCCACCAGTCATTGCATGTGTGTTCTTTTCATTGGATGTGTGAGTGTATTACTGTGCATCATTGGGGTTTTAGGAAAAGAACACATGCGATGATGCCACCATAGCATGTGTGTTCTTTTCATAAACCACATGGATCCACAAGAGTTCATTGCATGGGTGTTCTTTTCATTAACCACATGGATCCACCAGTGTCATTGAATGCGTGTTGTTTTTCTAAACCACATATGGATCAACTACATTCATTGCATGTGTGTTATTTTCATAAACAACATGGACCCACTTTAGTCATTTGCATGTGTGTTCTTTTCAAAAACCACATGGATCCACCAGTGACATTGCATGTGTGTTCTTTTCATAAACCACATCTAGAATCATGGCATATGTGTTATTTTCATAAACCACATGGATCCACCAGAGTCATTGCATGTGTGTTCTTTTCATTGGATGTGTGAGTGTATTAGTGTGCATAATTGGGGTTTTAGGAAAAGAACACATGCGGTGATGCCACCATAGCATGTGTGTTCTTCTCATAAACCACATGGATCCACAAGAATTCATTACATGTGTGTTCTTTTCATACACCACATGGATCGACTAGAGTTGATTGCATGTGTGTTATTTTCATAAACCACATGGATCCACCAGAGTCATTGCATGTGTGTTCTTTTCATTGGATGTGTGAGTGTATTAGTGTGCATCATTGGGGTTTTAGGAAAAGAACACATGCGGTGATGCCACCATAGCATGTGTGTTATTTTCATAAACCACATGGATCCACAAGAGTTCATTGCATGGGTGTTCTTTTCATTAACCACATGGATCCACCAATGTCATTGAATGCGTGTTCTTTTTCTAAACCACATATGGATCAACTACATTCTTTGCATGTGTGTTCTTTTCATAAACAACATGGACCCACTTTAGTCATTTGCATGTGTGTTCTTTTCATAAACCACATGGATCCACCAGTGCCATTGCATCTGTGTTCTTTTCATAAACCACATCTAGAGTCATTGCATATGTGTTATTTTCATAAACCACATGGATCCACCAGAGTCATTGCATGTGTGTTATTTTGATTGGATGTGTGAGTGTATTAGTGTGCATCATTGGGGTTTTAGGAAAATAACACATGCGGTGATGCCACCATAGCATGTGTGTTCTTTTCATAAACCACATGGATCCACAAGAGTTCATTGCATGTGT
Organism: Avena insularis; assembly: GCA_023614405.1. Lineage (NCBI taxonomy): Eukaryota > Viridiplantae > Streptophyta > Magnoliopsida > Poales > Poaceae > Avena > Avena insularis. The sequence continues at coordinate 335,909,855 of CM042688.1, forward strand.
GTTCTTTTCATTAACCACATGGATCCACTAGTGTCATTGAATGCGTGTTCTTTTTCTAAAGCACATATGGATCAACTACATTCATTGCATGTGTGTTCTTTTCATAAACAACATGGACCCACTTTAGTCATTTGCATGTGTGTTCTTTTCATAAACCACATGGATCCACCAGTGCCATTGCATGTGTGTTCTTTTCATAAACCACATCTAGATTCATTGCATATGTGTTATTTTCATAAACCACATGGATCCACCAGAGTCATTGCATGTGTGTTCTTTTCATTGGATGTGTGAGTGTATTAGTGTGCATCATTGGGGTTTTAGCAAAAGAACACATGCGGTGATGCCACCACAGCATGTGTGTTCTTCCCATAAACCACATGGATCCACAAGAATTCATTACATGTGTGTTCTTTTCATACACAACATGGATCGACTAGATTTCATTGCATGTGTGTTCTTTTCATAAACCACATGGATCCACTAGTCATTGAATGCGTGTTCTTTTTGTAAACCACATGGATCCACTACAGTCATTGTATGCGTGTTCTTTTTCTATACCACATATGGATCCACTACAGTCATTACATGTGTGTTGTTTTCATAAACCATATGGATCCACTATAGTCATTGCATGTGTGTTCTTTTTCTAAACCACATATGGATCAACTACAGTCATTGCATGTGTGTTCTGTTCATAAACCACACCTAGAGTCATTACATGTGTGTTCTTTTCATAAACCATGTGGATGCACTAGAGTTCATTGAATGTGTGTTCTTTTCATAAACCAGGTGGATCCACCAGAGGCACTGAATGTGTGTTCTTTTCATAAACCACATGGATCCACTACAGTCATTGCATGTGTGTTCTTTTTCTAAACCACATATGGATCCACTACAGTCATTGCATGTGCGTTCTTTTCATAAAGCACATGGATCCACGAGTGTCATTGGATGTGTGTTCTTTTCATAAACCACATGGATCCACTAGAATTCATTGCATGTGTGTTCTTTTCATAATCCACATGAATCCACATGAGTTCATTGCATGCGTGTTATTTTCATAAACCACATGGTTCCACTAGAGTCATTGCATGTGTGTTCTTTTCATAAACCACATGGATCCACCAGTGTCATTGAATGTGTGTTCTTTTTCTAAACCACATATGGATCCACTATAGTCATTGCATGTGTGTTCTTTTCATAAACCACATGGATCCACTAGTGTCGCATGGGCGTTCTTTTCATAAATCACATATAGAGTCATTGCATGTGTGTTATTTTCATAAACCACATGGATCCACCAGAGTCATTGCATGTGTGTTCTTTTCATTGGATGTGTGGGTGTATTAATGAGCATCATTGGGGTTTTATGAAAAGAACACATGCGGTGATGCCACCATAGAATGTGTGTTCTTTTCATAAACCACATGGATCCACAAGAGCTCATTGCATGTGTGTTCTTTTCATTAACCACATGGATCCACCCGTCTCATTGAATGCGTGTTCTTTTTCTAAACCACATATGGATCAACTACATTCATTGCATGTGTGTTCTTTTCATAAACAACATGGACCCACTTTAGTCATTTGCATGTGTGTTCTTTTCATAAACCACATGGATCCACCAGTGACATTGCATGTGTGTTCTTTTCATAAACCTCATCTAGAGTCATTGCATATGTGTTATTTTCTTAAACCACATGGATCCACCAGAGTCATTGCATGTGTGTTATTTTCATTGGATGTGTGAGTGTATTAGTGTGCATCATTGGGGTTTTAGGAAAAGAACACATGTGGTGATGCCACCACAACATGTGTGTTCTTCTCATAAACCACATGGATCCACAAGAATTTATTACATGTGTGTTATTTTCATACAACACATGGATCGACTAGAGTTCATTGCATGTGTGTTCTTTTCATAAACCACATGGATCCACTAGAGTCATTGAATGCGTGTTCTTTTTGTAAACCACATGGATCCACTACAATCATTGTATGCGTGTTCTTTTTCTAAACCACATATGGATCCACTACAGTCATTACATGTGTGTTCTTTTCATAAACCACATGGATCCACTATAGTCATTGCATGTGTGTTCTTTTTCTAAACCACATATGGATCCACTACAGTCATTGCATGTGTGTTCTGTTCATAAACCACACCTAGAGTCATTGCATGTGTGTTCTTTTAATAAACCACGTGGATGCACTAGATTTCATTGAATGTGTGTTCTTTTCATAAACCAGACGGATCCACCTGAGGCACAGAATGTGTGTTCTTTTCATAAACCACATGGATCCACTACAGTCATTGCATGTGTGTTCTTTTTCTAAACCACATATGGGTCCACTAGAGTCATTGCATGTGCATTCTTTTCATAAACCACAGGGATCCAAGAGTGTCATTGGATGTGTGTTCTTTTCATAAAGCACACCTAGAGTCATTGCATGTGTATTCTTTTCATAAACCACATGGATCCACTAGTGTCATTGCATGTGTGTTGTTTTCATAAACCACATGGATCCACAAGAGTTCATTGCATGTGTGTTCTTTTCATAAAACACATGGATCCACCAGTGTCATTGAATGCGTGTTCTTTTTCTAAACCACATATGGATCAACTACAGTCATTGCATGTGTGTTTTTTCATAAACAACATGGACCCACTATAGTCATTTGCATGTGTGTTCTTTTCATAAACCACATGGATCCACCAGTGTCATTGCATGTGTGTTCTTTTCATAAACCACATCTAGAGTCATTGCATGTGTGTTATTTTCATAAACCACATGGATCCACCAGAGTCATTGCATGTGTGTTCTTTTCATTGGATGTGTGATTGTATTAGTGTGCATCATTGGGGTTTTAGTAAAAGAACACATGCGGTGATGCCACCACAGCATGTGTGTTCTTCTCATAAACCACATGGATCCACAAGATTTCATTACATGTGTGTTCTTTTCATACACCACATGGATCGACTAGAATTCATTGCATGTGTGTTCTTTTCATAAACCACATGGATCCACTAGAGTCATTGAATGCGTGTTCTTTTTGTAAACCACATGGATCCACTACAATCATTGTATGCATGTTCTTTTTCTAAACCACATATGGATCCACTACAGTCATTACATGTGTGTTCTTTTCATAAACCACATGGATCCACTACAGTCATTGCATGTGTGTTCTTTTTCTAAACCACATATGGATCCACTACAGTCATTGCATGTGTGTTCTGTTCATAAACCACACCTAGAGTCATTGCATGTGTGTTCTTTTCATAAACCGCATGGATGCACTAGGGTTCATTGAATGTGTGTTCTTTTTCTAAACCACATATGGATCCACTATAGTCATTGCATGTGTGTTCTTTTCATAAACCACATGGATCCACTAGTGTCGCATGGGCGTTCTATTCATAAATCACATCTAGAGTCATTGCATGTGTGTTATTTTCATAAACCACATGGATCCACCAGAGTCATTGCATGTGTGTTCTTTTCATTGGATGTTTGAGTGTATTAGTGTGCATCATTGGGGTTTTAGGAAAAGAACACATGCGGTGATGCCACCATAGCATGTGTGTTCTTTTCATAAACCACATGGATCCACAAGAGTTCATTGCATGTGTGTACTTTTCATAAACCACATGGATCCACCAGTGTCATTGAATGCGTGTTCTTTTTCTAAACCACATATGGATCAACTAGTCATTGCATGTGTTTTTTCATAAACAACATGGACCCACTATAGTCATTTGCATGTGTGTTCTTTTCATAAACCACATGGATCCACCAGTGTCATTGCATGTGTGTTATTTTCATAAACCACATCTAGAGTCATTGCATGTGTGTTATTTTCATAAACCACATGGATCCACAGAGTCATTGCATGTGTGTTCTTTTCATTGGATGTGTGAGTGTATTAGTGTGCATCATTGGGGTTTTAGTAAAAGAACACATGCGGTGATGCCACCACAGCATGTGTGTTCTTCTCATAAACCACATGGATCCACAAGATTTCATTACATGTGTGTTCTTTTCATACACCACATGGATCGACTAGAGTTCATTGCATGTGTGTTCTTTTCATAAACCACATGGATCCACTAGAGTCATTGAATGCGTGTTCTTTTTGTAAACCACCTGGATCCACTACAATCATTGTATGCATGTTCTTTTTCTAAACCACATATGGATCCACTACATTCATTACATGTGTGTTCTTTTCATAAACCACATGGATCCACTACAGTCATTGCATGTGTGTTGTTTTTCTAAACCACATATGGATCCACTACAGTCATTGCATGTGTGTTCTGTTCATAAACCACACCTAGAGTCATTGCATGTGTGTTCTTTTCATAAACCACATGGATCCACCAGTGCCATTGCATGTGTGTTCTTTTCATAAACCACATCTAGAGTCATTGCATATGTGTTATTTTCATAAACCACATGGATCCACCAGAGTCATTGCATGTGTGTTCTTTTCATTGGATGTGTGAGTGTATTAGTGTGCATCATTGGGGTTTTAGGAAAAGAACACATGCGGTGATGCCACCACAGCATGTCTGTTCTTCTCATAAACCACATGGATCCACAAGAATTCATTACATCTGAGTTCTTTTCATACACCACATGGATCGACTAGAGTTCATTGCATGTGTGTTCTTTTCATAAACCACATGGATCCACTAGAGTCATTGAATGCATGTTATTTTTGTAAACCACATGGATCCACTACAATCATTGTATTCGTGTTCTTTTTCTAAACCACATATGGATCCACTACAGTCATTACATGTGTGTTCTTTTCATAAACCACATGGATCCAGTACAGTCATTGCATGTGTGTTCTTTTTCTAAACCACATATGGATCCACTACAGTCATTGCATGTGTGTTCTGTTCATAAACCACACCTAGAGTCATTGCATGTGTGTTCTTTTCATAAACCACGTGGATGCACTAGAGTTCATTGAATGTGTGTTCTTTTCATAAACCAGATGGATCCACCAGAGGCACTAAATGTGTGTTCTTTTCATAAACCACATGGATCCACTATAGTCATTGCATGTGTGTTCTTTTTCTAAACCACATATGGATCCACTACAGTCATTGCATGTGTGTTCTGTTCATAAACCACATGGATCCACGAGTGTCATTGGATGTGTGTTCTTTTCATAAAGCACACCTAGAGTCATTGCATGTGTGTTCTTTTCATAAACCACATGGATCCACTAGTGTCATTGCATGCGTGTTGTTTTCATAAACCACATGGATCCACAAGAGTTCATTGCATGTGTGTTCTTTTCATAAAACACATGGATCCACCAGTGTCATTGAATGCGTGTTCTTTTTCTAAACCACATATGGATAACCTACAGTCATTGCATGTGTGTTTTTTCATAAACAACATGGACCCACTATAGTCATTTGCATGTGTGTTCTTTTCATAAACCACATGGATCCACCAGTGTCATTGCATGTGTGTTCTTTTCATAAACCACATCTAGAGTCATTGCATGTGTGTTATTTTCATAAACCACATGGATCCACCAGAGTCATTGCATGTGTGTTCTTTTCATTGGATGTGTGAGTGTATTAGTGTGCATCATTGGGGTTTTAGTAAAAGAACACATGCGGTGATGCCACCACAGCATGTGTGTTCTTCTCATAAACCACATGGATCCACAAGATTTCATTACATGTGTGTTCTTTTCATACACCACATGGATCGACTAGAATTCATTGCATGTGTGTTCTTTTCATAAACCACATGGATCCACTAGAGTCATTGAATGCGTGTTCTTTTTGTAAACCACATGGATCCACTACAATCATTGTATGCATGTTCTTTTTCTAAACCACATATGGATCCACTACAGTCATTACATGTGTGTTCTTTTCATAAACCACATGGATCCACTACAGTCATTGCATGTGTATTCTTTTTCTAAACCACATATGGATCCACTACAGTCATTGCATGTGTGTTCTGTTCATAAACCACACCTAGAGTCATTGCATGTGTGTTCTTTTCATAAACCGCATGGATGCACTAGGGTTCATTGAATGTGTGTTCTTTTTCTAAACCACATATGGATCCACTATAGTCATTGCATGTGTGTTCTTTTCATAAACCACATGGATCCACTAGTGTCGCATGGGCGTTCTATTCATAAATCACATCTAGAGTCATTGCATGTGTGTTATTTTCATAAACCACATGGATCCACCAGAGTCATTGCATGTGTGTTCTTTTCATTGGATGTTTGAGTGTATTAGTGTGCATCATTGGGGTTTTAGGAAAAGAACACATGCGGTGATGCCACCATAGCATGTGTGTTCTTTTCATAAACCACATGGATCCACAAGAGTTCATTGCATGTGTGTACTTTTCATAAACCACATGGATCCACCAGTGTCATTGAATGCGTGTTCTTTTTCTAAACCACATATGGATCAACTACAGTCATTGCATGTGTGTTTTTTCATAAACAACATGGACCCACTATAGTCATTTGCATGTGTGTTCTTTTCATAAACCACATGGATCCACCAGTGTCATTGTATGTGTGTTATTTTCATAAACCACATCTAGAGTCATTGCATGTGTGTTATTTTCATAAACCACATGGATCCACAGAGTCATTGCATGTGTGTTCTTTTCATTGGATGTGTGAGTGTATTAGTGTGCATCATTGGGGTTTTAGTAAAAGAACACATGCGGTGATGCCACCACAGCATGTGTGTTCTTCTCATAAACCACATGGATCCACAAGATTTCATTACATGTGTGTTCTTTTCATACACCACATGGATCGACTAGAGTTCATTGCATGTGTGTTCTTTTCATAAACCACATGGATCCACTAGAGTCATTGAATGCGTGTTCTTTTTGTAAACCACCTGGATCCACTACAATCATTGTATGCATGTTCTTTTTCTAAACCACATATGGATCCACTACATTCATTACATGTGTGTTCTTTTCATAAACCACATGGATCCACTACAGTCATTGCATGTGTGTTCTTTTTCTAAACCACATATGGATCCACTACAGTCATTGCATGTGTGTTCTGTTCATAAACCACACCTAGAGTCATTGCATGTGTGTTCTTTTCATAAACCACATGGATCCACCAGTGCCATTGCATGTGTGTTCTTTTCATAAACCACATCTAGAGTCATTGCATATGTGTTATTTTCATAAACCACATGGATCCACCAGAGTCATTGCATGTGTGTTCTTTTCATTGGATGTGTGAGTGTATTAGTGTGCATCATTGGGGTTTTAGGAAAAGAACACATGCGGTGATGCCACCACAGCATGTCTGTTCTTCTCATAAACCACATGGATCCACAAGAATTCATTACATCTGAGTTCTTTTCATACACCACATGGATCGACTAGAGTTCATTGCATGTGTGTTCTTTTCATAAACCACATGGATCCACTAGAGTCATTGAATGCATGTTATTTTTGTAAACCACATGGATCCACTACAATCATTGTATGCGTGTTCTTTTTCTAAACCACATATGGATCCACTACAGTCATTACATGTGTGTTCTTTTCATAAACCACATGGATCCAGTACAGTCATTGCATGTGTGTTCTTTTTCTAAACCACATATGGATCCACTACAGTCATTGCATGTGTGTTCTGTTCATAAACCACACCTAGAGTCATTGCATGTGTGTTCTTTTCATAAACCACGTGGATGCACTAGAGTTCATTGAATGTGTGTTCTTTTCATAAACCATATGGATCCACCAGAGGCACTAAATGTGTGTTCTTTTCATAAACCACATGGATCCACTATAGTCATTGCATGTGTGTTCTTTTTCTAAACCACATATGGATCCACTACAGTCATTGCATGTGTGTTCTGTTCATAAACCACATGGATCCACGAGTGTCATTGGATGTGTGTTCTTTTCATAAAGCACACCTAGAGTCATTGCATGTGTGTTCTTTTCATAAACCACATGGATCCACTAGTGTCATTGCATGCGTGTTGTTTTCATAAACCACATGGATCCACAAGAGTTCATTGCATGTGTGTTCTTTTCATAAAACACATGGATCCACCAGTGTCATTGAATGCGTGTTCTTTTTCTAAACCACATATGGATAACCTACAGTCATTGCATGTGTGTTTTTTCATAAACAACATGGACCCACTATAGTCATTTGCATGTGTGTTCTTTTCATAAACCACATGGATCCACCAGTGTCATTGCATGTGTGTTCTTTTCATAAACCACATCTAGAGTCATTGCATGTGTGTTATTTTCATAAACCACATGGATCCACCAGAGTCATTGCATGTGTGTTCTTTTCATTGGATGTGTGAGTGTATTAGTGTGCATCATTGGGGTTTTAGTAAAAGAACACATGGGGTGATGCCACCACAGCATGTGTGTTCTTCTCATAAACCACATGGATCCACAAGATTTCATTACATGTGTGTTCTTTTCATACACCACATGGATCGACTAGAGTTCATTGCATGTGTGTTCTTTTCATAAACCACATGGATCCACTAGAGTCATTGAATGCGTGTTCTTTTTGTAAACCACATGGATCCACTACAATCATTGTATGCATGTTCTTTTTCTAAACCACATATGGATCCACTACAGTCATTACATGTGTGTTCTTTTCATAAACCACATGGATCCACTACAGTCATTGCATGTGTGTTCTTTTTCTAAACCACATATGGATCCACTATAGTCATTGCATGTGTGTTCTGTTCATAAACCACACCTAGAGTCATTGCATGTGTGTTCTTTTCATAAACCACATGGATGCACTAGGGTTCATTGAATGTGTGTTCTTTTTCTAAACCACATATGGATCCACTATAGTCATTGCATGTGTGTTCTTTTCATAAACCACATGGATCCACTAGTGTCGCATGGGCGTTCTATTCATAAATCACATCTAGAGTCATTGCATGTGTGTTATTTTCATAAACCACATGGATCCACCAGAGTCATTGCATGTGTGTTCTTTTCATTGGATGTTTGAGTGTATTAGTGTGCATCATTGGGGTTTTAGGAAAAGATCACATGCGGTGATGCCACCATAGCATGTGTGTTCTTTTCATAAACCACATGGATCCACAAGAGTTCATTGCATGTGTGTTATTTTCATTAACCACATGGATCCACTAGTGTCATTGAATGCGTGTTCTTTTTCTAAACAACATATGGATCAACTACATTCATTGCATGTGTGTTCTTTTCATAAACAACATGGACCCAATTTAGTCATTTGCATGTGTGTTCTTTTCATAAACCACATGGATCCACCAGTGCCATTGCATGTGTGTTCTTTTCATAAACCACATCTAGAGTCATTGCATATGTGTTATTTTCATAAACCACATGGATCCACCAGAGTCATTGCATGTGTGTTCTTTTCATTGGATGTGTGAGTGTATTAGTGTGCATCATTGGGGTTTTAGGAAAAGAACACATGCGGTGATGCCACCACAGCATGTGTGTTCTTCTCATAAACCACATGGATCCACAAGAATTCATTACATGTGTGTTATTTTCATACAACACATGGATCGACTAGAGTTCATTGCATGTGTGTTCTTTTCATAAACCACATGGATCCACTAGAGTCATTGAATGCGTGTTCTTTTTGTAAACCACATGGATCCACTATAGTCATTGTATGCGTGTTCTTTTTCTATACCACATATGGATCCACTACAGTCATTACATGTGTGTTATTTTCATAAACCATATGGATCCACTACAGTCATTGCATGTGTGTTCTTTTTCTAAACCACATATGGATCAACTACAGTCATTGCATGTGTGTTCTGTTCATAAACCACACCTAGAGTCATTCCATGCGTGTTCTTTTCATAAACCACGTGGATGCACTAGAGTTCATTGAATGTGTGTTCTTTTCATAAACCAGGTGGATCCACCAGAGGCACTGAATGTGTGTTCTTTTCATAAACCACATGGATCCACTACAGTCATTGCATGTGTGTTCTTTTTCTAAACCACATATGGATCCACTACAGTCATTGCATGTGCGTTCTTTTCATAAACCACATGGATCCACGAGTGTCATTGGATGTGTGTTCTTTTCATAAACCACATGGATCCACTAGAATTCATTGCATGTGTGTTCTTTTCATAATCCACATGAATCCACATGAGTTCATTGCATGCGTGTTCTTTCATAAACCACATGGTTCCACTAGAGTCATTGCATTTGTGTTCTTTTCATAAACCACATGGATCCACCAGTGTCATTGAATGTGTGTTCTTTTTCTAAACCACATATGGATCCACTATAGTCATTGCATGTGTGTTCTTTTCATAAACCACATGGATCCACTAGTGTCACATGGGCGTTCTTTTCATAAATCACATATAGAGTCATTGCATGTGTGTTATTTTCATAAACCACATGGATCCACCAGAGTCATTGCATGTGTGTTCTTTTCATTGGATGTGTGAGTGTATTAATGTGCATCATTGGGGTTTTATGAAAAGAACACATGCGGCGATGCCACCATAGAATGTGTGTTCTTTTCATAAACCACATGGATCCACAAGAGCTCATTGCATGTGTGTTCTTTTCATTAACCACATGGATACACACGTGTCATTTAATTAGTGTTATTTTTCTAAACCACAAATGGATCAACTACATGCATTGCATGTGTGTTCTTTTCATAAACAACATGGACCCACTTTAGTCATTTGCATGTGTGTTCTTTTCATAAACCACATGGATCCACCAGTGACATTGCATGTGTGTTCTTTTCATAAACCACATCTAGAGTCATTGCATATGTGTTATTTTCTTAAACCACATGGATCCACCAGAGTCATTGCATGTGTGTTATTTTCAATTGGATGTGTGAGTGTATTAGTGTGCATCATTGGGGTTTTAGGAAAAGAACACATGCGGTGATGCCACCACAACATGTGTGTTCTTCTCATAAACCACATTGATCCACAAGAAGTCATTACATGTGTGTTCTTTTCATACACCACATGGATCGACTAGAGTTCATTGCATGTGTGTTCTTTTCATAAACCACATGGATCCACTAGAGTCATTGAATGCGTGTTCTTTTTGTAAACCACATGGATCCACTACAATCATTGTATGCGTGTTCTTTTTCTAAACCACATATGGATCCAATACAGTCATTACATGTGTGTTCTTTTCATAAACCACATGGATCCACTACAGTCATTGCATGTGTGTTCTTTTTCTAAACCACATATGGATCCACTACAGTCACTGCATGTGTGTTCTGTTCATAAACCACACCTAGAGTCATTGCATGTGTGTTATTTTCATAAACCACGTGCATGCACTAGAGTTCATTAAATGTGTCTTCTTTTCATAAACCAGATGGATCCACCAGAGGCACTGAATGTGTGTTCTTTTCATAAACCACTTGATCCACTATAGTCATTGCATGTGTGTTCCTTTTCTAAACCACATATGGATCCACTACAGTCATTGCATGTGTGTTCTTTTCATAAACCACATGGATCCACGAGTGTCATTGGATGTGTGTTCTTTTCATAAACCACATGGATCCACTAGAATTCATTTATGTGTGTTCTTTTCATAATCCACATGAATCCACATGAGTTCATTGCATGCGTGTTCTTTCATAAACCACATGGTTCCACTAGAGTCATTGCATGTGTGTTCTTTTCATAAACCACATGGATCCACCAATGTCATTGAATGTGTGTTCTTTTTCGAAACCACATATGGATCCACTATAGTCATTGCATGTGTGTTCTTTTCATAAACCACATGGATCCACTAGTGTAGCATGGGCGTTCTTTTCATAAAACACATCTAGAGTCATTGCATGTGTGTCATTTTCATAAACCACATGGATCCACCAGTCATTGCATGTGTGTTCTTTTCATTGGATGTGTGAGTGTATTAGTGTGCATCATTGGGGTTTTAGGAAAAGAACACATGCGATGATGCCACCATAGCATGTGTGTTCTTTTCATAAACCACATGGATCCACAAGAGTTCATTGCATGGGTGTTCTTTTCATTAACCACATGGATCCACCAGTGTCATTGAATGCGTGTTGTTTTTCTAAACCACATATGGATCAACTACATTCATTGCATGTGTGTTATTTTCATAAACAACATGGACCCACTTTAGTCATTTGCATGTGTGTTCTTTTCAAAAACCACATGGATCCACCAGTGACATTGCATGTGTGTTCTTTTCATAAACCACATCTAGAATCATGGCATATGTGTTATTTTCATAAACCACATGGATCCACCAGAGTCATTGCATGTGTGTTCTTTTCATTGGATGTGTGAGTGTATTAGTGTGCATAATTGGGGTTTTAGGAAAAGAACACATGCGGTGATGCCACCATAGCATGTGTGTTCTTCTCATAAACCACATGGATCCACAAGAATTAATTACATGTGTGTTCTTTTCATACACCACATGGATCAACTAGAGTTGATTGCATGTGTGTTATTTTCATAAACCACATGGATCCACCAGAGTCATTGCATGTGTGTTCTTTTCATTGGATGTGTGAGTGTATTAGTGTGCATCATTGGGGTTTTAGGAAAAGAACACATGCGGTGATGCCACCATAGCATGTGTGTTATTTTCATAAACCACATGGATCCACAAGAGTTCATTGCATGGGTGTTCTTTTCATTAACCACATGGATCCACCAGTGTCATTGAATGCGTGTTCTTTTTCTAAACCACATATGGATCAACTACATTCTTTGCATGTGTATTCTTTTCATAAACAACATGGACCCACTTTAGTCATTTGCATGTGTGTTCTTTTCATAAACCACATGGATCCACCAGTGCCATTGCATCTGTGTTCTTTTCATAAACCACATCTAGAGTCATTGCATATGTGTTATTTTCATAAACCACATGGATCCACCAGAGTCATTGCATGTGTGTTATTTTGATTGGATGTGTGAGTGTATTAGTGTGCATCATTGGGGTTTTAGGAAAAGAACACATGCGGTGATGCCACCATAGCATGTGTGTTCTTTTCATAAACCACATGGATCCACAAGAGTTCATTGCATGTGTGTTCTTTTCATTAACCACATGGATCCACTAGTGTCATTGAATGCGTGTTCTTTTTCTAAAGCACATATGGATCAACTACATTCATTGCATGTGTGTTCTTTTCATAAACAACATGGACCCACTTTAGTCATTTGCATGTGTGTTCTTTTCATAAACCACATGGATCCACCAGTGCCATTGCATGTGTGTTCTTTTCATAAACCACATCTAGATTCATTGCATATGTGTTATTTTCATAAACCACATGGATCCACCAGAGTCATTGCATGTGTGTTCTTTTCATTGGATGTGTGAGTGTATTAGTGTGCATCATTGGGGTTTTAGCAAAAGAACACATGCGGTGATGCCACCACAGCATGTGTGTTCTTCCCATAAACCACATGGATCCACAAGAATTCATTACATGTGTGTTCTTTTCATACACCACATGGATCGACTAGATTTCATTGCATGTGTGTTCTTTTCATAAACCACATGGATCCACTAGTCATTGAATGCGTGTTCTTTTTGTAAACCACATGGATCCACTCGGTCATTGTATGTGTTCTTTTTCTATACCACATATGGATCCACTACAGTCATTACATGTGTGTTGTTTTCATAAACCATATGGATCCACTACAGTCATTGCATGTGTGTTCTTTTTCTAAACCACATATGGATCAACTACAGTCATTGCATGTGTGTTCTGTTCATAAACCACACCTAGAGTCATTACATGTGTGTTCTTTTCATAAACCATGTGGATGCACTAGAGTTCATTGAATGTGTGTTCTTTTCATAAACCAGGTGGATCCACCAGAGGCACTGAATGTGTGTTGTTTTCATAAACCACATGGATCCACTACAGTCATTGCATGTGTGTTCTTTTTCTAAACCACATATGGATCCACTACAGTCATTGCATGTGCGTTCTTTTCATAAAGCACATGGATCCACGAGTGTCATTGGATGTGTGTTCTTTTCATAAACCACATGGATCCACTAGAATTCATTGCATGTGTGTTCTTTTCATAATCCACATGAATCCACATGAGTTCATTGCATGCGTGTTCTTTCATAAACCACATGGTTCCACTAGAGTCATTGCATGTGTGTTCTTTTCATAAACCACATGGATCCACCAGTGTCATTGAATGTGTGTTCTTTTTCTAAACCACATATGGATCCACTATAGTCATTGCATGTGTGTTCTTTTCATAAACCACATGGATCCACTAGTGTCGCATGGGCGTTCTTTTCATAAATCACATATAGAGTCATTGCATGTGTGTTATTTTCATAAACCACATGGATCCACCAGAGTCATTGCATGTGTGTTCTTTTCATTGGATGTGTGGGTGTATTAATGAGCATCATTGGGGTTTTATGAAAAGAACACATGCGGTGATGCCACCATAGAATGTGTGTTCTTTTCATAAACCACATGGATCCACAAGAGCTCATTGCATGTGTGTTCTTTTCATTAACCACATGGATCCACCCGTGTCATTGAATGCGTGTTCTTTTTCTAAACCACATATGGATCAACTACATTCATTGCATGTGTGTTCTTTTCATAAACAACATGGACCCACTTTAGTCATTTGCATGTGTGTTCTTTTCATAAACCACATGGATCCACCAGTGACATTGCATGTGTGTTCTTTTCATAAACCTCATCTAGAGTCATTGCATATGTGTTATTTTCTTAAACCACATGGATCCACCAGAGTCATTGCATGTGTGTTATTTTCATTGGATGTGTGAGTGTATTAGTGTGCATCATTGGGGTTTTAGGAAAAGAACACATGTGGTGATGCCACCACAGCATGTGTGTTCTTCTCATAAACCACATTGATCCACAAGAAGTCATTACATGTGTGTTCTTTTCATACACCACATGGATCGACTAGAGTTCATTGCATGTGTGTTCTTTTCATAAACCACATGGATCCACTAGAGTCATTGAATGCGTGTTCTTTTTGTAAACCACATGGATCCACTACAATCATTGTATGCGTGTTCTTTTTCTAAACCACATATGGATCCAATACAGTCATTACATGTGTGTTCTTTTCATAAACCACATTGATCCACTACAGTCATTGCATGTGTGTTCTTTTTCTAAACCACATATGGATCCACTACAGTCATTGCATGTGTGTTCTGTTCATAAACCACACCTAGAGTCATTGCATGTGTGTTATTTTCATAAACCACGTTAATGCACTAGAGTTCATTAAATGTGTGTTCTTTTCATAAACCAGATGGATCCACCAGAGGCACTGAATGTGTGTTCTTTTCATAAACCACATGGATCCACTATAGTCATTGCATGTGTGTTCCTTTTCTAAACCACATATGGATCCACTACAGTCATTGCATGTGTGTTCTTTTCATAAACCACATGGATCCACGAGTGTCATTGGATGTGTGTTCTTTTCATAAACCACATGGATCCACTAGAATTCATTTATGTGTGTTCTTTTCATAATCCACATGAATCCACATGAGTTCATTGCATGCGTGTTCTTTCATAAACCACATGGTTCCACTAGAGTCATTGCATGTGTGTTCTTTTCATAAACCACATGGATCCACCAATGTCATTGAATGTGTGTTCTTTTTCGAAACCACATATGGATCCACTATAGTCATTGCATGTGTGTTCTTTTCATAAACCACATGGATCCACTAGTGTCGCATGGGCGTTCTTTTCATAAATCACATCTAGAGTCATTGCATGTGTGTCATTTTCATAAACCACATGGATCCACCAGTCATTGCATGTGTGTTCTTTTCATTGGATGTGTGAGTGTATTAGTGTGCATCATTGGGGTTTTAGGAAAAGAACACATGCGGTGATGCCACCATAGCATGTGTGTTCTTTTCATAAACCACATGGATCCACAAGAGTTCATTGCATGGGTGTTCTTTTCATTAACCACATGGATCCACCAATGTCATCGAATGCATGTTGTTTTTCTAAACCACATATGGATCAACTACATTCATTGCATGTGTGTTATTTTCATAAACAACATGGACCCACTTTAGTCATTTGCATGTGTGTTCTTTTCATAAACTACATGGATCCACCAGTGACATTGCATGTGTGTTCTTTTCATAAACCACATCTAGAATCATGGCATATGTGTTATTTTCATAAACCACATGGATCCACCAGAGTCATTGCATGTGTGTTCTTTTCATTGGATGTGTGAGTGTATTAGTGTGCATCATTGGGGTTTTAGGAAAAGAACACATGCGGTGATGCCACCATAGCATGTGTGTTCTTCTCATAAACCACATGGATCCACAAGAATTCATTACATGTGTGTTCTTTTCATACACCACATGGATCGACTAGAGTTGATTGCATGTGTGTTATTTTCATAAACCACATGGATCCACCAGAGTCATTGCATGTGTGTTCTTTTCATTGGATGTGTGAGTGTATTAGTGTGCATCATTGGGGTTTTAGGAAAAGAACACATGCGGTGATGCCACCATAGCATGTGTGTTCTTTTCATAAACCACATGGATCCACAAGAGTTCATTGCATGGGTGTTCTTTTCATTAACCACATGGATCCACCAGTGTCATTGAATGCGTGTTCTTTTTCTAAACCACATATGGATCAACTACATTCTTTGCATGTGTGTTCTTTTCATAAACAACATGGACCCACTTTAGTCATTTGCATGTGTGTTCTTTTCATAAACCACATGGATCCACCAGTGCCATTGCATGTGTGTTATTTTCATAAACCACATCTAGAGTCATTGCATATGTGTTATTTTCATAAACCACATGGATCCACCAGAGTCATTGCATGTGTGTTATTTTGATTGGATGTGTGAGTGTATTAGTGTGCATCATTGGGGTTTTAGGAAAAGAACACATGCGGTGATGCCACCATAGCATGTGTGTTCTTTTCATAAACCACATGGATCCACTAGAATTCATTGCATGTGTGTTCTTTTCATAATCCACATGAATCCACATGAGTTCATTGCATGCGTGTTCTTTCATAAACCACATGGTTCCACTATAGTCATTGCATGTGTGTTCTTTTCATAAACCACATGGATCCACCAGTGTCATTGAATGTGTGTTCTTTTTCTAAACCACATATGGATCCACTATAGTCATTGCATGTGTGTTCTTTTCATGAACCACATGGATCCACAAGTGTCGCATGGGCGTTCTTTTCATAAATCACATCTAGAGTCATTGCATGTGTGTTATTTTGATAAACCACATGGATCCACCAGAGTCATTGCATGTGTGTTCTTTTCATTGGATGTGTGAGTGTATTAGTGTGCATCATTGGGGTTTTAGGAAAAAACACATGCGGTGATGCCACCATAGCATGTGTGTTCTTTTCATAAACCACATGGATCCACAAGAGTTCATTGCATGGGTGTTCTTTTCATTAACCACATGGATCCACCAGTGTCATTGAATGCGTGTTCTTTTTCTAAACCACGTATGGATCAACTACATTCATGGCATTTGTGTTTTTTTCATAAACAACATGGACCCACTTTAGTCATTTGCATGTGTGTTCTTTTCATAAACCACATGGATCCACCAGTGACATTGCATGTGTGTTCTTTTCATAAACCACATCTAGAATCATTGCATATGTGTTATTTTCATAAACCACATGGATCCACCAGAGTCATTACATGTGTGTTCTTTTCATTGGATGTGTGAGTGTATTAGTGTGCATCATTGGGGTTTTAGGAAAAGAACACATGCGGTGATGCCACCACAGCATGTGTATTCTTTTCATAAACCACATGGATCCACAAGAATTCATTACATGTGTGTTCTTTTCATACACCACATGGATCGACTAGAGTTGATTGCATGTGTGTTCTTTTCATAAACCACATGGATCCACTAGAGTCATTGAATGCGTGTTCTTTTTGTAAACCACATGGATCCACTACAATCATTGTATGCGTGTTATTTTTCTAAACCACATATGGATCCAACACAGTCATTACATGTGTGTTCTTTTCATAAACCACATGGATCCACTACAGTCATTGCATGTGTGTTCTTTTTCTAAACCACATATGGATCCACTACAGTCATTGCATGTGTGTTTTGTTCATAAACCACACCTAGAGTCATTGCATGTGTGTTATTTTCATAAACCACGTGGATGCACTAGAGTTTATTGAATGTGTGTTCTTTTCATAAACCATATGGATCCACCAGAGGCACTGAATGTGTGTTCTTTTCATAAACCACATGGATCCACTATAGTCATTGCATGTGTGTTCTTTTTCTAAACCACATATGGATCCACTACAGTCATTGCATGTGTGTTCTTTTCATAAACCACATGGATCCACGAGTGTCATTGGATGTGTGTTCTTTTCATAAACCACATGGATCCACTAGAATTCATTGCATGTGTTCTTTTCATAATCCACATGAATCCACATGAGTTCATTGCATGCGTGTTCTTTCATAAACCACATGGTTCCACTAGAGTCATTGCATGTGTGTTCTTTTCATAAACCACATGGATCCACCAGTGTCATTGAATGTGTGTTATTTTTCTAAACCACATATGGATCCACTATAGTCATTGCATGTGTGTTCTTTTCATAAACCACATGGATCCACTAGTGTCGCATGGGCGTTCTTTTCATAAATCACATCTAGAGTCATTGCATGTGTGTTATTTTCATAAACCACATGGATCCACCAGAGTCATTGCATGTGTGTTCTTTTCATTGGATGTGTGAGTGTATTAGTGTGCATCATTGGGGTTTTAGGAAAAGAACACATGCGGTGATGCCACCACAGCATGTGTGTTCTTCTCATAAAACACATGGATCCACCAGAGTCATTGCTTGTGTGTTCTTTTCATTGGATGTGTGAGTGTATTAGTGTGCATCATCGGGGTTTTAGGAAAAGAACACATGCGGTGATGCCACCATAGCATGTGTGTTCTTTTCATAAACCACATGGATCCACTAGTGTCATTGAATGTGTGTTCTTTTTCTAAACCACATATGGATCCACTATAGTCATTGCATGTGTGTTCTTTTCATAAACCACATGGATCCACTAGTGTCGCATGGGCGTTCTTTTCATAAATCACATCTAGAGTCATTGCATGTGTGTTATTTTCATAAACCACATGGATCCACCAGAGTCATTGCATGTGTGTTCTTTTCATTGGATGTGTGAGTGTATTAGTGTGCATCATTGGGGTTTTAGGAAAAGAACACATGCGGTGATGCCACCATAGCATGTGTGTTGTTTTCATAAATCACATGGATCCACAAGTGTTCATTGCATGGGTGTTCTTTTCATTAACCACATGGATCCACCAGTGTCATTGAATGCGTGTTCTTTTTCTAAACCACATATGGATCAACTACATTCATTGCATGTGTGTTCTTTTCATAAACAACATGGACCCACTTTAGTCATTTGCATGTGTGTTCTTTTCATAAACCACATGGATCCACCAGTGCCATTGCATGTGTGTTCTTTTCATAAACCACATCTAGAGTCATTGCATATGTGTTATTTTCATAAACCACATGGATCCACCAGAGTGATTGCATGTGTGTTCTTTTCATTGGATGTGTGAGTGTATTAGTGTGCATCATTAGGGTTTAGGAAAAGAACACATGCGGTATGCTACCACAGCATGTGTGTTCTTCTCATAAACCACATGGATCCACAAGAATTCATTACATGTGTGTTCTTTTCATACACCACATGGATCGACAAGAGTTCATTGCATGTGTGTTCTTTTCATAAACCACATGGATTCACTAGAGTCATTGAATGCGTGCTGTTTTTGTAAACCACATGGATCCACTACAGTCATTACATGTGTGTTCTTTTCATAAACCACTTGGATCCACTACAGTCATTGCATGTGTGTTCTTTTTCTAAACCACATATGGATCCACTACAGTCATTGCATGTGTGTTCTGTTCATAAACCACACCTAGAGTCATTGCATGTGTGTTCTTTTCATAAACCACGTGGATGCACTAGAGTTCATTGAATGTGTGTTCTTTTCATAAACCAGATTGATCCACCAGAGGCACTGAATGTGTGTTCTTTTCATAAACCACATGGATCCTCTATAGTCATTGCATGTGTGTTCTTTTTCTAAACCACATATGGATCCACTACAGTCATTGCATGTGCGTTCTTTTCATAAACCACATGGATCCACGAGTGTCATTGGATGTGTGTTCTTTTCATAAACCACTTGGAACCACTAGAATTCATTGCATGTGTGTTCTTTTCATAATCCACATGAATCCACATGAGTTCATTGCATGCGTGTTCTTTCATAAACCACATGGTTCCACTAGAGACATTGCATGTGTGCTCTTTTCATAAACCACATGGATGCACCAGTGTCATTGAATGGTGTTCTTTTTCTAAACCACATATGGATCCACTATAGTAATTGCATGTGTGTTCTTTTCATAAACCACATGGATCCACATGAGTTTATTACATGCGTGTTCTTTCATAAACCACATGGTTCCACTAGAGTAATTGCATGTGTGTTCTTTTCATAAACCACATGGATGCACCAGATTCATTGCATGTGTGTTCTTTTCATTGGATGTGTGAGTGTATTAGTGTGCATCATTGGGGTTTTAGAAAAAGAACACATGAAGTGATGCCACCACACTATGTGTGTTCTTTTCATAAAACACATGGATCCACTAGAATTCATTGCATGTGTTTTATTTTCAGAAACCACATGAATCCACATGAGTTCATTGCATGCGTGTTCTTTCATAAACCACATGGTTTCACTAGAGTCATTGCATGTGTGTTCTTTTCATAAACCACATGGATCCACCAGTGTCATTGAATGTGTGTTCTTTTTCTAAACCACATATGGATCCACTATAGTCATTGCATGTGTATTCTTTTCATAAACCACATGGATCCACTAGTGTGGGCCCCCTGGATTAATGCTCTGAGAATCCCTATTATGCATACAACCACGATCCCATGATCAGTTAGTCGTGGCACATAACCGACAAGTATCATTACAACATCTGAAATTATACCGAAATACAAGATGTACATAAATGCCGTTATGGCTACATCAATAATCATAAGAGGAACTTCATCAAGCGTAGAGCCCGAGCCATGCCTTAACCTACAGGCAGCCGACTGGGAAAACGTCCTAGCTCGCATAGTCGCCATCCTCGTCTTCTACTTGAGATCTGGCCAAGTTAATAGCCAGGAACAATGCCGATGAGTACATTGAATGTACTCGCAAACCACCTTAAGAGTAATAATAATAGCAGGAAGATAATGCAATATGGCTGTGGTAGTAGGAGGGCTCCAAGAGGGGTTCTTTTCATAAATAGTTTCTCTTGTAGATATAGCATCTACATATCTTTGTTGAAAACTTTTGTAAACATTTTGGAAACCATTTTGAAAAGTTTGGAAAACAATAGGACTGGGTCACCCATTTGTTCCCTTTTTCAGGTCGTCCCACGACCAAACTCCTTCTATACCTCTCTGACCATCCCATGGTCAAAGTAGGTATCCTTCCCGACCATCCCATGGTCAAAACATTTCCAAAACTATTTCTTTTCTGAAATCCTTTTTGAAAACAAAACCAGCACCGCTCTACAACAACCTTCCCAACCGTCGATGACCACGGACGCGGCTATTCAAATAGATTTACACTCTGTAGAGGTTGTACACTTTACCCACAGGATCCGATACATCCGTCGTGAACTGTCACGGATTGTCATACATCAGTATGCGGGTTTTCGGATAATCGGACAAGACCTTCCAGATAATCCTCTCTTAACACCAGCACCTACCCTATGGGTGTTATTCCCCTCAAAACCGGGACGTCAGGCGAGGACCAACCGGAGCACTTTTTCCACTCCTCGAGAGTGTGCGCTTTCAATGAGGGGCCCATAGTAACGCGTGGAGGCCTGCCAACCCTTTGTTCCTTCTCCAGGTCCCACCTTTATCGGAGAAGGCCCACCCTCCAGGGATCCCCGATCCCCTATAGTAGTTGCGAGGCACCGGTATCAGAGAGAACCACTTTCGGGTCAAGCCCCTTCCCATATAGGAGTAGTGTGGTTGCACAGGGTAATTGTTCTAGCAAAACTGCAGAGAACCAGGTGCATTTTCGTAAGCATTTTTCCTCCGGTTTTCCTCCAGCACTTTGTAAAACAAAATATTTTTCTTTCTCAACATCTCTTGGGAGGTCCCACCTCACCAAGGTTTTATCATAAAACATTTGGTAAAACTTTTTCCGGGGTCTTCCCATCCTCTAGATTACTTCGGCTAAATCGGGGTCTCCAAAGGGTTATGGTGATATACACCCTCTATCCTACTAGGGGCAAGTAGGTAACACCAAGGGGGTTGTACTTACTAGTACAAGGGCGTAGTGGTTCGGAGGGGCCAAACCACTACTATATATTCAATCAACATATAGTAAAACAATGCAGTTTTAAATCAACGGAAGATAAAGCATGCATAAGTGAAATATTAGGACAAGGCTTATGAGCAAGAAGGTGGCTTGCCTAAGATCAGTAATATGGCATAATTGTCCTTGGAATTCTTCTTTAGAATACCCAAATTTACAATAATAACCATCTTCTTCTGCTCCGATATAATCGCAACTATCGTCGATAGGGAACACATGCAAACAAACAAAAGGGCACAATCAATACAAGGCATACAATCACCACTACCATTCAGCAAACAAGCAATTGAATAAACTCCAATTAAGGTTCAGATGGTTTTGAGAGGATTGGTTTTAGGGGATTGAGATGGCCTTGGAGAAGGGAATGAATACCCCTTAGGATTTATAGTCTAGAAACTATCTAAGAGATGGATTTTTGGACAAGACCATATTATGTATGGTACCCTTGTAAAAACATGATACCAAAAGATAGGTATTGATAAAGTGAAACTAACAAAAGTGGTTTCACTATTTTATGAATTACCAAAGATTTATAGTGATTTTCATAGTGAAAAAGACTCTAGTTTTAGGAAATAATCCACCAGAGAAGTTCTAGAGCTCCAAAAATTATTTCCTTGGTTGGTTAGGTAGGTCTTGATGTACTTGTTCACTGAGAGTTGGAATCACTCCAAAATAATTACCAGAATGCCCTCAGGAAATTCCCAAGGGCAGTTCTATAGACAAATAGTTTTTTTCACCAGATTTAATCTACAAAAGATTTTGAGGTGAATCCAAGGACACATTATAGGTATTTAAAATACCTTTCTGTAGAAATTGGAATCACCCTTTTTAGAGCTGTATAGATACTGTAGTGAATTTAGAGGTGAATAAACCATGCACAGAATAGTTTAATTCACAAAGAAATATCCAAAACACAATAAATCATGAGCTCCTGTATTTGGATACACCATAGTGTAGAAAATTCAGGATAATTGGAATTGGGTCAATTGGGCTCATGGTATGGTGTGGGGAATTTTCTAAAGGAAGAAAGTCTCTGTTTTTGTTATTTTTCCTCATGCTAACCTACTATTCACCTTGGCATGAGATAAGGTCTAGGTGGGAGGTATGGAAAATAAATTCCAAAGGAACTTGGTTTCATCCACTTTGGTGATGTGAATCTCACAAAGGAATTTAATTAGTGAGATAGACACATTTTGGTGGAAATAATGCCCAGAAATAATGACAATTAATTTGGGCAAAATACCAATTCTGCATGATGTGGAAAACATGTTGGATCATCCATAAATTTGTATCTGTCCAAAATATGGGGTTTTTCATTTTTTTTGATTTAAACCTAGAAGCTTGAATAACGGAGATTAAAAGAAAAGGGGCGATAGCTACTAGGCTGAGATCTAGGAGCAGTTGGGCCTCGCGGAGCCGAATCGGCTCAACCGACGGTGGGCTGCGCCGGCGGGAGGGGGAGTTCAAACCCGCGGGATGGGGCCCGGCGGTGAGCCACTCATGGGCGCGAAGCGGTAACAAGGGATGAGGGCCGTCGGATCTAGCTGAGATCAACGACGCCCCGTCGTCTCCTTCCTCTAATCACGCAGACAGGGAGGAAACCCTAGCAGCGGCGGCGGCAGGGTCAGGGGCTCACCTGGGGTCACCAGGAGGCGCCGGGGAGGTGCCGAGGAGACGGAGTACTCTGGGGCGAGTCCATAGAGGGGCGGCATGAAGGGTTCCCGTGTCTGGGGGGTTCTGGCGCGACGGTGGCCGAGAGATCCTCGCTGGAGCTTGTCGGAGCTCTCCGTGGAGCTGATCCTAGGCAAGAAAAGGGGATGGATTAGATACAGTACGGTGCAGGGGTTCCAGTATAATGACATGCAGGGGTAAGATATTGGGGAGAGAGATCGGGGCTCAGATCTTGTAGATGGCCGAGAGGGCCATTTCCTTCCTTCCTCGGCCAAGGCAGGGCAGGGGAGAGGGAGTTGGCAGGGGAGGTGAGTGGGGGTAAGAGGAGGCAAATGAGGGGGGAGGGGAGAGCTGCAGGGGCCTTGAGAAATGTATACCGAGAGGGGAGGGTGCACCATGGATATGGTCCTTGTGGGGAAGGGAGGGAGGAGGGGAAACCAGGGCTCGTTACTGTGGGCATGCGAGTGGTTTTCTGGTCGGCGTTGGAAGCAGAGGAGTGGTGGAAGGGTTGCTGCAAGCTGATTGGCTCTCACTTGTTAGTCTCTCTCTCTCTCTCTCTCTCTCTCTCTCTCTCTCTTTCTCTCTCAAGCACATGGGACAAGAGAGAGGGGTGCTACAGTGCCATGCTACAATGCATACGACCAGAAGAGTGTGAGTTGTGCTGGGGAAGCTTACTTGACTAGGCTAGTGAGATTTTGTGCGTTTTTGATTTGAGGGAAAATGTATCCTTGGAAATTTTGACCAAGTAGATGGCTATGAAGGAAGTATCAAAATTTGCATTGGGAAAGATGGGGAAATGATACTGGTGGGTAGATGAGGTCAAGGCATAACTCTATGAATTAATTGAGATTTTTCTAGAGATTTAAAGTCCACTTAAATCCATTTATTCAAAAAGGGCAGAAGTAGTTTCTAGAAGCTCAAGTGATATTATTACATTAGACAAAGTTGGTTTTTCGGGTGAGCTGGTCCTAGATACCATATTACACATTGGGGGATTTTATTGGGATTTATTGAGGTGGGAAAGTATTCTTAAAGAGTTATTTCTTGTTTCAGCCATTTAAGAAAATGGGCAAAAAGAAATAATAAAGCTCTTTAAAAATAATTATTTTTGAAGTGGGAAGATAGGGTATGATATATGGGCCTCAAAAGTGATTAGAGTTGGGGAAGTGTTTTGGTAAAAACCAAACTTTCCCTTATGGAAGGGGTTTTGGAGAATTTGTCTATTAAAGAAGTTGAATGGATTTGGGGCCATAATAATTATGGAAAATATTTGATAAATCTTGATGATCAAGGTAGATGATGTAGACAAGGTGTAGAAAGCATTTGCAACCTTGGTATTGGAGTATCCAAGTTGAGTTTGGTGAAATACCCTAGATTAAGTATCTAGGGTGATGTTAATTTCATACCATCAAAACCTGGTTGTATCTTGGAGTTCAGATCTCCCCTTGGGGCATGGGGTAGATGGATGGATAGAACAAGTGATGTACATCAACATGGTACAGAGGTTTGATCTTGATCCTACTTGAGGTCACCATAGAAAGCTTTCAAACATTGAATAAAGTAAGCCTGCCAAAGCAGACTATCGACTAGCCTCCAAAACCTTGTGGGTGTCAACAGCTCAAGGATCCAATTGGAACAAGTGAAGTTGGTAATGATAGACCTATATGAGTACAACACAACCATGCAAAGATTTGGTCCATAGAAGGTTGGATGGTGGTGTGAGCTTATACCAAAGTAGGCATGTTGACTAGATTTGCAGGAAAAGTTATTTTCTTACCTGCAAAACCATCAAGAACAAGTGGGTTGGAGGATGATCTAACCAAGGGAAAGAGTGGGCCTTCGTATTCCATAGGATGGTTAACAAGATGTTTCAGATGCATTTCCAAAAATGCACAAAGGTTGAGAAAGGGAGGCATTCAAAAAGGTGATGTTGGAAACAGATTTCCAGACTTGGCCAAATTTGGCTGATTTGAGGATGTTGACTAGAGCATGAGATGGGATGTTTTTGATGGGTTGCAAGGTACCCAAGAATCATCAAGTGGATGGTATTTAAGAGTAGATTGAGTAGAATGGATCCAATCTTGATATTGGTCTTCATTCACTTGGAAGCTTCTAGAAGGAACCACTTCAGAATTGATTCTAGTTAGGGGTTTTAGATGATCACTTAGCAGCTAGGGATCAAATCCAGATTGTATTCTTCCTTAGGGTGTGATGATTTGGAAATCTCTTGATCCTAGTGACTAGCTCCAAGAGTAGCTCATACTACTTCTAAGCAATCAAGTCAACCAGCAGATCAAGGTAACTCATCTTACAAATAAATCAACTACTGCTAGGGTTACCATCAAGCCTAGCTTGATGTATGGGTATTTTGAAGTGTTGGATTTGAATAAGGTGAGAATCTTTGGTATTTCTACCAAGAGTGGGATTCAAAAATTTAATAAAGGTGTTTTGGGAAATCTGGAGAGAAGAGCTTTTGAAGGTTCTGTCTTGAGAACATAAGAAGATAGTATTCTATAGCTCTCCATAGTTAGATCAAAAGAAACTACTAAAATAGTTGGTTTGCAAAGGCTTCTTGGCTCAGGTTTTGAAATGCCAGAACATTTGAGAATATGGACATTGAGCCAAGACAGTTTTGGGAAGTAGCTTTTGTCAACTGGTGTTGAGGTAAGGAGTATATCATCTAATACACATTCATATGCATAAGTCTATCCAAACAATAAGCAAACACTTCAGCACTCAACAAGAAAAAGTTTTTGTTCCCCCTGATTTTTGCATTCTAGACAACTAATCAGGGTTGCTGAAATTGGGATGTTACAGATCTTACCCCCTTAAAAGAATCTCGTCCTAAGATTCAGGAGAGTAGGGTTAGGGGATTTTGAGTCGAGGTTAGCGCTACTGGTTTCGAGCGTGCTATCTTATGGATTCCATCTTTGCGGGTGACTACCCTGTCGATGAAGTTGAGCTTATGTCTTCCGGGGAGGCACGAAGATTTGAGCACCGTCTAGTCCTGGTTGCGAGGGGATGACTTTCCTTTCCTTCCGGACTCTACATCTCGAGGGCTTAGACTAGGCAGACTATCTCGATGCTGAACTTCCCGGGTTTATCGTCGGAGGATAGAATTTATGACCTGGTGTACCTTTATCTAGGGATCCATGGTTCTTCCTTATGGCTTAGCGTAACCTATTTATGATGTTAGGATCCAAGCTTCTGGGTTTGCTCCTGGCGAGGGTTTACTCTATTTGCGTGGGAAAGACACAGTCTTTCCACCTTAGATCTTCACTAAGGTTCATCGGGAATGGTTTCGAGCTTCTGCCTTGGAAGGCTATCTTGCTATTGGCGGGTGGTTGTACCTTCCCGGAGTCTTGAGCTGGGGTCTTCGAGTGACGCCTTATTTTATCAACCTAGACGGGGCTGGTTTCCTAACGAAGCCCTTAGGGTGGTTAGCTCGAGGTAAATTAGCGGTTTACAACTTTTCTTGATAGTGCTTCGTCCGGCTAGAGGCATCTTGTTGTAGAGAGGTTGTCGTCGCTTGAACACTTGGCGTTGTTCCTGCTCGAAGACGGAGTAAACTAGTTGTCTTCATGCTTCCTTATCATCTAACTTCAAGGGTAGTTCTGACCCTCTTGGGAGGAACCTTCCGTTAGTTTGGGTAGGGTCGACTAGGTTTGTTAGTCTCCTGAAGCGGTCAGAAGATCTAATACACTAAAGGTTAGTGTGGTTAGGTCTCCACTTTTTGTCTTGGGTTGACTTATCGGGTGGTTTCTTGTGGAGATTGAGGATCCTTCAGTGATCGACTTCCAGCTTCAACGGGATTCTTGCGGTAGTAGACTGAGGAACAAGGGAGTGTGGTGCTAGTGACGAGTCTTGCAGGGTGAGTTTGACGAGGTATGCCGTCTTGCTGAGGGGAGGTCTTCGAGTGGTTTCTAACTTGACGATGTCGAACTCCTGGTTCTTGCGATGCTCTCCCTCTCATATACTCTCGAGGTTATTCTGGGGCTCATAACCGGCATCTAATACAGGGGTTTCCCGAGCTATTAGGTGGGTTATCGCTCCTCGAGTCATATTTTTAAGGAGGTCAAGGCAAACCCGAACATACAAACAAGACGAACAGAGCGAGGGAATCGCAATGTCCTCAGCAGGCAACTCACATCAAGCAACACAGGATGCGCTTAGGCAAGAAAACACGGTCAACGCTAGGGACCAAGGAGTTAACTACTCGCGGAGTAGGGGAATCCTATTCTTAGGACTATTGACCCTAGATATGGTCTTTCTTCAGGTCTGAGTCTCTACCTTGCAGATGAAGTCTTCGTCGTATCTTCGATGTTTCTTGATAGTGCAACACCTGATGTCTTCTGATTATGAGGATTCTGCTGGTAGAGCGATATTGTAGTCTCCTTGTGTTTGCTGGTAGTTGCTTGTCTTTATCTTGTTCTCATGTTCTTCACCGGGTTCTAGATCCTAGTTATTTAAAATTCGTAGGTTTGGAGTTTAGACGAGAGTTAGAGGAAACCATTTTCGAAAGCATTTACTTAGAGTAAGAGAAGAAGTAGAACTTTTTGAAACTCATTTGGAAACTAGTTTTCGAAAGCCGGGGTTTTCAAAATAAGGTTCCTGTCTAACGACCATGGTAACTAAAGTTCTCCTACAGTCAGGATGGTTCTGATACCAAGTCTGTGGGGCCCCCGGATTAATGCTCCGAGAATCCCTGTTATGCATACAACCACGATCCCATGATCCATTAGTCGTGGAACATAACCGACAAGTATCATTACAACATCCGAAATTATACCAAAATAGAATACTTACGTAAATGCCGTTAGGGCTACATCAATAATCATCAGCGGAACTTCATCAAGCGCAGAGCCCGAGCCATGCCTTAACCTACAGGCAGCCGAATGGGAGAACGTCCTAGCTCGCATAGTCGCCATCCTCGTCTTCTACTTGAGATCTAGCCAAGTTAATAGCCAGGGACAATGCCGATGAGTACATTGAATGTACTCGCAAACCACCTTAAGAGTAATAATAATAGCAGGAAGATAATGCAATATGGCTGTGGTAGCAGGAGGGCTCCAAGAGGGGTTCTTTT
The DNA here is from genome assembly GCA_023614405.1 of Avena insularis. Taxonomy (NCBI): domain Eukaryota; kingdom Viridiplantae; phylum Streptophyta; class Magnoliopsida; order Poales; family Poaceae; genus Avena; species Avena insularis. Next base: position 335,939,207 of record CM042688.1, read on the forward strand.
CATAAATAGTTTCTCTTGTACATATAGCATCTACATATCTTTGTTGAAAACTTTTGTAAACATTTTGGAAACCATTTTGAAAAGTTTGGAAAATAATAGGACTGGGTCACCCATTTGTTCCCGTTTTCAGGTCGTCCCACGACCAAACTCCTTCCATACCTCTTTGACCATCCCATGGTCAAAGTAGGTATCCTTCCCGACCATCCCATGGTCAAAACATTTCCAAAACTATTTCTTTTCCAAAATCCTTTTTGAAAAGAAAACCAGCACCACTCTACAACAACCTTTCCAACCGTCCATGACCGTGGACGCGGCTATTAGAATAGATTTACACACTGCAAAGGTTGTACACTTTACCCACAGGATCCGATACATCCGCTGTGAACTGTCACGGATCGTCATACATCAGTATGCGGGTTTCCGGATAACCGAACAAGACCTTCCGGATAATCCCCTCTTAACACCAGCACCTACCCTATGGGTGTTATTCCCCTAAAACCGGGACGTCGGGCGAGGACCAACCGGAGCGCTTTTCCACTCCTCGAGAGTGTGCGCTTTCAATGAGGGGCCCATAGTAACGCGTGGAGGCCTGCCGACCCTTTGTTCCTTCTCCAGGTCCCACCTTTATCGGAGAAGGCCCACCCTCCAGGGATCCCCGATCCCCTATAGTAGTTGCGAGGCACCGGTATCAGAGAGAACCACTTTCAGGTCAAGCCCCTTCCCATATAGTAGTAGTGTGGTTGCACGGGGTAATTGTTCTAGCAAAACTGCAGAGAACCAGGTGCGTTTTTGTAAGCCTTTTTCCTCCGGTTTTCCTCCAGCACTTTGTAAAACAAAACCTTTTTCTTTCTCAACATCTCTTGGGAGGTCCCACCTCACCAAGGTTTTATCATAAAACATTTGGTAAAACTTTTTCCGGGGTCTTCCCATCCTCTAGATTACTTCGGCTAAATCGGGGTCTCCAAAGGGTTATGGTGATATACACCCTCTATCCTACTAGGGGCAAGTAGGTAACACCAAGGGGGTTGTACTTACTAGTACAAAGGCGTAGTGGTTCAGAGGGGCCAAACCACTACTATATATTCAATCAACATATAGTAAAACAATGCAGTTTTAAATCAACGGAAGATAAAGCATGCATAAGTGAAATATTAGGACAAGGCTTATGAGCAAGAAGGTGGCTTGCCTGAGATCAGTAATATGGCATAATTGTCCCTGGACTTCTTATTTAGAATACCCAAATATACAATAATAACCATCTTCTTTTGCTCTCCGATATAATCGCAACTATCATCGATAGGGAACACATGCAAACAAACAAAAGGGCACAATCAATACAAGGCATACAATCACCACTACCATTCAGCAAACAAGCAATTGAATAAACTCCAATTAAGGTTCAGATGGTTTTGAGAGGATTGGTTTCAGGGGATTGAGATGGCCTCAGAGAAGGGAATGAATACCCCTTAGGATTTATAGTCTAGAAACTATCTAAGAGATGGATTTTTGGACAAGACCATATTCTGTATGGTACCCTTGTAAAAACATGATACCAACAGATAGGTATTGATAAAGTGAAACTAACAAAAGTGGTTTCACTATTTTATCAATTACCAAAGATTTATAGTGATATTTATAGTGAAAAAGACTCTAGTTTTAGGAAATAATTCACCAGAGAAGTTCTGGAGCTCCAGAATTTATTTCCTTGGGTGGTTAGGTAGTTCTTGATGTACTTGTTCATTGAGAGTTGGAATCACTCCAAAATAATTAGCAGAATGCCCTCAGGAAATTCCAAAGGGCAGTTTTGTAGAAAACTAGTCTTTTTTCACCAGATTTAATATATAGAAGCTTTTGAGGTGAATCCAAGGACACATTATACGTATTTAAAATACCTTTCTGTAGAAATTGGAATCACCCTTTTTGGAGCTGTAATGCTACTGTAGTGAATTTAGAGGTGAATAAACCATGCGCAGAATAGTTTAATTCACAGAGAAATATCCAAAACTCAATAAATCATGAGCTCCTGGATTTGGATAGGCCTTAGTGTAGCACAGTCATGATAATTGTAATTGGGTAAATTGGGCTCATGCTATGGTGTGGGGAATTTTCTAAAGGCAGAAAGTCTCTGTTTTTTTGTTATTTTTCCTCATGCTAACCTACTATTCACCTTGGCATGAGATAATGTCTAGGTGGTAGGTATGGAAAATACCTTTCAAAGGAACTTGGTTTCATCCATTTTGGAGATGTGAATCTCACGGAGGAATTTAATTAGTGGGATAGACACATTTTGGTGGAAATAATGCCTAGAAATAATGACAATTAATTTGGGCAAAATACCAGTTCTGCATGATGTGGAAAACATGTTGGATCATCCATAAATTTGTATCTGTCCAAAATATGGGGTTTTTCCATTTTTGTTTTGATTTAAACCTAGCAGCTTAAATAACAGATCTCGGAAGGGAGATAAAAAGAAAAGGGGCGATGGCTACTGGGCTGAGATCTAGGAGCAGTTGGGCCTCACGGAGCTGAATCGGCCCAACCCTCGGTGGGCTGCGCCGGGAGGGGAGTTCAAACCCGCGGGACGGGGCCCGGCTATCAGCCACTCGGGGGCGCGAAGCGGTAACAAGGGATGAGGCCCGTCGGATCTAGCTACGATCGATCACGCCCCATCATCTCCTTCCTCTAATCGCACAGACAGGGAGGAAACCCTAGCAGCAGCACCGGCAGGGTCATGGGCTCACCTGGGGTCGCCGGGAGGCGTCGGGGAGGTGCCGAGGCGACGGAGGACTCCGGGGTGAGTCCATAGAGGGGCGACATGAAGGGTTCCCGCATCTGGAGGGTTCTGGCGCGACGGTGGCCGAGATATCCTCGCCGGAGCTCGTCGGAGTTCTCCGTGGAGCTGTTCCTAGGCAAGAAAAGGGGGTGGATTAGATGCAGTAGGGTGCGGGGGTTCTAGTACAATGACATGTAGGGGGTAAGAGACTAGGGAGAGAGCTCGGGGCTCAGATCTTGTAGATGGCCGAGGGGGCCATTTCCTTCCTTTCTCGGCCAAGGTAGGGCAGGGAGAGGGAGTGATTGGCAGGGAAGGTGAGTGGGTGTAAGAGGAGGCAAATGAGGGGGGAGGGGAGAGCTGCAGGGGCCTCGAGCAATGTATACCGAGAGGGGAGGGCGCACCATGGACATGGTCCATGTGGGGAAGGGGGGAGGAGGGGAAACCAGGGCTCGTTACTGTGGGCGTGGGAGTGGTTTTCTGGTCGGGGCTGAAAGCAGAGGAGTGGTGGAAGGGTTGCTGCAAGCTGATTGGCTCTCACTTGTTAGTCTCTCTCTCTCTCTTTCTCTCTCAAGCACATGGGACAAGAGAGAGGGGTCCTATAGTGCCATGCTACAGTGCATACGACCAAAAGAGTGTGAGTTATGATGGTGAAGCTTACTTGACCAGGCTAGTGAGATTTTGTGGGTTTTTGATTTGAGGGAAAATGTATCCTTGGCAATTTTCACCAAGTATATGGCTATGAAGGAAGTCTCAAAATTTGCATTGGGCAAGATGGGGAAATGATACTGGTGGGTAGATGAGGTCAAGGCATAACTCTATGAATTAATTGAGATTTTTCTAGAGATTTAAAGTCCACTTAAATCCATTTATTCAAAAAGGGCAGAAGTAGTTTCAAGAAGCTCATGTGATATTCTTACATTAGACAAAGTTGGTTTTTGGGGTGAGCTGGTCCTAGATACCATATTACACACTGGGAATTTTATTGGGATTTATTGAGGTGGGAAAGTATTCTTAAAGAGTTATTTCTTGTTTCAGCCATTTAAGAAAATGGGCAAAAACAAATAATAAAGCTCTTCAAAAATATTTATTTTTGAAGTGGGAAGATAGGGTATGATATATGGGCCTCAAAAGTGCTTAGATTTGGGGAAGTGTTTTGGTAAAGACCAAACTTTCCCTTATGGAAGGGGTTTTGGAGAATTTGTCTATTAAAGAAGTTGAATGGATTTGGGGCCATAATAATTATGGAAAATATTTGATAAATCTTGATGATCAAGGTAGATGATGTAGAAAAGGTGTAGCAAGCATTTGCAACCTTGGTATTGGAGTATCCAAGTTGATTTTGGTGAAATACCCTAGATTAAGGATCTACGGTGATGTTAATTTCATACCATCAAAACCTGGTTGTATCTTGGAGTTCAGATCTCCCCTTGGGGCATGGGGTAGATGGATGGATAGAACAAGTGATGTACATCAACATGGTACAGAGTTTTGAGCTTGATCCTACTTGAGATCACCATAGCAAGCTTTCAAACATTGAATAAAATAAGCCTGCCAAAGCAGACTATCGACTAGCCTTCAAAACCTTGTGTGTGTCAACAGCTCAAGGATCCAATTTGAACAAGTGAAATAGGTAATGATAGACCTATATGAGTAGAACACAACCATGCAAAGAGTTGGTCCATAGAAGGTTGGATGGTGGTGTGAGCTTATACCAAAGTTGGCATGTTGACTAGATTTGCAGGAAAAGTTATTTTCTTGCCTGCAAAAGCATCAAGAACAAGTGGGTTGGAGGATGATCTAACCAAGGGCAAGAGTGGTCCTTGGTATTCCATAGGATGTTTAACAAGATGGTTCAGATGCATTTCCAAAAATGCACAAAGGTTGAGAAAGGGAGGCATACAAAAAAGATTTGAGGATGTTGACTAGAGCATGAGATCGGATGTTTTTGATGCGTTGCAAGGTACGCAAGATCAAGTGGATGATATTGAAGAGTAGATTGAGTAGAAGGGATCCAATCTTTATATTGGTCTTCATTGGCTTGGAAGCTTCTAGAAGGAATCACTTCAAAATCGATTCTAGTTAGGGATTTTAGATGATCACTTAGCAGCTAGGGATCAGATCCAGATTGTATTCTTCCTTAGGGTGTGATGATTTGGAAATATCTTGATCCTAGTGATGAGCTCCTATAGTAGCTCATACTACTTCTAAGCAATCAAGTCAAACAGCAGATCAAGGCAACTCATCTTACAAATAAATCAACTACTGCTAGGGTTACCATCAAGCCTAGCTTGATGTATGGGTATTTGGAAGTGTTGGATTTGAATAAGGTGAGAATCCTTGGTATTTCTACCAAGAGTGGGATTCAAAAATTTAATAAAGGTGTTTTGGGAAATCTAGAGAGAAGAGCTTTTGAAGGTTCTGTCTTGAGAACATAAGGAGATAGTATTCTATAGCTCTCCATAGTTTGATCAAAAGAAACTACTAAAATAGTTGGTTTGCAAAGGCTTCTTGGCTCAGGTTTTGAAATGCCAGAACATTTGAGAATATGGAGATTGAGCCAAGACAGTTTTGGGAAGTAGCTTTTGTCAACTGGTGTTGAGGTAAGGAGTATATCATCTAATACACATTCATATGCATAAGTCTATCCAAACAATAAGCAAACACTTCAGCATTCGACAAGAAAAAGTTTTTGTTCCCCCTGATTTTTGCATTCTAGACAACTAATCAAGGTTGCTGAAATTGGGATGTTACAACTAGTGTCATTGAATGTGCATTGTTCTCCTAAACCACCACTAGAGTCATTGCATGTGTGTTCTTTTCATAAACCACATGGATCCACTAGAGATCATTGCATTTGTGTTCTTTTCGTAAACCACATGGATCCAATAGAGTCATTTGCATGTGTTTTTTTTCATAAACCACATGGATATACCCGGCCAATTTGCATGTGTGTTCTTTTCATAAACCACATGGATCCACCAGTGTCATTGCATGTGTATTCTTTTCATAAACCACATCTAGAGTCACATCATGTGTGTTCTTTTCATAAACCACATGGATCCACTAGGGTCGTTGAATGTGTGTTCTTTTCATAAACCACATGGATCCACTAGTGTCATTGAATGTGTGTTCTTTTTCTAAACCACATATGGATCCACTACAGTCATTGCATGTGTGTTCTTTTCATACACCACAACTAGAGTCATTGCATGTGTGTACTTTTCATAAACCACATGAATCCACCAGAGTCAATGCATGTGTGTTCTTTTCATTGGATGTGTGAGTGTATTAGTGTGCATCATTGGGGTTTTAGGAAACGAGCACATGTAGTGATGCCAGCACAGCATGTGTGTTCCTTTCATAAACCACATGGATCCACTAGAGTCATTGCATGTGTGTTCTTTTCAAAAACAACATGGATCCACCAGTGTAATTGAATGCGTGTTCTTTTTCTAAACCACATATGGATCCACTACAGACATTGCATGTGTGTTCTTTTCATAAACAACATGGACCCACTATATTCTTTTGCATGTGTGTTCTTTTCATAAACCACATGGATCCACTAGTGTCATTGAATGTGTGTTCTTCTCCTAAACCAAATGGATCCACTAGAGTTCATTGCATTTCTGTTCCTTTCATAAAACACATGGATCCACTAGAGTCCATTTCATGTGTGTTCTTTTCATAAGCCACATGGATCCACTAGTGTCATTGAATGTGCATTCTTCTCCTAAACCACCACTAGAGTCATTGCATGTGTGTTCTTTTCATAAACCACATGGATCCACTAGAGTTCATTGCATTTGTGTTCTTTTCATAAACCACATGGATCCAATAGAGTCATTTGCATGTGTTTTCTTCATAAACCACATGGATCTACACAGCCCATTTGCATGTGTGTTCTTTTCATAAATCACATGGATCCACCAGTGTCATTGCATGTGTATTCTTTTCATAAACCACATCTAGCATTACAACATGTGTGTTCTTTTCATAGACCACATGGATCCACAAGAGTTCATTGCATGTGTGTTCCTTTCATAAACCACATGGATCCACTAGAGTCATTGCATGTGTGTTCTTTTTATTGGATGTGTGAGTGTATTATTGTGCATCACTGGGGTTTTAGGAAAAGAACACATGGAGTGATGCCACCATAGCATGTGTGTTCTTTTCATAAACCACATGGATCCAGAAGAGTTCATTGCATGTGTGTTCTTTTCATAAACCACATGGATCCACTAGTGTCCATTGCATGTGTGTTCTTTTCATAAACCACATGGATCCACTAGAGTCATTGCATGTGTGGTCTTTTCATAAACCACATGGATCCAACCGTGTAATAGAATGTGTGTTCTTTTCATAAACCACGTGGATTCACTATAGTTCGTTGCATTTGTGTTGTTTTCATAAACCACATGCATCCACTAGAGTCATTTGCATGTGTGTTCTTTTCATAAACCACATGGATCCACCAGTGTCATTGAATGTGTGTTCTCCTAAACCACATGGATCCACTAGAGTCATTGCATGTGTGTTCTTTTCAAAAACAACATGGATCCACCAGTGTAATTGAATGCGTGTTCTTTTTCTAAACCACATATGGATCCACTACAGACATTGCATGTGTGTTCTTTTCATAAACAACATGGACCCACTATATTCATTTGCATGTGTGTTCTTTTCATAAACCACATGGATCCACTAGTGTCATTGAATGTGTGTTCTTCTCCTAAACCAAATGGATCCACTAGAGTTCATTGCATTTGTGTTCCTTTCATAAAACACATGGATCCACTAGAGTTCATTTCATGTGTGTTCTTTTCATAAGCCACATGGATCCACTAGTGTCATTGAATGTGCATTCTTCTCCTAAACCACCACTAGAGTCATTGCATGTGTGTTCTTTTCATAAACCACATGGATCCACTAGAGTTCATTGCATTTGTGTTCTTTTCATAAACCACATGGATCCAATAGAGTCATTTTCATGTGTTTTCTTCATAAACCACATGGATCTACACAGCCCATTTGCATGTGTGTTCTTTTCATAAATCACATGGATCCACCAGTGTCATTGCATGTGTATTCTTTTCATAAACCACATCTAGCGTCACAACATGTGTTTTCTTTTCATAGACCACATGGATCCACAAGAGTTCATTGCATGTGTGTTCCTTTCATAAACCACATGGATCCACTAGAGTCATTGCATGTGTGTTCTTTTTATTGGATGTGTGAGTGTATTATTGTGCATCACTGGGGTTTTAGGAAAAGAACACATGGAGTGATGCCACCATAGCATGTGTGTTCTTTTCATAAACCACATGGATCCATAAGAGTTCATTGCATGTGTGTTCTTTTCATAAACCACATGGATCCACTAGTGTCCATTGCATGTGTGTTCTTTTCATAAACCACATGGATCCACTAGAGTCATTGCATGTGTGGTCTTTTCATAAACCACATGGATCCAACCGTGTAATAGAATGTGTGTTCTTTTCATAAACCACATGGATTCACTATAGTTCGTTGCATTTGTGTTGTTTTCATAAACCACATGCATCCACTAGTCATTTGCATGTGTGTTCTTTTCATAAACCACATGGATCCACCAGTGTCATTGAATGTGTGTTCTCCTAAACCACATGGATCCACTAGAGTTCATTGCATTTGTGTTCTTTTCATAAACCACATGGATCCACTAGAGTCATTTTCATGTGTGTTCTTTATAAACCACATGGATCCACCAGTGTCATTGAATGTGTGTTCTTATCCTAAACCAAAACTAGAGTCATTGCATGTGTGTTCTTTTCATAAAGCACATGGATCCGCGAGCGTTCATTGCATTTGTGTTCTTCTCATCAACAATATGGATCCACTAGAGTCATTTTCATGTGTGTTCTTTTCATAAACCACATGGATCCACCTGGGCCATTTGCATGTGTGTTCTTTTCACAAACCACATGGATCCACCAGTGTCATTGCATGTGTATTCTTTTCATAAGCCACATCTAGAGTCACAGCATGTGTGTTCTATTCATAAACCACATGAATCCACAAGTGTTCATTGCATGTGTGTTATTTCATAAACCACATGGATCCACTAGAGTCATTGCATGTGTGTTCTTTTTATTGGATGTGTGTGTGTATTATTGTGCATCACTAGGGTTTTAGGAAAAGAACACATGCAGTGATGCCACCACAACATGTGTGTTCCTTTCATAAACCACATGGATCCACAAGAGTTCATTGCATGTGTGTTCTTTTCATAAACCACATGGATCCACTAGAGTCCATTGCATGTGTGTTATTTTTATAAACCACATGGATCCACTAGAGTGATTGCATGTGTGTTCTTTTCATAAACCACATGGACCCATCAGTGTTATTGAATGTGTGTTCTTTTCATAAACCGCATGGATCCACTACAGTTTATTGCATTTGTGTTGTTTTCATACACATGGATCCACTAGAGTCATTTGCATGTGTGTTCTTTTCATATACCACATGGATCCACTAGTTTCATTGAATGTGTTTTCTCCTAAGCCACATGGATCCACTAGAGTTCATTGCATTTGTGTTCTTTTCATAAACCACATGGATCCACTAGAGTCATTTACATGTGTGTTATTTTCATAAACCACATGGATCCACCGGTGTAATTGAATGTGTGTTCTCATCCTAAACGACCACTAGAGTCATTGCATGTGTGTTCTTTTCATAAACTACATGTATCCGCTAGAGTTCATTGCATTTGTGTTCTTTTCATAAACCACATGGATCCACTAGAGTCATTTGCATGTGTGTTCTTTTCATAAACCACATGGATCCACCTGGGCGATTTGCATGTGTGTTCTTTTCATAAACCACATGGATCCACCAGTGTCATTGCATGTGTATTCTTTTCATAAGCCACATCTAGAGTCATAGCATGTGTGTTCTTTTCATAAACCACATGTATCCACAAGAGTTGATTACATGTGTGTTCTTTTCATAAACCACATGGATCCACTAGAGTCATTGCATGTGTGTTCTTTTTATTGGATATGTGTGTGTATTATTGTGCATCACTAGGGTTTTAGGAAAAGAACACATGTAGTGATGCCACCACAACATGTGTGTTCTTTTCATAAACCACATGGATCTACAAGAGTTCATTGCATGTGTGTTCTTTTCATAAACCACATGGATCCACTAGAGTCCATTGCATGTGTGTTATTTTCATAAACCACATGGATCCACTAGAGTCATTGCATGTGTGTTCTTTTCATAAACCAGATGGATCCACCCGTGTCATTGAATGTGTGTTCTTTTCATAAACCACATGGATCCACTACAGTTTATTGCATTTGTGTTGTTTTCATAAACCACATGGATCCACTACAGTCATTTGCATGTGTGTTATTTTCATAAACCACATGGATCCACCGGTGTAATTGAATGTGTGTTCTTATCCTAAACGACCACTAGAGTCATTGCATGTGTGTTCTTTTCATAAACTACATGGATCCACAAGAGTTCATTGCATTTGTGTTCTTTTCGTAAACCACATGGATCCACTAGAGTCATTTGCATGTGTGTTCTTTTCATAAACCACATGGATCGACCTGGGCAATTTGCATGTGTGTTCTTTTCATAAACCACATGGATCCACCAGTGTCATTGCATGTGTATTCTTTTCATAAGCCACATCTAGAGTCATAGCATGTGTGTTCTTTTCATAAACCACATGTATCCACTAGGGTCGTTGAATGTGTGTTCTTTTCATAAACCACATGGATCCACTAGTGTCATTGAATGTGTGTTATTTTTCTAAACCACATATGGATCCACTACAGTCATTGCATGTGTGTTCTTTTCATACACCACAACTAGAGTCATTGCATGTGTGTACTTTTCATAAACCACATGAATCCACCAGAGTCAATGCATGTGTGTTCTTTTCATTGGATGTGTGAGTGTATTAGTATGCATCATTGGGGTTTTAGGAAACGAGCACATGTAGTGATGCCAGCACAGCATGTGTGTTCCTTTCATAAACCACATGGATCCACTAGAGTCATTGCATGTGTGTTCTTTTCAAAAACAACATGGATCCACCAGTGTAATTGAATGCGTGTTCTTTTTCTAAACCACATATGGATCCACTACAGACATTGCATGTGTGTTCTTTTCATAAACAACATGGACCCACTATATTCATTTGCATGTGTGTTCTTTTCATAAACCACATGGATCCACTAGTGTCATTGAATGTGTGTTCTTCTCCTAAACCAAATGGATCCACTAGAGTTCATTGCATTTGTGTTCCTTTCATAAAACACATGGATCCACTAGAGTTCATTTCATGTGTGTTCTTTTCATAAGCCACATGGATCCACTAGTGTCATTGAATGTGCATTCTTCTCCTAAACCACCACTAGAGTCATTGCATGTGTGTTCTTTTCATAAACCACATGGATCCACTAGAGTTCATTGCATTTGTGTTCTTTTCATAAACCACATGGATCCAATAGAGTCATTTGCATGTGTTTTCTTCATAAACCACATGGATCTACACAGCCCATTTGCATGTGTGTTCTTTTCATAAATCACATGGATCCACCAGTGTCATTGCATGTGTATTCTTTTCATAAACCACATCTAGCGTCACAACATGTTTGTTCTTTTCATAGACCACATGGATCCACAAGAGTTCATTGCATGTGTGTTCCTTTCATAAACCACATGGATCCACTAGAGTCATTGCATGTGTGTTCTTTTTATTGGATGTGTGAGTGTATTATTGTGCATCACTGGGGTTTTAGGAAAAGAACACATGGAGTGATGCCACCATAGCATGTGTGTTCTTTTCATAAACCACATGGATCCAGAAGAGTTCATTGCATGTGTGTTCTTTTCATAAACCACATGGATCCACTAGTGTCCATTGCATGTGTGTTCTTTTCATAAACCACATGGATCCACTAGAGTCATTGCATGTGTGGTCTTTTCATAAACCACATGGATCCAACCGTGTAATAGAATGTGTGTTCTTTTCATAAACCACATGGATTCACTATAGTTCGTTGCATTTGTGTTGTTTTCATAAACCACATGCATCCACTAGAGTCATTTGCATGTGTGTTCTTTTCATAAACCACATGGATCCACCAGTGTCATTGAATGTGTGTTCTCCTAAACCACATGGATCCACTAGAGTCATTGCATGTGTGTTCTTTTCAAAAACAACATGGATCCACCAGTGTAATTGAATGCGTGTTCTTTTTCTAAACCACATATGGATCCACTACAGACATTGCATGTGTGTTCTTTTCATAAACAACATGGACCCACTATATTCATTTGCATGTGTGTTCTTTTCATAAACCACATGGATCCACTAGTGTCATTGAATGTGTGTTCTTCTCCTAAACCAAATGGATCCACTAGAGTTCATTGCATTTTTGTTCCTTTCATAAAACACATGGATCCACTAGAGTTCATTTCATGTGTGTTCTTTTCATAAGCCACATGGATCCACTAGTGTCATTGAATGTGCATTCTTCTCCTAAACCACCACTAGAGTCATTGCATGTGTGTTCTTTTCATAAACCACATGGATCCACTAGAGTTCATTGCATTTGTGTTCTTTTCATAAACCACATGGATCCAATAGAGTCATTTTCATGTGTTTTCTTCATAAACCACATGGATCTACACAGCCCATTTGCATGTGTGTTCTTTTCATAAATCACATGGATCCACCAGTGTCATTGCATGTGTATTCTTTTCATAAACCACATCTAGCGTCACAACATGTGTTTTCTTTTCATAGACCACATGGATCCACAAGAGTTCATTGCATGTGTGTTCCTTTCATAAACCACATGGATCCACTAGAGTCATTGCATGTGTGTTCTTTTTATTGGATGTGTGAGTGTATTGTGTGCATCACTGGGGTTTTAGGAAAAGAACACATGGAGATGCCACCATAGCATGTTTGTTCTTTTCATAAACCACATGGATCCATAAGAGTTCATTGCATGTGTGTTCTTTTCATAAACCACATGGATCCACTAGTGTCCATTGCATGTGTGTTCTTTTCATAAACCACATGGATCCACTAGAGTCATTGCATGTGTGGTCTTTTCATAAACCACATGGATCCAACCGTGTAATAGAATGTGTGTTCTTTTCATAAACCACATGGATTCACTATAGTTCGTTGCATTTGTGTTGTTTTCATAAACCACATGCATCCACTAGTCATTTGCATGTGTGTTCTTTTCATAAACCACATGGATCCACCAGTGTCATTGAATGTGTGTTCTCCTAAACCACATGGATCCACTAGAGTTCATTGCATTTGTGTTCTTTTCATAAACCACATGGATCCACTAGAGTCATTTTCATGTGTGTTCTTTATAAACCACATGGATCCACCAGTGTCATTGAATGTGTGTTCTTATCCTAAACCAAAACTAGAGTCATTGCATATGTGTTCTTTTCATAAAGCACATGGATCCGCGAGCGTTCATTGCATTTGTGTTATTCTCATCAACAACATGGATCCACTAGAGTCATTTTCATGTGTGTTCTTTTCATAAACCACATGGATCCACCTGGGCCATTTGCATGTGTGTTCTTTTCACAAACCACATGGATCCACCAGTGTCATTGCATGTGTATTCTTTTCATAAGCCACATCTAGAGTCACAGCATGTGTGTTCTATTCATAAACCACATGGATCCACAAGTGTTCATTGCATGTGTGTTATTTCATAAACCACATGGATCCACTAGAGTCATTGCATGTGTGTTCTTTTTATTGGATGTGTGTGTGTATTATTGTGCATCACTAGGGTTTTAGGAAAAGAACACATGCAGTGATGCCACCACAGCATGTGTGTTCCTTTCATAAACCACATGGATCCACAAGAGTTCATTGCATGTGTGTTCTTTTCATAAACCACATGGATCCACTAGAGTCCATTGCATGTGTGTTATTTTCATAAACCACATGGATCCACTAGAGTCATTGCATGTGTGTTCTTTTCATAAACCACATGGACCCATCAGTGTTATTGAATGTGTGTTCTTTTCATAAACTGCATGGATCCACTACAGTTTATTGCATTTGTGTTGTTTTCATACATATGGATCCACTAGAGTCATTTGCATGTGTGTTCTTTTCATATACCACATGGATCCACTAGTTTCATTGAATGTGTTTTCTCCTAAGCCACATGGATCCACTAGAGTTCATTGCATTTGTGTTCTTTTCATAAACCACATGGATCCACTAGAGTCATTTACATGTGTGTTATTTTCATAAACCACATGGATCCACCGGTGTAATTGAATGTGTGTTCTCATCCTAAACGACCACTAGAGTCATTGCATGTGTGTTCTTTTCATAAACTACATGTATCCGCTAGAGTTCATTGCATTTGTGTTCTTTTCATAAACCACATGGATCCACTAGAGTCATTTGCATGTGTGTTCTTTTCATAAACCACATGGATCCACCTGGGCGATTTGCATGTGTGTTCTTTTCATAAACCACATGGATCCACCAGTGTCATTGCATGTGTATTCTTTTCATAAGCCACATCTAGAGTCATAGCATGTGTGTTCTTTTCATAAACCACATGTATCCACAAGAGTTGATTACATGTGTGTTCTTTTCATAAACCACATGGATCCACTAGAGTCATTGCATGTGTGTTCTTTTTATTGGATATGTGTGTGTATTATTGTGCATCACTAGGGTTTTAGGAAAAGAACACATGTAGTGATGCCACCACAACATGTGTGTTCTTTTCATAAACCACATGGATCTACAAGAGTTCATTGCATGTGTGTTCTTTTCATAAACCACATGGATCCACTAGAGTCCATTGCATGTGTGTTATTTTCATAAACCACATGGATCCACTAGAGTCATTGCATGTGTGTTCTTTTCATAAACCAGATGGATCCACCGTGTCATTGAATGTGTGTTCTTTTCATAAACCACATGGATCCACAGTTTATTGCATTTGTGTTGTTTTCATAAACCACATGGATCCACTACAGTCATTTGCATGTGTGTTATTTTCATAAACCACATGGATCCACGGTGTAATTGAATGTGTGTTCTTATCCTAAACGACCACTAGAGTCATTGCATGTGTGTTCTTTTCATAAACTACATGGATCCACAAGAGTTCATTGCATTTGTGTTCTTTTCAGAACCACATGGATCCACTAGAGTCATTTGCATGTGTGTTCTTTTCATAAACCACATGGATCGACCTGGGCAATTTGCATGTGTGTTCTTTTCATAAACCACATGGATCCACCAGTGTCATTGCATGTGTATTCTTTTCATAAGCCACATCTAGAGTCATAGCATGTGTGTTCTTTTCATAAACCACATGTATCCACTAGGGTCGTTGAATGTGTGTTCTTTTCATAAACCACATGGATCCACTAGTGTCATTGAATGTGTGTTATTTTCTAAACCACATATGGATCCACTACAGTCATTGCATGTGTGTTCTTTTCATACACCACAACTAGAGTCATTGCATGTGTGTACTTTTCATAAACCACATGAATCCACCAGAGTCAATGCATGTGTGTTCTTTTCATTGGATGTGTGAGTGTATTAGTATGCATCATTGGGGTTTTAGGAAGCGAGCACATGTAGTGATGCCAGACAAAGCATGTGTGTTCCTTTCATAAACCACATGGATCCACTAGAGTCATTGCATGTGTGTTCTTTTCAAAAACAACATGGATCCACCAGTGTAATTGAATGCGTGTTCTTTTCTAAACCACATATGGATCCACTACAGACATTGCATGTGTGTTCTTTTCATAAACAACATGGACCCACTATATTCATTTGCATGTGTGTTCTTTTCATAAACCACATGGATCCACTAGTGTCATTGAATGTGTGTTCTTCTCCTAAACCAAATGGATCCACTAGAGTTCATTGCATTTGTGTTCCTTTCATAAAACACATGGATCCACTAGAGTTCATTTCATGTGTGTTCTTTTCATAAGCCACATGGATCCACTAGTGTCATTGAATGTGCATTCTTCTCCTAAACCACCACTAGAGTCATTGCATGTGTGTTCTTTTCATAAACCACATGGATCCACTAGAGTTCATTGCATTTGTGTTCTTTTCATAAACCACATGGATCCAATAGAGTCATTTGCATGTGTTTTCTTCATAAACCACATGGATCTACACAGCCCATTTGCATGTGTGTTCTTTTCATAAATCACATGGATCCACCAGTGTCATTGCATGTGTATTCTTTTCATAAACCACATCTAGCGTCACAACATGTGTGTTCTTTTCATAGACCACATGGATCCACAAGAGTTCATTGCATGTGTGTTCCTTTCATAAACCACATGGATCCACTAGAGTCATTGCATGTGTGTTCTTTTTATTGGATGTGTGAGTGTATTATTGTGCATCACTGGGGTTTTAGGAAAAGAACACATGGAGTGATGCCACCATAGCATGTGTGTTCTTTTCATAAACCACATGGATCCAGAAGAGTTCATTGCATGTGTGTTCTTTTCATAAACCACATGGATCCAGAAGAGTTCATTGCATGTGTGTTCTTTTCATAAACCACATGGATCCACTAGTGTCCATTGCATGTGTGTTCTTTTCATAAACCACATGGATCCACTAGAGTCATTGCATGTGTGGTCTTTTCATAAACCACATGGATCCAACCGTGTAATAGAATGTGTGTTCTTTTCATAAACCACATGGATTCACTATAGTTCGTTGCATTTGTGTTGTTTTCATAAACCACATGCATCCACTAGAGTCATTTGCATGTGTGTTCTTTTCATAAACCACATGGATCCACCAGTGTCATTGAATGTGTGTTCTCCTAAACCACATGGATCCACTAGAGTCATTGCATGTGTGTTCTTTTCAAAAACAACATGGATCCACCAGTGTAATTGAATGCGTGTTCTTTTTCTAAACCACATATGGATCCACTACAGACATTGCATGTGTGTTCTTTTCATAAACAACATGGACCCACTATATTCATTTGCATGTGTGTTCTTTTCATAAACCACATGGATCCACTAGTGTCATTGAATGTGTGTTCTTCTCCTAAACCAAATGGATCCACTAGAGTTCATTGCATTTGTGTTCCTTTCATAAAACACATGGATCCACTATAGTTCATTTCATGTGTGTTCTTTTCATAAGCCACATGGATCCACTAGTGTCATTGAATGTGCATTCTTCTCCTAAACCACCACTAGAGTCATTGCATGTGTGTTCTTTTCATAAACCACATGGATCCACTAGAGTTCATTGCATTTGTGTTCTTTTCATAAACCACATGGATCCAATAGAGTCATTTTCATGTGTTTTCTTCATAAACCACATGGATCTACACAGCCCATTTGCATGTGTGTTCTTTTCATAAATCACATGGATCCACCAGTGTCATTGCATGTGTATTCTTTTCATAAACCACATCTAGCGTCACAACATGTGTTTTCTTTTCATAGACCACATGGATCCACAAGAGTTCATTGTATGTGTGTTCCTTTCATAAACCACATGGATCCACTAGAGTCATTGCATGTGTGTTCTTTTTATTGGATGTGTGAGTGTATTATTGTGCATCACTGGGGTTTTAGGAAAAGAACACATGGAGTGATGCCACCATAGCATGTGTGTTCTTTTCATAAACCACATGGATCCATAAGAGTTCATTGCATGTGTGTTCTTTTCATAAACCACATGGATCCACTAGTGTCCATTGCATGTGTGTTCTTTTCATAAACCACATGGATCCACTAGAGTCATTGCATGTGTGGTCTTTTCATAAACCACATGGATCCAACCGTGTAATAGAATGTGTGTTCTTTTCATAAACCACATGGATTCACTATAGTTCGTTGCATTTGTGTTGTTTTCATAAACCACATGCATCCACTAGTCATTTGCATGTGTGTTCTTTTCATAAACCACATGGATCCACCAGTGTCATTGAATGTGTGTTCTCCTAAACCACATGGATCCACTAGAGTTCATTGCATTTGTGTTCTTTTCATAAACCACATGGATCCACTAGAGTCATTTTCATGTGTGTTCTTTATAAACCACATGGATCCACCAGTGTCATTGAATGTGTGTTCTTATCCTAAACCAAAACTAGAGTCATTGCATGTGTGTTCTTTTCATAAAGCACATGGATCCGCGAGCGTTCATTGCATTTGTGTTCTTCTCATCAACAACATGGATCCACTAGAGTCATTTTCATGTGTGTTCTTTTCATAAACCACATGGATCCACCTGGGCCATTTGCATGTGTGTTCTTTTCACAAACCACATGGATCCACCAGTGTCATTGCATGTGTATTCTTTTCATAAGCCACATCTAGAGTCACAGCATGTGTGTTCTATTCATAAACCACATGGATCCACAAGTGTTCATTGCATGTGTGTTATTTCATAAACCACATGGATCCACTAGAGTCATTGCATGTGTGTTCTTTTTATTGGATGTGTGTGTGTATTATTGTGCATCACTAGGGTTTTAGGAAAAGAACACGTGCAGTGATGCCACCACAGCATGTGTGTTCCTTTCATAAACCACATGGATCCACAAGAGTTCATTGCATGTGTGTTCTTTTCATAAACCACATGGATCCACTAGAGTCCATTGCATGTGTGTTATTTTCATAAACCACATGGATCCACTAGAGTCATTGCATGTGTGTTCTTTTCATAAACCACATGGACCCATCAGTGTTATTGAATGTGTGTTCTTTTCATAAACCGCATGGATCCACTACAGTTTATTGCATTTGTGTTGTTTTCATACACATGGATCCACTAGAGTCATTTGCATGTGTGTTCTTTTCATATACCACATGGATCCACTAGTTTCATTGAATGTGTTTTCTCCTAAGCCACATGGATCCACTAGAGTTCATTGCATTTGTGTTCTTTTCATAAACCACATGGATCCACTAGAGTCATTTACATGTGTGTTATTTTCATAAACCACATGGATCCACCGGTGTAATTGAATGTGTGTTCTCATCCTAAACGACCACTAGAGTCATTGCATGTGTGTTCTTTTCATAAACTACATGTATCCGCTAGAGTTCATTGCATTTGTGTTCTTTTCATAAACCACATGGATCCACTAGAGTCATTTGCATGTGTGTTCTTTTCATAAACCACATGGATCCACCTGGGCGATTTGCATGTGTGTTCTTTTCATAAACCACATGGATCCACCAGTGTCATTGCATGTGTATTCTTTTCATAAGCCACATCTAGAGTCATAGCATGTGTGTTCTTTTCATAAACCACATGTATCCACAAGAGTTGATTACATGTGTGTTCTTTTCATAAACCACATGGATCCACTAGAGTCATTGCATGTGTGTTCTTTTTATTGGATATGTGTGTGTATTATTGTGCATCACTAGGGTTTTAGGAAAAGAACACATGTAGTGATGCCACCACAACATGTGTGTTCTTTTCATAAACCACATGGATCTACAAGAGTTCATTGCATGTGTGTTCTTTTCATAAACCACATGGATCCACTAGAGTCCATTGCATGTGTGTTATTTTCATAAACCACATGGATCCACTAGAGTCATTGCATGTGTGTTCTTTTCATAAATCAGATGGATCCACCCGTGTCATTGAATGTGTGTTCTTTTCATAAACCACATGGATCCACTACAGTTTATTGCATTTGTGTTGTTTTCATAAACCACATGGATCCACTACAGTCATTTGCATGTGTGTTATTTTCATAAACCACATGGATCCACCGGTGTAATTGAATGTGTGTTCTTATCCTAAACGACCACTAGAGTCATTGCATGTGTGTTCTTTTCATAAACTACATGGATCCACAAGAGTTCATTGCATTTGTGTTCTTTTCGTAAACCACATGGATCCACTAGAGTCATTTGCATGTGTGTTCTTTTCATAAACCACATGGATCGACCTGGGCAATTTGCATGTGTGTTCTTTTCATAAACCACATGGATCCACCAGTGTCATTGCATGTGTATTCTTTTCATAAGCCACATCTAGAGTCATAGCATGTGTGTTCTTTTCATAAACCACATGTATCCACAAGAGTTCATTACATGTGTGTTCTTTTCATAAACCACATGGATCCCCTAGAGTCATTGCATGTGTGTTCTTTTTATTGGATATGTGTGTGTATTATTGTGCATCACTAGGGTTTTAGGAAAAGAACACATGTAGTGATGCCACCACAACATGTGTGTTCTTTTCATAAACCACATGGATCTACAAGAGTTCATTGCATGTGTGTTCTTTTCATAAACCACATGGATCCACCTAGGCCATTTGCATGTGTGTTCTTTTCATAAACCACATGGATCCTAACCTTAGGAGAGAGCTAACATTAGCCCCCAATGGTGGCTGTTAGATCGAGTTTTCTAGAAGGCACGCCCCAAGACACTTGTTCTGCATCACGATTGTTACATAGCGTTCGATCGGGGCGCTTGGACGATAGCGATGGTTCTTTATAAGAGCGATCCGTAAGTAGGCTGTTCTGTGACATGATTCGCCACGCTTACCATCCGCTTTCCGTGGACAAACTGGCAATACCGCATGCTCCCACTTGCCAGGATCACGTGTTCCTTGGGCCCACCTGCCAGTGTCACGTCCAATTTACTTCTATTCTTTCCCCTCGAACCCTCTTTCCCCACCTGCATGGGCATCGACACAATTTGTTCTCACCCATCCTCCCGTCCACTGCCGGCATGGGGCCCTTCCCGACCAGCATGCGGGATATCTATGAATAAATAAATGGAGCTTGCAAGTATGAATAATGATTTATGAACAATTAGATTCTCGCTTATTCATCTTGTTAAGTTAAGCAGTTCATTTGGGCCAGGTGCAAAACTTTAAGCCACAAACTTTGTTTCTGTGTTTTGTGCATCAGATGCCACGAATGTTGGTGTTACGTGCAATTTTCTCTACACATTCTACACATTCACGTGCTCCCAGGGATAATTATATAGAATGAGGTTATGATTCTACTACTAGTATCATCCTACATATTTGCTTTCTCCCAGGGATCGTACGCTGGTGTGCATGTCAGTTGTCCGTAATTAGTGCGCGTGTGCAGGCGCACGAGCATGCCCATGCCAGTTTGATGAAACACGGTTGTGTTTGCGTTGGTTTTGTGCATGCCATCGTCTCGTTTCCAAAAGCTTCGCTAGGCTTTCACAGGCATTTTTTTAAATGCGTGTCTGTGGAACCACTTCCTCTGCCAGTTAACGGGACCGAGACCACACGAATGCCATCATCCATGGCCGGCAAGAAGCAGCAGGACTCATCATGGGCTAGTCTCCCTGAGGGACTCGTCCAAAAGATAGGTGACATCTTCCTTTCAATGGATGACTTCAAATACTATGCCGCTTTCGGGCAGTATGCAACGCCTGGCGCGGCTGCACGGAGGAGCGCTTTATGCCAGCCAACTGGATTGCTTTGGAGCACCAGTTGTCAGAGGAGTATCCGGTAGACGATGCCGCCATCATGTTGCTGAACGTGAGAACTGGCCGCCATCTTGAGAAGAAGATTAGTCGGGTTATTCGCAGGTGCTTTGTTGATATTCATCTATATATATCTGATCCTTTTTTTGCATTCACCTCCTACACTATCTATTTTTCAAGTTTTGTTTCTTCCTCTACTAGTTGGTTTACTTTGATTGAATCTCAGTCTGTTTAGCTTTACTGAATATCTATTTATCCTGTTGAAGGTACTTTTATGTGGGTAGCACATCCGGTAGCCTACTTGTGCTTGGACAGAGGGTGCAGCGTTACAAGACCCGGTTGTACAACCCCTTCTCGGGCTCTATCAAGTGCCTGAGGGTGGAGATACCGACCGAGCATGTGGCTTCTGTCGCTGTGACGATGTTCTCGTCGTTGATGGTGTTTACATCAAACTATCTTCACAACAACATTAGGTGGGCAAATGAGGGCAAAGAGGAAGGGAGACGCCCGGTCTTTGGCGAAGGGTCGTACTCGCCGTATGACTTCGCGGAACTCCGGAGCATGACTTCTTACGCTGGTGCTATTTTCATCGCAGACAGATACGGGTTTGTCATCTCGACTATGTTTGGTGCTGCTCATGGAGATGTCTAGCTGCAGCGCTCCGCATGGACCCTGGAGATGCATCCCACCATTGCAGGACCTGTTCCAGGTTGCCAGTTCCCAGAGAATTGTTTTTACCTCGTCGAGTTCGATGGAGAGCTATTGTTTGTTGTGAGTGGACCGGTCTATGGCAACAGGCCGGTTGTTTACCAGGTTGATACCCAGAACCATGTCCTTCAGCCGGTCAGAGGCATCGGAAGTCGTGCTCTCTTCGTTGCTGACAATCGGTGTGTCAGCATCGATAGTGCTAGGGTACCCACGGTGCAGGCAGGCAGCATATACTATGCGGACCTATCCGACATTAGATCTTACAACCTTGAGGCTCTTGTGTGGGAAGAGGATCTAAGGGTTATATATGGTTATGGAGTAGGAGGATTACGGATCAATGACCATCCTTTCGAACATGTAAGATTGCTGACGGAGTATCCAGAATTTATGAGCATTTTGAGCTAGAGATGGTGCTGCCTTATGACGAGGATGGTAACAACCACTATGATTACGATGATGGCTATCCATCAGATTGATGGATCGTGTGGGTCTGCTCCTGATGTATTCTCTTCAGGTCAGCTCTTTGTGTGTTCAGTTTTTTGTAGTGAACGTCTATGAATTATGCAAGTTCTATGCGGTGCTTGTGTATTACAATGGATTCTCCCTGTTTCCAGAAGACCGTGTGCTGTACCTCTTACAATTTAACTATTTTTTCATGTTTGTGTAGTAATTCCGATAGATGTTGGGTTTGTAACAGTCCTCAAACAACTTACAACTGCGAATTACAGCAGATTATTACAATCCTCAGTAAACTTGACAGTAATAAAATGAGGCATAAAATTTGCACTTGCACTAAACACAACTGAAATTGTAACCAACCTAAACAATATCTAAACCCAGATCACACCTACTGTAAATAGCGGTAACTCACCCGCATGTAGCCAGAACTTCTTCCTCCTTGGTAGTAGGATCTGCCATCCTCTGTGTTGCTCAGCTCGTCGGTGGCGGAAGCGGGCTAGAGCCTCGCAACGGTGGCGGAGACGTGCGACATAGGATCTCGGGAACAGCAAATGGGCATAGCAACTTGGCGCCGGAAGTAAAATGTCTGAAGGGATCGTTCTGCTTGGAGGGTGGATTTCGATGCCACCGGTGCTAGGGGAAAGGAGGGAGAGGATTTGTGAAATGGGTTAACGCACCAAGTCACTTATTTCCTCAATTTACTAACATGTGGGTCCCGACCGTCTACTTCATGGGGAAGTTTAACGGAATGTTTGAATTTGGTAGGGGTGAGATGAGTTTTCCTAGAAATGGCCCCTCTCGATAGTTGGCAGCCCAAGTTTGCAAAATGCGGGAATTTCAGGTAACTTGGGTAATGCGATGCACTCGCCCGGGGACTTTCGGGACGCAAACCAACAAGCCCGTCATTTCATAGCTGAATGAAAATGATGGACATATCCAACATAGGAATTGTACCAAGATCAAGTGACAAAGTTCACTGTTACAATAACGGAGAAACGTAGTAACCAATTCCTTAGACTGTGAGACCATATTTAATCA